>LR991071.1:3804394-5004394 GCA_905163555.1 Notocelia uddmanniana | reverse complement strand
CATTCTGAAATCCCTCTCTCCCGCATGAGCCCTGAAATAGCGAGAGAAGCCATCGAGCAATGTGGAGACGGCGACTTTGGATTGATTAGTAAAATACCTACTGAAAAATATACTTGCAGATTCTGTTTTATCGATTTTGGTAAAAGAAGGGCTGTATTGGAAACATTCTTCTGGCACGTAGTTAGTATGCACACAGGAGAATTCAAACAACTCTGCCCTGAATGTATTAATGTAGAAAGATGCCCGTTTAACTTGGACATTCCACCACCACCGAAGGACATTAAAGGGCAACTCATAGGGTATATTTGCGGAAAGTGCTACTACAGCCAATTATCTCTTGAGAACCTTAAAATGCACGTTATTAATCGTCATAATGATACAGAAACTGAGGTATTCACTATAAACTTTGCTGTAATGACGAAGCAGACCATTAACAATCTTATGAGACGTAGCAATAGCAATATTGATAGTACCACTCGTACCACTAGGAGCACACGTTCAAACCAGAGTATTACTGAACCGAGCGATGACAGAAGCGAGATTGCAGAAAGTGAGGCCGAAATAGCGCGCTCCGACAAGAAATCTAAGCCTGACAATATTATAGATAAAACTAGAAAGTACTCATTCAATTCAAAAATTACTTTTGAAAATGATGATAATGCCAGCGATATATCCAATTTTGCTAACACGGAATCCAGCTTGGTTAAATGCGAGCAAGATGATTTTGAGGAAGATGACAACCAGCATGATAATATGGAGGTGCCTGTCAGGGTAGATTCTGTGGTCAACGAAGAAGACACAGAACCGTCTCAGACCATTGACAAGAGCCAGGTGGCTTCCGATGACATAATGGATTATCCACATTTCAAAATAAGCTACACAAATGCTGGCCATAAAGAATATGTATGCTGCATTAATGGTAAAGACAATCATTACAAGACAGGTCTGTTAATCTCAATGAAGAAGCACGTGCAACTCAAACACTCTGAAATCTGGGACGGCTACTGTTTCGTGTGCAAAGTCATCGTGACGTCACAGGGTCAGCACAAATTTAGCGAGTGCTTAATGCATTTCCTGGACAGCCACATCGATAACTTTCCTGTTTTAGAGAAAGTTACTGAACCTGAAAAGCCAGTGACACCCGCAGCGACGCCTGAGCCGGTGGAAAGAGCATCAACACCTTACATTAACGTCCGACCGTTGTCGGAATTGGTGGAACCATTTGAATCGCCGGAGGATGTTCCATCTTTGCCCGTGATCGATTCCGTCATCAGCCTTGTACCAGTTGTACCACAAACAGTAGAACCGCCGCGCCCGAGCCCGACTTATCCAGTTACTAGAAAAGAGACACAACCACCCAAAGAGTACAAGTATGAAGAGGCGCAGGCCGAGATCATGTCTAAAAAGCACCGCGTTGTGCTAGATGCTATGATGGCTCCTGAAAAATTAGTCCAAGTCTTCAAATGCGCCGGTCGCTTTTGCTCTTTTACCACAGACTCGGCGGAAGATGCGTTGATGCACGCATCAACTCACCAGCGCGTCGGCGGCACAAACGCATTGCTGTGCGCATATTGTGACTTTGATTCGTCTGGGAACTCTATAGACCTGGTTTCGCATGTATTTAAAAGTCACGGGCGTTGCCAGGTCGTATGTGGTCTGTGTTTCTACCGGGCGGCGGCGAGTCAACTGGTCGCGGCGCATATAACCAGAGTCCATGGGGCGACGCCAGAGCGCCGTTGCGTACTTAAAACAAACAATGTTCCTGCCCTTTGCGAACCGACGGAAGAAAATTTGTCTCGAGAAATTGCCGTGCCAAACTATATATGTAAACAAAGTGAGTATCAGTTTTATTGTGATTTTCATGATACATGAATGCCACATTGAGATCATCATCATCATCATGTCAGCCGAAAGACGTCCACTGCTGGACATAGGCCTCCCCCAAAGACTTCCACAATGACCGGTCCTGCGCCGGCCGCGTCCAGCGGACACCCGCGACCTTCACCAGGTCATCAGTCCACCGTGTGGGGGGCCTGCCCACGCTACGCCTTCCGGTACGTGGTCGCCACTCGAGAACCTTTCCGCCCCAAAGGCCATCGGTTCTACGTGCTATGTGCCCCGCCCTCTGCCACTTAAGTTTAGCGATTCGGAGGGCTATATCGGTCACTTTGGTTCTGCTGCGGATGGCCTCATTCCTGATGCGATCACGCAGAGAAACTCCCAACATAGCTCTCTCCATTGCCCTTTGGGTGACTGCCTTCTTATGAGGCCCATAGTAAGCGACCACGTTTCAGTGCCATATGTCATCACTGGCAACACACACTGGTCAAAGACTTTTGTCCTGAGACACTGCGGAATATTGCACGAAAAGATGTGCCGTAGCTTTCCAAACGCTGCCCAGCCGAGTCGGATTCGACGATTAACCTCTTTCTCGAAGTTGGACCTACCTAACTGGACAGTCTGTCCTAGGTATATGTAATCGTCTACAACTTCGAGCGTAAAGTGTCCGATTGTTAAGGGAGTTGGTGCGACATGGACATTTGACATGATCTTCGTCTTGTCCATGTTCATCCTTAGACCAACTCGCTCGGAGGCTTTACTGAGGTCATTGAGCATTGTACTTAAATCCTCCATGGTCTCAGCCAAGACTACTATATCTATTATAATAAAACTATTTATGTTGATGCCTAGCCTTCTCCAGTCCAGAGTCTTGAAAACATCCTCCAGTGCAGCGGAGAACAGTTTAGGAGAAATAACATCTCCTTGCTCGACTCCCCGCTGCAACGGAATAGGCTTTGAGTTCTGGTCCTGGAGTCGGACTGACATAGTGGCGTTCTCGTACAAACACTTCAGCACTGCGATATAGCGGTAGTCCACTTGGCACCGTTGGAGAGATTGTGGTACAGCCCACGTTTCAATCGAATCGAAGGCTTTCTCGTAGTCCACGAACGCTAAACAGAGGGGCAGGTTATACTCCTCAGTCTTCTGTATAACCTGACGGAGCGTATGGAGGTGGTCTACGGTGCTAAAGCCTCTTCGGAAACCGGCTTGTTCGGGAGGCTGGAAGTCATCTAGCCTGCGTGCGAGACTGTTCGTAATGACTCTTGAAAACAGCTTATAGACATGGCTCAGAAGTGAGATGGGTCGGTAGTTCTTCAGTAAGGAGTTGTCACCCTTTTTGAAGAACAGCACCACCACACCTCTGTTCCATGCCTTTGGAGTTTTCCCTTCCAGTAAGACGGAGTCGAACAACTTCTGAAGGGCCCTAAGGACCGGTTTTCCACCCGCCTTCAGGAGTTCAGCTGTAATTCCGTCTTCACCGGGTACCCTGTTGTTCCTCAGCTGCTTAAGAGCTATTCTAATCTCGTACAGGCTGATGTCCGGGATATCTTCGGTATAGTGCCGGGTTAATCTAGCTCTAGGGTCTTCCGCCAGACCAATTTCGGGTCTGCTAGTTGACGTGTATAGCTATCCATACAAGCACTCTATCTCACTCAGAAGCTCAGGTTTGGACGAAACGATTCTACCATCTTCAGTTTTCAATCCGGCGAGCTGGCTCTGCCCAATAGACAGATCTCTTGAGAAATCATTATATCATTGAGATCATTATATTATAATTCAACTATGTATGACGTTTTCACGTGACTGCGATTCACAATAGCGTATTTAAAAACTAGATCATGCTTTTTGTAGCAACTGTTTCTAGAAAATTGAATTTTCATCGTTATGTACTTAGCTATATCGAGCTCGATCGATACATGGTTCTAAATTGATTACCTATCTGTTGTTTTCAGGTGAACAGGGGCAGCCGTGTTGCTCGTTCAGAGTCGTGACGCACACAAAGTTTTGGGAGCATCTGACACAGAAACACGCCAATGCCACTGGATTCAATTGCTATGTAAGTTTTTGTTAAAACAGTAATCAGTCTTTATGTAATATTAGTTGGTCCTTATAATAATTTGAGACCCAATTAAGGTTGTCAATCCTGTCAAACTGTATAGAATTTCAAAGAAAAAAATTGTGAAATGGGTAGGGGGAATGAATGTAAATGGGTAGGTTCGAGTCGCCAGCAAGGTCGAAGCTTCATACAAACGTAGTTTTGTTCTCATTTGAGAAACGGCATGCTGGTTTGCTGGTATATCATGAAACTTTGTATACACCATGGGATACGGCATATCTAGGTCGGAAATATGTTTCTGTTGCTTGGAATTATAAAGGAAAAAAAAATACAGCGATTATTAAGGTTTTCATACAAGACCTTAAAAACTCACGCTGTATGTGTATACAAAAGATACTTTCTTGTAGTTAAGCCAAGTTAGAGGCCTTCGGGCGGCTTGAGAACTTCTAACAGTCAAGTTGTCCACTCGCTTGACAAGTTGACAAGCCTAATCCCAATAAGGTTTAGTTTCCCCCTTGGGTATGATGATGATGATGATGATGGATAAGCCTTTAAACAATGCAAGCTTTTATTGCCGAATGTACATGGCAATATATTCTGTCTCCATCATCAGATCAGGTCGGGGGTACTATAATATTGCATTGTCAACGAACTTACATAAGTATGCCCAAGTTCAGCTCAATCGGTTGAAGATATCTGGTTCAAAATTGAGTTGCAAGATTCCACACAAACAAACGGTTACATACATTGCAAGATAAATAAAAGTTTGTAAAAATAAATAAAAAAACAGGCGACACCACGCGACTTCACAATTTGCTTTTCACTTCTCGTGCTCGAGAAGTGTGTCATATTAGACTTATCAAGCGGGTCTAAAGTCATACATTCGACTCCTAGGGAAAATATGTATTCATATTTATGTTTTACAAAACATTTTAATATTATCAATCAGAACACTTCACCATATTAATTAAATCCACCTAATTTAACTATCTATATTAATAATTTCGTGCAGGGGTACGGTAGACCCGAACGAGACCTGTCTCAAATTGAAGAACGTATAAAAATAACAATTTCGAGTTGAACATATGTATCCGCAAAATTCGGATTGTCGCGTATTTTGCATTAAAAAGTGTTAATTTTATGACGAAAGGTCGGCCATATTAAATTCGTTGGTTGACAGCGTCGGGTTGGGTACGTTCGGAAATTGTAAACTATGTTTGCGTCCGGTCTGTTGGCCAGGTTGCTGGGCTGCGTTCTGGGTGAGGGGCCATCATCGCCCATTGTGTGAATTCGGCTAGCCGCGTCTGCAGCGTTTTGTTTTTGTAGTTTTCAAGCGTTCTATACACCTATCAGCCTAGCTAGCACGATAACTTATACCGTCACGTTATATGGGCGAAATGTATTAAAACGTCACATAAAACGTAACGGTATAATCTATCGTGCTAGCTAGGCTGATTGTCACAACAACCGCCTTCAAAGCGAATGTATGGGGCCTGTTACATGGTTATTATTATCACGTGATACATTCATATCACGATAAGTATCACGTTCACGTGATACATTCATATCACTTATTGAAGCAGAATCCATACAAATTTGAAAACTGCGATAATATTGACACCCCAGTATTGTGACAATATTAATCGTGTAAAGGACACCACTTGAATGTTTGCTGAGTCTGTCCGCCATCTTAAAGCTGCGTCTCTATTTTGTTGTAACAAACTACTAGGTGACTTTTGGCTTTTAAACGTCTAGCAGAATTCTATTCCTATCTCGCTCTATCTTATAACTTAGTGGTACTGGGGGTCTACTCCGAAATTCGAAATCCGAACTTCGCATGGTGCCGTCCCTTTCACTCATATAGTCTATGACAGGAGAGTGAAAGGGACGGCACCATACGAAGTTCAGATTTTGAATTTCGGAGTTGACCCCCAGCTCATGCCGTTCGCCGCGCTCGGACGTTAGAGGCGCTACCGCGAACCGAAAACGAAGTATCTGCCTCTCTCTCGCATGTATATTCGAACGACAGAGAGGAAGATAGTTTGTTTTTGGTTCGTGGTAGGCCGTCAGGCGTCATCTTTAAAACGAATAGGGTATTTTACTATAAGAGAAATAAAATTCAAAATGTAATAAAAACCAGCCAAGTGCGTCGGAGTCGCACACTGAGGGTTCCGTACAACTAAAAAACAAATGTGATTTATCAATATATTGATATTTTTGGTAAAATATACTTCATAATAAACATTTTCACCTAATTTCAAGTTCATAGGTCGATGGGAAGTTAAAAAATTATATGTGTGACAGACAACACACGCAATGTTCTTTGACTTTCTTCGACCGTCCGCCGCGCTCGGACTAATGTGCTACCAACCGAAAACTAAATATATATGCCTCTCTGTCGCACTTGCACACACACGCACAAATATTCGTTTTCAGATCGCGGTAGGCCCTCTGGTCTGACGGCTCCTATTCCTGGATGGTGCGCGTATCGGAATGTGAAACACCTTTGGCAAAACGGAACAAGTTGTTAAATAGCTTCCATTAATTGGAGAAAATATTACCAACTGTTATTATTATCACGCGAAACACTGAATATTGAAGCAACATCCATAGGGGCCTGTTACATGGTTGTTATTATCACGCGATATACTCATATCATGATCCGTATCACGTGCAATGAATATTGAAGAAAAATCCATACGATTTTGAAAACTACGATAATATTGACACACCAGTATTGTGATAATATTAAGCGTTTAACAGACCCCATACAATTTTAAAAATCGCGATAATATTGAGTGTAAAGGGCCCCACTTAAGAGAATTTGGCGGAGAATAGAGAGCTGCTACCGCGAAACGAAAACGAACGAACATCGTGTATTTCCCTCTGTGTCGCTCGATTTTGCAAGTTCGACAGAGAGGGAGACACACGAACTTCATTTGTTTTCATTCGCGTTAGCAGCTCTGACTTCGCACCAAAAATACTGACTGGCACATCAATATTTAACAATTGCACATCTGAACGGAATTTTAATGAACGATTAGTATTTTAGCTATACAAATCAGTACTGATTACGGTGTCAAATTTTTATGTGCCTTTAAATACTACCCTTATAAAAATGCTTAGGATTAACTTGCAAAGATACTAGCCTTTGCCCGTGACGTCGTTAGCGTATTCTTTTACTCCCTATTCCATATGTCTATCTTTACTACAGACTATATTTCTATACGAAGTTGCATCATAATCCGTACGTGTGTAATGCTTTTATTTTATACATTTTTGTACACTATTTCTTTCGTCGTTTGCATAACTGTCACGAATAAATGTTTACTTTATTTCTTTCTTATTTATTTCACCTGAGCGAAGCCGGGCTTTCATCTATTTTAAAAAAAAACTTCGCTGTTGATATCAACCAACCAGAAAACAGCCAAGTACCTACACTAAAAACGAAGAATCAGGAGACAATCATAATTCATATGTCAAATTTAAGGTTTTAATCACAGAACATTAAATAGGTTAAGTAGAAAGGCTACCAAGCGCGATTTCTATTGGAACCGCTGTCGCCACCAAACCCGCTGCACGTCTATTACTACCTACTTATACGTAAACAAAATGAACACAGTAAAACTAACACACGCGCAACGTCAACAGAGCGCTGTGATTGGCCGACAGCTCACTCACACAGTCGTAAGCTAACTTACACGAACAGCACACGCGCAAGCAGAAGCAACATTTGTGCTAGGGATTGACTAAAACATTTTTTTACCGATTATATTTACATTGAGGGTTTGTTTCATTACAACGAAAATACTTATAATGTGTCCGACTTTTGTTTTGTGCTTAGGTATCTATGCCAAATGTCTTTCTTTTATTAATCGACTTCAAAAGAAAGAAGTGGATCTGAGTTTCGTCATGTTTTTATATACCTACATTAGGTACAGTGAAAACTCTATATAGCGAAATTTAAGGGACCGGGTATTTTAATTCATTATAAAGAGTTTTCGTTAAATTGAAAGTAAAAAATCCCGGCTTCGTGAGCATTAACAATGTCAGTTGGAGCATACCTTTATTTTATTTACAAATTTAGGCTTTTTTAATTTCTTTTACGACTTTCCAACGATCTCTGCCTGTAGAATTTTTTCCTTGTTCTTCCAAATGACACAGTAGATGGACTGAATCCAAAACGTTTTGCAACATCACTTTTTTCCCGTTTCTATTGCGCGAATTAATGACACTTGTTCGTCAATACACAGTCTTTCTTTTTTTTACTCGCCATGTTTACAACTTGTCAATTTCTACATTATAAGGAGTTTTTCGTTAAATAGAAGTTCGATATATAGAGTTTACACTGTTATTCTAATTTAGTATTTCAACTTTTATATTTTTATTCAAAAACTAAAACTGCCGTTTATAACACACTCAGGTGGCATGGCGGCCTCTGGAGTAATGTACTATTGTTATTTTTCCAGATCTGCAGCACGACGTGCAATGACGCCACTGCTCTAGTGCTCCACCTCAAGACGCACGGCCTGAAGCTATATCACTGCACTCTTTGTGTATTCGGCGCTGACAATGAGCCTGAACTATTAGCGCATGCATCCGCCAAGCATCCCGCTAAGACGCCGCAGGCGTACATCAGGACTATTTGCGGAATGGTATGTTTCTGTACGATATTCCTCCAGCATCTAACGACTCACCGCTACTGTGTCCATCCACCGCCTCGGGTCCCAAGGGCTAGGCTGAAGGTCTAGGGTTTATCGTCCAGCTGAATATGACGTACACACCTCCTTCCTAGATCCGCAACGTACACACGAATAATATTGAGAAAAAATGATGCTCTCGCGGCGCCGCTAATTAAGGAACATATTTTTGGCGTTGTGCTTGTCACTGCACATTCGTATTTTCGCTTCCGACGATGGCGCTGTTAACGCGCTGGTGTTGCCATCCCGGAGGGATGACGGCGTCAAAACAAGAAGCAGCAAATCGCTAGAAGCTCGTAGGGACACCATACGTAATAAGAAAACAAAATAAATTGACCTACAAAGATTGTGTCTTCAGTCATAGAAATTAGCGATATGAAAAATAGAAAAAATAGTTCCTGTACGGAACAGTCTCTGTTGTGATTGTTACCCCTGACCGCCATTCAACCACGCCTACAAGACCTCATGTGCCAAGGTAGGTACATCGATCACTTTTAACCTTCAGCTTGTGAAGTCAGCATGTTCAAAACTGATCTAAACCAAAATCACGACGCACTACGTTAATAGTAGGACCCCATTTGCGTCTCTGTTTCTACGGGCGCTATCTAATATACCTATACCTGTAGTTTTCAATGTGCTCAAAGACATCTGAACATGCAAACTAATGATTTGAATAGTCGTGTTCAGATATTTGAAAGCACTGTTCGCTCCGATACATCTGATCAAGTGATCACTAGCGGTTCGGGGGGTTGTAGGCCCTAAGGCCCTCAATCAATGAATCAATGTTTCTTTGTAAAATATGGCTAATCTGTATGTTTACAGATTTGTTGAATACGAGTATATCATGCGTTCCGCTATGACTTGCCAACGGGCGTACAAAATATGAATTAACATGGTTCTATCTTTATTAAACTGAGATAACATTTTCCCTCTCTTAATAAGTAGCCTCAGCGGGCTCAAGCCCCCTTCCCCCAAACGGTGCCAATGCTGCATCTGATGGCGACTGCTCACTTTAATCTTTACGGACTGACCACCTGCACGCCTTGCATGTTAGGCGCGTACTTAGATTCTGAATTATTAGGGTACGATCACTTTGACCTTTAACTTTTTCAGGCTTGCAGTTAAGAAATGACAGTTGAATGTAAGACTTGCTCATCTTGCGTGTTTGCGGATACTACGAATGTTCCGATGATGAGACCTAGCTTGTTAAATTTTTCGCCCTCTTAGACTAGACCCCCGAATTGTAAATTTCATTGAAATCGATAGACCCGTTTTCGAGATCGTCGAAATAAACAAATATACAAGAATCGCTCGTTCAAAGATATTATAGTACAGTATATATTATTATTTGTTAGTATTAGATACAAGTAATTAATTATATATATAGGAAATATACAGTCGGGTCATTATTTCAATCAAGAGATAGTTGCTATCAGTACTTGTACTATCAATTCTGAAACGTTATAACATCATGTTCAAAGTTTGATGCGCTGACAATACCTAAATTGGCTTCACTTTAATAGTATTATACCTAGTTCGATTTTTCGCCATCTTAGTCTAGACTCCCGAATTGTAAATTTAATTGAAATCGTTAGACCCGTTTTCGAGATCGTCGAAATAAACAAATAAACAAGAATCGCTCGTTCAAAAATATTATAGTATTATTACTTGTTAGTATTAGATGCAAGTAATTAATTATATATAGGAAATATACAGTCATGCCATTATTTCAATCAAGAGATAGTTGCTAAATCAGTACTTGTACTATCAACTCTGAAACGTTATAACTTCATGTTCGAAGTTTAATGCGCTGACAATACCTAAATTGGCTTCACTTTAAATAGTATTATAACATAATCTATTTGATTTGGCAATGTGAAATAGTAGATTGTTAACCTAGGGTTGAAAGTGACCTAATTCACCCGAGATAGTTCGAGGATGAAATGGGTAGTTTCACCAGAGTTCACTCACTCACCACTCACTCACTCATTCTACTTCACTCTACTTTTCATTTCGACTGTGAGGAAAGTTAAAGTTAGTTACTATAGATAAGAATAATCAGTTAAAGTATAAAAACGTATTTAATGGTTTTAATTTAGTTTTGTATATGTACGATTCTAGTAATGTTCAGAATTATAAGTAAGATAAGTATGATATAAATCTCTTTCCGACATCCACCCTTTCGTACTGGCCACTTACCGCGGCCGACTAGACTGTAATCTAGTTGTTTACGACGCGCATCTAGATGGCCACGCCTAAACGTGAAAAAAGTATCATGCTATGGCAGGTAGCAGAATAAAGGAATGATTTTAAATGTTGATTTTCTGTAATTGCGAAAAAATAGACCCAACTGTAAAATGATTATAATTCAACTTATAAGATCGTAATAAACACGTCGTTCAATGTCCGAGTTTAGATTATATGAAGAGTTTTTATTTTAATAATATGACGTAACTCAATTACCTTCGACTCCGTGGCTAATCGTGACAGTTAAAAAAATACTTTCCATCGTAGGGAAGAAAAAGCAATTTTCCACTAGCGAAAAACTTTCAGAAACCGGAGAGATGAAAAGAATATGTTATAGTATAATCATAGTATAATAAAAAAATTGAATTGTAGAGAACACACGATTACATATAAACGATATTTTTTAAAAACACGATTTTTATAAATTCGGCTCGATTAAGGAAAAGTGAAGTTACGTCTGAATATCCTCTTTCAACATTTTTATTTTTTTTACTTGGGTGATCGTTCTTAATAACACAATTTTTAACAGAAATGTACGCATGCGAAAAACATGACATATCGAGCTACCTACCACTAGTTAGCGAACAAGACAAAAAATTAGGTCTCGTCAGGGTTTTAAGAGTCCGCAGGAAGCTCGATTCTCCATACAAACGTAGTTTCGCTATCATTTTAAAACGCCATGCTAGAATAACATGAAACTTTGTATACACAATGGGTTCCGGCATATGTAGGTCGAAAATAAGTTTGTTGCTTGAAATTATAATGGAGAAAAAATACAGCGATTATTAAGGTTTTCATACAAGACGTAAAAAAACTCAAAAACTCGCTGTATTTTTTTTCTATTCAAAATTTCTAGCAACAGAATCTAATTTCCGACCTAGATATGGCGGTTCCCATTGTGTATACAAAGTTTCAAGTTATTTCAGCAAGGCGTTTTAAAATCAGAACGAAACTACGTTTGTCTGGAGAATCGAGTTCAGCCGAGCGTACTGGGGACTCTTAATGCACACTGCTTCTTTTAGATTATTGATGCATTGAACTCTTCGACTACGGTATATGCATCCTGCACGCGAGCTATCTCGCGCGCAATATAGACTACCCGTCTCTTTCTAATTGGTACACACAGAAAGAGATGGATAGTCTTTCTCGCGCGTGTTAGATTATTATTACATAAGTTCACTTTTATCTTAAGTAATTATCCTTATTACTTGATTTGTTCTTTTGTAATTTTGTTCTGCTCCACACAACTAATAGATAGTGATTTGATACTTCAAATTGTATGTCCAGTGGTCGTTAACCTACTGATAAGTGTTAATTCTAAATAATATGAATATGATGTTCTCCTTTTTTATACTTAATGTTTAAAATATGTTGGTGTTTACAATATTTAAATGATACATAATTATTTGATTTTGGAATGACTGGTTTTGAAATGATTAGTACTCAGCTGGCAATGACGTCACTTGTTTACCGAACAGAGAGGTGGCGTGATCGAACACCTGCAATCAGGTATAAAAAGGTTCGACCTGTCAATTATATGATTCATTCTTTCCATTGCTGTTCGATGACGAGCATCTCCAGGGTAACGCTGTCAGATAAGTAAAACTTTTTATCAATGTATACAATATTTGATAACCTGGTAATTATGTACCTATTTGTAATATTTCTGTATTTATTTGTAAAGATTTATACTTGCGGTATACCCATACACAAAGTGGTATAGTGAATATATTCATATTTACTAGTGTCTTGGCCAATAAATGCCTTAATTACTTAATTTGATATGTTTTATTAGTAATGATCCATCATTCCCTTACCTAATCGAAAATAGAGTATATAAATAGTATTTTGCAAGGGTAAGTAAATGAATAAGATTATACGGTGTTTGGCTATTGGTTCTCGTATCATTATTCACATTAAATTGATACCATAATCACCTCCTTACATCTGCTTTGTTTGACATATTTCACATCAGAAGTGGGATACATCCTACAAAAAAAAAAAGAGCCCACAAACTCATGTTTTTATGATTTCAGGTCCGCAGTTATGACTAACTACGTACTGGTGGGTTTCCTGACTGCCATTCTGGATGCTGTCTAATCAAATCAACGGAACGACGACGTTACACTGCTGATCTTCGATTCGGAAAAAGACGACATTGGCGCAGAGGGTTGGTGCGGCAGTATCCAGAGGTTTCGCGAAGATCTTCGATGGAGTAGTCTTCAAAGAGCTGCTAAAGCAGGTAAGGCCCTCCGGGGCTCTGCTTTGCGTTGGTATGAGTCTTGGGAACCTGAATTAGGACGCACATGGGAAAATTCCCGCTCCGATATAATTTACTTATACCCAGAAAAAAAAAGAAATAACTAACATTTTAACGAACGAAAAATCATGGCTGGAAATAGCACAAACAAGATGCACTGAGACTCAAACATTGATTGAAAAGGTGCAATGGTCTCCCGATAGGTGAGAATCAATACATAAATAAATTTAAAATAAAAATAGCTTTTATTTCCCATCGTTTCAGAAACAATACATGCTCAACTTAAATTTTAAAGTTTTATTTATTTTTTATTCTTTGTGCACAATTAAGTAATATAGTGTTGTATAATTTAGCTAATTGGTATTTATTTAATTTTATTCTATTACGTATTTAGACAAGTTAGGTATATATAGGTTTTTTTTTATATTATAAATTATAATCGATTTCTATAGTGCTTGCTTTTACAACAATATAAATATTTTGTAATTAATTACACTTATGAATAATTATCATAAAAAAACAATCATGCATTAATTAAATTGGTTTTATATTTGTTTAATAACGTGCTGTTCACATGGGGGTCATCCATCTCTGGATGAAGGCCTCCTCCATCTCTAGCCATTTGTACCTGTCTTGAGCTTGTCGTGTCCAGAGGTTTCCCGCTGTTGTGGTAACATCATCCCTCCATCTTTGCAGTGGGCGTCCTCGTCTCCTGGTTCCATCGATGTATTGCCAGCCGACTTGGTCACTCCATCTGCCGTCGTTTATTCTGGCTACGTGTCCCGCCCACTTCCATTTTAGCCTTGCAACCTGTTTAAGTGCGTCAATTATATTTGTCTTCTCCCTGATATCCTAGCTTTTGACTCTATCTCGCAGCTTGATACCGAGCATACTACGCTCTATGGCTCTTTGAAAGGATCTTTTTTTTCGATCATGTGGGGGACCATGTTTGGCAGCCGTATGTTAGAGTCCATAACTTTCTTTTTTTTATGACATAGGAGGCAAACGATCAGACGAATCGCCTGATGGTAAGCGATTAGCGCCGCCCATGGACACTCGCAACACCAGAGGGGTTGTAAGTGCGTTGCCGGCCTTTAAAATGGGAGTACGCTCTTTTCTTGAAGGTCTTTTTGATATGTAGAGGGAAGTTACCTTTAAAATTTTCTTTTAGCGACCAATATGTTTTCCATGCAAATGTTATACGTCTACTTATTTCTTTTGTTGTTCTATCTGCAAAGCTGATGTTTTGACCTAAATGTATGTAATCGTCGACGTACTCTATGCTTTGTCCTTCAACATATAGAGGTTCTTTCTTTTCATTGCTCATTATGTTTGTTTTATCTATATTCATACACGACCCACATTTTTTTCCTCTCTTCATTTAGATTCTGTATCATATCTTGGAGCTCTTCAACCTTTTCTGACATAAGGATCATGTCGTCCGCAAAGCGGAGGTGTGATAGATACTCGCCATTGATTGTCAGTCCCTTGCTGTCCCAGTTAATCCTTATAAATGTTCTCTAACAGCGCTATGAATAGTTTGGGAGAGATTGTATCTCATTGTCTTACGCCTCGCTCTATATTGAAAGTTTCACCTGCTTTTTCTAGTCTGATCTTTGCGTTGCAGGTTGTATATATATTTTTCTGTAACGAGGTGTATTTTTAATTTATTCCTTGGTCAGTGAGAGCTTCCCAGAACTTACTGTTATTTATAGAGTCGAAGGTTTTGCTATAGTTTTTCTATATTAGGTATGTGTATTTCTCTATAATTTGTGTTACAGTGAACAGATGGTCGATTGTCGAGTAGTTCTTTCGGAAGCCTGCTTGTTCTCTGCTCTGGTTCTCTTCTATATCAATGGCAATACGGTTGAGTATTGCAGTTGTGAATATTTTATAAATTATAGGAAGTAAACTTATTGGCCTGTAATTACCTATATTTTTCGGGTCTCCTTTCTTTTATAGCAGAGTATGAGAAATGGGCAGGTATGTCACCACCATTGCAAATATGTTAAGTACGTCTTGTCGAAATTCATCAGAATGGCCGAACAACTTGTGGAAAGTTCAACAATCTTTTAACACCACTTTACAAAAATCCAGTGGTTTTACCCCACTGCGTTTGCTTATTGGTCGTTATTGTAGCATACCCCCTATTCAGGCAAGGTTAGACGATTAACCTAGTAGTGCTAATATTATAGACGTCCGTTCCGACAGGTAAGAAGCATATCGTAGGCTGTGCAAGATAGGAAACAAATATAAGAGTATCTTTGATGCCTTGCGCAGGAATAATAGGTCATATGTATGTGTACGTGAATCAAGGTCATATAAGGAACGATAGATTGTAACCAGAATATAAGAGACCATATGAAATTATTAGGACTTAAGATAATGATAATTTTGTTTAAAAGGAAGGGGAAATCTACAAGAAATTATTATTGCCAAAGATAAACTCCGTCTCTGGCCCGGTGAATGGGTCGATCCGAATATTACTAATGAAAACGAGTAATGCATTTTTACCTGATAATGTTGTTGCGACTTGGCATGTCTCGTAAGAAGGAGCTGTCTCGTCAAGTACCGGCTTGGTAGACTCGATTAGAAGGAGCTATCCTCGTCGCTTGATATTTGAAGGATTGACTTGGCATGTCTCGTAAGAAGGAGCTGTCTCGTCAAGTATCGGCTTGGTAGACTCGATTAGAAGGAGCTATCCTCGTCGCTTGGAATTTGAAGGATTGACTTGGCATGTCTCGTAAGAAGGAGCTGTCTCGTCAAGTATCGGCTTGGTAGACTCGATTAGAAGGAGCTATCCTCGTCGTTTGAAATTTGAAGGATCGACTTGGCATGTCTCGTTAAAAGGAGCTGTCATGTCGGTATCGGCTTGGTAGACTCAATGAGAAGGAGCTATCTCGCCTTACGTGCTGATTTTGACACAAACAATAATAAGATAGTATACTGAAATTAATTGGAATCAATTAAAATAAAACGAATAATTTATGTACTGTACAGTATAATCAATGAATATTAAGGTTAAACAAAGAGTTTATTATTAATTTGTATGATCATACAACATATACATATTACATAACACACCATAACGATGTGTACTTCGGGAACGAAGTACAAGTCAGTATGGCCGTGTTAGATTATTATTACATAAGTTCACTTTTATCTTAAGTAATTATCCTTATTACTTGATTTGTTCTTTTGTAATTTTGTTCTGCTCCACACAACTAATAGATAGTGATTTGATACTTCAAATTGTATGTCCAGTGGTCGTTAACCTACTGATAAGTGTTAATTCTAAATAATATGAATATGATGTTCTCCTTTTTTATACTTAATGTTTAAAATATGTTGGTGTTTACAATATTTAAATGATACATAATTATTTGATTTTGGAATGACTGGTTTTGAAATGATTAGTACTCAGCTGGCAATGACGTCACTTGTTTACCGAACAGAGAGGTGGCGTGATCGAACACCTGCAATCAGGTATAAAAAGGTTCGACCTGTCAATTATATGATTCATTCTTTCCATTGCTGTTCGATGACGAGCATCTCCAGGGTAACGCTGTCAGATAAGTAAAACTTTTTATCAATGTATACAATATTTGATAACCTGGTAATTATGTACCTATTTGTAATATTTCTGTATTTATTTGTAAAGATTTATACTTGCGGTATACCCATACACAAAGTGGTATAGTGAATATATTCATATTTACTAGTGTCTTGGCCAATAAATGCCTTAATTACTTAATTTGATATGTTTTATTAGTAATGATCCATCATTCCCTTACCTAATCGAAAATAGAGTATATAAATAGTATTTTGCAAGGGTAAGTAAATGAATAAGATTATACGGTGTTTGGCTATTGGTTCTCGTATCATTATTCACATTAAATTGATACCATAATCACCTCCTTACATCTGCTTTGTTTGACATATTTCACACGCGCATCTCGCGCGCTGTCTTGTGCTAGCCGTGCTGATCCAAAACTTCTCTTATCCACCGAGACGTATCGCTGGTGAACGACCGATACCTGTTTTTAAACCACGTCGGCGTCGGTAGCAAACAATCTTACGGCCCGTCTGACGCTAAGCAGTCTCCGCAACCTATAGACGTCTGCAACCATTTTTTGAAGAACTGTAATCCCTTGGGAAAACCTCGGCAGCAAGCTCATTCCACAAACGAAGCGTCCGAAGTAGGAAATTCTTCTTGAACGTACTGTACGCGACCATTTAGGTTCTAAGGTGTGAGGATGAATGGCCTGCCGACAGCGAGCGGTGCGATGGTAGCCTGTGAATTCTCCAACTCCACTAGACTGAATTAAATTCTTATTTTTTTTATTTTTTGGGGGACAATCTTACACAAATCAACCCAGTCCCAAACTAAGCAAAGCTTGTACTATGGGTACTAGACGACGATATACATACTTATATAGATAAATACATACTTAAATACATAGAAAACATCCAAGACCCAAGAACAAATATCCATGCTAAATGCACAAATAATGCCCTGGCCGGGATTCGAACCCGGTGTGTCGCTACCAACTAGGCTAAACAGGCCGCCGTTTTAATATCAACGTCTTATTTATTTCAGAGCGGCAACGGAAGTTTCAAGATATTGCCGCTGGTTGAACTAAAGAAGGCAGCGCTTAATCCAGAGGAGATAACCCCCAGGCCGACCCTGGAGAACCCCGTGAGAGAAGCCGAGCGCTCCATCGAACTAGAGAAACTCATTGGCCACATGTTAGACACGCCCGCGGCCACTGAACCTGAGAAGGAATTAGTCACTCCTTTATCTGAAGTACTACCAGAAACTGTTGTGAACGATGCTATATCGAATCTTCTAGACGATCCTTCATCAGGCATGGCTACTTTGATCCCAGTTCCTCAGTTACTGCCATTATCAGTGCAGACGCCTCCACGTCCAGTCACCCCTACCCCAGTTGAAACGAACATATCCAATGTGGTCACTCCAGTCTTGAAAGAAGAACCGATGGACGCCACACCAGATAAGAATCACTCTGATGTCATTTGCCTGGACAGTGACGATGAAGACTCCAAACAGGGCATCATCAATCTCTCCGATGACGAAAAGGGCAACGAGCAACCTGCATCGTTTACAGGAGTCCTTGCTGCTAAAATAAAAGGCCTTTTCAAGTGCGGAAAGTGCAAAAAGACGACTAAAAGTAACGCCGGATTTAAAAAGCATATACGTGCTTGCGTCAATTTTGGAGAAAAGTATAAATGCGCTCATTGTCCCTTCGAAACAGACGGAGAGGCCCCCTATTTTAAGCATTTTATCCATGCGCACTACAACCCAGCCTGCTTGAAATGTCCTATTTGCCCCCACACAGAGAACACTATGTATTTGATCAAGAGACACATCAAAGTGGCTCATGAGCCTTCCCCGTTCCCTAGTGATAAAGAGTATGTCCTTGGTAAGCAGAACACTGCGAAAGCCAAACCTGTGAAGCGGAAATCGTCAGGTACCGCCACTGGAGGTACTGCGTCTAAACAGAAGCGGTATGGACCGTTAGATATAAACAAGTTGCCGATCAACCCTATTCTAGACGAGTCAGTGTTTTGCGACATATGCGAGTTTAACACAAAGGTACGTCTGAACATGGTGAGGCATTTGCAGTTGCACGCTGAACAGCAACCGGTTCCACAAACCGCGCCCGTCAACCCAGTACCGCATCTGGAAACCAACGAAAAACACTTCGATAAAATGGTCAACCTGGCCTCTAGTTCCATAGCGATGAGAGCACCTGAGAAACCCACCAAAGAACCGACACCTTCGGTCTTGATACCCTATGATAAGACATCTCGCCTTCCTCAATACGTACCTGAGCGTTACCGCTATACTTGCGGCGCTAGCGGCTGTACTTACATCTCCGTAGACGAAGCCATGTTCAAATGCCATTGGGAAACCCTACACTCCGGCACCTTCGACTACCATTGCGTCCATTGCCCACCACACCAATTCCTAGACAAATCCAAACCTTTAAATGCGGCCCGCATCCTTGCGCATCTCAAAATGCACGATATACGTCTCTACGCATGCTCTGTGTGCACATACTACCATCATATGAAACATCTTTTGGAAAAACACGTTGTCGAAGTGCATAAAGGTGACGCTACTGTGTTGGTGGTGAGAGAAGAAAGCACCCAGCCTACACCTACCACTCCCACGGCAGCGCCCACAATGGACCTGAAACCCTGGCAATGTGGCTTATGTCAATTCAAGAGCATGCTCCGTCAAGAAGTCGTCGAGCATTGCTCTAAGATGCACCAATCGAAAATGCAATATAAGTGCGCCTATTGTCCATTCAGAACTTCTACACCGGAGAACGTATCTAAACATCAAACGACTTCACATCCTAATAGGGAGCATGAGGTATTCTATTTCTACTACCGTGAGGGTTCTATTCCCCATGGGCCAGATGGCACGCCCCATTGGCAGAAACAGAGGCAAAAGACCGGACTGGACAAAGTGAAGGCTGAATCAGATCCCCCACCTGTCACAACAGGAACACTCCTTCCCCAAATCCAACCTCCAGCCACAGTGAACCTTAATTTAGTCAAACAAGAAATCCCCGATGATCACACTAACCAGACTATCCAGGACTCAGTGGAAGAATTGTGCAAGAAGTATGGAGACTTCTGTGAGCCGAATGGTCTGAACTACAAGTGCTCATTGTGCAAAGTGGTTTTGGAGGATAGCAAAGAAGCTATGCAGTCACATTTGTTTGAAGAGCTTCAGTACAGGAAGTAAGTAATACCTGAAACTTATTTACTTTGATATTATTACCTTGTACCTTGATATTCATGCATGACTAATAGGAATAAATAAAATTATAAAAGGTATATATTGGTAATGCAATCTTTGTTTGCCATTCTGATATATGAAAATTATTTATAAATTGGTCGTTTTAGTATTAATATTAATTCATTTTTAAATTTATCACAACGATTTACAATACTTGTAAAATATCAAAAATATTCTAAGACGGATTTGGTGTGTGAAATGCATATATTGTGCCATTCTCAGTGAAAAGTGAACTCACTACTTGAGGTTCTTATCTTTTAATGCTCACACTCGCACGTTTATATCGACGCCTGCTGTATTAAGATATTTTTTTTTATATTATTATACATACATATTTTAACTGTTTCAACGCTAGAGTTTTAATGTGTGACGGTAGTTTCTTATATATGTTGGCTTATAGATATAAAGCCCCATAGAGCCAGCCCCTTTACTTCTTTTTTAAAGCTGTGAAGTAGGTGTGGGCTGAAAATCAGCGCTGTACAGCCGACCGGGCTCGCAGCAGATGTTGAGCGCGAACCTATTGTCGCACCGATTTTGTTTAAATTTTCAATTTAGGGTGGTATTCCACTCGTCCACTATCTTTGTCCAATATCAAAGAAATTGGATGATTTCATCAAACTTGGAAGAGACCCAACATTTGATCAAAGATTTTGATGACATTTAAATCAATATGGCTATGCATGAAAAAATCCTGGACAAAGATATTGGATGAGTGGAATACTACACGTGGTATTCCACTCATCCAATATCATTGTCCAAGTCAAGTCAAGTCAAGTCAAAATATTCTTTATTCAAATAGGCCTAGCAACAAGCACTTTCGAATCGTCAGTTATAACATGTATTAACATATATATTAATTAATTATTTAGAGCAATTTATTGATGCTATTATTATTCTTCAAAATAAATATTGTTGTTGTAGACATGTCAAAGTAAGAAATTATTTTGTAGTAAAATTCACAATAGGATCGTCAAAAAATAAATAATAATAATAATAGAAAAATATATAAAAAATAGAAATCTAGACAGTTTCTAGAATAAAATATACATTTTATCAAAGAAATTGGATGATTTCATCAAACTTGGATGGGACCCGACATTTGATCAAAGATTCTGATGACATTTAAATAAATATGGCTACGCATGAAAAAAAAACTTGGACAAAGATATTGGATAAGTGGAATGGGCCTATGTCAAAGAAAATTGATCAAAAATTGGACAAAGATATTGGATGAGTGGAATACCGCCCTTAGTTGTGTTCCTCCTCTGTTTATTTGTATTTTTTTTTTGTTTTTTGCGACGGTAAATAATTTTTATTAAAGTAAGTACTTCAGTTTGTTTCAGGCGAGCTTTAGTTAGAGTTAATAGATTTTTTAATTTTAGCTGGTTACTATGTATAAAACAGCTACTTAAAAATATATAATGACCGAAGTTAGCGTTTGAAAATTGGTTTGAATGATCTGGGGGTTTAAGTGAATACGGAAAATACACTCCTTATGCATTTCTTCGGTTTAACGAATGCCTTTGACATCTTAGAGGAATTTCTCCATATAATAAGACCATATCGAAGAAGACATGACATAGCCATGGCATGCTATAAGAGCCGCTTCTCGTGATACGTTTTTACGTAATTTTCCCAACGGAAAGATAAATTTGTTCAGTTTTTTACGTACTAACTTCTTTATATAAAGTTTAAAATACAAACACGGGCTTCGTCCAGATGAATGCCCACGAATATGGCATTACTATCTTAATCAACGTGATAGTTTGTATACTTGATTTCTAGTTTTTTTTCGTTTACTTACTACGATTTCTAATTTTTATGTTTTTGATACAAAAATGTTTGAATGTCAAAATCCAGTTCAGTGTAGTTAAGCCTACATAGTGTGTGATATTAATAAATAATATTAAATAAATAGATATTGGGGACTATCTTACACAAATCGACCAAGTCCCAAATTAAGCAAACTTGTACTATGGGTACAAGTTTGCTTAATTTTAAGTTTGCACGACGATATACATTCTTATATATAGATAAATACATACTTAAATACACAGGAAACATCCAAGACTCATGAACAATACTCGCGCAAATGCACAAATAATGCCCTAACCAGGATTTGAACCCGGGTTCGTACGCAGGGTCACTACCAACTAAACCAAAGTAGTCGTCTAGAAAAATCATAAATCATAAAATCATAATCATAATGATCATAAATTTTAACAAAATACCCATAACTTTCAGATGGGCCTGCCGACTCTGTATGTACAAAGCGTTCCACCAGACAGGCTTGAAGGAACACATGTGGACCGAGCACAAGAAGAACCAGGAACCAATAGAGCTCCCGATCGACGTCAACGTCGAAGCCTGGGTGTCCAAACAACTGGATTACCAAGAAGACTTCATCAAGAAGAATAGAGAGAAGTTAGCTCAACAGAAAATGCTAGACGAGAGACCTCCAGCTCCAACCACATCTAAAACTGTGGAAGTTCAGGACACTTCCTCCAAAGTCAGCATGGAAAAGCTAGAGAAAATCTTCGGCTCTCTAGGATCACCTATCAATATGCAGTTCTGTTGCCCGAAATGCCTCTTTAAAACAAAGGATGAAAAAATTATTCAGCAACATTTGGAAGCCGAACTGACCAGAATAAGGTGAAGTTTTAATATTGCTTTGCATAAAAGTTGCTTAAGTTTGCCTGTAAGGCTTTGTTTTTGCAAGAATATTAATGTTTGCTTATTGATTGACCGTTGTCTAGTTTAGAATCGGAATGTCATATCATATTTGTTCTTCATTTAGCTACCAAAATGCTGTTACTTGAAAGTATATGTAAATAACACTGCTCAAGTGCTAATCATATTATTTTTGACAATCATACGATTTATGCAATTTTTTCGCAGTTATCAACGACGAGGTGTGTTTTTGCGCGGCACCTTGTCTTTGGAGGCTCTTGTGTTAGTTGTACAGTCTTGTTTATAAATGTGTACGATCCCAAAGGTTTCTAAAATATCTGAGCTACCATATGCTCTTAACAATAAAGTCGTTTTCACATCGTTTGATCACTTTATATGTGCAGATATTTTAGAACTCGACTGTACAGTGGTCAGCATTGTTATCTGCAGTAATACAGCGGGCACCATATCCGACATGTCCTAACGACCTTAAAAATTGTCGTGTAAAAATATTAATGCGCGTTTCGATATTAATGCCGGTGACTGTACCTGTACTAGATGGTACCTAATACGTATTTATCACCAGCCTTCACAGGCTAGCTTACAATAACGCTTTTTCTTCTAGATGGTGTTGCAGCCACTGTCCCAATCACTTTTCAACCTACCACGAGGCACAATTCCACGGCAAGAGTGTGCACACGGGACAGAAAGCTCACCCCGTGGAGGCAGCTCGCGACCCAAACATAAGGTCAGCCTGGGTCAACGCTGTCATAAGAGTTCAGAAGCTCAGTATGAACTGTATGCCCATAACTGTAACCTCCGAACCTAACAGGTTCGAAGAAAGCACGGATACAAACGACGATGAGAATTCCCTACTAGTGATACGTTATGAAGAAGATGTCCCTACCCCCGAAGAAGAAACTTTGAGACAAAGACGGGGATCTGACAGTGATGATGAAAGTCTAATAATAGACGAGCAATCCCTTAAAAAAGGCCCGGCGTCTACTAAGTGCGGCTATTGCGACTTCACCACCAAATATCCACACGTTTTAGAAACCCATGAACTCCGCCATTACAATCTCAAGCCTTTCTCGTGTCCATACTGCAATTATAACAACTATAGGGTACCGGTTGTCCAACATATTAGCAATGTTCATCCAAACCAACCTTTGGTTACGAAAAAGACTGAGAAACCAAATGGACCACCCGTGATTTTGGATTTACCCAAGCCTGGAAAAAAAATGCCTCCTGTCAAAAAACCAGAAGATCTCTTTACGTTGGTGTGTTTAGTTTGTGAAAAGCTACTGTCTGAACCAGAATCAAAGAACCATACGCATGATCAGACAGTGCCAACGTTCGCTAAACGGGGAGATATTGTTGTGAAGTGCAGTGAGTGTCTAATGCTGTTTTTGGATGTCGTGAATATGCAGCAACATTTCACGTCGACTCACCCTGATTTGTCTATCAACTACGCTTATTACAAAACAGATCATGACTCTAGAGGGTTCCTCTTCTGTTCGCACTGCAACCAGCGTTTCTCATACTTGGTTGATCTGAAATCTCACCATAATCTTGTCCATAGCTCTTTGAAGCTGAAATACACGAGCAGGCCTTTTGAGCCAAGTTTGAGTGATGATGGTAGTGGAGAACCACCCAGTAAAAAGAAACCCGATGAAGAGAGTTAATACCAAGAAGGTATACCTCAAAATCTGCACGTAAGGACTTTTAAGCTTGTCTAAGAAAGACTCCTGAATCGCCTTTCTTTAGATTCTGAGAGTGAGTGTATTTTTACTATGGGAAAAAATGTCCTGGGGCCAATTCCCCATCCTACAATGCCATTCTACAAACTGATTAGCCAGTCTATATATATAGTGAACTAATAATACATCCTATTATTACTACGTTATTGTGTAAGACATAAAGACGCTTAGTGAAAGTGATACATAGTGTAAGCGACTTATTGAAAGTGAACTAGGTGTAGTGTTTAGACGCCGCAATGAATAGGCGGAATAATCTGTGATTTCAGCAACATGCCGTTGTAGATTTAATTATAAGTGTAATCATTAAGCGTTTGATGGGGTAAAGAAGACAGGAGCTCTTTGTTTATCTTTTTGTTTTGTCTCTTAAATATATTTCTGGGCTGGGGACTGACCTGATCTTATTCTCTATCGCCCACAATAGTGCAGGGGTCGCCCTAGAAATTTTGTAAGTTTCCTACATGCAATTATGTTTTACAGGGTAGTGGTACCTAAATTACTAACCACAATTAATGATTTTTCTCGTTTGATCTTATATTATTGTTGAAAAGATGGTAATGTTTTATTTTGTATTTAGTTAAAAGTAACTTTAATACTTAAGCATGATTTTTTGTTACAAATTATGTTTCAGATAATGGAAGAAATGTAGATATAAGTTTGATATTAAGACGAGAAACTTTGCTTATATAAATATCAAACTTATTTCTAGATTTCTAGGCTTTTATTTAGGTATCTGTTGCAGATGGTCTAGTTTCCGTCTGATAAAAAGATCTCCTTAACCCTGTATACGATTTGTATTTAACTGGCTTATCATTGGCCTTTCTATGTGACGCCAGACCTAGCAAGTCAAGCTTGTAGCATTTATTTTACTTTAGTCGCGAGGTAGAAACATACAGTGTGTAAAGCAACGAAAACCCAATACAAAAGCTGTTAAGTTTAAGTCGATCGGATTGTCGTGACCTATTTTGTTAACTCTGACCAACGTATGAGTCATGATTCTACGAGCAATTTCTGTTATATGGTTGATAAACGTAACCTTGCTTGGGTTAATATACGCTACCCACTGTTGTATGTACAGGATTATGGTACTTCGAACATGATTTTTCGTGTGTAGTGGTGGCACATAAATACTTTTCTGATATTAAAGAGCGTGCCACGAGACTCCTTTTGCGTTGGTTATTTCTCTGCTTTACATACTTGATCATATATTTCACAAATTTTATTTGAGACATTCTAATTCTTATATCTGTATTGTCCATTTGGCAGCTATCTAAATAAAAAACACTTCCTTTCTGTCAAGTACAATGTTATTGGTGCGTTGGGAAGATATGGAATAAAACCGGAAATGGGATAGTTGCAGAAGAGATCAGCGATAAGAGATATTATAATACAATATTTACGCAGTCGACTATAGAAACTGATGGTTTTGCCACAACGATTACTTACCATCTCAATATTTTCGGTTTTGTTTCGGAACAGCGTGACCCCCGATTTGCGATTAGTCTTCGTCAAAATCGGCAACGCCAATATCCTACGTTAAGCGCATTATAAACGAACAGCTATATGTTGAAATGAGAGCAATACGTATCTTCTAACTGTAGCTGTATCTCTTTCGGATGTGGCGATAAATTGCTAACTTTGGAATACGCTTAATAAAAATGACGAAAAATCTCTGTTTTTCGTCCTAAATGTAACAAACTTTAATCCTGTCAGTTCCCAGTGTAGGGATATTAAATGTATATTAAAACTGAATAATAAGACTTATTGATTTTAGATTACTCGCCAAATAGGTATCTTTATTAGTTACAGACTGTTAAATATAAGTTTTTGCAATTATTACCTTTTTATTCTAATTTTACAAATTCCTTTAATAATAGATTCCTATTTTCGTGGTTAAAGAAGAAAAGATTACTCCTGCATCCAAATTCACTAAATTTACCTGTCATCGTTATTCGCTTGCCCTGCCCTATTTATTGGAGGACGGCGCAGCATTTCTTGCCCTCGACGTGATAAAAAAGAACCTAATTACTCGATGGAATAAAGAAATTAATATTAACCCTTTGAATGCTATTCTTCATAACCGGTTACCTTACACGCCAACTCATCTTACACAAGAGATTGAATATGAAACAGTATAAAGCACTAAGGTCACTTTGACAACGTACGTCATAACACCTATAGTCGTTCTTGGCGCCGTTGGCACGACAACACGCGACGCCTTACACGTTCCCTGTCCCCATACAAAATTATCCTTCAATGTCACAAGTCCAAGTGACAGTTGTAGTTCGTAGCCGTGAACAACCCGTGGACCCACAGTGGGGACACGGACTCCTGAAAAAAAGCTTCATGTCCCCACATTGGGGGCCTTCGAACAGGTGTTAAGCGTTCTTGGCGTTCAAAAGGATTAAAATCACACTGTCCCCCATGAATGAATGAAGCATTTATTCGAAACACTGACACAACAACATTAACCCACGCTTCATCATCATCATCATCAGCCCACTGCAGTCCACTGCTGAACATAGGCCTCTCCCAACCCACGCTTAAAATATGAAAATAAAGGTCACAATGCTGCGGGTATTTCAGAAAATATATATTTCAGAAATACCGAAATCGCCACGCATATATGCCTATCAAATTCGAGGAGTTCCCTCGATTCCTCCTAGATTCCATCATCAGACCTTCACCCAATTTATATGGGATCAATTTCGGGGTACCTGCTTTGAAACAAAAAAAGAATTATCAAAATCGGCCAACGTGGTCAAGAGTTATCGGGGAACATACATACTTACATAAAAAAAAGAACAAGCAAACATGCAGACGAACTGAGAACCTCGGTGCTCAAAATACGGTGACGGTACGGAATCACAGTAAACGAGAAGGAGAAACTTATGAGTTAAAAACGTTACGCATGAAGCACGGGACTGTGTTTACAGCGCGTCACAATGATATTTTAAGTATAGATACGTTACCCGCGTACCTAAAGTGTGCCGCTATAAAGACGCTAAACATCGCCTATTGGCTTCAGTCGCTCCCGGGCAAGCGAGAGAGGCGAATGTTGACACGAGTTCCCGCCAACGACGTAAGTGACCTTAACCCTTTAACCGCCGATAGTTTTTCATCGAACATGCCCGGGTCGCCGCCGATACGAAGTTATTAATTTTTTTATGTATACATTAATCAAATTAGAATCCGTGAGAGAGATGAATATACTGTGTAAATCATATCAGACATTTGTCTTATTTATCAGACTGCGGCGAAATGAGCTGGATATTTTATGTCTTATATATCAGACTATGGCGGTTAAAGGGTTAAAAATGCCGTCATGCGTGTTGCGAAAGTGCACTAATTATACATCCAAACGTACTAAGGCAACAGGCGTCACATACCACAAGTAAGTAAGCTGAAATTATGTTATTTTTTCCATTTTATCCTTCAATTTACCAAATATGACGCCACGAAGACGCTGTCTCAGAGAAAGAGAGTACCTAGTGTCGTTTGCAATGAGAGTGATAAAGATAAACAGACTGCGAACATAGATTAATGTAACAGATGCGTCATACTAAATCACATTCAATTCTAGATTATATGGGTTACATAGTCAACTTCAACTTACTGCCCTATTTATTTCTTCGGGTTTATTTAGAACAGAATAATGCTGTGACTATTAAATGTTAATTTTTAAAGTATATCTCTGAGTACCAGTGACGAAAAGTGAAGAAGTGTCCTTTCTTGTATCCTACACGAGGTCGGTCTGTCAGAAGTTTTTGTTGCTTGATAGAAATATAATCGATAGACATCAACAGGCATGAAACATTTTTTGACAAGATTAGTTTTGCTGTCTGTACATTTATTCAAAAATCCGCGTCAGAGTCAATTATTTTGTAATTCTTTGACGTGCCTGCTACGTAAACGACAACCCGATAGCGGTATTAACATTACTTACATTCGCTATCATCCGTCGATTAATAGGTAGAAACAGTTTGCACCTTCTGCCTAGTGTTAGTTTCTTTAATCTGTGTCAAACGTGCGGTGATTGGTGTTCCGGGTGAAGGCTGTCTCTTTCTTATGTATTATTTTGATAAAGCTATCTCTTTTACGCTTTCGATGAAGTGTGCGTATTGTAAACAATAAAACAAAGTGCGAATGTGTGATGCCGCGATGTTGGAAGCACTTTTTGCGCTTGTAATGTTCGAGCATAACCTATCTATACTTAAAATATCATTGGCGCGTCAGTGCATTTTAAGCAGCGGTGTGGCCGACCTTAAAACATGACGCTGAAGTCATTTCTAATTATATAAGAAACTAAAGTAGTGGAAATTAGGTAGTCAGCGTATTGGTCGCTCAGCGAATTACTCCATGCACGTTATCGACCATAGGTCCTAATGCCTATTGGTCGTTTTGAGACCCTACCTTTCATAATATTGATCCTTATGCGTGTAAAATATGTGCTAATTTAACTAAATTTAATCAGACCTGCGATGGACGTATGTACGCTATCTTGAAGCGTAATAGACTGGGGACTTACCGCGAAGTTAATATCCCTCCGACGCTTGAATTCGCGGGTGTTAGAAAGGGATATACTTACCTACAACAAAGATCATAGACTTGCCCTGGACTTGCCTTTATTATTTATATATGCCTACACGCACGAACTGCATTTTCGGTTCACGTAGTAGGCACGTAGTATCTTCTCGTATATTTTAAACCAAAATGCGACAACGATTATGAGTCATAACTTGAAGCAACCTCAAAATCAGCATTGACTGCCGCGATATAATCTCTGGGTGCCAAGATCCATTACTTGGAGGTCATAACTTTAGATCAAAATTTCTCCCAATTGAAAAAATATATTTTTTTTGGACACTAGAGGTACTGCAGATGCTCTAAGGAAGCGCCCTTTAAATTTATTGCTCCTATTACAGGCCACACCCTGTATAGACTCCTAGATCCCACCGTCAAACTGTGCATACACTAGGTACGTATTATTTATTTTTAAGTCGTTGTCAATTGTTGTAAAAAAGTCCGTTAACGTGTCTTATTAGACAAGCCAACGGAGGACCCTGCATAAATTAGACATATTTAACACCTAAGAGTTAATTTGATCAAACAAGAATAAAGTTTATTCCAACGTTACTTTGATCAATACAATCGTTTAATCTCTGACTTGTTTAGTCGAATCGGGCCCAACTGATTTTTACACGACGCCTGCAAGCAAGGTATAGGTCGAATCGAATCACAAGAGCTGGCGCGGGAAATGTATGAAACTGTCATTAATGTGTATGAAACACATTCCGCGCCAACTCTTGTGAATCGACCTATAAGAGGCTTACATATACTACGTTATTCAGTCGCGCAATTTTTTTATGACATAGGAGGCAAACGAGTATGCGAATGGCCTGATAGATGGCGCTGTACCCATGGCGTTCAATGTCTACATCGCGCTGTCAAGATTTTTGCAGAATTAATAGGTTCGGGTACACGATCGTTGTACGGAACGCGAGTCAGACTTGCACTTGACCGGATTTCTCTATGGAACTCTCAAGACAACGCTTTAGATGTACTCTTTGAGTAATAAGAATGGTTAATAATGGTTAATGGTTAATAGATAACTATTGTTAATTGTGAAAATGACAAATCACATGTCACCATGGAACGCGAAAAAATATCAACGAACACTGACCCGTCGGGTCTGCAGTGGGTCTGCACTTTCGTACCTTACATTGACCACTGCAAACCTAGTGGTTTAAACGCGGTAGGTACACGACTAAAAATAAAAAAGCATATACAGGATGTGGCCTGTAATAGGAGCAATAAATTTAAAGGACGTTCCCTTAGAGCATCTCCAGTAACCTCATGTGTCCAAAAAACAAATTATCTTTTTTCAATTGGGAGAAATTTTGATCTAGGGGAAAGTAGTATGAGTTGATCCCTTGGGGTAAGATGATCCTTTGCGATTATGTGCAAACCACTAACGACATCTAGTTGATTTCTATGGCAAAACAAAGCTCTGTACATCCTTCCACCTCAGTCAAATTGTAATGGCGGCGCGAGCGACGCATCGATTTTTACGAGATACGATATAAATTGTGTCCGGTTAATGTAAAGTAAGGTTGACTTTAAGCTTATATTACTTTTTTTAAAGACTGTTGATTGCAATGACTGCTGTGTTTGCGCTTTTCCAATATGCTTAATCTTAGGTTTTGGGCAACGTAAACATAGCCACGTGTCTGTAAGTTATGTTGGCAAACATTGAATAAAAAACCTGCACCTGGGGCAAGATGATCCCATTCTATGTGTACAAGATGATTCCTGGGGATCATCTTATACCTTGATGTTTATACAAACTTGTCCACATATTTTTATTAAATTTTATGTCTATTATTCTATCTGCCAGACTTCAGGATGGTTATTGAATGTGTGATTTTATATGGTAAATAATCTTTTTTTTGTTAGTTAGGAACAGTTTGTTCCCTTAATTATTCATGAAGAATTGCAGTATTTTTTATTGATCTCATTATGATTGTTGTAAGTGGTACAATTTAATCACTAACTTAGATGGTCGGTTTATTTTGGTTTTTATTTTTGTGGCAATAAAACTCGTCTGAATGTTGATTTTGTTTAGTTTGTAGACAAGGGTCTACATTATAAGATTATTCTAGATAAGGTGTAAGATGGTTGGTTATTTTATTAGGGTTACGTACCCAAAGGGTAAAAACGGGACCCTATTACTCAGACTCTGCCGTCCGTCCGTCTATCTGTCTGTCCATCTGTCACCACAGGCTGTATCTCATGAACTGCGATAGTTACATTGTTCAAATGTTCACAGATGATGTATTACTGTTGCCACTGTAACAAAAAATACTACAAAACAGAATAAAATAATATTTAAGGAGGCTCCCATACAACATAAGTGTTTTTTTGCCGTTTTTATAGATAATGGTACGGAACCTTTCGTGCGCGAGTCCGACTCGCACTTGGCTGTTTTTTAATATTTGGTTACTCCGAATAGGGGTAAGTCGATCATAGGAATCATCTTACCCCTACCATGGGGATCATCTTATACATAGGGGTGTACAAGATGATTACTTCGTAAGGTTTTTAAAAATTAAAAATAATAAAATGAAACCTAAATTAATTGATTGTTTTGAGTATAAGAATAGTTAGGCAGATAAATTTACGAGTACTTAGTGCCTACATTTTTGATTTGCAAGGAAAAACATAAATTTTAAGTGCATTCTTGCTTAAGGGGATCATCTCGTACTACTTTCCCCTAAAGTTATGACCTCCAAGTAACGGATCTTGGAAACCAGAGATTATAGCGCGGCAGTCAATGCTGATTTTGAGGTTGCTTCAAGTTATGACTCATAATCGTTGTCGCATTTTTGGTTTAAAAGGATTTTTTTGGGATTTTGTTTTTTTTTTAATAATTCTTTAATGTTTTTTTTTGTATAAATAGTTATTAATAAAACTCCAGTAGAGTAAAAAAGTACATGTAGCTTATACGTACTTTTTACTTTTGGAAAAAGAAAATTCAACATTTTTTTTTTAAATTAAATCTTTTGGAAATAATTGCTGGAGAGCTCAATCGTGTACCGTTTAATTTTTTGCTCCTATTACAGGCCACACCCTGTATAATAACGATTGCATAAAATACCATTATACCTACTATGCGCAAAATGATATTCCGCTGTGCCTTCATATATATCCAATAACAAAGTATTACTAAGCGAATATCAAGCTTAATAATATATCTAAGAAAGCACTTTAGAGTATAAATACAGAAGTCTACAACTCTAGATAAAAAGCAATAAATCGGTGCGATCAGAACCGGAAACTCGTGAAAGTTTAAAACGCAAAGTGCTTCTCGCGATATATCTGAATTTCTCTTTTACTAGCTTTTTAAAACGTACGATATACTCGTGTCTATTTCAGTGTTGATAATGATGACTACCCTAAAGCACGAAACGCACAGAGCGGGCGCGGCGCGGTGCGGGGCGGAGGCGGTTTTGCGTTTTTGATCTTTCCGAAACTGTCGATTACTGCTTCATATGACACACACGCCGCCTCCGCTCTACCTCGCTACCGAATTCCGCGCGGTTTTTTGGTGTGACTTGCTCCGGAACGCGTTCGCTTTACTGAAAAACCGCCTCCGCCCCGCAACGACGCTGCAACGCGCTCTGTGCGATCCAAGCTTTTATCAGGAAACTTAAAAACTTTGATTGTGTTAGCTTCCCGAGGATAACTGGACCTGATGGATGGACATACGTATATAGGGGATAGATGAGGTCATCTGCTACGTGGTCAGGTCAAGCAAAAAAAAAATTACTTAGACGCAAAGAATTTTTATTTTCATTTTTCAAATAAATAATAATAATAATAATAAAACCATTTATTTCAGGCATTGCCCATAAAGTGTTAATAAAATTACAAATGACTTACAAAACTACTGTTAATTGGTACAGAACACAAACACAATAACCTAAAGGTGCGTCTACGCTAGGCGAGCCGAGCACGAGCCGAGCACGAGCCGAACACAATTCGTCTAATGTGGACCGACTTACAAGCCTCGAACGAGCGCGCTGCGAGCGTTTCGTTCGTGCTCGGCAGCGTTCCGCCAGTTGTCGGTTTTTTGACGAACACAAAGGGATTTGCTTCGCGCTCGCAGTGCGCTCGTGGACGTGATTAGTGACAGACGTCGGTCGCTCGAGCCGAGCATCATGGAAACGTGGACCGAAGATGCTTCCTTGCAATTAATTGAATTATATCAAAATAATCCATTGATATGGGACCCAAAACATGAGGATTACTATAAAAAAAATAAGATTGATGCATGGTCTCGTATATAACCAAGTGCCGCGAGCACACTGCGGAAAACTACGTTCGAGGAAAGTGATCGTTGAATTGTGCAATTAATTGAATTATATCAAAATAATCCATTGATATGGGACCCAAAACATGAGGATTACTATAAAAAAAATAAGATTGATGCATGGTCTCGTATATAACCAAGTGCCGCGAGCACACTGCGGAAAACTACGTTCGAGGAAAGTGATCGTTGTAGGTTCGTTGTACGTCCACACTTGACGCCGCGAACGACGAAGCCGAGAACGGCTCCGCTCGTGCTTCGCTCGTGCTCGGTTCGTCTAGCGTAGACGCACCTAACCACCTAAACCGGATGAGCATTCAAGTAAAATCAAAATATATAACATAGGTACAGGTTAAAAACTGGTAACTCATAATAATCATAAAATAAAAATCAATAATTTAAAAATTGTAATTGAAAGTAAACTTAAAATTAAGATGTCCATAATGAATATAATAAGAAATTCAAAAAGCGAAATACAATAATAATGTCAACAAAAACAAAAAATAAAAATTAAAATTATAAACAGTGGTATAATTACTTAATAATAAATTCTCATAAAATTAATAAATGTCACCAGTTGAAATTTACAAAAGTAGAGTGGAGCCCGATCCATCTTTTCAACATGAGCGAGTCCCATCTCTCAGCAAACACCCTCAGAATGCTGTTGGGGCTACTTCGCAACCTGTCCAGCAATGAGGCGCATCGTTTTCTAATAATGGCATGAAAGCCGTCAATCCCCGCCCCCGCAAACATGCCCGACGCACTGCACCTCCGCTGGAGCCCCATCAGCGCTCTGAAGGCGTTATTGTATTGCACACGGAGGGCACTGTACGCTCTCTGCGTAAAATTGACCCAGAGATTGCAGGTGTAAAAGCATTGGCAGTATGCCCTAAATAGTGTTAGTTTTACTTCTTTATTACAACCTGCAAATCTCCGAGCCAACATGTTGCAGCGAACGGACAGCGCCCTCCGCTCCCTCTCTATATCCATATTATCGGAGAGGTCCTCAGTGACCCAGTGGCCCAGATACTTGAAGTGCTTAACTCTATTTAAATAGGTACCGCATAGCGCAATTGGTGGCACAACTTCGTAGGTCTTCGCACCGGCTTTGAAGATTAAGAGTTCGCTCTTCCTGGCATTGTACCTGAGTCCATGTTCCACTGCATACCTCTCACAGATACTGAGCAAGTTCTGCAAAGCGCCGAGAGATGGCGTGAGCAGTACCATGTCGTCTGCATAGCTGATGTTGTTAATGCAAACTCCATCAACCGAACATCCGACATTGGCACCGCTCAACTCCTCTATCAGACCGTTGATGTACAGGTTGAATAGCCGGGGAGACGTAAGCCCTCCCTGTCTCACCCCGCACTCCAACCTGTATTCCTCCGAAAGAACACCAGCCCATCTCACACAGTTTCTCTGGCTGTGGTACCAATATTTTATAATGGAAGTTACTTCCGTAGGTAATTTGGTTTCGTTCTCAATCTTTTTCCACAGAACATTATAAGACACTAGGTCGAAGGCCTTTGATAAGTCCAGGAAACATGCGAAGACGGGCGTCTTCCTAGACGTATAATACTGAACGCTCTGCTTGAGACAAAGGATAGCACTCTCGGTTGAGAGGCCAGGCCTAAAGCCAAATTGGGCGTCATGTAGTCGCAGATGCTTATCCAGCTGCCGATCAAGCAGAGCGTCCAGCATTTTAGCTATAATGTTAGCCAGAGATATCGGCCTATAGTTATTTATGTCCGATGCATCTCCGGTTTTATTTTTGATGATCGGGACCACTACTGTATATATTAACTCATCCGGTAGGTAACTATGGCTAAGACAAAGAGTGTAGAACATAGCCAACACCCTCGGCAGATGGAACCCCGCGTATTTAAGGTGCTCGACGCTTAAGCTGTCATAACCAGGAGATTTTCCTCTTACCATGGTTTTAATCGCAGTGGACACTTCCTTGGCAGAGAATTTTACCGAAATAACCTCATTTTGACTCTCCACGCCGATAGTCGGCGTCGTAGTACCTAGAGGCGACTCCACCCTAAAATGACCTTTGAAAGCGTTGGCTATGTTCTTAGGGTCGTGCAGGCCTCCAACACTCACAGGTTGGCCGGACTTCGGATTTAATTTATTTGTCTCTTTCCAAAAATTACCAAAATCTTTTTTTGAATGATGTTCAGCGATGATATCTAATTTAATTTGTAGCTCATTGTCTTGACAGAATTTTAGTTTTGATTTAAAATGACGGCGAGACTCACGCATACTGTTATAAATGGGTCCTGAAGGAGGTTTCCCGCAGGAGATCCAGTTTAAAAAACAATCCCTAGCCTTCCTGTGAGCCTCTGCCACATGCCTGTTCCAACCCGTTACATATTTGCGCTTCTTACGTTTAGGTTCCACATAACTAATCCTTGCACCAGTGCTAAGTATAGTCACAATATCATTGTACATATTCTTCAAAATTAATTTATGGCTTTCACATTTACAAAGTGTATGAGCACAGCTACTCAATTCCCCCGGGAAATCTATTTTCTCTAATTCTGTATTACAATAATTATAATAATTCTCGATCTGTAAGCTATCTCTGTCCCCCCATTTTACTTTGTTTAACTCACTGTTGGTAGGCACCGTTAATGATGGCTCAATGCGTCCAAGGTCACATTCAATTACTAGTGGGAAGTGATCTGACCAGTAAGTGTTACGTAACACGGACACCCCTACGACCGATTTCCTAGCCGCCTCAGTCACCACGCAATGGTCGAGCCAGCGCCTGCAACCATGAGCGTCGCTAATAAAAGTAAACGAGTCTTCAGGTAAAAAATCTAAATCCACACACGACCAGGTCTGATCTACACAAAAGTCTAAAAGTTCATTAGCAAATAACTCACCCGGATGAGCGTTAAAATCTCCAAGAATAAATACCGATTCCACATTATTGTTTTCAACGATCGCCACCACTTCACTTAGGCACTCTGTAAATTCGACTAAGTTGTCCAATGAGTTGATAGGCATGTATACGGAGAACACTAACATTGAGCGCTCATTGTTTATTATCTTTATCGCGGATAGACGCACACTACTACATGATATCACCGACACACACGGGAACACGGCTTTCCTCCACAGGATGGCGACACCTCCGTGTGGCCTACCCCTAAGCACCCCTTTTGACGTATCAACTGCTGACCGGCCGGTAAATGAAAATTCACTACTAATAGTTCCCAGGACAGCCAGGTCGTGTTCTAGAATCCAAGTTTCCTGTAAGGCTATAATGTCAGCAACTTTACAGAGGTCCCTTACACAATCTATAGATCTTTTGATATTCTTGCAGTTGAAACTTATTAACTTTAAATTACCACCTGCCATTTTCAATTAATGTGATTAGCTTTATAAACACTCGTTAAACTCGGAGATGATCTCGGCTTTTGACGAATAAATCTCCTGTCAATCCTAATGTATTGACGAAAAACAACATCTCTTGGCCATAGACCTTCATTCATAAAAACAGTCAATTTATCTTCAGGTATTAAAAACTTAAACGCCTCATACCCCTTGTCTTGCTTCATAGTAATTTTTTGCGGCATAATCTTAACTCCCGTATTACTGAGTACGAACTCGGCTACATCGCATTCCTCAACGCCTTCATCCACATTATATATATAAAACGGTACTTTGGCCTTGGCTGCCTTAAATTTGCCGCAGGTACCCGGGTTTGCCTTTCCCCTGTTACCAATAAATTGATTTCGTAGTCTATACCTTTCAGACCTATCTAATTCCATATTTTTCTGAGGTTGCTTCCAAGTACCACTTTTAACAATATCCGCCATCGACTTCGCAATAGGATTGCATTCGCGCGAATCGCTTACCCTATTTTTTGCACCCGCGCTGTCTAGCGGGCCCTGCGTGTGCAATTGCGCCTCATTATGCTTAGAAGTTGGTTCCGAACTATTCGAAACCATGGTGTTAGCCTCCACGCGCTCTTGTTGTCGGTGCGCCTCACCCGTCGTGTATGCAGCTGAGACGGCGCTAACGCTATCGCGGTCATGAGCGAGCGAGTCAGGTGAGTGCAGCTTGTTTTTATGCAGGTGCGGCCGATCGCTGTTCGAAGAGCCGTGTAACGGTGCACGATCGAGTGAGATCGGTTTATACCGCGGTGGTGTGTGCACAAGCGAGGCAGGAGAATGCGTGTCAGTGTTCGCAGTGCATGCGCAGTCGTCGATTGACCTGCGCAACGGTGAGACTAGGTGCGGTAGGCCCATAGGCCCGCTATTATTTACAAAACTGTTCTGGAAAACACACCCTCCCCTACGTATGTTTACATTATTGTGCTCAGAATCGGATTGGTCAGTAAGTAATGTTCGATGCATAAGGTCATTTTGAACTGTCTCAATCTCATTTCTTACATTCCGCAACTGCTCAAGCGTAGCGTAGTTCTCTTTAATATAGACTAACTCTTGCTGCAAAACTAGTATATCCTTAAGCAATCTAGTGCAGTCCACATGATCGAAATATACTGGGGGTAGCTTATGTAAGTCTTTCGCCACAAATATGGGTAGACTTTCCAAACTCGCTTTTCTTAAAAGTTTAACTATATCATCCATGTCCCTAGTAGACTTTCCTTTACTTTTTCTGATCACTAACCGGTCACTATTTGGCACAGCTTGAAAAAGCAGGGTTTTGGCTTTTTCAATCTCCTCAGCACTGAACGCCGAGATGCAAATTTGTATTAAACTCTCATCGTTCATAACATCGATTTTATTTCTCACAAAAGCTAGAACCTCGTTAATTACAATGTTGCACTGAGTACACTTTACAAGGCACGCAATCGGAGCCATAACTCGACTCGGGGGTTCAATGACCCTTCGCGCAGTGATAAAACACAACGTCGGCACGACCTTACTCGGCTACAGATCGGGCCGGACTGAAATACTCTGTTGGATTATAAATGAATTCATAAGAATTTGGAATTAGTCTAGATTTAAATAAAATAAAATGTTGTCCTTTTTATCATTTTAAATACTATGTTTTCAATATTTAAAACCTTAATTACTTAAAAAATATATAAAACGGACTACATTTTTATATTATTTTAATCTACACTACTTAATACCACAATCTTACGAAATCAATTATGTGAAAACAGCGTTTTTGAAAAATAAAAATAAAAAATTCTTAAAAAAATGTTTGGACCCAAGTAAATTTTTTTGTGCTTGACCACGTAGCAGATAACCACATCTATCCGCTATATACGTATGTCCATCCTTCTTCCAAACACTCTGTATAGTCTGTATGTTACATACTCGTACTTGCAAACGCTTTGGATTACCATACACTATGAAACCAATAGAAAACGTGAAAGTAAATTTGACAGTGGTCCCCCGTAAGTACACATTTCTGCCATGGTGTGCGCTACGATCGCCTAGCTTACCCCCACCACCTACTTCGCACATAGCCAATACACATAAACTGTTTAGCTTCATATCTGATTAGTTTTTTTTTATGACATAGGAGGCGAAAGAGCAGACGTATCGCCTGATGGTAAGCGATTAGCGCCGCCCATGGACACTCGGAACACCAGCACGGCTAGCACAAGACAGCGCGCGAGCTATATCGCGCGCGAGATAGACTATCCGTCTCTATCTAATGGGTACACACGGAAAGAGACAGGTAGTCTATCTCGCGCGCGATATAGCTCGCGCGCCGTCTTGTGCTAGCCGTGCAGAGGGGTTGTAAGTGCGTTGCCGGCCTTTAAGATGGGAGTACCTACGCTCTTTTCTTGAAGGTTTGAAGGATTAGATGTTGATACGTAAGCTTGGATAGTCTAACAGTCATTTCTAATTCAATTAGCAATTTAAACTGAATCTAATAGCAACTGTCTTACAAACGCTTCAGGCCAGATAACAGTGAAGTAAATCACGTGGCTCGAGTTTTGCTTGTTCACTAGATAGACACAGTATATATATAAGCAGTAAAACAAATCCATAATACAGCTCGAAACGGCCAGAGCGGTCGCGGGATGGTGCGGGGTGGAGCCGGTTTTGCTTTTTTGATCTTTCCGAAACTGTCGACTGTCAATTACTACTTCATATGTCACAAACGCCACCTCCGCTCTATCGCGCTACTGAGTACCGCTCGGTTTTTTGGTGCGACGTGCCCCGGACCGCGTTCGATTTTCCGGAAAACCGCCTCCGCCCCGCAACGACGCTGCGCCGCACTCTGTGTGTTTCAAGCTTTACACAGACACTGGCCGCCTCAGGGCCTTAGCCATTCCGAGGCTCCAGGTGTTTAGATTTTTGCGAGGCCCTAGACTTTATACTATTATAGGTTGGTACGCAAATTTTTTTTGCGGTTTGTGGCGCGAGTACCTGCGGCCCCTGCAAGAGCGAGGTCCCGAGCGGCTGCCCCGCTCATCACCCCCAAAGCCACTATTATACTGTGTCCAAAGTCCGCCTTTGCGACGCCACAATAAACTTGGCAGACTTTGCGGTACCTACATCAGTCACGTGCTCACGTGTGCCACGCATAGAACAGGTTTAAAATGGAACACAGGTCTAAAAAGGTCTTAAGAGAGTAGTTGCAATACTGCTTAAGCTAATATGTTTGCTGCGATCTGTGATAGAGATGTCTTAAGCTTGAGTTATTCGATTGAACCGCGCCTGGGAGAAACAAATGTGCTTGTGTTTGCTTTGGTACTCATTTTGTATTACGATGCCCGTGTTCGTGACGAAATTGCATCTGTTAAAGGTCAAAACACACACACATACACACATTGCGACAACATTGATTGAGCGGAGCGTAGCGGAGCCGAGCCTAAGAATGCCACAAATGTAAATCGCTTGTGGGTCTAAGGCTCCGAAACTGCTTAACCGATCTGCTTCAAACTTGGCAAAATGACAAGGCTATCCTTGATTGCATAACTCTGACGGCATAAAAACTAATTATTTTTCTCCCGTCTCCGAGTTTTACTCATATGATGTCCACATATTATTTGGGTGCCGGTTTCAAAACACAGACATTACTTACTACAAAGCTATACTACATTATTATTATAGCGCAGTTAAGAAACCAAAGGATATGTTGATGAACGTGAGCCAGAACGGGTGCGTAAAACACATAACATACGAATATGTATGATAAATATCTAAATAAGATTATAAAGGGTGGGAATCCGACAGAACCATGCTTTCTGAGGTTATAAGGAGTAAAGTTTGCGCAAATTAGGTAGAAGAGTGTTTGTTTGTTTGTTTGTTGTTACAAAAAGTGTGTGTGAACGCTATGTTTCGCCGACATGCATACAAATTTGAAATTAGCTGTACACATACCAACTATGTAGGTACAAATATACAATACAATTACTTACAATCTAATATAAAGTGTCACCAAGAAACTCTGGCAACGAATAATAACATTTAGAAATAAATTGTACAAAGATGTACATTATTTTCTGCAACGATGCGTGTGTAGGCACTTTGCATTAGCCCCAAATAAGGCTATTAACCTCGCACACGCATCAATATATCCGAAGTGCAATATTAATCATAAGCTTAGCAATAAATTAGTGTACGATTGACCGGTAAGAATAAAGCACCTCTCCATAACGCGGTCTTTTTATTCCTCGGCACTCGTCCTCACTGACAAAGCAATGCATCCGTATACATTGTTTTTTGGTCCTTCAATATGTGGACCTTCGGTTCGATTTTAACGCCGTCGCCGCGGAAAAATAGTGCCCGAGGTCTATGATCTTAACCAGTGACATTGACAAATGACATTAAAATCGCGAGTGCATACAGCATCCTGCATCAGCATAATAGCACCCAGCACCCAGCAGCTAGCACCAGCAACAGAGCAGACAGCTTCTTGCAGCGAGCAGACGAATAAGTAGCCGCATTTCAAGTAAGATCTTTCCATATTTTACACCTTGCATCTATCATCAAAATGACATCCGAATTGATCGCCCGCCAAGCTGAGATTTTGGAGGAGATCAGGAAAATACAAGCCAATTTTAAAAAGGACTCTGCGAGCAGGAAGACTCATAAATATGTAACCGACCGATTGGAAAAGTTGGAAGCTCTGTGGCAAGAGTGTCAACAGAACGACACAGAGTTACAAAAAGAAAGTGACAAAAATCATCAATACTTCACCGACAACATACTAGAGGTCATTTCCGGTTGGTACTCAGGAACGCGCAAAGTCCTGCAAGCCGTCAACGTGCCGGCGACTACTGAATCCACCGCGGGCCCTAGTGACAGGAAGGTATATCTCGGGGAGGACACAAATCCCGCAGCAAAAGTGATATTTGACACCAGCAAATTTCTCGGGGAGGACATCAAGCTGTTGGAACTTAAGCAGTTGCAAAATGCCAACTTCCGGGCATTGAAAAGGTGTGTGGAAAACATACAAGCTGACAACCTTGTTGAAAAGTGGGAAATTGAGGATAAACTGAAAGTATTGCAATCCCGATGGAACACAGTAGAGAACTTACATTTGCAAATTGACAGTATTACCAACGGCACTGACATCGACTATTATGACAATTACATGTTACATGAGCTGAAATATGAGCGGTCTAAAAGGCAACTTAACAACAAACTTTCATCTTCCATTCATCAGCAGTTATCAGTACCTAAATTGGAGATTCCCCAATTCTTCGGGAACTACACGCAGTGGCCTACTTTTAAGGATCTCTATACTGAGGCTATTCACAACAACCCCACCCTCACAAAAACCCAGAAAATGCAGCACTTGAAGGGAAAACTGAAGGGTGAACCGGGAAAACTTGTGCAACATTTACAAGTAAGTGCCGAAAACTACGACGTGTGCTGGGAGTTGTTGACACATAGGTATAACAATAAACAACTCTTATTCACTAAGCAACTGCAAGCATTCATGAGACAGCCTAACATACAAAAGCAATCGGCCTTAGAGTTGAAACGGCTATATGACACTAGCATGGAAACCCTACACGCAATCCACAATTTGGGCGTGGATACTTCTTCATGCGATCCAATATTTGTTCATATTTTATGTGAAAAAATAGACACTGATACCTACGCCGATTATATGGAAGTAAGAGCCCATCCGCGGGAGTTGCCAACCCTTGACGAATTCATGAATTTCATTGAAGCGAAATTCACTGCATTAGAACCACTGACAAGAAGAAAACCTTACAGCAACCCGACCAAACAACTGCAAGGATCATACCGACATACACAAACCTTCAATAAATATTCAAAACCCGTAAATCAGCCAACAAAAGGCGCATTTACCCCACATTACAATTATAATTGTCGCGTATCTGCAAATAAAATTAAATGTCCATTGTGCAACGATGATCACGCATTATTTCAATGCAAGCAATTTCTAAGCATGTCAACAGGCGAGCAAATAAAATATGTTACAAAGTCCAACGTGTGCAAAAACTGTTTATATGTGCATACCAAGAATTATTGCAAATCAGAAAAACGCTGCAAGGAATGCAATGAGCCTCACAATACTGTGTTACATAAGGCCTTTGGAAATGTAGCGGCCCCGAAGCCAACGTCCTCATTACCGCACGCGTCAACTTCGATGGCCATGTCACCACAAAGGCATATGCAAAACAATTTCGTTGCCGGGAGTAGCGACGAAATTCTTCTCCCCACGGCACTAATTCAAGTGGCTAACAGTCATGGGGAGTATATCACACTTAGAGCCCTCATCGATCAGGGCTCGGAGATTACGCTTATTAATGAAAACACAGCACAGAGATTAGGGTTGCAGAGGGAGCAACTTAGAGCAAACGTATCTGGCGTCGGGACTCTATCGAACAAAAGTAGAGGAAAGGTAACTTTACAATGCAAATCTTTACATAACGACTTCGAATTTTCAACGGACGCACTAGTGATGACACGCGTCGTTAGTAATTTACCCAGCGCTACATTCGAAAAAAGAAACTGGGAGCATATAGAGGGCATTACACTAGCAGATCCGAAATATAACATATCCCAACCCATAGATATCCTCCTAGATGTGGAGGTATATAATCAAATAATGATGAATGGGTTAGTGAAAGGCTCAAACATACCCATGGCGCAACAAACAAAGTTAGGTTGGATACTTTCGGGAGCGGTGAAAACTTACAACTGTCACGCAGTAATTAATGACACTGAGGACTTAGCAAAATATTGGGAGATCGAAGACATCACTGACACAAATAACTCCATGACACCGCAGGAAGTGTACTGCGAAAACCTGTATACTACCACGACTCGGCGGCTCAAAAATGGGAGATACGAGGTTCGGCTGCCGATGAAGGAAAACTTCGCCGACCTCTTGGGAGAATCCAAACCGCAAGCAATAGCTCAATTCCGACAACTTGAGAAGCGATTAACGAAAGATGGACACCTCGCAGAAAGTTACAGGAATTTTATTAATGAATACATCAAAATGGGACACATGAAAGAATGTTCTGGAAACGTGAACCCACACTGCTACGCACCACACCATGGAATAAAAAAAGAGGAGTCTTTAACTACAAAACTGCGTGTAGTATTCAACGCTAGCCAAAAAACTACATCTGGACACAGTCTAAATGACCTAATGGAATGCGGACCCAAACTACACCAAGACTTGCAAAGTCTACTCATTAGATGGAGACACTACAAATACGTCATGTCCTCCGATTGTGAGAAAATGTACAGAATGATTCTGGTCCACCCCGATGATCAGAACCTGCAGAAGATCGTATGGCGAAATGTCCCTGATCAGCCTTTAAGGGAATACCAACTTACCACCATCACGTATGGCCAAAAATCAGCACCCTATTTGGCCTTGAGAACCCTTAAACAACTAGCACAAGATGACTCGGACAAATATCCGTTAGCAGCAAACGTCATTAATAACGATATCTATGTTGATGACGTATTGACAGGAAGTGATGACAAAAATCATGCATTAGAAATTCAACAACAACTCATCTCCATGCTACGAGGAGCCGGGTTCAATCTAAGAAAATGGACCAGCAATACTCCAGCGTTGCTGGAAAATATACCGAATGACAGCATAAGTCCAAACGTCATAGACTTCAATAATGCACATGCTACTAAAACGCTCGGGTTACAATGGAATCCCGCACACGACACATTTACATTTAAAAACACGTTAACAGACAGACCCGCGGAAAAACTTACGAAACGTACAATACTTTCGGCTATATGGTCGCAAGTTGACTGCGACTGGGATGATGTCGTACAAGAAGCTATCCGAAACGACTGGCAAAAATTCACAACTGACATACGTGACATTGAAAGTATTGAAATACCCAGATGGTTGGGTGACATGACACGAACATTCGAGATACATGGATTTTGTGACGCATCTGACAAGGTTTATTCCTGCTGCATTTACATCCGTACGTTTGACAAACACAACGAGCCCCTCGTGACACTGATAGCTTCCAAATCTCGACTAGCACCAATAAGTCAGACCCACAAACTGACGCTTCCCCGAAAGGAACTTAGCGCAACATTACTTTTATCCCGCTTAATGAAAAAGGTAATTGAATCATTTAAATGGGAAGGATTACATGACAAAACGTACGCCTGGACAGACTCCATGATTGTCTTAGGATGGCTGAAAGGCGACCCGTCGAAATGGAAAACGTTCGTCAGTAATCGAGTCAAAGGTGTCCATGACGTCATTCCGAGTGCCCATTGGAACCATGTGAAGTCTGAAGACAATGCGGCAGACTGCGCCACAAGAGGGTTAAGCGTGTCCCAGCTAAAAAACCACTCGTTATGGTGGCATGGACCTTCATGGTTAAAGCATTTTGACAAGAAAGCACTTGACAGCAAAACAATTACACCAACAGACTGTGAATCTAAACCGAAGCAATCATATGTTGTGCAATCCGAGCCTCCGTCGACAATAATGGAACTACTCAGCCGACATAGCAACATGACTCATATCACTCGCGTGCTAGCCTGGATTTTGCGCTTTATTGCAATAGCGAGAGCCCCGCACCTGACACTGCATCTTAAATTGCTCTATTTAACGGTGACCGAGTTAATAACTGCAGAAATGGTAATCGTGAAGCATATTCAGCATTACGAGTTTCCTGACGACATTAGGAAATTACGTGCAAATAAAACTGTCGGTGCAAAGAGCAGCATCTTAAAACTCAATCCGTACTTAGACGAGAACGGTATACTACGCGTTGGAGGCAGGTTAAATAACTCCTCTTTGAACCAGCACACAAAAAATCCTATTATCATCTCTAGAAACAGCAGACTAACAGAGCTATTAGTGAACAGAGCACATCTACAAAAGCTTCACGGGGGCCCCAAATTGACATTATTACATTTACGAGAAAAATACTGGATCATCGGTGGATATCAAGCTATCAAGAAATACATACATCTTTGCGTGATTTGCCGGAGATTTAACGCCAAGCAACCACAACAAATCATGGCCGACCCACCCCAACCCAGAGTGACAGCATCTCGCCCGTTCCTACACACGGGTGTTGACTTCACTGGATTTGTTGACATTAAAGCAAACAAAGGAAGAGGAATTAAGACGCTAAAAGCATACATATCAGTGTTTGTCTGTCTGGCAACAAAAGCAATACATCTGGAACTAGTTTCAGAACTGAGCAGCAGTGCATTCCTCGCAGCATTTCGACGATTTTGTGCCAGACGAGGAGAACCTGCCCACATGTACAGCGACCATGGCACAAATTTCGTTGGAGCCAATCGTCAACTCGTTGAAGAACGTAAAGAAATCGTGAAAAGCATGGACACAACGGTTATAAACGGTATAACAGAAAAGGGCACACACTGGCACTTCAACGCGCCGGCCTGGCCATCTGGAGGTGGCCTGTGGGAAGCAGGCGTCAAAAGCACTAAGTACCACCTCAAGAGAGTACTAGGTGAACAAAAATTAACATACGAGGAATTTACGACCCTCCTATGTCAAATTGAAGCGTGCCTAAACTCAAGACCGCTATGTCCGTTGACAGAAAGCCCTGACGAACTAAAATGTTTGACACCTGGCCATTTCCTTATTGTAGGAGATGCCCACTTGACAGTTCCCGAACCTGCCAACTCCAACCAGGATCTTAGAAAAAGATGGCAACTTGTACAAAACATGACACGAGACTTCTGGCAGCAATGGTCCAGAGAATATTTACAACAATTACAAGCAAGAAATAAATGGCAAAAACCAACAGAAAACCTACAAATAAATGACATTGTGTGCATCCGCGGAAATCAACCTGTGGGACGATGGACGCTAGGCCGTATAATTGATACACACCCCGGAAAGGACGGACATACTAGAGTTGTGACACTTAAAACCGAGACTGGTATCATGAAACGACCAATTGTTCAGTTAGTTCCCCTCGTCACCAGCGAAAAGGATACGAAGATAGACAACGACAAACTTTCCCCGCCTACCCGAAAAAATAGTGCATCCGCGCGACGAACAAGCAAAACGTCGTGGACGACTCTCCTGAATTACTCCCTACTATTAATGCTTATGACATTGCCAACTCCAACCGTACAGACGCACACTAAGGATTTTATAATTACGCCACTGAACCCTGATCGGACTTTATACTTCGACAGAATCGCTGACATGCAGGAGATTAAAGATGACTGGAAAATAGTTTTATACTATAATATGACCAATTATTGGCAAAACGTTGATGCACTGGACAATTACGTAAAACACATTAAACAATTTACGCGGCCAAAACTACTGACACAATTTCAACTAATCGCTAATCAATTAGATCAATTTATGACAGAACTTCAGTTCTACAATTCCCCTAAACAATTACAAACTGAACTAAACCGAATAGCTCGGCATCTAGATGGCAAATTAGCACTTCCGGACCTTCAAGATAACATACGTAACCTGTATAAATTACTCACAGTTCACGCTCGCATTACCGACCAATATCTCATAATGGAAGCAAAAGTTCCATTACTTAGTGACGAACAATTTGAACTCGATAAACTGATAAGCATCCCTCAGCATATATCACAACAAAATGTCATTCACGTCATCCCAGGATCAGAACTAATAGCCTTCAACATTCACCAGGACACCTTTATACCTATCGAGCAGCCAGACATAAACACGTGCCTTCATATGAACGAAGAAAAATTATTATGCTATTTGAACCACCCCGTTTACGAGGTGAAACAAGGGAAATCAATTTGCAATACGGAAATATTGACTCATCGAGCACAATATAATTCATACTGTCATACTGAAACAAAACCCTGCACTATCAAATGGATCAAATTACATAAACAGAACACATGGACCTTCACCTGTTGCAATGAGTGCCTAGTCCGCATTTTATGCCCAGACGGTTTGACGTCGAAGATATTACGTAACAACGGGCTGATAACTCTAGGTCGAGGTTGTGTTTTGAAAGGTGACGCCTTCATGCTGTATGCGAACAAAGATTACGTTGCAAAATCAATTATTGAGTTAGATACAAGCACTGTACCAGAGTTCTCATCACTTAACGATGTATTAAATACTTCGATAACCCACATGACATTCAATAACGAAACTCACGAACAGCAATTTTCAAATATTCATCGGGAGATACAACTGCTTAAAACCCAATCTAAACTGGAAGAGATGTCCTCTCACGATCAATATCAATACGCAACCATTGGAGCATCATTGATCGTCAGCACTGTTGTCCTTCTGATGGGTGTCGTCGTGTACTATAAGTACCGTACAGGTACTCGGAGACTGACACAGCAGCAACTACGTGCCAGTGAAGAAACATGTGATAGTGTTAAAAGTGACGTAATAGAGTGCGCGAGTGCGCGGAAAGATACCACTTCCGCGAAGCAAGTGGTTTTTGACACTAGCACTAGTACTGACTTTTAAACAAAGATACTCAACCTATTTTGACCTTAACTTATTATCTTACAGTAGCTATATTGCACCTTTACACTTTAACATTACGCGCACAATTTTACAAATATGTCTTAGAATTTAACATACTTATTTTACCTTTACTGTTTGCACCTATTGCACACTATTGTCTAATGTTATTTTACTACCTACCTTGCCTTTGGAGCCTTCTTCTGAGAGGGCAATATGTACAAAGATGTACATTATTTTCTGCAACGATGCGTGTGTAGGCACTTTGCATTAGCCCCAAATAAGGCTATTAACCTCGCACACGCATCAATATATCCGAAGTGCAATATTAATCATAAGCTTAGCAATAAATTAGTGTACGATTGACCGGTAAGAATAAAGCACCTCTCCATAACGCGGTCTTTTTATTCCTCGGCACTCGTCCTCACTGACAAAGCAATGCATCCGTATACATAAATAATTTATTCAAATCATTTTTTAACAAGGGCAATTAATTGGCTTCTTTCTTAGAGCTATTGAAATTTTGTTGAATATCTTGCTAGCCAGACAGAACACACTTTTCCGCATTAGTGCAGTACGAGAAAATACTGTACAAAGGTTGTCGGTACGGTACGTATCTCTGTTAAATATTTGTGACACTTGATTAAATAAATTCAGGTTGTCATATAGTGTCGACACTATCGACAGTTTCAGAAATTTCTAAAATGCAAAACTGCCTCCACCCCGCACCGCGCCGCGCCCGCTCTATTTCATTGCATGTTTGAGAAAAGCATTATACAGCGTGCGGTATGCGAGGTTAAGCAATGTGGGCGCAGGTCAGTTCTTGGATGGGTGACCGCTTTGAGTGGTTACTAACTGAGCGCTCCCGTGCTTTGGAAGGCACGTTAAGACGTTGATCCTGTCTGCTGTATACGACAGCAGTCGTTAAGCCAAGTTAGAGGCCTTCGGGCGGCTTGAGAACTTCTAACAGTCAAGTTGCCCACTCACTTGACAAAGAGGGGTCGAAGTTGCACCACGTCCGTAGGGTGTACCCACCGTTACCCCTGGGTGGTGCTTAAAGTGCAACCAAAACTGGCAACCGTACTTGTCTTCTCGAAGATCTCACGGTTCGTAAATAAATGCCATACGATTAAATTAAAACTATACATATAAGTCGATTCACTAGAGCTGGCACGGAAAATGTATGAAACTGTCAATAATTTCATAGACATTCCGCGCCAGCTCTTGTGAATCGACCTATACCTCGGCGGGAAATATGGGGTTGCCCGCCTCAGACCTATCCGGCCTCGTTCACTCGGCCGTCTATATGTCTTCGGCCGGAAACCCCTTTCGTCACGGCCTCTGTAGTAATGTACTATTAAAGCTTTACACGTTCCGAGTCTCAGACAAAGGCGAAATCCACTGTCCACTTCAATATTTTGTATGCAAATGTAGTTTTGGATACATGGACTCCAGGGTAACTCGTTTTTGGTGTTAATTTGGCAACGGACAGCAAACGTATCAGGTAGGTATATTTAAATCTTATTTTAATTAACGTGTTTTTACTTGTTTACACTTTTAAATTATAGAAATTGATGTATGAACGGCCATTAAAACAAAAGCTCTTATTCGGATTAAGATTAAGACTGCGCAGTACGTTCGGTTCTCCATACAAACGTATTTATGCTCTCATTTTAAAACGCCAGGCTAGAATAACATGAAACTTTGTACACACAATGGGATCCGGCACAATGGGATATCTAGGTCGGACCATAGTTTCTGTTGCTTGAAATTATGATGGAGAAAAAATACAGCGATTATTAAGGTTTTCATACAAGCCGTAAAAAACTCAAAAATCCGCTGTATTTTTTTTCTTTTACAATTTCTAGCAACAGAAACTATGGTCCGACCTTGATATGCCGGATCCCATTGTGTATACAAATTTTCCTGTTATTCTAGCCTGGCGTTTTAAAATGAGAGGGTAAATACGTTTGTATGGAGAACCGAGCCAGACCGAGCGTACTGCGCCCTCCTAAGCACAAGTTTCGTCGTTTATCTAACAGCAACCAACCAACAATATTCTAAGCGTCATTGCTGAAAAGTATGACTGCCACATATTTAAGTGCTGAATAAAACAGATCAAAGGGGTGGCTTCCTTTTTAGATTAGGTAGCTTTGTATCTAATTTATTTATTTTTACTTGATTCTCTGTTTAATTTATAATTCTAACGTAGCCGTAAGTGTGTGATTAATATATAACTATAGGTATGGAGATCAAGTATTCCGAAATAAAGAATAAGAAGGTACCCATTTCATGCATTATCTAGGTACACGTTACAATTTTATTCACCAGAAAAAAAAACATGATCTGCAGGACTAACCCATAAATAAAATGACAAATCGGCCAAGAGCATGTCGGGCCATGCTCAGTGTAGGGTTTTGTAGTTGCTTAAAAATTTCAATAACAATCAAAAGGGAATACCTACGCAGCGTTCCATACTCGTACGTCTTTTACTAAGAACGGAAGACTTTTAAGAGGGCGCAGTACGCTCGGTCTGGCTCGGTTCTCCATACAATCGTATTTACCCTCTCATTTTAAAACGCCATGCTAGAATAACATGAAAATTTGTATACACAATGGGATCCGGCATATCTAGGTCTGACCATAGTTTCTGTTGCTAGAAATTGTAAAAGAAAAAAAATACAGGGGCTTTTTGAGTTTTTTACGGCTTGTATGAAAACCTTAATAATCGCTGTATTTTTTCTCCATTATAATTTCAAGCAACAGAAACTATGGTCCGACCTAGATATGCCGGATCCCATTGTGTATACAAAGTTTCATGTTATTCTAACCTGGCGTTTTAAAATGAGAGCATAAATACGTTTGTATGGAGAACCGAACGTACTGCGCAGTCTTAACGATAACTCAGAAACAGCTTAAGAGTCTGCAGTAAGCTCGGTTCTCCATACAAACGTAGTTTCGCTCTCATTTTAAAACTCCATTCTAAAATGACATGAAACTTTGTATACACAATGGGATCCGGCATATCTAGGTCGGAAATTAGTTTCTGTTGCTTGAACTTATACATACTCGTAATGGAAAAAAAAGCGATTATTAAGATTTTCATACAAGTCGTAAAAAGCTCAAAAACTCGCTGTATTTTTTTAACCGACTTCAAGATTTCAAAAGAGGAGGTTATCAATTCGGTTGTATGTTTTTCTTTTTTTGTTTTCTTTTTTTTTAATGTTTGTTACTCCATAACTCCGTCATTTCTTAACCGATTTAAAAAATTCTTTTTTTGATTGTATGTATATATATCCAAGTTGGTCCCGTTTTTGTCAAAAGGCAGTTCTGATGATGGGATCCATGAGGAATTGAAGGAACTCCTCAAATCTTTAAGGCAAACATATAGTGATTTTTGTGTTTTTATCAACAAATCAAGCATTTGCATCCAAAAATGTGACATTGGATGAAGTGGAACTGCTGATGATGATCAGAACAGAACTCTTCAACGACGAAAAGTTCACGTTTGGCGATTTGTCCTCCTAGCTGTGTTTGTTAAGCAAGTTCTATTTTCACGATTAATTTTTGTCATGCTCGAGTTCTGATGATGGGATCCATGAGGAATTGATGGAACTCCTCAAATCTTAAAGGCAAACATATAGTGATTTTTGTGTTTTTATCAACAAATCGAGCATTATCATCCAAAAATGTGACATTGGATGAAGTGGAACTGCTGATGATGATCAGAACAGAACTCTTCAACGACGAAAAGTTCACGTTTGGCGATTTGTCCTCCTAGCTGTGTTTGTTAAGCAAGTTCTATTTTCACGATTAATTTTTGTCATGCTCGAGTTCTGATGATGGGATCCATGAGGAATTGATGGAACTCCTCAAATCTTAAAGGCAAACATATAGTGATTTTTGTGTTTTTATCAACAAATCGAGTTAATGTTTGTTACTCCATAACTCCGTCATTTCTTAACCGATTTAAAAAATTCTTTTTTTGATTGTATGTATATATATCCAAGTTGGTCCCGTTTTTGTCAAAAGGCAGTTCTGATGATGGGATCCATGAGGAATTGAAGGAACTCCTCAAATCTTTAAGGCAAACATATAGTGATTTTTGTGTTTTTATCAACAAATCAAGCATTTGCATCCAAAAATGTGACTTTAGATGAAGTGGAACTGCTGATGATGATCAGAACAGAACTCTTCAACGACGAAAAGTTCACGTTTGGCGATTTGTCCTTCTAGCTGTGTTTGTTAAGCAAGTTCTATTTTCACGATTGATTTTTGTCATGCTCGAGTTCTGATGATGGGATCCATTAGGAATCGAGGAAACTCCTCAAATGTGAAAGGCACACAAATAGTGATTTTAGTATTTTCATGAACTAATCAAGCATTTTCATTCATAAAAGTGACATTTGATGAAGTGAAACTGCTGATGATGATCAGAACGGAACTCTTCAACGACGCGTAGTTCACGTTAGGCGATTTGTTCTCTTCGTTTAGTTTGTCAAGCAAGCGAGGTTTTTCCATGATTTCATGAGGAATTGAGGGTACTTAGTCTTCTACCATTATAAACATACTTATAGCCATTTTTGTATTTTATTGTATGGAATCTAAGAGTGCACCATCTAAGATTAATAATCTTTCACCGGACTCCCCCATTGAAGTCGGTTGTTTTTTCTTAAAAATTATTTCTATTACAATTTCTAGCAACAAAAACTAATTTCCGACCTAGACATGGCGGCTCCCATAAACTCCCATTGTTTATACAAAGTTTCATGTTATTTCAGCAAGGCATTTTAAAATGAAAACGAAACTACGTTTGTATGGAGCATCGAGTTCAGCCGAGCGTACTGGCGACTCTTAACTGCAGATCACGTCCGCTATAGTTTTTTTTTGAAAATATTTATAAATATAATAGCTTTACTTTCATGATTTTTTTATAATTTGGACCCATAGTTCAAAAGTTAGGAGGAGGGGTTCTTTTCGAGGGATTATTTCTGAAAATATGAACATGATCAAAAATTGTTTGACGAAAACCTCTATTCATTTTGACCTATCGAACAACACCCCACACCAAAAGGTTAAGGAAAAAATCCCCAATTTGCATGTACCCTTAAAAACATTTTTTTAGATTTTATTTTACCACTTTTTTCAGATTTATTGATTTATTGACCGAGCGAACGAAGCGTCTCCGTTTCAGCTTTCGACAGAAATTCTTTCGTATGTCTGTCCGGATGTTCTTCTCTATAGGTCGCATTTCTCAACCGATGCTCGTGAAATTTTGTGAGCAGGTTCGATAATTATATAGAATTTTTTACGCGAGTCGGTTTTTGGATATATTGAAAAAAGAAAAAAAATTTTTTTTTGCGATGTCTTCAGCTCACAGAGTCACTAGTATATCCGTGCCAAATTGCAGATTTCTAGCACTAACAATCACAGAGCAAAGCCTCTGACAGACAGACGGACATAAGGGTTCCTAGTTGACTACGGAGCCCTAAAAATTTAGTCACCAAGTCACCCCTATTTATTTCTTCACTCTAACCATTTTACTACTGTATTTTTTATCGGACAAATATGAAATTTTGTAATCTTATTTTTTTTTTAAATATCCTATTTTACAAGATACTTGTTGTCTGCTGGTATTCGCAAGTATTCGACGAAGACAGCATATCGAGCTAACACTAGGGAGCGAGCAAGACAACATTTCGGCGACGGTCGAGCCTTAAGTTACCCTGGGTTGATTGGGGTACAAATGTTGCTTATTTATTCTGCCTTCATATCATTACGGCGGCCGGCGACAGGGAGAAATGTGCGCGCTTTATAAAAATGCATGTTTTCCGCGATTCAGAGACAGGCCGCTTGTCACATAGCAACGAGCTTACTTCAGGAATGCGATTCTAGAGAGACTAACATCTGACTTCGTTCGCGTGAACTTGTACTCCGTTTTCAACCCTCTGGGAAATGGTTTCTGGAATAAAATGTATTCTATATTTAAATGCAAATAGTCGTCATAACAACCGATTGTTGTCTACTGCTGGCCACCCCCAAAGTGTGATATTTACAATGACCGGTCCTGCGTCACCGGCATCCAGCGGACTCCCGCGACCTTTATTACCAGATCATCAGTCCACCCTGTGCGCCTTCCTGTACGTGAACGCCACTCGAGAAACTTTCCGGCTTAACGGCCATCGGTTCTACGTAACCGATATAGCCTTTTGAATCGGGGGCATATATCACGAAGAATGCAAATAGTATTATCCTCGTAAGGCTCAAGCTCAAATAATGCCACAAGGTCTAAACACTCAATGTACATTCCAATGTACAATACCTTGACATGTACTTGCGGCCCAAGACTTGTTTTTCGTTTTTTTTAATGAAGATCTTTACCAGGATTTTTTATATTTTTAACCGACTTCAAGATTTCAAAAGAGGAGGTTATCAATTCGGTTGTATGTTTTTTTTTTTTTTTTTTCAAATGTTTGTTACTCCATAACTCCGTCATTTCTTAACCGATTTGAAAAATTCTTTTTTTGATTGTATGTATATACAGGGCGTCCCACGGCCATGCCACATGAAGGGGAAGTACCTTAAATACTGCAGATAAGAAAGTTTACTGAAAGAAGACATTATCAAATTTTTAGAAGCGAGTAATTTGGTATTCATAGATTTTTTGAAAAAATCGAATTTTTCATACTTTGCCAGGAATCGAACTGAATCTTGAAACTTCAATCATAGATTTTACTATTTGCCTTTCTTTTGGGATACCATGTTACTTTAGAAAAATGATTTAGTTTTGTACATTCTTGCGATACGGATCATAAAAATACAGAATGTTTCTTTTTCACATGTGAGTCGGTTCGATTCCCGGACGAAGCAAGTAATTTTTAGAAAATCTTTGAATGCAGAATTACTAACTTTTAAAAATTAGATAATGTCTTCTTTCAGTAAAATGTTCTATCTACAATATTAAAGGTACTTTCCCTCCATGTGGCATGGCCGTGGGACGCCCTGTATATCCAAGTTGGTTCCGTTTTTGTCAAAAGGCAGTTCTGATGATGGGATCCATGAGGAATTGAAGGAACTCCTCAAATCTTTAAGGCAAACATATTGTGATTTTTGTGTTTTTATCAACAAGTCAAGCATTTGCATCCAAAAATGTGACATTGGATGAAGTGGAACTGCTGATGATGATCAGAACAGAACTCTTTAACGACGAAAAGTTCACGTTTGGCGATTTGTCCTCCTAGCTGTGTTTGTTAAGCAAGTTCTATTTTCACGATTAATTTTTGTCATGCTCGAGTTCTGATGATGGGATCCATGAGGAATTGAGGGAACTCCTCAAATCTTAAAGGCAAACATATAGTGATTTTTGTGTTTTTATCAACAAATCGAGCATTATCATACAAAAATGAGACATTTGATGAAGTGGAACTGCTGATGATGATCAGAACAGAACTCTTCAACGACGAAAAGTTCACGTTTGGCGATTTGTCCTTCTAGCTGTGTTTGTTAAGCAAGTTCTATTTTCACGATTGATTTTTGTCATGCTCGAGTTCTGATGATGGGATCCATTAGGAATCGAGGAAACTCCTCAAATGTGAAAGGCGCACAAATAGTGATTTTAGTATTTTCATGAACTAATCAAGCATTTTCATTCATTAAAGTGACATTTGATGAAGTGGAACTGCTGATGATGATCAGAACGGAACTCTTCAACGACGCGTAGTTCACGTTTGGCGATTTGTTCTCTTCGTTTTGTTTGTCAAGCAAGCAAGGTTTTTCCATGATTTCATGAGGAATTGAGGGTACTTAGTATTCTACCATTATAAACATACTTATAGCCATTTTTGTATTTTATTGTATGGAATCTAAGAGTGCACCATCTAAGATTAATAATCTTTCACCGGACTCCCCCATTGAAGTCGGTTTTTTTTTCTTTTCTTGATGCTCTATGGTCTTGACAAACAGAATGCAACAAATTTGAAGCCCATCAGTGCTGTTCTTTTTCATGTACTCCGGGTCTTTACACCATGGTAAATTTTAAATAAAAAGCAGTATTTTTAATTGTTTATTATTTAATAACATACTTATGTATTCATAAAATGCTTATACAAAGGGCACGTTTCACGTCCACCTCTTCCAGCTCTTCTGCCACATCTCCCTCGTCCCAATCATACCTTGATTTTCCACGATAACTGTATTTTCCTAATCTGAACTTGCACTAAGTACTATCGTGGTCAAATTTAGTCATTACTGGAACCAGAGGTTCCTATTCTGGATCCCCATTCATCTTCAACAGATGGGATAAAGTCCTCGATTTCAGATTCGTTGAGGAAGCGGGTAGGGTTCTTATCTCGAAGACCTAAAATGAAAACCAACATAAAGTAATTACGTAGTAACTGACGCCCATTGTACACTCCAAAGCACACATTTTTTCAACAACATGTAAAAAATTGATAACCATCATATTTCATTAAAATAAAAACTAATTATTGAAATGTATGTCTTATTACTAAATTTTAAAAAGGTTTTCTAAAAAAAAGTACGCGATTCAACTAATAAAATCAGATTCAACTTAGTGATATCCGCTTTGGTGGCATGGTCGAGACAAAATGGCCGATGTCTATGGATTCCTTCGACACTTCAAATGTCATAAAGTGTCAAACGTCACTCTTAACATCTGTCATTCAGAGCGTTACATCACAATGGCCGATGGCGGTAAAACTTGGCGGCAATGTTATGGGAATTTTCGTGTAGGTACATCGTAATGTATTGGCTATGTGCACGTCTGAAACGTCAAACGTCAAAGGTCCCGAGACAATGACAAAACTCAGATATGTCAAATAATGACACATGAATATTTTACTTACTTTAATAAACGAGAAAGACCCCGTATTGGAAATTTTACTAATATAAATAAGAGAATAAATAAATACATACAAACGAAACGAATCGTAGGAAACCGTTAAGAAACCAATAGAAAACGTGAAAGTAAATTTGACAGTGGTCCCCGGTAAGTACACATTTCTGCCATGGTGTGCGCTACGATCGCCTAGATTACCCCCACCACCTACTTCGCACATAGCCCATACTGGGCGTTTACTTGTGGGTATAGCGCAAACTGAGTTATATGTACATTGTGATGTAGATTGGGGCTTACGATGTTATGATTAATATGATTATGACTCAAATAAAATAAAGTACGTATTTTACTGATTATGCTTCGTTACCATCGAAATATAATAAATATGGAAGCATAAACGTCGCTCAAAACCAGTGCCATAAAATCTAGTGCTAAAGGCGGAGCAGTGACATTTCAGTGCCCGATCGCAACTCAGTCCGACGCAAATACTTCGGATCGCGCCTTACATACATCCTAATTCTATGGTCCGACGACGTCGAGTTGAACGGTTGACATTGTTTCAAATGGAAATAAAAAAAATGAAATAGTTACCGGCACCAGAGCTTATGAATTATGATATAAGTGTCGTCGGGCACTGTTAATTAGTGCATGAGCCATACGAATGGCAAGCTGGAAGATATTTCTTTTCATTATTCAATTTACAATAATCCCATACATTTGTGTGATGGATGACGTTATGTAATATATTTTTCGGATAGAGTAAATTAGAATATAAATAATACCGTATTGATGGGTACGCTTTCCATCCACCACCACCATATCAGCCCATAGACGTCCACTGCAGGACATAGGCCTCCCCCACTTTCATGGGGGGTAAATGCCATAATCGCCACGCTTGGCATGCGGGTTGGCGATCGCAGTATCTCCACCGCATTCCAGGGATGCTGCTGCCCAACCCCCGGTGGCCTTGGTCGTAGTTTTAGGACATACCCGGGTCCACGCTTTCCATATTAGTTACTAATATCTTAAGATATGCAGAACGAAAATTTAGTGTACAGTAAAATAGTAGGTAGTAGGTATGGAACTGTGTATGGAACCTTTTAATGTGCGTAGTCCGAGACGAAATAAAATGATGGTATTTTACTACGTCTAAACTCAAACAGGAAATATGAACAAAACTTCACAATGCACATTTATCGAAATTTGTCCAAACAAGCCATCCCCCAAGAGTAGTGCATCTCGTTTTCTCCGGAAGACATACGCGTGTATATATCTTACACGGGGGCGTGCTTGACAGAATCAAGGAATTCCCTTAAAAGCATAATATCAGCAGTATTTCCTCATCCGGTGTGACGGGCCGCCGGAAATGGAGAACGGCTAACCCGGCACGGTATCGGAATGTATCAACATGCAGGCTTCATACCTATATAATTTATGCAGCGGACATTGCTGGCAGACATCTTGAATTCTTGCATATTGGATTTTTCAGTTATTGTACTCCAGTAGCCAGTTAGTAGTAGCAGTGAATGTTTTTACTAGCGGAATCGTCCGCTAAGCGAAATTATAATTTCCAATTCCAACCCGAGTGAAAAATTGATCACCCCAGATGGAATTTCAACCCTCGATCTTTGGAATCCGTCCAACGCTCTTAACCTATTATAAGTTCAGCAAATAATGAAATGTATCCTATACAGTTTACGAGCGAATACAGCGGCAGTTAAACCTGTATGGCTTTGGCCGCTGTTACGAGATCACTTTATGTATTTTTCTCTTATATGATAAAAAAAAAACCATCTGTGCTACCCTGAGTATAATTTTTAAGGGTTTAAGAGCTACGGCACTAGCGGTCATTGCGGTTATTAATCTCTTGATCACAACACTACGAATCAAGTGACGTGCTCTGTACGCTACTTTACTGTCAATTTAGTACTAACCTTTTCATTGGTTCTCAAGACTGCATGACTATGGCGGTCAAGAGGTTCACACCTCTTTTTTCGTCGGGATTATCAATACTAACTTATATGAATAAAAGACTACTCCGGCTTCTGTCCCCAATTGATTTTTCTGATTTTGAATTTGGAATCTTCGTCAATTTTGTTTGAGCTCGAAACTCGATTGAATTTCTACTTGCACAAGTACGCGAGGACTTACGAAGTCAGACATATACATAAGCGCGTAAACAATGATTGCTTGTTACGTGGGTATAATTTAGTTGGACGCAATATATCACTGAAACTGTACCCGGGAGTCCCGTCCATCGCTCACGCCTCTGTCAGACGTTTAACTTACGTGCAACTTTAACCCTACGTTTACTTATAAATTACCGAAATGTTACCGTAAGAAAGGGTTGTTTTGAAGCGGGTACTTCTTTGTTTATAAATACTAACATGTATAAGTTGTATGGCATATAGTAAAAGCAAACTGCAACTGTACGTCCAGTGTGTCTTTACTCACATCTGGTGGGGCATATAGGCGCAATACTGTAAAGGTTGTATAACCACCTTTATAGATATCCTCCCGAGACGGGGACTGGCAGTTTGACCAAATTGAATTTAGAATTTTAACTGTCTCTGTCTGTTAGAATAATAGTTGAAGGCTCAGGGAGCAGGGAGCGAGGTATGTTGTATTGTAGGTAAGAAAACTAAAAATTGTATTAGTATTAAGGGCTGTCTCCACACCGGAGCGGCGGGAAATGTAAATGTTGTATAACCTTTACAGATCTCCCGAGACGGGGACTGGCAGTTAGATCAAATTGAATTCAGAATGTTAACTGCCTCTGTCTAATGAAATAATAGTTGAAGGCTTCAGACTAGGAAGAGTCCTAGAGAGTCCTAGACTGAGTCCGTTCTGGAGAGAAGTCGATTGATTGTATTGTGCATGTTCATATAGAAGCTAACTTACGACTGTAACGTATTTATTCAACCCGTAGCTCAGCCTCCCTACAATACTCAGACCCTCATAACTAGTGGTTCTGTTACCTCGCAATTTCTATTTCCAATATTTCCAAGAAGTGGCCCGGCAAAAAATTCTATATATTGACTATAATGAGAACAGCGGGAAAACCGGAAATCTGCCATCCGCCGGCCGAAACATACGAATGCATTTTTGCCGAAACTGAAACGGAGACCTTCGTTGCACTCGGTCAATTAACCCTAAAAAAACACACTGCAACCGTCACTGCCCGTGTCTCCCTGGACCAGAATGATATAAAGTGATTTGGATTCTCCCTCATTTCCTTTTTGAATTTGGGTCCTTTTTTGACCTGATGATCCAACAAAGCACCTTCATAGGTGCTTTGTATCATAAGGTGGTGAGAACAAAACAAAGCAACTATTGTGAAGAATACGTTCATGACGTGTGGCGGTGAATTAGCAATGCCGTCAATGCGAGGCGCGTGGGAGCCGCGGGCGTGCTGGAGGTCAATCTAGCCTGACATATTGCATATGCTGAGCGGTAACACACGCCAGTTAACCCTTTGACCAACATATTTTTTAAAGATAAAAATCATTTATTTCTTTAGAAGGTCAGAGGATGTTACGCAACCCGTATTTAATAGTTTGAAAGCACGTACAATGTAGGTTTTTTTTTATTAATTTTAAGCGGGGATTATCTTTTTCTTCTATTGTCATTTCAATGTCATTAGACGGCAATATGTTTGCCACTGTTGGTCAATTATTGACATTTACCCATATTAATAGTGCGACTGAAAGTTTGTAGGCATTTTTTTTCTAAATTAAGTAGTTATACCTAATGGTTAAAAGTATGGCTTGCATTCTGGAATTCCGGAATTTCGAAAAACCGGAATCTCGGCCATTTTTTCGGATATTACAATTCCGGAATTGAATATGATGTATTTCCAGAGCTTTTATACGTTTATTTTTATTTTTTTACCATAATACTGGGAAGCTAGATGAAGGTTATCAAATTTGAGGTAGATCAGGTATTAGCTATCATTTTAAAGCACCCATTTTGACTGCAATAAATCGTCAGACACATGAACATTTCGAGAACCAAATTTCAATTTTTAATTATTGTTTTACCATCACCACCATCCACCAAACAATTAATTGATTCCAGGTCTCAGAAATTATTTGTTTAATAATCATCTTCAATATAAAGTTGGTGAAGATTTAATGATAGGAATCCTGAGGAATTGAGGAAGCTCCTCAAATATAATAGGCATGCATGTGACGATTTCGATTATTTTCTATAGTAAATCACACATTTGCTCGCGAAATCTTTGAGCGTAGTGAAGTGTAAATGATGATAAATGACCGCATCGACCACGGAGTGCCACGGATGATCGTCATAACAGATCATCATCAACTGCATAAGCCTTTTTCTTTCGTCGCATTCTCCACTCGAGAAATTTTTTGGCGGTTTTGGCGTTGATATTTGCGTCTTTCTACTGGCCGTTGTCAGTCAAGTGGCGGGGGTCTTCCATAGCACGTTTCGTCATCGGCAGGTCTAAAGTTACTTGCACCATATGATCAGTAGGTCGTCTGGGCACAACCGTACCAGCGCAGATAATCGCTTTTCCTTAAATTTTTCTTCAATGGGAGAGACTCTAAAGATAAAGCTACCTCCTACTTATTGATTCCGGATTAGTATCCTTTCTGGTTACACCCACTGACCAGCGCAACATGCGCAACTGCGCATTTCTGTTGCGAGTTTTTGAATGCGTTTTTTCCATGATATGGAACCTTTTAATGTGCGTAGTCCGAGACGAAATAAAATGATGGTATTTTACTACGTCTAAACTCAAACAGGAAATATGAACAAAACTTCACAATGCACATTTATCGAAATTTGTCCAAACAAGCCATCCCCCAAGAGTAGTGCATCTCGTTTTCTCCGGAAGACATACGCGTGTATATATCTTACACGGGGGCGTGCTTGACAGAATCAAGGAATTCCCTTAAAAGCATAATATCAGCAGTATTTCCTCATCCGGTGTGACGGGCCGCCGGAAATGGAGAACGGCTAACCCGGCACGGTATCGGAATGTATCAACATGCAGGCTTCATACCTATATAATTTATGCAGCGGACATTGCTGGCAGACATCTTGAATTCTTGCATATTGGATTTTTCAGTTATTGTACTCCAGTAGCCAGTTAGTAGTAGCAGTGAATGTTTTTACTAGCGGAATCGTCCGCTAAGCGAAATTATAATTTCCAATTCCAACCCGAGTGAAAAATTGATCACCCCAGATGGAATTTCAACCCTCGATCTTTGGAATCCGTCCAACGCTCTTAACCTATTATAAGTTCAGCAAATAATGAAATGTATCCTATACAGTTTACGAGCGAATACAGCGGCAGTTAAACCTGTATGGCTTTGGCCGCTGTTACGAGATCACTTTATGTATTTTTCTCTTATATGATAAAAAAAAAACCATCTGTGCTACCCTGAGTATAATTTTTAAGGGTTTAAGAGCTACGGCACTAGCGGTCATTGCGGTTATTAATCTCTTGATCACAACACTACGAATCAAGTGACGTGCTCTGTACGCTACTTTACTGTCAATTTAGTACTAACCTTTTCATTGGTTCTCAAGACTGCATGACTATGGCGGTCAAGAGGTTCACACCTCTTTTTTCGTCGGGATTATCAATACTAACTTATATGAATAAAAGACTACTCCGGCTTCTGTCCCCAATTGATTTTTCTGATTTTGAATTTGGAATCTTCGTCAATTTTGTTTGAGCTCGAAACTCGATTGAATTTCTACTTGCACAAGTACGCGAGGACTTACGAAGTCAGACATATACATAAGCGCGTAAACAATGATTGCTTGTTACGTGGGTATAATTTAGTTGGACGCAATATATCACTGAAACTGTACCCGGGAGTCCCGTCCATCGCTCACGCCTCTGTCAGACGTTTAACTTACGTGCAACTTTAACCCTACGTTTACTTATAAATTACCGAAATGTTACCGTAAGAAAGGGTTGTTTTGAAGCGGGTACTTCTTTGTTTATAAATACTAACATGTATAAGTTGTATGGCATATAGTAAAAGCAAACTGCAACTGTACGTCCAGTGTGTCTTTACTCACATCTGGTGGGGCATATAGGCGCAATACTGTAAAGGTTGTATAACCACCTTTATAGATATCCTCCCGAGACGGGGACTGGCAGTTTGACCAAATTGAATTTAGAATTTTAACTGTCTCTGTCTGTTAGAATAATAGTTGAAGGCTCAGGGAGCAGGGAGCGAGGTATGTTGTATTGTAGGTAAGAAAACTAAAAATTGTATTAGTATTAAGGGCTGTCTCCACACCGGAGCGGCGGGAAATGTAAATGTTGTATAACCTTTACAGATCTCCCGAGACGGGGACTGGCAGTTAGATCAAATTGAATTCAGAATGTTAACTGCCTCTGTCTAATGAAATAATAGTTGAAGGCTTCAGACTAGGAAGAGTCCTAGAGAGTCCTAGACTGAGTCCGTTCTGGAGAGAAGTCGATTGATTGTATTGTGCATGTTCATATAGAAGCTAACTTACGACTGTAACGTATTTATTCAACCCGTAGCTCAGCCTCCCTACAATACTCAGACCCTCATAACTAGTGGTTCTGTTACCTCGCAATTTCTATTTCCAATATTTCCAAGAAGTGGCCCGGCAAAAAATTCTATATATTGACTATAATGAGAACAGCGGGAAAACCGGAAATCTGCCATCCGCCGGCCGAAACATACGAATGCATTTTTGCCGAAACTGAAACGGAGACCTTCGTTGCACTCGGTCAATTAACCCTAAAAAAACACACTGCAACCGTCACTGCCCGTGTCTCCCTGGACCAGAATGATATAAAGTGATTTGGATTCTCCCTCATTTCCTTTTTGAATTTGGGTCCTTTTTTGACCTGATGATCCAACAAAGCACCTTCATAGGTGCTTTGTATCATAAGGTGGTGAGAACAAAACAAAGCAACTATTGTGAAGAATACGTTCATGACGTGTGGCGGTGAATTAGCAATGCCGTCAATGCGAGGCGCGTGGGAGCCGCGGGCGTGCTGGAGGTCAATCTAGCCTGACATATTGCATATGCTGAGCGGTAACACACGCCAGTTAACCCTTTGACCAACATATTTTTTAAAGATAAAAATCATTTATTTCTCCAGAAGGTCAGAGGATGTTACGCAACCCGTATTTAATAGTTTGAAAGCACGTACAATGTAGGTTTTTTTTTATTAATTTTAAGCGGGGATTATCTTTTTCTTCTATTGTCATTTCAATGTCATTAGACGGCAATATGTTTGCCACTGTTGGTCAATTATTGACATTTACCCATATTAATAGTGCGACTGAAAGTTTGTAGGCATTTTTTTTCTAAATTAAGTAGTTATACCTAATGGTTAAAAGTATGGCTTGCATTCTGGAATTCCGGAATTTCGAAAAACCGGAATCTCGGCCATTTTTTCGGATATTACAATTCCGGAATTGAATATGATGTATTTCCAGAGCTTTTATACGTTTATTTTTATTTTTTTACCATAATACTGGGAAGCTAGATGAAGGTTATCAAATTTGAGGTAGATCAGGTATTAGCTATCATTTTAAAGCACCCATTTTGACTGCAATAAATCGTCAGACACATGAACATTTCGAGAACCAAATTTCAATTTTTAATTATTGTTTTACCATCACCACCATCCACCAAACAATTAATTGATTCCAGGTCTCAGAAATTATTTGTTTAATAATCATCTTCAATATAAAGTTGGTGAAGATTTAATGATAGGAATCCTGAGGAATTGAGGAAGCTCCTCAAATATAATAGGCATGCATGTGACGATTTCGATTATTTTCTATAGTAAATCACACATTTGCTCGCGAAATCTTTGAGCGTAGTGAAGTGTAAATGATGATAAATGACCGCATCGACCACGGAGTGCCACGGATGATCGTCATAACAGATCATCATCAACTGCATAAGCCTTTTTCTTTCGTCGCATTCTCCACTCGAGAAATTTTTTGGCGGTTTTGGCGTTGATATTTGCGTCTTTCTACTGGCCGTTGTCAGTCAAGTGGCGGGGGTCTTCCATAGCACGTTTCGTCATCGGCAGGTCTAAAGTTACTTGCACCATATGATCAGTAGGTCGTCTGGGCACAACCGTACCAGCGCAGATAATCGCTTTTCCTTAAATTTTTCTTCAATGGGAGAGACTCTAAAGATAAAGCTACCTCCTACTTATTGATTCCGGATTAGTATCCTTTCTGGTTACACCCACTGACCAGCGCAACATGCGCAACTGCGCATTTCTGTTGCGAGTTTTTGAATGCGTTTTTTCCATGATATGGAACCTTTTAATGTGCGTAGTCCGAGACGAAATAAAATGATGGTATTTTACTACGTCTAAACTCAAACAGGAAATATGAACAAAACTTCACAATGCACATTTATCGAAATTTGTCCAAACAAGCCATCCCCCAAGAGTAGTGCATCTCGTTTTCTCCGGAAGACATACGCGTGTATATATCTTACACGGGGGCGTGCTTGACAGAATCAAGGAATTCCCTTAAAAGCATAATATCAGCAGTATTTCCTCATCCGGTGTGACGGGCCGCCGGAAATGGAGAACGGCTAACCCAGCACGGTATCGGAATGTATCAACATGCAGGCTTCATACCTATATAATTTATGCAGCGGACATTGCTGGCAGACATCTTGAATTCTTGCATATTGGATTTTTCAGTTATTGTACTCCAGTAGCCAGTTAGTAGTAGCAGTGAATGTTTTTACTAGCGGAATCGTCCGCTAAGCGAAATTATAATTTCCAATTCCAACCCGAGTGAAAAATTGATCACCCCAGATGGAATTTCAACCCTCGATCTTTGGAATCCGTCCAACGCTCTTAACCTATTATAAGTTCAGCAAATAATGAAATGTATCCTATACAGTTTACGAGCGAATACAGCGGCAGTTAAACCTGTATGGCTTTGGCCGCTGTTACGAGATCACTTTATGTATTTTTCTCTTATATGATAAAAAAAAAACCATCTGTGCTACCCTGAGTATAATTTTTAAGGGTTTAAGAGCTACGGCACTAGCGGTCATTGCGGTTATTAATCTCTTGATCACAACACTACGAATCAAGTGACGTGCTCTGTACGCTACTTTACTGTCAATTTAGTACTAACCTTTTCATTGGTTCTCAAGACTGCATGACTATGGCGGTCAAGAGGTTCACACCTCTTTTTTCGTCGGGATTATCAATACTAACTTATATGAATAAAAGACTACTCCGGCTTCTGTCCCCAATTGATTTTTCTGATTTTGAATTTGGAATCTTCGTCAATTTTGTTTGAGCTCGAAACTCGATTGAATTTCTACTTGCACAAGTACGCGAGGACTTACGAAGTCAGACATATACATAAGCGCGTAAACAATGATTGCTTGTTACGTGGGTATAATTTAGTTGGACGCAATATATCACTGAAACTGTACCCGGGAGTCCCGTCCATCGCTCACGCCTCTGTCAGACGTTTAACTTACGTGCAACTTTAACCCTACGTTTACTTATAAATTACCGAAATGTTACCGTAAGAAAGGGTTGTTTTGAAGCGGGTACTTCTTTGTTTATAAATACTAACATGTATAAGTTGTATGGCATATAGTAAAAGCAAACTGCAACTGTACGTCCAGTGTGTCTTTACTCACATCTGGTGGGGCATATAGGCGCAATACTGTAAAGGTTGTATAACCACCTTTATAGATATCCTCCCGAGACGGGGACTGGCAGTTTGACCAAATTGAATTTAGAATTTTAACTGTCTCTGTCTGTTAGAATAATAGTTGAAGGCTCAGGGAGCAGGGAGCGAGGTATGTTGTATTGTAGGTAAGAAAACTAAAAATTGTATTAGTATTAAGGGCTGTCTCCACACCGGAGCGGCGGGAAATGTAAATGTTGTATAACCTTTACAGATCTTCCGAGACGGGGACTGGCAGTTAGATCAAATTGAATTCAGAATGTTAACTGCCTCTGTCTAATGAAATAATAGTTGAAGGCTTCAGACTAGGAAGAGTCCTAGAGAGTCCTAGACTGAGTCCGTTCTGGAGAGAAGTCGATTGATTGTATTGTGCATGTTCATATAGAAGCTAACTTACGACTGTAACGTATTTATTCAACCCGTAGCTCAGCCTCCCTACAATACTCAGACCCTCATAACTAGTGGTTCTGTTACCTCGCAATTTCTATTTCCAATATTTCCAAGAAGTGGCCCGGCAAAAAATTCTATATATTGACTATAATGAGAACAGCGGGAAAACCGGAAATCTGCCATCCGCCGGCCGAAACATACGAATGCATTTTTGCCGAAACTGAAACGGAGACCTTCGTTGCACTCGGTCAATTAACCCTAAAAAAACACACTGCAACCGTCACTGCCCGTGTCTCCCTGGACCAGAATGATATAAAGTGATTTGGATTCTCCCTCATTTCCTTTTTGAATTTGGGTCCTTTTTTGACCTGATGATCCAACAAAGCACCTTCATAGGTGCTTTGTATCATAAGGTGGTGAGAACAAAACAAAGCAACTATTGTGAAGAATACGTTCATGACGTGTGGCGGTGAATTAGCAATGCCGTCAATGCGAGGCGCGTGGGAGCCGCGGGCGTGCTGGAGGTCAATCTAGCCTGACATATTGCATATGCTGAGCGGTAACACACGCCAGTTAACCCTTTGACCAACATATTTTTTAAAGATAAAAATCATTTATTTCTCCAGAAGGTCAGAGGATGTTACGCAACCCGTATTTAATAGTTTGAAAGCACGTACAATGTAGGTTTTTTTTTATTAATTTTAAGCGGGGATTATCTTTTTCTTCTATTGTCATTTCAATGTCATTAGACGGCAATATGTTTGCCACTGTTGGTCAATTATTGACATTTACCCATATTAATAGTGCGACTGAAAGTTTGTAGGCATTTTTTTTCTAAATTAAGTAGTTATACCTAATGGTTAAAAGTATGGCTTGCATTCTGGAATTCCGGAATTTCGAAAAACCGGAATCTCGGCCATTTTTTCGGATATTACAATTCCGGAATTGAATATGATGTATTTCCAGAGCTTTTATACGTTTATTTTTATTTTTTTACCATAATACTGGGAAGCTAGATGAAGGTTATCAAATTTGAGGTAGATCAGGTATTAGCTATCATTTTAAAGCACCCATTTTGACTGCAATAAATCGTCAGACACATGAACATTTCGAGAACCAAATTTCAATTTTTAATTATTGTTTTACCATCACCACCATCCACCAAACAATTAATTGATTCCAGGTCTCAGAAATTATTTGTTTAATAATCATCTTCAATATAAAGTTGGTGAAGATTTAATGATAGGAATCCTGAGGAATTGAGGAAGCTCCTCAAATATAATAGGCATGCATGTGACGATTTCGATTATTTTCTATAGTAAATCACACATTTGCTCGCGAAATCTTTGAGCGTAGTGAAGTGTAAATGATGATAAATGACCGCATCGACCACGGAGTGCCACGGATGATCGTCATAACAGATCATCATCAACTGCATAAGCCTTTTTCTTTCGTCGCATTCTCCACTCGAGAAATTTTTTGGCGGTTTTGGCGTTGATATTTGCGTCTTTCTACTGGCCGTTGTCAGTCAAGTGGCGGGGGTCTTCCATAGCACGTTTCGTCATCGGCAGGTCTAAAGTTACTTGCACCATATGATCAGTAGGTCGTCTGGGCACAACCGTACCAGCGCAGATAATCGCTTTTCCTTAAATTTTTCTTCAATGGGAGAGACTCTAAAGATAAAGCTACCTCCTACTTATTGATTCCGGATTAGTATCCTTTCTGGTTACACCCACTGACCAGCGCAACATGCGCAACTGCGCATTTCTGTTGCGAGTTTTTGAATGCGTTTTTTCCATGATATGGAACCTTTTAATGTGCGTAGTCCGAGACGAAATAAAATGATGGTATTTTACTACGTCTAAACTCAAACAGGAAATATGAACAAAACTTCACAATGCACATTTATCGAAATTTGTCCAAACAAGCCATCCCCCAAGAGTAGTGCATCTCGTTTTCTCCGGAAGACATACGCGTGTATATATCTTACACGGGGGCGTGCTTGACAGAATCAAGGAATTCCCTTAAAAGCATAATATCAGCAGTATTTCCTCATCCGGTGTGACGGGCCGCCGGAAATGGAGAACGGCTAACCCGGCACGGTATCGGAATGTATCAACATGCAGGCTTCATACCTATATAATTTATGCAGCGGACATTGCTGGCAGACATCTTGAATTCTTGCATATTGGATTTTTCAGTTATTGTACTCCAGTAGCCAGTTAGTAGTAGCAGTGAATGTTTTTACTAGCGGAATCGTCCGCTAAGCGAAATTATAATTTCCAATTCCAACCCGAGTGAAAAATTGATCACCCCAGATGGAATTTCAACCCTCGATCTTTGGAATCCGTCCAACGCTCTTAACCTATTATAAGTTCAGCAAATAATGAAATGTATCCTATACAGTTTACGAGCGAATACAGCGGCAGTTAAACCTGTATGGCTTTGGCCGCTGTTACGAGATCACTTTATGTATTTTTCTCTTATATGATAAAAAAAAAACCATCTGTGCTACCCTGAGTATAATTTTTAAGGGTTTAAGAGCTACGGCACTAGCGGTCATTGCGGTTATTAATCTCTTGATCACAACACTACGAATCAAGTGACGTGCTCTGTACGCTACTTTACTGTCAATTTAGTACTAACCTTTTCATTGGTTCTCAAGACTGCATGATTATGGCGGTCAAGAGGTTCACACCTCTTTTTTCGTCGGGATTATCAATACTAACTTATATGAATAAAAGACTACTCCGGCTTCTGTCCCCAATTGATTTTTCTGATTTTGAATTTGGAATCTTCGTCAATTTTGTTTGAGCTCGAAACTCGATTGAATTTCTACTTGCACAAGTACGCGAGGACTTACGAAGTCAGACATATACATAAGCGCGTAAACAATGATTGCTTGTTACGTGGGTATAATTTAGTTGGACGCAATATATCACTGAAACTGTACCCGGGAGTCCCGTCCATCGCTCACGCCTCTGTCAGACGTTTAACTTACGTGCAACTTTAACCCTACGTTTACTTATAAATTACCGAAATGTTACCGTAAGAAAGGGTTGTTTTGAAGCGGGTACTTCTTTGTTTATAAATACTAACATGTATAAGTTGTATGGCATATAGTAAAAGCAAACTGCAACTGTACGTCCAGTGTGTCTTTACTCACATCTGGTGGGGCATATAGGCGCAATACTGTAAAGGTTGTATAACCACCTTTATAGATATCCTCCCGAGACGGGGACTGGCAGTTTGACCAAATTGAATTTAGAATTTTAACTGTCTCTGTCTGTTAGAATAATAGTTGAAGGCTCAGGGAGCAGGGAGCGAGGTATGTTGTATTGTAGGTAAGAAAACTAAAAATTGTATTAGTATTAAGGGCTGTCTCCACACCGGAGCGGCGGGAAATGTAAATGTTGTATAACCTTTACAGATCTCCCGAGACGGGGACTGGCAGTTAGATCAAATTGAATTCAGAATGTTAACTGCCTCTGTCTAATGAAATAATAGTTGAAGGCTTCAGACTAGGAAGAGTCCTAGAGAGTCCTAGACTGAGTCCGTTCTGGAGAGAAGTCGATTGATTGTATTGTGCATGTTCATATAGAAGCTAACTTACGACTGTAACGTATTTATTCAACCCGTAGCTCAGCCTCCCTACAATACTCAGACCCTCATAACTAGTGGTTCTGTTACCTCGCAATTTCTATTTCCAATATTTCCAAGAAGTGGCCCGGCAAAAAATTCTATATATTGACTATAATGAGAACAGCGGGAAAACCGGAAATCTGCCATCCGCCGGCCGAAACATACGAATGCATTTTTGCCGAAACTGAAACGGAGACCTTCGTTGCACTCGGTCAATTAACCCTAAAAAAACACACTGCAACCGTCACTGCCCGTGTCTCCCTGGACCAGAATGATATAAAGTGATTTGGATTCTCCCTCATTTCCTTTTTGAATTTGGGTCCTTTTTTGACCTGATGATCCAACAAAGCACCTTCATAGGTGCTTTGTATCATAAGGTGGTGAGAACAAAACAAAGCAACTATTGTGAAGAATACGTTCATGACGTGTGGCGGTGAATTAGCAATGCCGTCAATGCGAGGCGCGTGGGAGCCGCGGGCGTGCTGGAGGTCAATCTAGCCTGACATATTGCATATGCTGAGCGGTAACACACGCCAGTTAACCCTTTGACCAACATATTTTTTAAAGATAAAAATCATTTATTTCTCCAGAAGGTCAGAGGATGTTACGCAACCCGTATTTAATAGTTTGAAAGCACGTACAATGTAGGTTTTTTTTTATTAATTTTAAGCGGGGATTATCTTTTTCTTCTATTGTCATTTCAATGTCATTAGACGGCAATATGTTTGCCACTGTTGGTCAATTATTGACATTTACCCATATTAATAGTGCGACTGAAAGTTTGTAGGCATTTTTTTTCTAAATTAAGTAGTTATACCTAATGGTTAAAAGTATGGCTTGCATTCTGGAATTCCGGAATTTCGAAAAACCGGAATCTCGGCCATTTTTTCGGATATTACAATTCCGGAATTGAATATGATGTATTTCCAGAGCTTTTATACGTTTATTTTTATTTTTTTACCATAATACTGGGAAGCTAGATGAAGGTTATCAAATTTGAGGTAGATCAGGTATTAGCTATCATTTTAAAGCACCCATTTTGACTGCAATAAATCGTCAGACACATGAACATTTCGAGAACCAAATTTCAATTTTTAATTATTGTTTTACCATCACCACCATCCACCAAACAATTAATTGATTCCAGGTCTCAGAAATTATTTGTTTAATAATCATCTTCAATATAAAGTTGGTGAAGATTTAATGATAGGAATCCTGAGGAATTGAGGAAGCTCCTCAAATATAATAGGCATGCATGTGACGATTTCGATTATTTTCTATAGTAAATCACACATTTGCTCGCGAAATCTTTGAGCGTAGTGAAGTGTAAATGATGATAAATGACCGCATCGACCACGGAGTGCCACGGATGATCGTCATAACAGATCATCATCAACTGCATAAGCCTTTTTCTTTCGTCGCATTCTCCACTCGAGAAATTTTTTGGCGGTTTTGGCGTTGATATTTGCGTCTTTCTACTGGCCGTTGTCAGTCAAGTGGCGGGGGTCTTCCATAGCACGTTTCGTCATCGGCAGGTCTAAAGTTACTTGCACCATATGATCAGTAGGTCGTCTGGGCACAACCGTACCAGCGCAGATAATCGCTTTTCCTTAAATTTTTCTTCAATGGGAGAGACTCTAAAGATAAAGCTACCTCCTACTTATTGATTCCGGATTAGTATCCTTTCTGGTTACACCCACTGACCAGCGCAACATGCGCAACTGCGCATTTCTGTTGCGAGTTTTTGAATGCGTTTTTTCCATGATATGGAACCTTTTAATGTGCGTAGTCCGAGACGAAATAAAATGATGGTATTTTACTACGTCTAAACTCAAACAGGAAATATGAACAAAACTTCACAATGCACATTTATCGAAATTTGTCCAAACAAGCCATCCCCCAAGAGTAGTGCATCTCGTTTTCTCCGGAAGACATACGCGTGTATATATCTTACACGGGGGCGTGCTTGACAGAATCAAGGAATTCCCTTAAAAGCATAATATCAGCAGTATTTCCTCATCCGGTGTGACGGGCCGCCGGAAATGGAGAACGGCTAACCCAGCACGGTATCGGAATGTATCAACATGCAGGCTTCATACCTATATAATTTATGCAGCGGACATTGCTGGCAGACATCTTGAATTCTTGCATATTGGATTTTTCAGTTATTGTACTCCAGTAGCCAGTTAGTAGTAGCAGTGAATGTTTTTACTAGCGGAATCGTCCGCTAAGCGAAATTATAATTTCCAATTCCAACCCGAGTGAAAAATTGATCACCCCAGATGGAATTTCAACCCTCGATCTTTGGAATCCGTCCAACGCTCTTAACCTATTATAAGTTCAGCAAATAATGAAATGTATCCTATACAGTTTACGAGCGAATACAGCGGCAGTTAAACCTGTATGGCTTTGGCCGCTGTTACGAGATCACTTTATGTATTTTTCTCTTATATGATAAAAAAAAAACCATCTGTGCTACCCTGAGTATAATTTTTAAGGGTTTAAGAGCTACGGCACTAGCGGTCATTGCGGTTATTAATCTCTTGATCACAACACTACGAATCAAGTGACGTGCTCTGTACGCTACTTTACTGTCAATTTAGTACTAACCTTTTCATTGGTTCTCAAGACTGCATGACTATGGCGGTCAAGAGGTTCACACCTCTTTTTTCGTCGGGATTATCAATACTAACTTATATGAATAAAAGACTACTCCGGCTTCTGTCCCCAATTGATTTTTCTGATTTTGAATTTGGAATCTTCGTCAATTTTGTTTGAGCTCGAAACTCGATTGAATTTCTACTTGCACAAGTACGCGAGGACTTACGAAGTCAGACATATACATAAGCGCGTAAACAATGATTGCTTGTTACGTGGGTATAATTTAGTTGGACGCAATATATCACTGAAACTGTACCCGGGAGTCCCGTCCATCGCTCACGCCTCTGTCAGACGTTTAACTTACGTGCAACTTTAACCCTACGTTTACTTATAAATTACCGAAATGTTACCGTAAGAAAGGGTTGTTTTGAAGCGGGTACTTCTTTGTTTATAAATACTAACATGTATAAGTTGTATGGCATATAGTAAAAGCAAACTGCAACTGTACGTCCAGTGTGTCTTTACTCACATCTGGTGGGGCATATAGGCGCAATACTGTAAAGGTTGTATAACCACCTTTATAGATATCCTCCCGAGACGGGGACTGGCAGTTTGACCAAATTGAATTTAGAATTTTAACTGTCTCTGTCTGTTAGAATAATAGTTGAAGGCTCAGGGAGCAGGGAGCGAGGTATGTTGTATTGTAGGTAAGAAAACTAAAAATTGTATTAGTATTAAGGGCTGTCTCCACACCGGAGCGGCGGGAAATGTAAATGTTGTATAACCTTTACAGATCTTCCGAGACGGGGACTGGCAGTTAGATCAAATTGAATTCAGAATGTTAACTGCCTCTGTCTAATGAAATAATAGTTGAAGGCTTCAGACTAGGAAGAGTCCTAGAGAGTCCTAGACTGAGTCCGTTCTGGAGAGAAGTCGATTGATTGTATTGTGCATGTTCATATAGAAGCTAACTTACGACTGTAACGTATTTATTCAACCCGTAGCTCAGCCTCCCTACAATACTCAGACCCTCATAACTAGTGGTTCTGTTACCTCGCAATTTCTATTTCCAATATTTCCAAGAAGTGGCCCGGCAAAAAATTCTATATATTGACTATAATGAGAACAGCGGGAAAACCGGAAATCTGCCATCCGCCGGCCGAAACATACGAATGCATTTTTGCCGAAACTGAAACGGAGACCTTCGTTGCACTCGGTCAATTAACCCTAAAAAAACACACTGCAACCGTCACTGCCCGTGTCTCCCTGGACCAGAATGATATAAAGTGATTTGGATTCTCCCTCATTTCCTTTTTGAATTTGGGTCCTTTTTTGACCTGATGATCCAACAAAGCACCTTCATAGGTGCTTTGTATCATAAGGTGGTGAGAACAAAACAAAGCAACTATTGTGAAGAATACGTTCATGACGTGTGGCGGTGAATTAGCAATGCCGTCAATGCGAGGCGCGTGGGAGCCGCGGGCGTGCTGGAGGTCAATCTAGCCTGACATATTGCATATGCTGAGCGGTAACACACGCCAGTTAACCCTTTGACCAACATATTTTTTAAAGATAAAAATCATTTATTTCTCCAGAAGGTCAGAGGATGTTACGCAACCCGTATTTAATAGTTTGAAAGCACGTACAATGTAGGTTTTTTTTTATTAATTTTAAGCGGGGATTATCTTTTTCTTCTATTGTCATTTCAATGTCATTAGACGGCAATATGTTTGCCACTGTTGGTCAATTATTGACATTTACCCATATTAATAGTGCGACTGAAAGTTTGTAGGCATTTTTTTTCTAAATTAAGTAGTTATACCTAATGGTTAAAAGTATGGCTTGCATTCTGGAATTCCGGAATTTCGAAAAACCGGAATCTCGGCCATTTTTTCGGATATTACAATTCCGGAATTGAATATGATGTATTTCCAGAGCTTTTATACGTTTATTTTTATTTTTTTACCATAATACTGGGAAGCTAGATGAAGGTTATCAAATTTGAGGTAGATCAGGTATTAGCTATCATTTTAAAGCACCCATTTTGACTGCAATAAATCGTCAGACACATGAACATTTCGAGAACCAAATTTCAATTTTTAATTATTGTTTTACCATCACCACCATCCACCAAACAATTAATTGATTCCAGGTCTCAGAAATTATTTGTTTAATAATCATCTTCAATATAAAGTTGGTGAAGATTTAATGATAGGAATCCTGAGGAATTGAGGAAGCTCCTCAAATATAATAGGCATGCATGTGACGATTTCGATTATTTTCTATAGTAAATCACACATTTGCTCGCGAAATCTTTGAGCGTAGTGAAGTGTAAATGATGATAAATGACCGCATCGACCACGGAGTGCCACGGATGATCGTCATAACAGATCATCATCAACTGCATAAGCCTTTTTCTTTCGTCGCATTCTCCACTCGAGAAATTTTTTGGCGGTTTTGGCGTTGATATTTGCGTCTTTCTACTGGCCGTTGTCAGTCAAGTGGCGGGGGTCTTCCATAGCACGTTTCGTCATCGGCAGGTCTAAAGTTACTTGCACCATATGATCAGTAGGTCGTCTGGGCACAACCGTACCAGCGCAGATAATCGCTTTTCCTTAAATTTTTCTTCAATGGGAGAGACTCTAAAGATAAAGCTACCTCCTACTTATTGATTCCGGATTAGTATCCTTTCTGGTTACACCCACTGACCAGCGCAACATGCGCAACTGCGCATTTCTGTTGCGAGTTTTTGAATGCGTTTTTTCCATGATATGGAACCTTTTAATGTGCGTAGTCCGAGACGAAATAAAATGATGGTATTTTACTACGTCTAAACTCAAACAGGAAATATGAACAAAACTTCACAATGCACATTTATCGAAATTTGTCCAAACAAGCCATCCCCCAAGAGTAGTGCATCTCGTTTTCTCCGGAAGACATACGCGTGTATATATCTTACACGGGGGCGTGCTTGACAGAATCAAGGAATTCCCTTAAAAGCATAATATCAGCAGTATTTCCTCATCCGGTGTGACGGGCCGCCGGAAATGGAGAACGGCTAACCCGGCACGGTATCGGAATGTATCAACATGCAGGCTTCATACCTATATAATTTATGCAGCGGACATTGCTGGCAGACATCTTGAATTCTTGCATATTGGATTTTTCAGTTATTGTACTCCAGTAGCCAGTTAGTAGTAGCAGTGAATGTTTTTACTAGCGGAATCGTCCGCTAAGCGAAATTATAATTTCCAATTCCAACCCGAGTGAAAAATTGATCACCCCAGATGGAATTTCAACCCTCGATCTTTGGAATCCGTCCAACGCTCTTAACCTATTATAAGTTCAGCAAATAATGAAATGTATCCTATACAGTTTACGAGCGAATACAGCGGCAGTTAAACCTGTATGGCTTTGGCCGCTGTTACGAGATCACTTTATGTATTTTTCTCTTATATGATAAAAAAAAAACCATCTGTGCTACCCTGAGTATAATTTTTAAGGGTTTAAGAGCTACGGCACTAGCGGTCATTGCGGTTATTAATCTCTTGATCACAACACTACGAATCAAGTGACGTGCTCTGTACGCTACTTTACTGTCAATTTAGTACTAACCTTTTCATTGGTTCTCAAGACTGCATGATTATGGCGGTCAAGAGGTTCACACCTCTTTTTTCGTCGGGATTATCAATACTAACTTATATGAATAAAAGACTACTCCGGCTTCTGTCCCCAATTGATTTTTCTGATTTTGAATTTGGAATCTTCGTCAATTTTGTTTGAGCTCGAAACTCGATTGAATTTCTACTTGCACAAGTACGCGAGGACTTACGAAGTCAGACATATACATAAGCGCGTAAACAATGATTGCTTGTTACGTGGGTATAATTTAGTTGGACGCAATATATCACTGAAACTGTACCCGGGAGTCCCGTCCATCGCTCACGCCTCTGTCAGACGTTTAACTTACGTGCAACTTTAACCCTACGTTTACTTATAAATTACCGAAATGTTACCGTAAGAAAGGGTTGTTTTGAAGCGGGTACTTCTTTGTTTATAAATACTAACATGTATAAGTTGTATGGCATATAGTAAAAGCAAACTGCAACTGTACGTCCAGTGTGTCTTTACTCACATCTGGTGGGGCATATAGGCGCAATACTGTAAAGGTTGTATAACCACCTTTATAGATATCCTCCCGAGACGGGGACTGGCAGTTTGACCAAATTGAATTTAGAATTTTAACTGTCTCTGTCTGTTAGAATAATAGTTGAAGGCTCAGGGAGCAGGGAGCGAGGTATGTTGTATTGTAGGTAAGAAAACTAAAAATTGTATTAGTATTAAGGGCTGTCTCCACACCGGAGCGGCGGGAAATGTAAATGTTGTATAACCTTTACAGATCTCCCGAGACGGGGACTGGCAGTTAGATCAAATTGAATTCAGAATGTTAACTGCCTCTGTCTAATGAAATAATAGTTGAAGGCTTCAGACTAGGAAGAGTCCTAGAGAGTCCTAGACTGAGTCCGTTCTGGAGAGAAGTCGATTGATTGTATTGTGCATGTTCATATAGAAGCTAACTTACGACTGTAACGTATTTATTCAACCCGTAGCTCAGCCTCCCTACAATACTCAGACCCTCATAACTAGTGGTTCTGTTACCTCGCAATTTCTATTTCCAATATTTCCAAGAAGTGGCCCGGCAAAAAATTCTATATATTGACTATAATGAGAACAGCGGGAAAACCGGAAATCTGCCATCCGCCGGCCGAAACATACGAATGCATTTTTGCCGAAACTGAAACGGAGACCTTCGTTGCACTCGGTCAATTAACCCTAAAAAAACACACTGCAACCGTCACTGCCCGTGTCTCCCTGGACCAGAATGATATAAAGTGATTTGGATTCTCCCTCATTTCCTTTTTGAATTTGGGTCCTTTTTTGACCTGATGATCCAACAAAGCACCTTCATAGGTGCTTTGTATCATAAGGTGGTGAGAACAAAACAAAGCAACTATTGTGAAGAATACGTTCATGACGTGTGGCGGTGAATTAGCAATGCCGTCAATGCGAGGCGCGTGGGAGCCGCGGGCGTGCTGGAGGTCAATCTAGCCTGACATATTGCATATGCTGAGCGGTAACACACGCCAGTTAACCCTTTGACCAACATATTTTTTAAAGATAAAAATCATTTATTTCTCCAGAAGGTCAGAGGATGTTACGCAACCCGTATTTAATAGTTTGAAAGCACGTACAATGTAGGTTTTTTTTTATTAATTTTAAGCGGGGATTATCTTTTTCTTCTATTGTCATTTCAATGTCATTAGACGGCAATATGTTTGCCACTGTTGGTCAATTATTGACATTTACCCATATTAATAGTGCGACTGAAAGTTTGTAGGCATTTTTTTTCTAAATTAAGTAGTTATACCTAATGGTTAAAAGTATGGCTTGCATTCTGGAATTCCGGAATTTCGAAAAACCGGAATCTCGGCCATTTTTTCGGATATTACAATTCCGGAATTGAATATGATGTATTTCCAGAGCTTTTATACGTTTATTTTTATTTTTTTACCATAATACTGGGAAGCTAGATGAAGGTTATCAAATTTGAGGTAGATCAGGTATTAGCTATCATTTTAAAGCACCCATTTTGACTGCAATAAATCGTCAGACACATGAACATTTCGAGAACCAAATTTCAATTTTTAATTATTGTTTTACCATCACCACCATCCACCAAACAATTAATTGATTCCAGGTCTCAGAAATTATTTGTTTAATAATCATCTTCAATATAAAGTTGGTGAAGATTTAATGATAGGAATCCTGAGGAATTGAGGAAGCTCCTCAAATATAATAGGCATGCATGTGACGATTTCGATATTTTCTATAGTAAATCACACATTTGCTCGCGAAATCTTTGAGCGTAGTGAAGTGTAAATGATGATAAATGACCGCATCGACCACGGAGTGCCACGAATGATCGTCATAACAGATCATCATCAACTGCATAAGCCTTTTTCTTTCGTCGCATTCTCCACTCGAGAAATTTTTTGGCGGTTTTGGCGTTGATATTTGCGTCTTTCTACTGGCCGTTGTCAGTCAAGTGGCGGGGGTCTTCCATAGCACGTTTCGTCATCGGCAGGTCTAAAGTTACTTGCACCATATGATCAGTAGGTCGTCTGGGCACAACCGTACCAGCGCAGATAATTGCTTTTCCTTAAATTTTTCTTCAATGGGAGAGACTCTAAAGATAAAGCTACCTCCTACTTATTGATTCCGGATTAGTATCCTTTCTGGTTACACCCACTGACCAGCGCAACATGCGCAACTGCGCATTTCTGTTGCGAGTTTTTGAATGCGTTTTTTGGTGGATGCTCAACATTCGGTTTCGGTCGTATACAGCATGGCGGGACCTGCCGTTTTACACATTTTAGCCTTGATCTTTACATGCATTCTTTTCTAATGTCACACATAACATCAATCAACCGCTTCCACTTTATCCAGCCTGCTGTGGTCCTATACGTTTGTTTCAATTTTGCCATCGCTGAGGGAACTACTCAAATATAATAGGCAAACATATGATATTTCAGTATTTTCTATAGTAAATCAAGCATTTGCTCGCGAAAACCACGAGAGTAGTAAGTGACGTGTAACTAATAATAATGACCACATTGACCACAGATGACCGATGGAACTGCTATGTAGGTAGTTCATAGATCCCGACATTATTTCGTTGACATAGCAAGTAATGCTAATGAAAATGTACATTTTGAGGCGGAACTGATATTAATGAAATACAAAATAGGTAATTTTGAGATAATTGGAGTTTTGATGGAACTTCTCAAATGCTTATTTATTAAACTAACTTACATTCACTGGTACCTATACCATACACGTAAGTTATAGGTTGGCTACATGTCAAACTTATTACTAGATATAAATAGTATCGGTTCACATTTAGCAATAAGCGCATTTAATTTGCTCTCGGAAAGCTGTTTATGTATGCACTGAAAAATAAATTAGAAAATGTGCATTATGTTTATTTATTAACCGACTTCAAGATTTCAAAGGAGGAGGTTATCAATTCGGTTGTATGTTTTTTTTTTTAATGTTTGTTACTCCATAACTCCGTCATTTCTTAACCGATTTGGAAAATTCTTTTTTTGATTGTAAGTATATATATCCAAGTTGGTCCCGTTTTTATCAAAACGCAGTTCTGATGATGGGATCCATGAGGAATTGAGGGAACTCCTCAAATCTTTAAGGCAAACATATAGTGATTTTTGTGTTTTTATCAACAAGTCAAGCATTTTCATCCAAAAATGTGACATTGGATGAAGTGGAACTGCTGATGATGATCAGAACAGAACTCTTCAACGACGAAAAGTTCACGTTTGGCGATTTGTCCTCCTAGCTGTGTTTGTTAAGCAAGTTCTTTTTTCACGATTAGTTTTTGTCATGCTCGAGTTCTGATGATGGGATCCATGAGGAATTGAGGGAACTCCTCAAATCTTAAAGGCAAACATATAGTGATTTTTGTGTTTTTATCAACAAATCGAGCATTATCATACAAAAATGTGACATGTGATGAAGTGGAACTGCTGATGATGATCAGAACAGAACTCTTCAACGACGAAAAGTTCACGTTTGGCGATTTGTCCTTCTAGCTGTGTTTGTTAAGCAAGTTCTATTTTCACGATTGATTTTCGTCATGCTCGAGTTCTGATGATGGGATCCATTAGGAATCGAGGAAACTCCTCAAATGTAAAAGGAACACAAATAGTGATTTTAGTATTTTCATGAACTAATCAAGCATTTTCATTCATAATAGTGACATTTGATGAAGTGGAACTTCTGATGATGATCAGAATGGAACTATTCAACGACGCGTAGTTCACGTTTGACGATTTGTTCTCTTCGTTTTGTTTGTCAAGCAAGCAAGGTTTTTCCATGATTTCATGAGGAATTGAGGGTACTTAGTCTTCTACCATTATAAACATACTTATAGCCATTTTTGTATTTTATTGTATGGAATCTAAGAGTGCACCATCTAAGATTAATAATCTTTCACCGGACTCCCCCATTGAAATCGGTTTTTTTTTCTTAATAATTATATATTTAATAGTTTATTTACCAGTAGACGGGTCCAAATTGTAAAATTATAATTTATAGCTTTATCATGAGCAAATAGTTTTATTATATTTAACTGTTTTCAAACAAGTTTCTGCTCACTGGATGTGGCCCAAGTAATGTCTCTTACTAGAATCTCCAGATAATGCCTTGTACAAAATGAGAAAGACATCTTGACGTATTTTTACTATTGGTGGTGTACGTCACTGGCACACATTAACTGTTTGTATGCTTATCTGTGCCAAACATTTGGACCTATTGTTTTATATCCCAAGGTTTTAACTTGGTTGGACTATTTTGACATCCGCATACGAGGGGTTAATATAATAGTTTTGTGGTGGCTCTTTATATGTATACATTTGGAGTAAGATAATGGGAACATTGACTGTATATCAACTTTTACGAGTATAGCGTAAGTTACGCAGCTTTAGATTATTCTCATTATTCTAAATATCATTTTTCAAACTAAAATTGGAAGTTAGATATTCATCAATTTCTGTAGGGGTCATCAGAGAATCTATAACATTTTTTGTTTAAGTCCATAATTTCAAATTATCATCAAAACTTTTAATGTTCGTTTATATTTGTAATGTTTTTATTAGTATTATAATTTCTCATTTATTTTTAACCGACTTCAAGATTTCAAAAGAGGAGGTTATCAATTCAGTTGTATGTTTTTTTTTTTTTTTTTTTTTTTTTTTTTTTTTTTTTTTTTTTATGTTTGTTACTCCATAACTCTGTCATTTCTTAACCGATATGAAAAATGCTTTTTTTGATTGTATGTATATATATCCAAGTTGGTCCCGTTTTTGTCAAAAGGCAGTTCTGATGATGGGATCCATGAGGAATTGAAGGAACTCCTCAAATCTTTAAGGCAAACATATAGTGATTTTTGTGTTTTTATCAACAAATCAAGCATTTGCATCCAAAAATGTGACATTGGATGAAGTGGAACTGCTGATGATGATCAGAACAGAACTCTTCAACGACGAAAAGTTCACGTTTGGCGATTTGTCCTCCTAGCTGCGTTTGTTAAGCAAGTTCTATTTTCACGATTAATTTTTGTCATGCTCGATTTTTGATGATGGGATCCATGAGGAATTGAGGGAACTCCTCAAATCTTAAAGGCAAACACAGTGATTTTTGTGTTTTTATCAACAAATCGAGCATTATAATACAAAAATGTGACATTTGATGAAGTGGAACTGCTGATGATGATCAGAACAGAACTCTTCAACGACGAAAAGTTCACGTTTGGCGATTTGTCCTCCTAGCTGCGTTTGTTAAGCAAGTTCTATTTTCACGATTGATTTTTGTCATGCTCGAGTTCTGATGATGGGATCCATTAGAAATCGAGAGAACTCCTCAAATGTGAAAGGCACACAAATAGTGATTTTAGTATTTTCATGAACTAATCAAGCATTTTCATTCATAAAAGTGACATTTGATGAAGTGGAACTGCTGATGATGATCAGAACGGTACTCTTCAACGACGCGTAGTTCACGTTTAGCGATTTGTTCTCTTCGTTTTGTTTGTCAAGCAAGCAAGGTTTTTTCATGATTCCATGAGGAATTGAGGGTACTTAGTCTTCTACCATTATAAACATACATTATAGCCATTTTTATTTTATTGTATATCTATCTAAGAGTGCACCATCTAAGTATAATAATCTTTTTCCGGCCTCCCCCATTGAAGTCGGTTTTTTTTTCTTAAAAATTATTTGTATATGCACAATGCGACGTTCAAAATAGAAGTTTGTTTTGGTATGCATTATTAGTGTATCCTATTTGGAGGCAGTATATATTGCCTATAAAACGATAACCATTATAATTTAAGGTAAATTGTATTGTTAAAAAAGAGCAACCCAATTCTGGAACCAGTTCCGGAATTCCGGAATTGGAGCCCAATATCGAAAGCAATTCCGGAGTTAAAAAACTATCCGATATTGGACGCCCTAAAAAAGCATTAGTTTGACGTTTGAAATATGAAAATTAATATTAACAACAAAATCAGACGGTGTAACATTTTTTTTTGAGATAAGAATTAAAATGTGTGACGCGTATGACGGCAAATATTTTGCCGTTATAAGTACCCGCTAAAATTAATACCATTTGATACTAAGGCTGGGTTGCACCGACTTACGATCACAGACTGATCAACGTAAAATATGGCGCCGGCAGCCGTTATACCATAGAAACTTGTCAAACTTTCCATACAATCAAATTGTAACGAACACAGCTACGATTACAGACGGTTTGGTGCAACCCAGCCTAAAGCTCGAAACACAGAGAGTGGGCGCGGTTCGGTGCGGGGCGGAGACGGTTTTGAATTTGAAATCTTTCCAAAACTGTCGACAGTCGATAGTGTTGATTACTGCTTCATATGTCACACACGCCGCCTCCGGTCCGCTATCCGGCGCGGTTTTTTGGTGCAACGTCCCCCGGACCGCGTTCGCTTTACCGCTTAACCACCTCCATCCCGCACCGACGCTGCGCCGCGCTCTGTGCGTTTCAAGCTTTAAAAGTAGCTTTTTGGTGAAGGAGAACATCGTGAGGAAGCTGGTCTAATCCCAATCAGGTCTAGTTTTCCCTCTGGGTTGGGAGGTCAGAGGGCAGTCGCTTTCGTAAAACCAGTGCCTACGCCAAATCTTGAGTTTAGATGCCAACGCAGACCCCGGGTTCCTCTTAGGCTGGGTTGCACCAAACCGTGTGTAATCGTAAGCTGTGTTCGTTAAACTTTGAATGTATGGAAAGTTTGACAAGTTTCTATGTGATGACAGTTTCCGGCGCCATATTTAACGTTGATCAGTCTGTGATCGTAATTATGTCGGTGCAACCCAGCATTAACCTCAATAAGTTTGTCGAAAATTTCACTTTTGGTAACAACTTTATATTGCCGACTGTACTTTTTCCACATTCATCAACTACTTATTGAGACGGTTCCAATGAGCCCAAACACGACGGGTTTATCTTGTGTAGTTTAGGAGTTGCTATGGCCACCTTCTGCCTCCATCATCAAATCATCTCGGTGGTGTCATAATATTGTATGGTCACCGAACTTACTCGTACGTAAGTATGCCAAATTTCAGCTAATTCGTTTGAATGTACCGCGGGTTATCCCAAGGCGACGAATCTTTCAATCAGTTCACTCTTCAGAGGTGTCTTCGTTTCAGAAGTTGTAGCAACTTTGACGGTAGATGTCACTACTAGTTTCCCTAAGGCTTAATTAAAAAGAGTGAACTGATTGAAAGATTCGTCGCCTCGGGATAACCCGCGGTAGCTCAGTTGGGAAGAGCGATGGACGGATTCCAGAGGTCGCGGGTACAAATCCCGCCCGGGGTGATAAATTTTTCAATTTCGGTTGGAAATTATAATTCCGCTAAGTGGACATTTCCGCTAGTAAAAATATTTACAGAAAGGCATTGCAGAAAGAGGATAAAAGTTTCGAAAGTTCACGCGGACGCGGCGGGTGAAGTCTCGGGCAAAAGCTATAGCATATTATGTCTAATACTTTATAAAGGCTAGCATTTAAAGGCACATCAAAAAAAAAGACCTAACAACCTAAAAATGCTGATTTGCACACCAAACCGAGTTTTGATGTGCGATTAGTTTTTTTTGCTGTGCAATTAGTTTTTTTGGTGTGCAATTTAGAGTGCAAGTTAGTATTTTTGATAAACAATTAATAATATCCCATTTATAAATATCGACTATGAAGGACTTTTAACGAAAAAAACCACCATACGGACGCGCAGCATGATGGTGGGTTAAATCGTATTTTTTGTACCATAACTATGTACAAAAAATACGACTTAATTAGTACATCTAATATCTACATTTACATTTTAATTGATTCCAGTATTTCCAGTGTGTTACGAAAGTTAGTCATACATTTTATATTATGGATATTTTTCGTAACACACGGGAATCCCAAAAAAGACGATTTAACCCTGGTATCAAATTGGTATGCAATATGTTGAGTGACATTGACACCTGGCTACGTCATTGTGTGATAATGGATGCTCGTTAGCGGACAATAGGCACTTGTTCATTTGTTTCCTCTGGCGGCACTTTATTTTGATTAATTTGTTCCTCGTTACGAAGGGTTGTTTCATATAGGTCCGCAACAATACTTTAATAAATAACTAGGTAGTGGTATTGGACCCGGGTATGTCCTAAAACTACGACCAAAACCACCGTCGGATGGCAGCAGCATCCCTGGAGTGCGGTGGAGATACTGCGATCGCAAACTCGCATGCCAAGCGTGGTGATTATGGCATTTACCCCCATAAATTTGGGGGAGGCCTATGTGCAGCAGTGGATATCTTTGGGGTGATTATGGCGGTGGTGGTGGTATACTAACTCTGTATTAAGTCGTAACGCTGCTAACGATAATTCTAAATTTCAAATTAAAGGGAAAAATTGAATAATTTAGTGCTCCGAGCAGGATTCGAAACTGCGACATCTAGCATACGCGGCCAATCGCTCTAGCCACGAAATCCTTCAATAGTAAAAAAAAAGTAAAAGTAGTTTATTCTTCAAATTAGGCATATTACATGTACCTATGAACGTCTATAAACTACCACCGGTTCGGAAAAATATACCTCTGCCACGAGAAGAACCGGCGTAAGAAACTCGGCGAGGTGTCATTTTTTCAAAACAATATACATTGTATAGACAATATACATTGTATAGTTAAATATAAACTAGTGTACTCTTAACATTATGAAATTTAAAATTTTCGATAGCAGCAGCGTCACATAATAGTACAGTCACCGGCAATAGTATCTTCCTACATGAAGGCCGCAAAAAATGTGACACCCTCTTATTTGTAGCGTCATAAGATCGTGTCACATATTTAAGCGGAATTCGTGTAGGAAGATACTATTGCCGGTGACTGTACAGGTAAATTACGAGACGATTTTGCATTTGTAGTTGTGACCTCTGTAGCCAGCCTCACACACACGTTGACGTGTGTACGTCTGTATACGTCAACGTGTACTTGTGTCCCTGTAAATATACAAATACAAAAACAGATACCTACAGATGCCAAACGTCTCGAAAATAATTTACTTGTAACTATGCAGCGTTATTCTTCAGCATAATCCGTAGAGTGCGGTGGAGATACTGCGATGCGATAGCCAACCCGCATGCCAAGTGTGACGATTATGGCATTTACCCCCCATGAAATTGTGGGAGGCCTTCGGTTGACATGATGATGATGTAAAGACAGCTAGTCAATAAACATGGGGTGGTGTTAAGAGGCGCAGTACGCAGTTCTCCATACAAACGTATTTACGCTCTCATTTTAAAACGCCATGCTAGAATAACATGAAACTTTGTATACACAATGGGATCCGGCATATCTAGGTCGGAAATTAGTTTCTGTTGCTAGAAATTGTAATAGAAAAAAAAAACAGCGGTTTTTTTAGTTTTTTACGGCTTGTATGAAAACCTTAATTACATGTCCTTCTGCAACCCGAACGTCCGTATTCTGACGTAGCACCCATATTCTAGGTGAAACGATTACAACCTCTTTTAGATACTTTATACTTTTGGAGTCATCAAAAAGTTATTACTTAGGTAAATTTATAAGTGCTTTAAGATACGTGCAGCTGTCTGGTTTAGTTTACATTTTTTTTTATTTTTTTTTAACAAATATTACACAGTGTATACAAAAACACATTTTTTTTCGCCAAACTGCATGACAGTTTGTTGGCGAATTGTTACACTCAAAACACTTCCATATATAAATACTGTGTAAAAAATATATGACTAACTTAAATATTACAAAAGTATTCCAACTTACAATTGTATTTATTGTAGGAGTTATATAACAAAGTAGGTGGATACTTATTCAATTTGATACTAGGCGACAGTGGGTACATCTATGGGTTATTTCTATAATTACTTATTACCTTACATTAAGGACTAAGTGTTTTATTAAAGGGATTACTAAGATTACTAACTTAAAACTATTTGCTGAAAATGTTGTTATCGGGTGATTGAAGAATACTGGCCATATTAATACCTAAATTTAAGTATCAAATTTGTTCTACAGAATATCACAGCTTATATAACAGAGCAGCTTATTTTGATTAGTTTTAGTTCTTGGTTAGGTTTTTTCTTTTATCCATATGTAGTTATATAAAGTTTTGTAAAATGACCTATCGTCAATGAACCCCCGTTTAGGTACATGTGATTTTAATCATAAACATGTCATTGCGATATTACTTTATAATGTATAACAGAGCAGTCAGATAAATAATAAATACATATTTTTGTTTACCTGCAAGTTCTGATAAATTGTATACTGGGCGTGTGACTTAGTATATTTCTTTGGATATTTCAATACACAAAGATATTTTAAACAAGTCCATCTGTAAAGTAGGGCTTCCTTTAATTTCCGAGGTTCTATGGCAACCGTCGGGCTGCCACTTTAAACACTTTTTTTGTATATGAGCAAAGGAACTGAACTACGATACGCTATGACGCTCATTTTATGCTCATCATGTCTTCATGTCACATAACATTCATATTTTATTTTTTTGGTACCTACATTGAATTAGCTGTCACGACTTACTCTACACATGGTCTTGTGAAATCTAAACATATAAAAATGTGTAATAAACGATTTCCAAATGAACAAATGAAGACTCCATGACGTTGGGGCCGAAATGAAAGGGACGAATGTATCGCATGACATTTACTGATCTCTTCTCGATGAACGTCAAATTCCAAAAGTCAAATCACCGGTCGCGTAATGTCAGAGACAAGACTCCCGCTTCTCTTCTCTTGCTAATGTGTATCGAGATAGCTGTTAGGCTTTCCAAGATCTGGGCGGTTGAACTTTGCGTTTCGTTGTTCTCATATTATACGAAAAGTATAAGCACAGAAATCAATGATATTATACAATCAAGATATTCATTATATTTTCTATGCCTGTGGTTTTTTCGATTTTTGTAAAAATGCTTTATTAGTCTGTAATTCTAGTGCAAAGTTGACCCCTTTTTGTGTCGGTTTTTGAGCTCCTATAATTCTGATATTACACATTTATATGAAAATTTGAAAAACCACAGGCATATAAATAATTACGTCTAGTCCATACTTACAAAATTTCATCTACTTCTGTTGCCTAGTTTTCAAATGAAATCGGGACTACGTTTGTATAGAGAAAAGACCGAAGAGACTCTTCTTAAAACTCAATTTAGCCTGTTAAAACATCACTAAGATCTCAATATAATCGCTTGCCTTCGATACGCGTGCTATGTCTGCGAATTATACAGACCATGTGTAGAAATATTTATCTTATCTTATATTTAAAATTTCAAATTAAAGGGAAGAAATTTATGCTCTGATCAATTAATGGTTCGAATCCACCTGCGACATCTGGCATACGCGGCCAATCGCTTTAGCCTCTGAACTATCGGAACAATCAAGCTCGTGCACGAAATCCTTCACTAGTTCCCTCTTACAACAACGCCTTAGGGAGGCGTACAGCGACATCTACCGTAGAAGACTTAGACTTTGTCTCAAATTACATTGAGAAATCGTCAGTAACGATGTTACGATGCGCCATCCCATACTAATTTAATTTTGTATTAATCAGAAGCGATTGCCAGATGTCGCAGGTTCGAATCCTGCTCGGAGCATTAATTTTTTCAATATTTCCCTTTGATTTGAATTTTGGAATTTTCGTTAGCAGTGTTAATACTTAATACAAAATTAAATTATGTTATATTTATTTATCTTTTCACCTATCCTTTTCGAAAAAAAGTTTTGCCTAGCCCTTTTAGAGGGAAACAAATTCGATTTTGCTTTTTGTGTTTTTTTTTTAAATTTCGAAATCGATTTGCAAATTACAGGGAGCAAAGACGAGTTTTGCTCGCTCTAAACGGGCTAGAAATATTTTTCTTTCTCATCTATACAACGACGATGGCGTATAAGCTTACCGCCTACCTGATGGTAAGCAGACACCTTAGCATATGGACACTTGCGAGTCCAGAAAAATCACTAGTCCGTTACCAACTCTTTATTGACTTGAGAATTTCTTGTGTTTAATACGGCAATTTGTGGTCTTTCACTTGCTTATTGATTGAATATTTTTTCTCATAGCAATGACAAAAAATGGACTAGGTATTCGTTATTTGAAAATTCCGTACAGATTTGTATGACATCCCGTCCATTTACATACATATGTAACTTTATAGTGTACAAGTACAGGTGTATTGAATTGTTTGTTATGTTCATGGACTTTTCGTTGCTGACTGTACATTAGGTTAGGTTTGACCTCGACATATGTGCGAGCAGCGTGAAAAAATCAATGTAACACGCGCCTCAAATGTGTTTACATAATTTTACACAAACATATTATGATTACATCATGTTAGTTAGATCTATACTTATTCAAAATTAATTTTTGTAAGGTAAATGTCCCAGTTATCCACATTATCCTCCTTGCGTCACGCGCCCCGCGCCCCCAGCTGCCCGGGCGTGTAGAAGAATACAGACACAACACAACGATAGCGCCCTCTTGTGGCTGTTGATGTTTGCATCTACGCAGTTGGGCAATATAATTCTCAATTAACGCCTGCTATTCAGAAAAGTCATTGTTGCCCTTAACTGAGGAATCAAAGGTACTTTTCTTCTCTCAATCGAGGGCAACAATTACTCTTTTCCTCATGGAAGGTGCAAAAACTTACACATCCCCCACCACTCGGTAGCAAGATTTTTTGTTAGACATTTCATGTTTTTAGCAGCGGGCCTCATAGGCAGCATGAAAGCAGTATGTTTCACGTGGTTGCAAAATTATTTCCGTCTTGGGCGTAAACACTTGAATCCCTCGCTACGCTCAGGATTCTATTGTAGAATCTTTCGCTTCACTCAGGATTCAATATACCCCCTCGCCCTAAATGCTCACTTTTTGAGACACAATCTACTCGTACTATATAATTATAACTCTTTGTTGTAAATAACTACGCTTTGTTTGTTTAAAACAATTTTTTTTTCTCCCAGCCATTGTTTTCTAGAATCAGGGGTAACACCTTGACCTTCTAAAGATTGGCGACATTGTACATGGACCGTGCCTATTTGAGCAAGTGTATTTTTAGGGCTCGTTGTCAATACTGTCGTGTTCCTTTCAGCGTTATTCCATATATATGATTCAGATTCAGATTCAAAAATTTATTCGTAACAAGCACAATATTAACATTAGATAAATGCATAGACAACACACAAACAAAGGCGTAGTTACGAAAGGGAACCTACTCAGCATATATGTATAAACCTTTTTCTTTTTCTTAGATAAAAATGGTGGTTTCCGTACATGTAAGGTACGTAAAGATCCTAGTTGTCGCCACTGCTTGAATACCTACTTTGACACTCAATAGTCGCAATCTTATTTCATAACGATAGGTGTTATTTTTAAGATTTTCATTACAAAACCCTTCAGTTACGTGTCTCGACTAGCACTTTACTGGTTTTTTTTATTCATAGTTGTTTGTCTGTTGTGACGGCACTTTACATAATAGTACCTTGCTTGACACCGGAGTATGAGGTTGATATTTAAAAGATAGTTAATATTAAAATTCTTCTTCAGTGTGCTGCAACTGTTTGAATATTTCCAGCCAGTTTTGTTACATAATTAACGTAATTTAAAGCGTAGTAAAGTCAGTGGCAATGATCTGGCAGTTATTGCTGGTGGCGGCAGGCGCGGTCTGGGGGACGTGGCTGTGGTGCCGACGGCGGCTGTACCGACTTGCTGCGGAGCTGCCTTCCGCTCTGAAGAGTTACCCCATCATCGGACACACCTATATGTTCATCGGCACAAGTGAAGGTCAATTGTTCTCTTACACAAATTGATGACTGAAAACCCAATATTTCTAGTGTCAGGCGCATATATGGTTCATAATAGAATAGTAGATTGCTAAGCAAGGGTTGAAAGCCACCCATTTCAGACGAGATATTTTACCAACCTTTTGCTTTTCATTTCGAAAACGGGGTTACTAAAAAAGTCAAGTATGCTAAAACATTATCAGAATCCTATAGAATCCATTTAGAATCGTTTGTGTATGGACCATTTTGGCGGGAACTGTTGACTGAAGTTAATAGTGTTTGTATATGGGAAGAAGTAATTCTGTAGAGGTTATAATATCTTGAACAAAAGATTGCATCGATGTAATTAATTGAAAAGTATCAATAAAATTATTTTTTATTTTCTTAATTTAACATTTCAACACATTCTAATTATGCATAAGCTGCAGCTATGCTGCGCGGATGTAAAAGCTAGTTACGCTACGAAAAACCTTTTCGACCAGTGCTATGCTATGTAGAGCAATGAATATGATTGGTGGATTGAAACGCTTCCATAGCAACGGAGCATAGCACATCTCTTGTGGAAAGGCACCCTTATAGAAGCGCTAATTCTAATTCGCTGAACGCGATCTTAGAATGATCCCTATAATTACAGTCTATTTACCATTCCAGATCGAATGACGGCGTTAAAAAAAATAGGTCTAGCATCAAACCAACATGGGGGTCTTTGCAGTATATGGATGGGTTCTAAGTTGTTCATCAGTAAGTATAATGAAATGAAAATGAAATGATTTATTTGTACAACATAGGTAAGTACACAAAGATCTTACAATAGTTTTGAAGTATCACTATGCTGGGCCGTTAGGCATACAAATTTTAGTAGTAATTAATGGAGAATCAGGGTTCTGGCCCATCAATTATATACAGTCCAGCAAATATTCACTTATGGTGTAAGCTTTTTTTACAAGGTGCTCAAATAATTTTCGCTTAAAGCCTTCCATAAAGGCAGGGAAGAGATAATGACTAGGTTCTGTCAAAAATGAAATTTGAAACGATACCTAAACACCCCTCTGGCATTTTCATCCTTCAAACACCACTCTGCGTTAGTTTTTGCTTCCCTCAAATAACTCTGTTTTGTTTTGTGTTTGATTTAAAGTTCGTGTAGTTGACAAAATCGTAAGATTTCGAAAAATAAAGTAATATCTAAAAGGCAGCAGTGGCGCTCTAATAGTCTAGCTTTATTTCGCAGCCCTATTACATTTTTCTCAGTACAACTAAAACATATTTTCTACCGACTAGCTAGAGATAAATTACGATAACATTGCCCGCCCCTCCAAATTACTATTTCAATGTGTTTAGTCACACAGAGCGCTCGTGGCCCAGCGGCACCCGCCTACCGCGTGCGGTGTGCGAGGTTAAGCAATGTGGGCGCAGGTCAGTTCTTGGATGGGTGACTGCTTTGAGTGGTTACTAACTGAGCGCTCTCGTACTTTGGAAGGCACGTTAAGCCGTTGATCCCGGCTGCTGTCTACGACAGCAGTCGTTAAGCCAAGTTAGAGGCCTTCAGGCGGCTTGAGAACTTCTAACAGTCAAGTTGCCCACTCACTTGACAAAGTGGGGTCGAAGTTGCACCACGTCCGTAGGGAGTACCCACCGCTACCCTACACGTGACCCCTGAGTGGTGCTAAAGTGCAACAAAAACTGGCAACCGTACTTGTCTTCTCGAAGATCTCACGGTTCGTAAATAAATGCCATACGATAAAAAACAGTCACATTTTTACGAAAGAGTGTTTGACGGCTGTCTCAGCACCCACACATGCGTTGAGAGTCTTGGTGGTGCTTAGTAAATATTTTCAGAAATACATTTAAGGGTTTTGAATTTTGGAAGGGCGGGGCGGGCCATGTTATCGTAGCTAAACTCATCGTAAATCATCGTGGATAAGACGTCCGTCACTCTTGCACTTGCATACTGAACGTCTGACGAACGTCTTATCAACGACGATAAGAGATAAAATTGCAACCATCATACGTCCGGTCTGTGGCAGGTGCTATCATTGTCTGATAATCAGTGTTTGGATCTAGGATGCAATTTGGGGCGAACGACCTCAAACGTTATGCTGAACATGGATGTAACTCGGAATATCCCGGGATTTTGGAAAATGGCTTATTGTTAATAATACGTTTTTCGAGTGTTAAACTAAATAAACAAAATGAAAATGTTCGTTCGCTATCTATAATAGGTTATTTATATTACATGTACCTTAAAAATATTTTATATATATAATAACTCTTATAAACAGAAATGTATTGTATAAATAAACGAGTTACCACTTTCTGAAACAAAATAAAAAAAGGTCGATGTAACCGGGGCCGGGGACAAAAGAGCTGGCAGCTTCCTCGCCCAACGCATAAGTATTGCGATCCAGCGAGGAAATGCTGCCAGCATCCTCGGCACCATGCCACAGGGGCCAATTTTAGACTTAAGTTTTTAGATTTGTAAGGTTTTAATTTAGTTTATTTAATAATATACATGTTATAAAGTAATAGGTAAATAAAAATAAAAAAACTCATCTCATTATATACTGCTCATTTCAAGTGGCCATATCATTTAATAGAAGAGGTTGATAAGTGGTAACTGTTCACGAAAATACTATTTAAAGGCATCCTAGGTGCGGTGCAGTACAATGTCATCGGCATTAAAAGTACGAGCCCTGGTGATAAGATTAACAAAATAACTAATAACAATTATTACTTTTACCAGTATAACCTGGTAAACAGATAAAAATACATAAAAGATAAGACATGCAAGTTATACTTTCAGTTCTTCTATGCAGTACCGTAAACATTTTTGTTGTTATTATATGTGTTGTAAATTTTATACTCTAAACTACTTAAAATTAAAAGTTATTTACCTTTTTGTAAAGGTAGGTAACAAAAAGAGTCTCGGGATTTTAAGTCATATCCATCTTAATATAACGGACTTAAACCCCGGGAAATTGCATCCTAGATCCGATCACTGCTGATAATATTTTATCGTCATCCAGGTACAACAGATCCCACAGCTATCGAACTTGTGACAAAATCATGTCTAGATAAAGATGAATTCACAATGAAGTTCACAAGGACAGTAATTGGCAACGGTTCAGTGTTTGCTCCAGGTAAGTAAATCTTCTTTCTCGTCGAAACCTTGACTGATACACAGAAGTCACTTTAGTCAGCAATGCTCTCTAACAGATCCTGTTTATGCGTTCTTCAAAGAGACTTCTTTCCATCCAATCCACTCCACTCTCCACTCTCTTTCCTTTATTTATTTAGCTAAACAAACAGTCACTACAAAGAGGCTTAGGGTAGTCACGCCGTGCTAAAACTTGGAGCACGGCGTGACGTCACGAGCCCCTACTCTCGAACGTCCTCTATCTTTGTCATGGTTTATTAATTTCTCATTTGATAATCTAACTGAAGAATATATTTTATACCTGCAACACTATCTAATTGAAAAGAATGAAACTCCTTTGTATTGTCCTGAAAGTCGGTTGTGTAATTTTTCTTTCAAATCGTACTTTTGCAGTTAAAATTTGGCACCCGCGTCGCAAGATAATGGCTCCATTCTTCAGCTTGAAGAATCTCAACCAGATAGTGAATGTGTTCAATAAGAAGAGCGTCTTGATGGCCGACCTGATTCAGGCCGAGGCTGGGCGCGGCGACTTCTCCATCTGGAAATACATCGATACATACACCTTTGATGCAATATGTGGTATAACTAACCTACTTAGACCCGGGTATGACCTAAAACTACGACCAAGACCACCGGGGGGATGGACAGCAGCATCCCTGGAGTGCGGTGGAAAGACTGCGATCCGATCGCCAACACGCATGCCAAGCGTGGCGATTATGGCATACGCCATACCCCTAGGGATGAGGTCTATGTCCAGCAGTGGGCGTCCCTCGGCTGATATGGTGGTGGTGGTGGTAACCAACTTAGAAAAATTTAAAAACTCCCGACATTTTTAAAAGTTCAATATTTCAAAAACGGCTGAACTGATCTTGATAAAATATATCTAAGAACCATCGCTAGAAAACCTGCTGTCAACAAAAAAAACCACATTCATAACAATTCACCCGTCAGAGCTACAGTGTCACAGACAGACGTACACTTAGCGGCATGTGAGTTCCAGTCACATCATCAAGACCTTATAGGCCCATGAGACGTTCAATAATTTGTTCAATTATTCCGAAAACAAGTCTCGCTATGGCTACTTTCGCATTTGTCGGTGACGTATCAGTAAGTTTTCAGTTAACGGAGTACAGATGCTTTACTACACGCCTACATTCCTGATCGGCGGCACGAATGCAGTACTGCGTCCATACCAACCCGCCTCCGCGCAATAGGCATACATTTACTGCGCAAACGTCTGCCGCAAAGGAAATAAATGGACGATATCAATATCACTGAGTAAAGTAGGAATACTTTACTTATCATACCTTAGACAGGACATTCGTCTTCCGAGTCATCTGCATCTACTAAACATATTAGTGGACGCGGGCATTGGGCAGATCGTGAATTGTTTTACTTACCACCAGAATTTGTTTATCATATGAAGTTCGCTGCCAGTTTTTTATTAAATACCTGACTAACTAACCCTACTCTATATTTCTCTAGAGACTGCTATAGGCATCCAATTGAATTCCCAAGAAAACCCGGACCACCACTATATACTTTGCGCGATGAACGAAGTTACAGAAATGATGGCCAGCCGTATGCTTCAGCCCTGGCTGCATCCGGACTTCGTCTACAAGAGAATGCCGGTTTATAAAGTATTTGAGCAACACCGGGAAAGAGTTACTACATTTGTGGATGAGGTATGGTGATATACTTAATTACTTACTCGGGGAGTTTCATGAACCTTCGTTTTTCCGTAGTCGGGTGAAAACCTTAATTGGTATAAGGGTGCGTTTCTACTAAGGTAAATTAATCCAGGAGCTGATTTGATAAGTATAGAAAATACATAGCCTTCTCTAGTCCAGAGTCTTGAAAACATCGTCCAGTACACCAAAGTAACAGATATAACCCTCCGTATCGCTAAACTTGAAAACAGTGGGTAAGGGCAGTTTTCTTAAATATCCAACAGCTTTCATGGTATTATAACAACCTGCATAGAAAACTGCCAAGTTAAGGCTCAAAATGCATTTAGCAGCAATAAATTAAAATAATAAATAAATAAATATTGGGGGACAATCTTATACAAATCAACCTAGTCCCAAACTAAGCAAAGCTTGTACTATGGGTACTAGACGACGATATACATACTTATATAGATCAATACATACTTAAATACATAGAAAACATCCAAGACCCAAGAACAAATATCCGTGAAAAATGCACACATGGCCGGGATTTGAACTCGGGACCTCTAGCTTCGGAGGCAGAGTCACTACCAACTAGGCTAAACAGGTCGTCAATTAGTTTTACTGTAAACAATGTAGTGGCAGACTTGGCACTTTTTCAGATAATCTACGGAACTTGGAACTTGAGGGCTTGAAGCCTTGCGCTGGTTTTCAGACGAGTCCCTTCGACAGGGTTGGTCGTACCACTACGTCTATAGATTCCAAATTATTTGTGTGTTATTTAAATATTATAAAAAGATATATACACGCATATTTATCTACATATACATAAATATAGACATATTCGTTTTATGAATAAACGTTCGGTTGACATCAATCTCTCAGAATTTTTAGATTTTGCATTGAAAGTAATTGACAAAGGGTTTCAAGTTGACGCCATCTATACAGACTATTCCAAGGCCTTCGATAAAATTTCTCATGCTTTTTTAATCGATAAATTGAAAATGTTCGGTATTCATGGTGATCTATTGAGATGGCTGACGTCTTACCTTCGAGATCGATTGCAATCTGTAACTGTTAAAGGTTATATATTATAATGAAATGAAATGAAAATAATTAATTTCGTGTAACTATAGACACATATTACGTTAGTACGAGTTGATGGAAAAAAATATTTAAATTATTGTTAGTATACTAGGAAACTGTTATACTTTCTCCTTTACCTGTCCCTGTCTTGTCTGGTGTGCCCCAAGGGTCCAATTTGATCGATGTACATATGTACCCATATAAGAATACAACGAACGACTGTGTCTGTGATGTGTGTCAAGTGTTAAAGGTGTTAAAGGTTGAGTGCTGGGTTTTAAATTTTCCTCTGTACTCCGAGATAATGAGCTCGCAGTAATTACATTGAATAATCAACTTAAGAGTCCCCCGTACGCTCGACCGAACTCGATTCTCCATACAAACGTAGTTTCGTTCTCGATTTAAAGCGCCATGCTGAAATAACATGAAACTTTGTATACACAATGGGATTCGCCATATCTAGGTCGGAAATTAGTTTCTGTTGCTAAAAATACTATATTTTAATTAATTAATTAAACACTTTTTTTAATTAAACAAAAAGCTATACGCGTCTTATATTTTTTGATAATCTAACTGAGGGACTAGTAGGGTACTTTATATTTTTATTGTTTTTATTTTTTATTTTTCTAGCCTTATTTTTATTTCTTTAAATATTTCTTTTGTTGTTACTATTCCTGTAAATACTGTATACAATTTCATACATATTTAATTTACGTTTGATTTTGACATAATTAATGTATGTAGTTTTAGTTTAAAACGTTTTAAATATATGATTTTGTTGTTGTAGTAGTCTATATATGTATGCTTGCATTTTTCCTTGTTTCCCACCGTAGTTCTTTATTTACTGAACCGATTATGCTTAATTAGGTGTCACATACTTGCCTAGTTATATAGCCTGGGTGACATAGAATACTTTTGGTATGAAAAATAGTACCTACTCGTAGTATGAAAAATGTCACATACAATGAAAATCACATTAAATAAATGTTTTGCATACAAATCGTGTTGGATCGAGGAAAACATTTCCCACCGCCGTATCAAATACGCAAGAGAGCCGACTACGACGAAAATACAATCCCTTGAATTAAACCTAAGAGGACCTCGTACCTCAAGTACAAATATGTAGTTAAGAAACGATCGAACGACGATGAAATAAAAAAAAACAGAAAACGAGCTAATGATAGAGGAAACCTAAGATATTGGCTAGAACTCAATACAACGGAGAAGGTAGAGGAGAAAGAAGAAAAATAACATATCACCATCCGGCATTTTGTATATTTTCTTCCAGACAGATACATTAATTTTCTCACAAGCATCAAAAACCAAAATCTATGCAATTTCTTTTAGGCGCCATCTATTGTAGAGTAGCAGTATCAAAAATCATTTCATCGCGACATTCGCCACTAACAATATACAATACAATAACTATATTAGACACCTCAAAAAATTACAAATTGTTCAGAAACAGCATAGTGACATACAAGCAGAGGTAAACAACTGGCGGTCTTATCGCTAAAGAGCGATCTCTTCCAGACAACCTTTGACACCTTAACCTTTTAATATGACTGTCCTAACAAAATTGTTACTCATGTTATAATTTACGATTGATTATATTGATAACTTTATATTAACAGACAGTGCAAATGAAACGTAAGGAATTGGAAGCAGTTAGATCAAACGATAACAGTAAGTATTATTTATATTCTTTATGTTACTTTTTAGAAGCTTGGCCGCTTTTACTACTAGAATTGGATTATATTACAGATTTTAAACACTTTCTTCTTTTCCAGACAACACTAACGATGATTTCAAAAGTTTTGTTGAGAGCACAATAGGTTCTTCCGGGGGACTGGTAAAGGGCTATTCAGATATTGAACTTCGAGAAGAGGTGATGGTAATGGTTACGGGGGGGACCGACACGTCTGCCGTAGGCGCCTCCTTTACTGCCGTCCTGCTCTCCCGTCATCCCACCGTTCAGGACAGAGTATACCAAGAGTAAGCACGTCTCAAAACAAATCCACTATTGGTGGCAAAGGAATATGAAAAGAAAATTTGGTGGCTCAGGCACTCAAATTACGGTAAAATCGCACCTAAGGTTGCCAGGCCCTAAACTCCAAAAGCCGAACATGGCGTTAAAAAAAGCCGGATATTTTCACATACCATTTTTACCAGGCCCTAAATTTCAAAAGCTAATCTTGTCGTTGTTTTTGTTATAGTTTTGTTTTTTGTATTGTTTGCAAAAGTCGGACAAAGGCCGGATACGTAAAAGTTTGGCCGGACAGGACCGCAAAAAACCGGATACCTAGCAACCCTACGTAATCGCGCCCCTCATGAAATTTTCTGACAATAAAGAGAGGCATGGATGGCACAGCAGGATCTGATCTCTATCATATTTGGTGCAGCTAACTCCCTAATTTAGTTCCTCGAAGTAGGAGGTACTTCGAGGAGCACACCTGGGGAGTTACCTTATAAAAAAATAAAAAATAATAAAATAAAATAGAAGACCACAGCCGTAATAGTTAGGGAGCCCAGAATGTTAAATGTGGATTTACTCGAGCGTAGTTGTGTTGTGATCTATTGGAGGAAGAAAGTAGTTTGTCTCTCAGAAGCGTCTATAGTAAAAAAACAATGCAATAAAACAGTCACTCCAGCGCGTCACCCCATGTGTCTCTGATAATAGATGTATATAAATCTGCTGGTTTAGATGAGGGGTGGCCGTACGGAAGCGGCACAAATTAGTAGTGTTTGATGAAAAAAAATCGAACGCGCCAGGTATTCAAAAATCAAAATTGAATCAAAATCAAATATTTATTCTGCAAATAGGCCACAAGGGCACTTTTACATGTCAAAGCGTGATCTTATACAATTTAAAAACTGGCAATGTTACATAATAATAATGATTGAAAACTATACTGTACAAATATTAAGGACATATATTGAAAACGATCTGTGTCCGAATAAACAAAAGTATATAAAATTAATTTAATATCTCAGAGATATATATGGTCTCTGAGCGTCCAAATACGATTAATAACAATTATTTCAAAGTCCATAGAAATGTAAATGGTCTCTAAGCGTCAAAATTAAAGTAAGTAATAAAACAGCACTAATATAATATTCTTTGAGATGTATAAGGTCTCTAAGCGTCAATGACAATAGAACTAATCCAGAACAGGATTATGTCTCTCGTCAATCTACAATAAAATAACACTAGTATTAAGGTATTTACTATGCCCTTGCAAGCATGAACAGACCGGACTCCACAAACAGCCCCCGATCACGAGTATGACGTGGTATGACAGAGGACTTCAAGTAGAGCCGAAAAAAGCTCCCGTTCAATAATCTGCCTATTTGGGCGCGAAACGAGTTCGTGATTATTTTATTTAAATGCCCTATACCTACATGCAATCTTATATAGAGGACTCGTAATTGGTGGAAGTACTCAACAGAGTGCAAGGTATCCCCCATATTTTAATCTGACGCGTTCGAGTAAGTATGTCACAGAACAAGTAGTGTTCTATGGCATATTAAGTGCACTTGCGCCATGCTTATATTATTTAATTAATTATCATCGAACGACGGCACGCGCATATGGCAGGGTCGCATGTAAGGTGAGGGTTCGGAGGTGAGTTGAAACGAGTCTTCAAGATAAACGATGCTTTATTACTGACTGTTTACATAAGTTATAGTTCTATACATAAGTGTCTTTAAGCTACGTATAATCGTACATATGTATAGGTATATCTACCTCTAGTATACACCGCGATATAGGCTGCGGTGGCTGCTTACCATCTCAGCTTACTATTGCCACTAGCAAACAACTTTTGGCCCATTTCCGGTCTATCTCATCATCATCCTCCTAGCGTTATTCCCAGTACAGTTGCATCCTGAAGGATGCCTGGGGTCCGCTACCTAATCCCAAGAGTTGGCGTAGGCACTAATTTTTACGGAAGCGACTGCCCTTCCCGAACGAGGAGCGACCTTACAACCCGAGGGGGAAACTAGACCTTATTGGGATTAGGCTTGTCAAGTGAGCGGGCAACTTGACTGTTAGAAGTTCTCAAGCCGCCCGGAGGCCTCTAACTTGGTTTAACGACTGCTATCATAGACAGCAACCGGGATCAACGGCTTAACGTGCCTTCCAAAGCACGGGAGCGCTCGGTTAGTAACCACTCAAAGCGGTCACCCATCCAAGGACTGACCTCGCCCGACATTGCTTAACGTCGCATACCGCACGCGGTACGCGGTTTATCTAAATAAGCAAAAAATATAGAAGTAATTTCTATGGTTCTATTCTCAGATTGAAAGAGGTGTTTGGTGACTCGGACCGCGCCGTCACCCCGGAAGATCTGTCCCGGCTGCAATATTTGGAAGCTGTCATCAAGGAGAGCTTGCGTCTGTATCCACCAGTTCCTGTGGTTGTTAGGGAGATCCACGAAGATGTGGTGCTACGTAAGTACCCCCAAATCCCAAATTCTAGTCTTTATTTAGCAGAGCGGGCGCGGCGCGGTGCGGGGCAGAGGCGGTATTGCATTTTTAATCATTCCGAAACTATCAACTGTCGATTACTGCTTCATATGTCACACGCCGCCTCCGCTCTACCGCGCTACCGAATACCGTGTGGTTTTTTTGGAGCGACGTGCTCCGGTCCGTGTTCGCTTTACCGAAAAACTCCGTCCCACAACGACGCTGCTCGGCTAGTGTTGGTAAAGACTTAAGTCTTTGGAGTCTTCATTCCGAAGACTCGACTTAGTTTTTTAGACTAACCGAATCTTGAGTGTTTTGTAGAGACTCGAGTCCTCTAAAAATACTCGAGTCCTCTAGAAATACTCGAGTCTTCTAAAGAGACTTGATAGTTTTGTTTACTAAGTGTAAACAAAAGGCTTTTAACTCATTATGATCAAAACTCAATTGTACTTGTAGAAACATGTAAAGTTACCCGGCCAACTCAGTGAAGTAGGTACTGTAGAAATCAGTACTTTGAATAGAAACTTCAAAAGTGAGTCTTTTCTATTAGATTCAAGTATTTTGAGGCACGCCTAAAGTAAAAATAAAAAATATACTATAAAAGATACGATAGTTCGAGTCTTTTCTAAGGCTCGAGTTGTGACTACAGGACTCGATAAGACTCGTAAAAGGACTTGACTCTTGACTCAAAAGACTCGGAAGTCTTTTAAGCTTGGAGTCCCGTAAGTATGAGTCGAGTTCTTGAATTCGAGACTCCAAAAACTTGAGTCTTTACCAACACTATGCTCGGCGCTCTGTGCGTCAGCTTTTGATGTTATCAGTCTAGGTTTTCTTTCGTCCCTCTTGCACTTACTTGTTAGTAAGGGACGACGGCTAGAATGTTAGAAAATAACTCTATCATGTTAGTTAGGCAGTAGGTATAATATATTTTATATGTGTGGACAATCTTACACAAATCGACCTATTCCCGAACTAAGCTGAGTTCTATGGGCACTAGGCGACGACATATACTCATACTTATTTGTTGGTTTATGTTGTGCGTGCAATAATAAGCTTTCAACATAAACCCTGCAAGGGCACTGCAAATTATACCTAATCTACTTACTTAGTATACCTACCTAACATATTTAACATATTATTTCATTTATTTTTTACAAAAAAAATCATAGAGATCGTTAAAACAGTTCTATACTAAATATTTATTTCATTCAGAGGTAAATCTTATTTTTTTATATATTTGTTTTACTTTAATTAACAAATTTATATGTATAGATAAATAAATACTTAAATACATAGAAAACAGCCAAGACTCAGGAACAAATATTCGCTTTCATCACATAAATGTCGCTGACTGTCCTGGATCACCAGCTTCGTGGGCAGTGTTACTACTCTACTCACTACCAGTACCACCTATGGCGTCGGTAAATAAATATCAATAAATCCCGGGATTTTCCGGTCCCGGAAACACAAACCCTAGACTTCGGTGCAGTTTATTATGAGTAGTTTTATACATACATACATACATACATATAATCACGCCTCTTTCTCAGAGGGGTAGGCATAGATCACGGATTTCCATTTGCTACGATCCTGACATACAACTTTTGCTTCCTGAACTCTCATAACATTCTTCATGCATGCACACCGATTTAGGGTACTCTTAGCCTGGCCTTTCTGCAGAATGTCTCCGATTTGGTCGGAGTACGTACGCCGAGGTCTTCCCCTTCCAACTTTTCCATCCACACTTTATTCATACAATTGTTTTGTCAATCTTCTTTCGTCCTTCCAGTAGTTTTATTTTTATGACTGTTGAATGAACTTTCTATTTTGCAGCGTCAGGCACGACTCTGGTAGAAGGGGCCACAGTTCTCATCCACATCTGGGGCACGCATCGGAACCCCTTGTATTGGGGAGCGGACGCGGAGCAGTTCCGCCCGGAGCGGTTCCTGCAGGGCGCGCTGCCACACCCCGCCATGTTCGTCCCCTTCAGCTACTCTGTCAGAGGCTGCATAGGTATTGGACAATTTATTACACAAATCGAACTAGTCGGATAGTAAGCTCAATGGGGCTTGTGTTATGGTATATTTAACAGATATATACTTAAATACATACAAAACATCCAAATCTCTCTCAGGAACAAATTCTTCTGATCACCACGGAAACAAATGCCCTTACTGCCGGGACCTCTAGCTTCGGAGGCAGTGTCCCTACTAACTAGGCTCAACAAAATCTTACATCTTAGCAAAAAAAAGCTTGTTTTACTAGTTTGTTGCTGTGCTATAAAATGTAATTAGTTGTATAATATTAAGTAAGTACATTTTGAGATATTTTATGGTCAGCGCGTTTACCCCACTGGTGTACTTGACCTGATTGACTATATACACTGTTTTCCTAACACACATTTTATTTTAGGAGCTACTTACGCAATGCGATCAGCGAAAACGGTGCTGGCCAACCTGGTCCGGCGGTACCGGCTGCTGCCGCCGGCCGGCGCACGCGCAGCCGACCTGACGCAACCGCTGCCAGTCACGTTCAGCCTCATGATGAAAGCTGCGGATGAATTCATTGTGAGAATCGAAAAGAGGAATTAGATATGATGACAAACGTTTCATTTGTTTTATTTTCCTTATACAGGTAAATTACTTTCGGGACGTTTTTGCATTTGTAGTTGTGACCTCTGTAGCCAGCCTGACACATACGTTGACGTATGTCTGTATACGTCAACGTGTACGTGTGTCCCTGTAAATATACAAATACTACTACCGTGCCTGTAAAATAGAAAGGACACAGCGGAAGCCACCCACCCAATTGTTTACATTCTGGAAGTAGCATTTGGTGAATTGCAACTGATGATGCAGACCACGGATCATCCAAAACTCCAAATGTTTCATGGTTAGCGCTAAGATATTTCGATCAAGATTGTGAAGAGACTATGAGGCAGTCATTTTAAACCTTTGAACGCCAAGAGCCTATAAAGTGGTCGTGTGTCGTCGTGTCGTGCCCACCACACCAACATCCACTAAAAAGGTCGGAGTGGAGGTGTACTTTGATCATGAAAAAAAACAATTATGAATTGTTTTTGTTTTTATTGGTTTAAACGTTACATCAATTTTTGATACCTTGGCGTCTGAGTGATCACTTCATTAAAATATGATGGCGTTCAAAGGGTTAAATGATCCGGATGTAATGTAGCCATAAACTTGATCTGATGATTGAAACCGGAAGGTAGACAATGGAACTCCGCGATAAACAGCGAAGCTTAGCCATGTTTGGACTTATTGGAATTGTTATGAGATGCATTCTGGCAATGATTCACTGAAAAGTGTGAAATAAAGCCTTTTAAATAAAGACCGCCTTCTTAATCTCTAATTGACCGAGCGAGCGAAGCGACAAAAAAACTTTCGTATCCTATATATATATTTACAATTTCTTCAAGTTGTTTCACCTTTTGAAATCGGTGTGTATAAACGAGATCCACGTGGAACAAATGCTAGCCTACTACAAAAAAATCGGCCAAGAACATGTCGGGCTCTGCTCAATGTAGGGTTTCGTAATTTCCCAATAAATTTTATAAAAAAAAAACAATAACAAGCAAAAGGGAATACCTTCGCAGCGTTTCAGCGTGTTTTATTAAGAAGGGAATACTTTTTACGATACCTCAAAAACAGCTAGGTAAGATAAATTCTTCAGCTATAGTTTTCGTTGAAAGTCTTTATTAAGCTGTAATTTCATGATGTTTTCATATTTTTTAGACACAGTTAAAAGTTAGAAGGGGGGGACCCATTTTTTTTCGAAAAAAAAATTGGTTGTTTGTAAAGTAGGTTTACGATTGAGATGTTTACGTGATAACCGCGATCGCGCTCGTGAGGTTTTGGTGTGACACAAGTTTCTGAACATGTCACCCGACTAAAACGATTTTAAAGACGTTATCACGTCAAAAAGATAATTTTCGAAAGTATTCAATTTACAAAAAAATATTTGATGAAGACCTGTATTCATTTTGAAAGACCTATCCAAAAAAACCCCACACAATAGGGTTGAACCAAAAAAAAAATCATCCCCACTTAAAGTGTATAGGGTACAGTAAGCATCAAAAGTATCTATGCATATGAACGGGTCAAAAGTTCTTATTGCCTTTATAATAAAGACTTTTGAACTTTTCAAACGCGAAGCTACTTTAATGCTGACTGTACATCCCCTTAAAAATATTTTTAGTTTTTATTTTACCACTTTGTCAGATTTATTGCTTTATATATCCATGCCACATTGCAGCTTTCTATCACTAACAATCACAGAGCAAAGCCTCGGACAGACAGACGGATATGGCGAAACTATAAGGGTTGCTACGGGTTGACTACGGAACCCTAAAAAAACCTGTTAAAACATAGTGAGACTCTGGCCAATAACAAAACATAAAAAGGTGCTGCATTCCATTGCCCCCACTTACTTTGATTTGGATAAATGTCTCCAATGTCGCGGCCCGGTACAGAGCGGAGGTGACAGAATGCGCTCTTATGGTATTATATAAATTTCGCTCACAATGAGTAATGAACTTTAAGGAACAAGATTGCATAGATGTGAAATAAGAATGTATCTTTGTCATTGAAAAATAAGTCAAACACAAAGTTTAAGCAGGAATAAACAACAAAGAAAGATAACTTACTAACTACTTAACTAAACTTAACTATGTGCTGCTAAACTAATCGCGCCCATATCACTGTCACTGAGCCACTGAATAAGTAATAAGTAATACAACTGAGCTGTGGTCCCTTAAGGCTACCCGCGTTGCCCTGCTGCATTCAGCAGCCAATTTATGCCAATTTGTTTTGATTTGTTAAGATTTGTATGCCGGCACGACGTAGGCTGGCACTCTAGAGACCAAACGCGGCTTTGATGATTCTTAGTACGTCAATCGATTCGTCTTAAGAGTCCCCAGTACGCTCGGCTGAACTCGATTCTCCATACAAACGTAGTTACGCTCTCATTTTAAAACGCCATGCTTGAATAACATGAAAATTTGTATACACAATGGGAGCCGTCATAACTAGGTCGGAAATTAGTTTCTGTTGCTATAAAATGTAATAAAAAAAATCAGCATGTATTTGAGTTTTTTACGTCTTGTATGAAAACCTTAATTCGCTGTATTTTTTCTCCATTATAATTTCAAGCAACAGAAACTAATTTACGACAAAGATATTGTGTAACAAGTTTCATGTTATTCAAGCATGGCGTTTTAAAATGAGAGCGTATAACTACGTTTGTATGGAGAACCGAGCTTACTGCGGACTCTTAATTATCCAAATCTCACTACATTTTTGTACGCAGTCGGGATTTTTTAATTTTTTATATTTAATTTTGTATTACGCAGTTGATGTCGCAGGTTCTAATACTGCTATTTGTTTCCTTTTAGTTTATAATTTTTGTTAGCAGCGTTAAGTACTTAGTACCAAATTAGTTTAGTAGGATGGCGTATAGCGTTCATCTTCTTTCCCAATGGGGACTATACTATGTAGGTATGAGCAGAGTTACAAAACACATTAGCCTAAAACAGTGTTATTTAGAGTGCATAATTCTGTTAAATCTCTAAACTCAGAAAATGTCTCTTTAGATGAAATTAGCGCAGTCGCGCAGTGAAATTATAAACTAAGTATAGAGTACTGTACTTACAAGTTTACTGAGTAGCAAACAGAGACTCACTTCAAAGTAATGAAGAATAATTTTTAAGAAAAAAAAACCGACTTCAATGGGGGAGGCCGGTGAAAGATTATTATACTTAGATGGTGCACTCGTAGATTCCATACAATAAAATAAAAATGGCTATAAGTATGTTTATAATGGTAGAAGACTAAGTACCCTCAATCCCTCATGGAATCATGGAAAAACCTTGCTTGCTTGACAAACAAAACGAAGAGAACAAATCGCCAAACGTGAACTACGCGTCGTTGAAAAGTTCCGTTCTGATCATCATCAGCAGTTCCACTTCATCAAATGTCACTTTTATGAATGAAAATGCTTGATTAGTTCATGAAAATACTAAAATCACTATTCGTGTGCTTTTCACATTTGAGGAGTTCCCTCGATTCCTAATGGATCCCATCATCAGAAATCGAGCATGACAAAAATCAATCATGAAAATAGAACTTGCTTAACAAACACAGCTAGAATGACAAATCGCCAAACGTGAATTTTTCGTCGTTGAAGAGTTCTGTTCTGATCATCATCAGCAGTTCCACTTCATCAAATGTCACATATTTGTATGTTAATGCTCGATATGTTGATAAAAACACAAAAATCACTATATGTTTGCCTTTAAGATTTGAGGAGTTCCCTCAATTTCTCATGGATCCCATCATCACAAATCAAGCATGACAAAAATTAATCGTGAAAATTGAACTTGCTTAACAAACACAGCTAGGACGTCCACTGCTAGACATAGGCCTACCCCAATTTCATGGGGGGTAAATGCCATAATCGCCACGCTTGGCATGCGGGTTGGCGATCGCAGTATCTCCACCGCATTCTAGGAATGCTGCTGCCCATTCCCCGGTGGTTTTGGTCGTAGTTTAAGGACATACCCGGGTCTACGTAGGTTAGTTATACCACATATTGCATCAAAGGTGTATGTATCGATGTATTTCCAGATGGAGAAGTCGCCGCGCCCAGCCTCGGCCTGAATCAGGTCGGCCAACAAGACGCTCTTCTTATTGAACACATTCACTATCTGGTTGAGATTCTTCAAGCTGAAGAATGGAGCCATTATCTTGCGACGCGGGTGCCAATACAGCTAATTATATTTAAAAGATAAATAAAAAATAAAATAATAATAAAATGCATTTATTTCGGACTTCAGGATCCATAGATTTGTATACATATGTTTGTAATTGGGTTTTGGTAAGTTTCCAACAATTACAACAATTTATGGGAGCGAACAATCGATCTAGTCTGTGAATTCCCCGGAAATTTCATTTGGAAAAATATGAATAACGCCGGGCGGGTGGGTCTCTCTGGTAGGTATTGAATCATTAATTGTTAAGGTACGCTCTTCGAGTCAATGTGTAATGTTACTTCATTTTTATATCTATAATAATAAATAAATGAAAATAAGATGTTCTTATATCTATACTTATAAATATAGAGTTGGTATGTACAGCATGGACCCTGTTAGGGTATAGCAATTTAACTTAATCTTATCTAAATAATATTACATTTGAAATTAGATTATATAATGAAATTAAATGACAAACAGTACAATAAAATTAAAGAATTAAAGTATTATTAGTAATTATCTATTATAGCATGTCAGATTCATAATTAGAATAATAATAGGAATAATAGGATAAATAATTGATTAAACATCGAATTGGCTATCTTTAAAAAAGTCGTCAATAGAGTAATAACATTTTCGAATTAATATCTTTTTTATTGTTCTTATTAATCTGGTGTAATTTCCTTCTTGTAATTTTTTAGTGTTAGTGTAAATGCATTGTTTGCGCAGTTGTGTGGATCGGTCGCACAACTCATTGTTTTGTCGGGACCCACAGAAAACCAGCGTCGGGACACCTTTTGTGACCCGACACATGCTGAGTGGGCCCCATTTTCGCAACTGTAGTATTAAGTTATTTTAAATTGTATATTATATTTTTTTAGCATGGTTGTCGAAATAAAGTTTTTTCTATTCTATTCTATTCTATTCTAAATAAATAATATTTATGTCTACACCTAAGCCTAAGTCTAAACTCTCAATGATGGCCGCGCACATTAAATAGCTAGTACAGGGTTGCCATAAATATGGGGACGCTTCGTTCGCTCGGCTCGCGCGTTGTAGGGTCACAGTTCTACTAACACCCCTCCTCGCTTCGCTCGTTGTCGTTCCGAACTACCACTCTACATGTACCGTTGACGGAACTATTAGGAAAAAAGTCTCACTAGTTCCGCCACGGAACTACTTCCACGGGACTACTGGGAATGAACTGTTTCAACGATTTCAAGCTTTAAGTATTGTCATTGTGAAAAGAGCGAAAAAGGTACGTGACCAATTTCCTTCACTCTACACATTGTTTCAACACGTTTTTTTTAATTTGGCGCAATTTTCTAGTCTCGTCTTTCATCAGCCAGACTCTAAAGAAAAAGTACCTACACCATAGAGAAAATAAGTAAGAATAGAGAGCTAACTCCATATGACTTCATACATCATTTTTTACTTATTATTTCGTAGTCGACATCTAGCGTCAAATAGCGGAATTATCAGTATTGCTACTCGCCAATAGATGCCGTGACGAACGAACAATCGAATGCTCAACCATTTTTAGCTAATATTAATACCGTATTAACCAGAACTCTTTTTTGAACTCATTCTGCTTTAAATGTTAGTAGTAAATTGTTGAGAAATACACTTTTTGTCAGTAGCGACATACGTGACATCTAGTATCTTTATAGCAGTACTGATAATTCCGCTATTTGACGCTAAATGTCGACTACGAAATAATAAGTAAAAAATGATGTATGGAGTTAGCTCTCTATTGTTACTTATTTTCTCTATGCCTACACGTAGAGATCAAACATTAGCGATTGTCTCATTCTCAAAGTCAGAAGGTAGCGGCTGGGGAACGGGCGGCAGGAGGCACTCTTTGCGCTGTGCGCCGTGCAGGTACCGTCTGTATTAAATGTTTAGCCGTAGACGTAAAATCGTCCTTACTACATACATGCATATCTATTTACCTAGTGCTGGTCTATACTAATTAACTATGGTCTTCAATCCGGAATTATTTGCTTTAATGGACAGGACACCGAGGACACTACGTTTTAAACCGGGAAATTTCCCGGCGTTCCGGGAAGAATGGCATGAAAATTTTAACAAAATGTTTAATTCATTCCATATCCGCAATATAATGATCTATGCGTCCTTTTATCCGTAAAAAGAATTAAAACCATCACATTAATTTCACAAAGTTCACCGAGGCAGAAACAAATGCATCCATCTGAGCGCTGTCACGTCCCGAAATGGCTGGCGATCCAAAATGGCGGCCATTCAAAATGTCCGATGATTTGCGGCGAGGCGCGAATTGATGGATGAACATGTCGCTTGATGCTGGGAGTTTTGTTTTAAATCATGGATGAATAAAAGCAGAGGACTGCAATGTCTATAGAAAATACAAAGTCGTGTTCCTCTAGTTTAGTACTGTTGTAATTGGCGTCACCATCGAAAGGTACTGACGCTAATTATATTGTACTTAGTATTAATTTCTTATGTTATGGCTATGACATTTACCTACTTTAAACTTCTGCTAAACACATTTCATAAGAGTTCTCAAGTGGCGGTACTTAGACAGAGGTCTAACGGCTATACGAAATCAATGACAAAAGCCATACCAGAAGCATTATCAGAGCCAGGCAGGACACGGATAATAGTTCCAGGACACAGATCAATATAATAGTTCCAGGACAGAGATTAATATAATAATTTCAGGACACAGATTAATATAATAGTACCAGCACACAGATTAATATAATAGTACCCGCACACAGATTAATATAATAATTCCAGGACAAATATTAATAAAATAGTTCCAGGATACAGTTTAATATAATAGTTCCAGGACACAGATAAATAAAATAGTTCTAGGACACAGAATTCCAGGAGCCCGCTCGGCGAGCTCTCGTCTAGTAGACGCTTTCTTATAAGAAACCGTATGTATGTACACATACGGGTTCGTGTTCTTTCATGTTAAGTATCAGCTGAACCGTTGACAGAAAAAGTAGTAAAGTAATTATAGATTCTGAAATAGAAGAATGACATAAGGAATGACACATTAAGATAGAGTGAGCGAGATAGCGCGAAAATGTCCGCCATTTTAAGTCTATTATTCACCTATTATTTACTGGCACGCATTGCTTATACAGACTTTCGACAGTGACAGTGGTTATGCTGTATTATGTATGTCATATCCTAAATTCCTTTTGCCTCCTTTTATTAAAACCGCTTGGGAGGTGTTTATTTTATTGCCGCTTCGCCTCTCGCCTACAACTGGTGAAGAATAATACATTGTCAACTGTTATAACCAGGGAGCGAAACTTCGGTGCCGTTGACAGACGTATGACGATTGACGTCAAGCAACATACGGAGTGTTTTTATCCGGGTTATTGAAGGAATCGATTTTGATGATGAATCTATTTTTTACCATTACTTAGTCAAAAATATTCATATGTTTTATTATTTTCAATACTAGCTGACCCGACAGACTTCGTCCTGTCAAAAAGATTTGTAATGTGGCAGTTTATGTGCCTACGTATTTTAAAAAAATCTCCTGAACAGAACCGTCACCCTGGTGATAGGGCGTTGTGAATAAAAAATAATTAAATAAAACATATATAAGGATTTAAAAGTAAGTAATCGCTTTATTGTTAATCATGTGAATCATAATTATTATTATTATCATTGTAGTGCTTTGTGGTATACGATGTTTTTTGTTTGATTACCTGGCGCATAGATAAACAAATCTGATGGTTTTCCAACACGGGAACAGGCAACATACAATTGACCATGTGAGAAACATGGGTTTTCTAGATTAATACCACAAACACTTAATGATTGCCCCTGGGACTTGTTTATAGTCATAGCAAAAGCAAGCCGCACTGGAAACTGTAGTCGTTTAAACTCAAATGGCACATCAGTCGGAATCATTGGGATGCGCGGTATGAGAACATCTTCTCCTTTATACTTTCCTTTGAGTATAGTTGCTTCTATCACATTGTTTAGTAATTTTTTTATCGCTAACCGTGTACCGTTGCAAAGACGCGGTTGGTTGATATTTCGCAACATTATAACCACCGATCCAACCTTTAATTGAAGATTGTGAGGTGGCAATCCTGGCAAATCCAGCGAGTTTAAAAATTCCGGTGGATAGTTGACTACATCATCTTGATTAGAAGCCGAATCAACTGATTTATATATCCTCAATTCGCCTGTAATTTGTTCTTGAATTTTGAAATTTAATTCATTTACATCTATGTTTTTTGCAGCCAGTATAGCTCGTTCGCTCAACCAATCATGGTTTCTGTAATTTTGAGAAACATCTGGAAACACCTTCTGAATAAGTTCATCTTTTGATCGAGTTAACTGACAAAAACTTTGAGGAAAGTTAATGCAGCCAGTCAACATGTCTATAGGAAATTTGCCATTACCAATGTCAATGAGTTGTTTAGAGAATATGTTTCCAGATTGGTCATTTTGCAACTCGACACGCATTTATTTTAATGCCTTACAGTGTGAGCAAACCGAGTTCATAGAACCAATAACAACACATTGGTAGTTACTGTAGTCAATTGACACATCGTAACTGAAAGCAGCTCGATTCAAACTTGCGCGATTATTAGTTGAATGTCGCGCTCGCGCTTCACGCGTTTGTGATATCCGAATTCTTTCACGTTCATTTCCGTCGTCACGTTCTTGTGCAGTACGATTAGATCGGTAATTAGCTTGGTTTGTAGCATTTCTGGTTCTTCTACCTAAATTGCTTCGTCTTATAGGAGGCATATCAAATATAAATTATTTTTTCACTAATCACGAACTAATCAAACACTAACTAACTAAACACTCTGCACAAAACACGATATACGAATTTGTTTCGTGTATCAGTTGACAAAAGCAAACTCAGTAGATTAGGTAACAGACAACTTTTTTTTTTTTTAATTTGATATGATTTGAAGTCAAATCCTTTTAAGCCGTACGAATTGTTTTATTTATTTAAAATTTGGATATTAAAAATAATAAAACACTGTTGGTAACGCGATTTTTGTTTGACTGATGTAATGACGTGGAAACTGATGCATTTTATCTCGCGTGCCGAAACTAATACAAAAGAAACGCGAGTTTCGGAACGCGACATTAAACTCCTCCAACTATGTATTCTGTGCTCCAACGCACACACGCACATTGTTTTGATAGATATGATCTTTGACGTTAGTAACACACCTACATTGCTTAGACAACAGTGAGTGCTTGTAATTTAATATGAACTTTATACCATAGCAATAAAGCTCAAATTGACTACGTTTTAGTTACAAATCATTTGTATGGGAAAAAGGAAAGGGCTATTTTTAGGGTTTTTCCAGCAATAATTCTAATTTTTCTCGCCGTAAAAACCATCCTTGAACTTCAACGAACATTTAAAAAAAAGATTTGGCCAAATTGGTCGAGGCGTTGTTGAGTTATGCGCTTACCAACACATTTTGCGATTCATTTTTATATTATAGATAAATAGTCATTTTTTATTAATAAAAAATAGAATTTACATTACCATTATTGCATTATTAATAATCATTGGAGTGTCGCAATGTTGTTTATATAAAATCACCCTATATGTGAATTTGCGTCATAATGATGTCACCGGCACCAAAGTTTCGCTCCCTGGTTATAACATCAAATAATCCAGTCATCCGCTTGTAAAATAATCACTGCCTAATTTTACTAATTATTTTGTCGCCGCTTACTTATCGTTATCGCCGTGCTGTGATTTAATTTCTTCCCGCTTGACATCTACAATACTTGTGCCCGAGACTCACTTTCAGTACCCACGTCAGTAAAACAACCACTGGTTAAGAGTGCGCAGTACGCTCGGTTCTCCATACAAACGTATTTACGCTCTCATTTTAAAACGCCATGCTAGAATAACATGAAACTTTTGTATACACAATGGGATCCGGCATATCTAGGTCGGAAATTAGTTTCTGTTGCTTGAAATTATAATGGAGAAAAAATACAGCGATTATTAAGGTTTTCATACAAGCCGTACAAAACTCAAAAAACCGCTGTACCTATTTTTTTTCTTTTACAATTTCGAGCAACAGAAACTAATTTCCGACCTAGATATGCCGGATCCCATTGTGTATACAAAAGTTTCATGTTATTCTAGCATGGCGTTTTAAAATGAGAGGGTAAATACGTTTGTATGGAGAACCGAGCGTACTGCGCCCTCTTAAGTGATCTCCTTAGTCCTAAACTTATTTCTGTTTGGTTTTTTAACGTCTACCTATAGGCACTGGTCCCACCGCCGGCGATGAGCGATAAACGAGTAGAATTTAATACTAGAAACGAGTGGGCGAGCGGCGAGAAGCGAGTGTTTTGTATGAGCTTATCGCTTACTCGCCAGCGGTGGGACCAGTGTCATACTGCGGCATAACCTTTGCCTCGCATCGCATCATATTATGACCACATTTTCTTAATCTTAATATTATGACTCTGACATCTTTGTACATATTTGAACTACCTATGTAAATTTCTACGAAAGTATAAACAGTTTTTCCCAGCAGCAAAAACCCTTCAAATATTAACTTACGCCCTAGAGATAAAATCCCAGTACCGTCATCTAACTTAAAAATGCATGCCACTAGTCCACACTTAATGTGTATAAAGGTATATAATAAACTGCCATAATCTATAAGACATGAAGAGACAAATACTCCATTTAAGAGAAAAAATACTAGATATTTGTTAGATAACTGTTTTTACACATTGCAAGAGTTTTTTGATAGTTAATGTAGGTATAATAGTATGATGTATTTAGTATAGTAGATTCAATACTACATGTTAAAATATTTCTTATGGACTTATGGTTTTAAAATATGTGTAGCAGTTAAGTTAGATTTAAGTTGTATTGCAGTGCCCTACAGGGTTTCATAGCTGACCAAATATTATAATGTATCACCTGTGTAACCTATGAAAGCAATAAACATACTGATTACTGATTACATATTTTTCGCATAGTAAAAATGGACTATTAAATTTATACGGCATAATCAGACAGCATCAAAATTCTTTACTCTATAATTCTGTATACGGGTCTACTATTGATGATCGATTTGTATCGATATTGTCTGGTCTGTCCTCTTGTTTTATTCATCCATGTTTTAAACGCTAAATAAATGTGAAATGTGTGTCAATTCATTGAGTTTTTAGGCTCAGTGAATAGGTAGTGGGCAGCGTTTCAATTTGACGAGTTATTCGGCTGTGAAATGTATCGTATCTGTTGGAAGATATTTTAATGGCTGTACTGTTATGGGATGGGTATAAGGAAACAGGATATATGTTATACCTATAAGTACAATAAAAATATTCTTCAAAATTTTGATATGATAATCAATTAATAACGAAAATATATACAAGAATACTTAACCAAAATAATATAAAGAAAATTAAAACTAACTTAAATCTAAAACGGGCCCTTGAGGCATTGTACCGAGGATGCTGGCGGCATTTCCTCGCTGTATCGCAATGCTGATACGTTGAGCGAGGAAACCGCCAGCTCTTCGGTCACCAGTTACGTCAACCAGACGCTTCGCAATTTCTGCAAATAACTTATGCGCGCTGGGACCCCATGGACCTAGAGTTTCGACGCCAAAAGGTACAAACATGTACTCTCTGCCGAGGCCCTTGTATTTATTACGCTTTAGAATTTCGGCGTTTTCCGCCGCTGCACCCGCTTTTACTGTAGTCCGTTGGAGGTGAGACGGTGCCAGTGTGTCTACACAGGTAGCATCCCACACCAATTAATTGAAGAAGTAAATATATAAATATGAATAAATAAAAGGAAAAAATCCCACAAACGTAAACTGAAATATTTTAAAATTGACTCCCTTGACACTCGTAGAGCAATTCTGGATGCATTATTTTTACACATAATTCTATGTAATAAAATTAATTGTCCACAACTGTTAGGTCTTCTTCATTTTCGCGCTCCGTCTAGATTCCCCTGTAATCCTGTAACACCTTTTCGCCCACCGATCAGAAGCTCAGTGTTAGGTAGGAATTCGCCAGTTAGCAGGCTACGCCAGATAGCCAACACTTGTGGTCATGATGTGGATATCCACTTTGAACCGCCTAGCAAATTACGTACAGCTGTAAGAAAACACACAAATATTTAAGAGGTTCTGAAAATTTAACTTATTTAAAACATGTTTATGAAAAAGAAACGGTAATTAGCTAGAAATTTGTCGATTCGAAGTTATGTTTGAAGCGATATATCTTAAAGTAGAACTAAACGAATATTGTATAGTTAATGTAAAATCTATGCAATAAGACTGTACTTAATAGAACCGTGTAAGAGGCTTACACGAATCGAATGCTAAAACAATTAAATTAAATTAAATACTGTTAGTTTTAGTTTTATCTTTTCAAATGATGCATGTGGAGTTTATCTTTAAGTAAGTGTTACACTACTCGTAGAAACAAGTACTACTCATGTCAATTAATTTAAGCATTGGTGTAAACATTCGTTGGTAAACCTTGATTAAATAAATAAAATATATATATAAATATTGGGGGATAATTTTACCCAAATCGACCTAGTCCCAAACTAAGCAAAGCTTGTACTATGGGTATTAGTGAGGATATACATAGCTATATAGATAAATACAAACTTAAATACATAGAAACACATCCAAGAATCAGGAACAAATATTCGTCCTAATCACACAAATAATGCCCTGACAGGGAATCGAACTCGGAACCTCCGGCTTGGTAGGCAGGGTCATTACCCACTAAGCCAAAGTGTTGGTCAATATACACTAATACTTACAAAATAATACTATAAATTATAAGTATATTAAAACTAACTTATACCGAAAAAGGCCCTCGAAGCATTGCCCCGAGCACGCTGGCGGCATTTTCTTGCTGTATATCGCCTGCTGATTGATGAAGTCGCCAACTGTTCGGTCACCAGTTGATCACCATCACCCATTCACCATCACCATTGACCACCATTTACGTCAAACCACAGTTAACCAAACGCTTCGCAATTATAACTAAAAAGATTACACTAAAGAAAAAAAATGAATTACCTACACATAATAACCGATGGCCGTTGGGGCGGAATAAGGTTCTTGAGTGGCGACCACGTACCGGAAGGCCCCCGACACGATGGACTGATGACCTGGTAAGGGTCGCGGGTGTCCGCTGGATGCGGGTGGCGCAGGACCGGTCATTGTGGACTTCCATTGTGGATGATGATGATGAACCAATGGTAGACAATGGTCTTATCGCTAACAAGCGACCTCTTCAGACAACCTTTGGGGTATATGCAAATATATAAATGCGCAGCATTCTTATTATTACAACTGAGTGTAATGGTAAATGTTACAGGACTGGACACTGACCTAATACTTAACACTTTCAAATGTCATAATAATAAAATTAAACAACAGTCAAACATTGAGGCGTTTACCTTACTCAGTGAAAATACGTATTTAACTGGAAAGTTATCAAAATTCGTTCGGCGAGTAGTTAGTTTATTGCGTGAAGGAGCAATAACCTCTGAAACTTCAGCAACTAGGTCAAAGCATGTTTTAGTATGAGTTTTCAGTCTATCCTATGGACATAGTAAAGGTTTGAAGCCTTTTGAAATACTATAATTTTGGTCTTGGACCCGTACAGGAATCAGGAATGTCATGTGACTTTGCGACATCGTCGATCATCGGTAAATGATTTATGTGTACTTATTTATGTACGTAAACCGTTAACTGTATTGTCTACAAGTAATTCGCCTAGTTTTTGTTCATTATTATGACTAGGATAATGTGAGGCAGTTGGGTTTAAATATTTGGTAACTTAGCAGCATATACCTGTATCGTATCACTCGCGTTTTGTACGTATACCTACCTACACATAACTCATACACAACACAACAACAACTTGCAACGTCTCGTCTGTTCCGCCACGAACATGCACGATCGGTGTATTCCGTTTCGAAACGTCGGTAATAAATAAATAAAAGAAATAAATATTAAGGTACAATTTTTTACACAAATCTAACTAGTCCCATAGTAAGCTCAATAAGGCTTGTGTTATGAGTACTAGACGACGATACATTTAATAGATATATACTTAAATACATAGAAAACATCCAAGTCTCAGGAACAAATGTGTCTGCTCACCACAGAAACAAATGCCCTTACCGGGATTCGAACCCGGGACCTCTAGCTTCGGAGGCAATGACACTACCAACTAGTCTAAACAGGCCGGGTAATAAAGTTAAATAAATAAGTTTCGCATTAGACCCGTGTTAGCCAATTATATTTAATTTTTGAAAGTATTTGTATTGATTTCCGTTACTTTATGTAGGCGGTAAAATGATTTGTATAAAAGCGGTAGTTTGACATAATTTTATTCATTGTGCTACTGGATCTTGTGAAGTGCAGTTTGTGGAATAAATAAGTTAAATATCATCAAGGTATTTTATTGAAGTTAACTCTTCAGAAACGGGATCGATCAAACGCCACAGGTAAGTAATTGGCTTTCTTGACGTTAAAAGATTTAGCAAAATTTGTAATCAATTGAAAAAAATAGTGTGGAATGTAAATGTGAATCGAAAACCACTACGTTTTACCTTATTTGACTAAATACATTGATGACACGCGTAACGCTGTACCTATAAGTGACTATTTTACAAAGCTTGTTTGGTGGCTCAACTTTATTCTGCCATATTTACAACGATTTCGATTTGGTGTTATGGAAACGTTAAATTGATTGTCTTTTAGCACTATATAAAGGCAAGACTTAAGAATCGTCCTACTAAAGTGTAGCTACTACTAATACAGTGATTATAGGAAAATATATCGTAATAGTTTTTATAAGTAGGTAGGTTAATAAAATTAAAACAGTTACGCTTGTGTAAATATTTCATATTTCAGTATGGATGAATACGATAGAAGAGTTATACGGACGCCTCCTCTCCCATCCGACTATCCTGATGGAAGTCAAGCGATGGCAGCGCCTGCTTCAAGCAGGCACAGCAGATCTCGCGACCGCGAGCGAGAGAGGCGTAGTCGTGTGAAGAGGAGTCGATCGAGACGCAGCCGCCGGAGAAGCAGCCGCATCAACTCCGACGGGTCGAGGAGCAGCAGGCATCGCCGCAGCCGGTCGCAATCGCGCCGCAGCCGGTCACGATCGCGACACCGCTGCCCTCGCCGCAGCCCGATGCGGTCGCAGCGCAGCCCCTCGCGCCCGTCGCGCCACAGTCGATCACGCGTGCGCCGCAGCCGTAGCTGCTCGCGCTCGCGCCGGAGTCGTCGAAGTCAATCGAGGTATGGTGATAAACGTAATAATGACTTGTTAGATACGTTAAAGGATTTATTTAGATCGGTTAGAACAGAGAATATGTCAGATCATGTTGAAAGATTTCCTGTAATCAATGTGTTGCCTGAATTTAACCCGGCGAATAGGAGTCAAACTATTGATGTATGGTTGACCAAAGTGAATGAAACTGCTGGTATATATAATTGGACTGAGCGTCAAATTATTCACTATGCACTCCCTAAATTAGCGGGAGTAGCTCAAAAATGGTATCAGGGTTTGCCGAGTTTAAAGTACACGTGGTTCGAGTGGCAGGCTAAATTAAAAACTGCATTTCCAAGCAAAGAAAATTACGGTCTGTTGTTAACGGAAATGCTCGAAAAGCGCGCAAAGTATGGAGATTCCTTAGAAGACTACTTTTACGATAAGGTTATGTTGCTCAATAGGTGTAAGATAACGGGCACCGATGCAGTAGATTGTATTCTATTAGGAATTGATGACAGAGCTGTGAAAACCAGCGCTGAAGCAGCTCAGTTTACAGAACCCGACAAGCTGCTTGTTTATTTACGTAACCAAAGGGTTACTAATAAATCTAAGATTTCTTCTCGACCGTTGAATAACAATAATAGCATTGACAACAAACAATCTAGTCGGGGACCAAAACCAGACAGAAACATAGTCAAATGTTTTAATTGCGGGGAAGAAGGACATCCTCATTTCAGGTGTAAGCAACCGATTAAGAAGTGTGAATCTTGCTCTAGAATTGGACATGTTGCCTCTGATTGTAAAATCAAAAAGAATTTAGATATTAAATCGGTGTCATGACTAGGCGTAGTGAGTGCCAATGATCAAAAATATTATAAAACTGCGTTTGTAAACAAAGTAAGTTTGCCATGTTTTATAGACTTTGGAAGTCAATGTACTCTCATGAGGCAATGCGATGCAAATAATATTTTTGATAATTGGTCAAAAGATAATTTACCTATTCTAAAGGGTTTTGGAAATTCCGTAGTTCATACAATAGGGAAGTCTATAACGAATATTGTGATTGACTCTGTTGAAGCCACTGTAGAAGTTTATATTGTACCTGATAGTTATCTGAGCACATCTTTACTCATAGGCCAAACGTATACTGAACAGGAACACGTAGTAACGGTTAAAACTAGTAACAGTCTGAATTTTAGCAGTAAATCCAAGGATGATGAATACAAATCTATTTCGCTGATTGTTAATAATAGTACTCCTATAAATAATGCCACTGAAGTAGAGTTTTATACTAAGCCCATTGTAAATGGAAACATATATGTGGAATACAGTTTAAATCTACAACCTGGAAGGGAATATGAAACATTACCAGGTATAATTACGGTCTCAAATGGTCATGGACGACTGATAGTTAAAAGTTTAACATCAAAGTCTTTTGAGTTGTTACAAGATAATGTTGTTACTCGTGCATGTATTGCTAACGAGGCCAAAGCGTACAATGTCAATCGAATAGATTTTGATTCATCATTAAACAATAAAGATCCAATAACTTTAGCTAAAACACAAGTAGACGAATCAATAGGCGAACAAGAATTAGAACAACTAGTTAACATGTTAAATGAACATCGCAAATGTTTTGCATTTAATATTAAGGAGTTAGGTTGTTGTAGCTCCACGTCGATGAATATTCAGCTTAATAATAAAACCCCGGTGGTATACCGTCCTTATCGTCTGTCATATGCGGAAAGAGAGATTGTGCGTGATATGGTTGAGGAGTTAAAGGAAGCAGGAATTGTTAGTGAGTCAAAGTCCGATTATGCTTCACCGATTATATTAGTGAAGAAGAAAAATGGAGGATATCGTATGTGCGTTGATTATAGGGCATTAAATAAAAAAACAATAAAGGAACACTACCCGTTGCCCCGAATAGACGATCAATTGGATAGTTTAGCAGGAAACACATATTACACTACATTAGACCTGGCATCTGGCTATTACCAGATACCATTAGCAGACCCTTCAAAGCATTTAACAGCATTTGTGACTCCAGATGGTCACTATCAATTTAATCGTATGCCTTTCGGATTATCTAATGCTCCAGCCAATTTTCAGCGTACTATTAACAATATATCACTTAACAATCTGTCAAGAGAGCACGATATTGATGTGTTTAATATAAATACGCAGTCTATACGCCGTATTTTGACGCGTAAATTCTTTGAGTGAGCTTGACCTTTCTATTTTGTCTGTAATGATTTTTGTTTTCATTTGTTTCCGTTTTTAACTTATGTATGTACTTGCCCAGTCTACGCAGATTTGTAAAGTATGTGTATATACTTAGAGAAGTTTTTTTCTTCTATGTAATTTCTATCTGTGAGAACCTATAATTGGCCTCCGATTTTTATATATATTGCCAAATTGTTTCATGTGCTGTTGGTTTTCCAATAAATAAATAAATAAATAAATAAATAAATAAATAAATAAATATTTTAGGTAATGCTCGTTTCAAACATGCATTTGCGTACATGGATGATATTATTATACCATCCAAAGATATAAAAGATGGGTTCCATAAGCTACAACTCACTTTACAGTTATTCCGTGATGCTGGTATGACACTAAACTTAGATAAATGCAATTTCTTTATGAAATCTATAGATTATTTAGGATTTGAAGTTGATCAAAGTGGCATCAGGCCCGGTGAGAAAAAGATCCAAGCAGTAAAAGGTTTTCCTCGTCCAACTGATCAACACAAAATTAGACAATTCATAGGGTTAGCCAGTTTTTTTCGGCGTTTTGTGAGGAATTTTTCGATTATTGCCAAACCCTTAACACAGCTTTTAAAAAAGGACACTAAATTTACTTGGGGAGAGCAAGAAGAAAATGCGTTTGTTCAACTTAAAAATGCTCTGACAGATAGACCTATACTCGTTTTCTTCAACCCGTCATATGAAATAGAATTACACACTGATGCATCTAAATTGGGGGTAGCTGGTATTTTATTACAGAGAAAAGATAAAGCTGAACCGTTTCAGGCTGTTGCGTATTACAGTCGACAAGCATCGCCGGAGGAGATGCATTTTACTTCTTACGATTTAGAGACACTAGCCGTAGTCGCGTCCTTACAGCGATTCCGGGTTTATTTATTAGGCATACACTTCACCATCGTCACTGATTGTAATTCGTTAAGAGCAACATTTGAGAAAAAGGATATTATATCTAGGGTTGCACGATGGTGGAACGTAATTCAAGAGTACGACTTTGAAATCAACTACAAGCCCGGAAAAACAATGGCTCATGTAGACGCATTGAGTCGCAATCCGGTTTGTGAAATATCCTTTGAAGTTAATAATATTACAGTAGATTGGATAGCAACTGTTCAGCAAAATGACCCCGAAGTTCAGCGCACTGTAAACATACTTAACGATAAAGAAACAAACAATATAATAGAGATATCCAAAAACTTTGTTGTCAAAAGGGGATTATTATATAGGATCACTAATGAGGGTAATCGGTGGGTTGTACCTAAGGGTGTCAGATGGCAAATTACGAAGTCAAATCATGATGATATAGGACATTTCAGCTTTGACAAAACTTACGACAGAATTAAAGGCACTTACTGGTTCCCCAAAATGAGAAGATTTATTAAAAAGTACGTAGAGTCATGTTTGGAGTGCGCTCACGCCAAAGTTCCGGTTGCTAAAAAGGCTGGTCAGCTGCGTCCTATAGAGAAAGTAGCCGAACCTTTTCACACGATCCATATTGATCATTTAGGTCCATTTGTTAAAAGCAAGCACAAGAATACCCACCTTTTGTTAATAATCGATGCATTCACAAAGTTCATTATTATAACCCCTGTTAAGAATACGAGAACTAATAGTAGCATCAAGGCACTTACAGCTTACTTTCATACATACGGAGTGCCAAAACGGCTTATTTCTGATAGGGGCACATCTTTTACATCAAACAAATTTAAGGAATTTTTAAGTAATTTAAATATTAACCACGTGCTTAATGCAGTTGCTACTCCAAGAGCCAATGGCCAGGTAGAAAGATACAATAGGACTTTGTTAGGAGCATTAACGGCGTGTAATATAGGAAAACCAGAACGATTATGGGACGAACACATTTCTAAAATTCAATGGGGCATGAATAATACTCTTAACAAGGGCATAGGAAAAACACCGGCTCAGGCATTATTTGGTACTAATTTATCTGGAATGTCAGATGCGTTATTACGTTTAGGAGTATCTCTAGAGGAAGACACCATTGATAGGGATGTTATTAGGGAAGAAATAACAGAGCACATAGAACTTGACCAGAAAAAGCAAAAGGATAGATATGACAGGAAAAGAAAACATGTCAGTTATAAGGTTGGAGATTTAGTCAGAATTGAAAGAGAAGTACAGTCTACGGGGCAAAGTAAGAAATTGATTCCCAAACTAAGGGGTCCGTATCGCATAACTCGAGCAGTAGGATTTGATAGGTATGAGGTGGAGGATACACCCCTTTCCAGGAAGGGTAATAGACCATTTAAGAGCATATTTGCTGTCGATAAAATCCACCCATGGTTGGTATTTAACAGATCTGATGATAAAGATGAAGATGAGAATGATGTTAGTGGTGGATATCTTAATGCGGAATCTGAAATGTCTGAATGATTTAAGATATATAAAAAAAATATTAATTTGTATATTATATTGCTTACTAATAGGTATGAGATTGTGACGCAATTTATATACATATCACATATATGGGGGATATGCAAGAGGCTTCCATGTGTAATACTAGATTTTATTAGACTATATAGAAGATATGAATGAGGCTTCTATATATATATGTATATAAGAGGTTTATACTAAAATATGAAGGAGGTTTTAGTATTAAACTTGTAATGATTACAGAATGCATGGGGAATATGAAGGAGGTTCCCATGTATTAAGTCAATTTATTGTACTAGAAATATGTATGAGGTTCTAGTACTCAGATAAAATATTGAAGATATGTATGAGGCTTCAATATATAATAAATGAATCGTATAATAAGTGGATATAATGATTTTTTGTTGGAATGGTATACTATTTTTTTAATGAAAGAGTAAAATAACACAAGGCTAGTCGCCAATTACATTTAACTATACTATTTAAACGTATTACAAGTTCATTAAAAACGAGTATATCATTGTGTATCATAATTCTTGTACTGTCAACACAAGTGTAAAATAAGAGTTTAATTGATTTGATGTGTTGGAGTTTTTGTAAAACTGATTAGAGAATGAGGTTTAACTTTAAGGAAGATATAGTAGTATTTAAATAGGTATAGTACTTAGTTACAAATACATATATTAACTGTAGTAATTGGCTAATTGCAGGCATTCTGATGATAGTGATGTTTGATAACGTCATCATAAACAATACTTATGTATATTATTCCCGGGACGTGAATGAATTCAGGACGGCCGAATGTTAGCCAATTATATTTAATTTTTGAAAGTATTTGTATTGATTTCCGTTACTTTATGTAGGCGGTAAAATGATTTGTATAAAAGCGGTAGTTTGACATAATTTTATTCATTGTGCTACTGGATCTTGTGAAGTGCAGTTTGTGGAATAAATAAGTTAAATATCATCAAGGTATCTTATTGAAGTTAACACCCGTATTAACAAATCTTTTAATAATTTCGGACAGCACACAACATCTGCAACTGATAAGAAACCGAAATAAGAAGTCTGAATATTAATATTACATTTCCTGAAACTAGGATGTCCGAAGCAGCTGTCGACAAAAAAGGCAAGTGTCCAAGTTTCACTATTTTTTGCACAGCTTTTTTTAAATAGTTGGAATTGGAACTTCGTACACCGGCGGCGCCGTCTGAATTTTTTTTTCTAGTATACGTAGGGTTTAAAATGGTGCACTGTGTTTGAGTCGAACTGTCCGTTTAATTTTTAAATCTTTGAGAAAACTGGCTCAGTTGCTGGCTGTACCTATCTCATGAACCGTTGTAAAGGGATATAATGTAGGCAATGCATTGTCAGCAAACGCGGCTATGCATTGCATTATTGCATACCGCCAGTAGTAGTATGCATTGCAGAGCAGAGCCATGTTTATCGCCTTCGTCAGACGAACTAAGCGCTAACTTAACTTTAGGGTAGTCTCTGTTTATTTAACCGTTGCAAATGTATAAAGCGTGCATAGAATACCCGCATGTCACATAGTTAAAATATTTTTACCATTTTAAACAATGTTTAAATGAGATTTTTAATAGGTTTTATAATGTTTCTAACATACAGATTGCAAAGGTAAAGATAAAGAGTGTTGCTTTCGCCAACAAACTGTGCTGCAGTTTGGCGAAGTTATTAAATGTAACTAAATGTATTGTTCTTTTGTAAGAAATAAATAATAAAAAAAAAGTCCCGCACCGCAATCCACAAGTATCACTCGTGTTAACTCGTGACCGGAATCATGTAGGGTTAAGACTAAAATTGACGACGTTATACGAGTATATAACTAAAACTATGTATGACTAAAACTAATTTTAAATTTAAGAATGTTTCCGTTTGTTGTTGTTGTGATATGTTCCGAATTGACGTACGCAATGTACGCATCATCATCATATCAGTTGAAGAACGTGCGCTGCTGTTCATGGGCCTCCCCCAAAGGGAGGCAGCGGTCTCCCGCGACCTTTATCAGGTCAGCATCAGTCCACCTTGTGGGAGACGTTGCGCCTTCCAGCACATGGTCGCTGCTGGAGAACCGAGGCCATCGGTTCTACGTGCAATGTACCCCGCCGACTGCCACTTAAGCTTAGTGAAGGTTGTATAGTTTGCGAAGATGGTCTCATTTCTTTTGCGATCAGCGATCACGCAGAAAAACTCCCAGCATAGCCGTCTCCATTGCTCTTTGGGTGACTTTGAGCCTTGTTATAATAGCCCCATAGTAAGCAACCAAGTTGACATCTTTAAATAAACCTACAGTGACATTTAAGAGTATAACTGGCAATACACACTGCTCAAAGAGTCTTGAGACACTGCGTTATGACGAAAGTGCTGAAGCGTCCCGAACGCTGCCCAGATGAGTCTGATTTGACGATAAACCTCTTTCACTCTTTCGAAGTTGGCCTACCTAACACAGCACATTCTATCCTCGGTATTTGATCGCCTACTAGCTACTTCGTCACTACTAGTGTCAGATTTTAACGGAAATTGGTTATACAATACACTACCTAACTAGGGGCTTTGTGATCTGTAGACCTCCCAAAAAAATATTGTTTTTTTTTTCAAATTTAATAATTTCCAACCACTGACTCGACAAAAAATTATGTATAATTCTCGAACCTGCTCACAAAATTTCACGAGAATCGGTTGAGAAATGCGACCTGTGAAGGAGAACATCCGAGCATACGAAGAATTTTTGTCGAAAGCTGAGACGGAGAGGCTTCGCTCGCTCGGTCAATTACATCTCGTCGCTTATTATTATTAAGTTGTTTATTTATTGTAGAAAGTGTTTTGTTCATAGTGTGTTACGTGTAAAACGTAGATACTTTAAAAGTAGGAGTGCGTTATGTTATGAGCTGCACAGTCTATTTCCCATTCGGTATATCAGATCCCCAATTACTTGAAAGCTTTATGCTGAATACATGCCGTCTTACATATAGCGAAGTGTAAACGGGCCTTAACTGAGAGGCGCTCTGTTTGCCCTGCTCTTCCAATACCCAATACCTAACTACGACGATTAAATATTGGTTCGGATTACGACGAGATCTTATAGACCTGCATCCCGTGCTTAGAAAGTAAGGTGACTTACTGACTTGTAAGAACAAAGTAGGTACCACGTATCGATCACGCTACTGCAAGTCAGGAAGTCGCTTTAAGGCTCGGTCACGACTTCCAGCGGCAAGCAACGGCAGCAGCGGTGCGCTACACGTCGGAGTAAGACATTGCACTCTAATCTCTCGCTCCCACGTAGCACACTGCTGTCGGTGTCGTCACGCACTCGATATCGTGGCGTTGCCTTTATTGTCGACATTTAAAAACTGCGGTAGCTACTGAACGAGCGTTAGGAACTTAGGATAAAACATAAAGCTCACTCTGAGAGTTACGCAATTGCTCTGCTGAAGTCAGGCCACACTATTGTTTTGAAATATCAGGGAAGTGTTTTTCTACTAGTTCTGAACCCCTTAAGTCAAACCCCTTGCATAATTTTACTGCAGATAAATTAATCATAGTACAAATTAAGCAAAATAATCAAAATACGTGCAGACTATAGACATTAACTACATATACAATAAAAGCAAAATTGCAGAAAAAAAAGTAAAATTACAACGTCTTTATTTCAACTGAAGAGGCGATGTAGGAAATTTATGGTCAATAAAGTGTACTTAAAATAATAACTGGTTTAGAAAATGTCACTAACTATTAATTTTAAGGCCACAAGAATTTTGTACCCATTGAAGATTCAAAGATTCAAAGAGTTTTATTTGTCCATCATAGGTAATAACAAGGTGTTAACAATTGACATACACTTTCCAAGGAGCTCTCGGCCTATAACATGGACATTTTTCAGCGATTTCAGTTGATGGCTTCAGTCGTATTTGAATCGGAGGCTTTGTAAACGTTCGTGTGCGATTGATTTGATTCGATCCGAGTACGTCTTACGAGTTGGTACTAGTTCTGTACTTTTTTAATGCGTCTGTGTTCACGTGGAAATATTTAAGTTTTCTTTGGACATCAGTTTTTAAGGATATAGTTAAAAGCAGGAACAAAAACTATGTCGCCCAGATTATTTTCCTGATTTTGACCACTCAGCCGATTTAGTTTGTTTGTCCATTGCCACGGCTTTTAATTGGGTTACCACTAAATAAAACATATTTCTAAAAAAAATTACTTATTTATATATATGCCTAGTCACTCACTTACTTTCGGATTTTAAAAATGGTAGTCAGTAACAGTGCTTATTTATGAAAACTAAACATTTTTTAAGCGGTTACTTTTTTAAACCCTTGGACGCTTGCAGCTCCAGGGGTGTTACATGCACGTTACTCACCCTAAACTACACTAAATTGTAGTTCTTGACAACTACAGTTGCCACTGTCACAATCCATTTGAGGGTGGGCAAAGTAGGCAACTATGGTAACCGAAAACAAGTGAGTGGCTAGAAAACAAATCCTATTTGAGGGAATCAGTTAGAATCGACGATAAGTGTGGCGTTGTGCGGCGCGTAACTCGGGCGCGGGTCCAGAATGGTGATAGGCACTCGGATGCACATGATTGAGACGTCGCGATCATCGTGGATTCGGAACTCGATGGTAGGTGAGATGCCCTGAAAAAAAAAGGTTGTTATTTGCTATATTTTTTTAAATAGAATTGAGGAAAGCACTCTTTGAAAATATCCAACTTTGGTCGTATCATGTCTGCCGAAGGACGGCCACTGTTGGACATAGGCCTCCCCCATAGAGTGCCACAATGACCGATCCTGCGAACCCCGCACCCAACGCCGTCCTCCAACCTTTACCAGATCATCAGTCAACCTACCCACGCTGCGCATTCCGGTACGTGGTCGCCACTCGAGAACCTTTCCGCCCCAACGGCCATCGGTTCTACGTGCAATGTGCCCCGCCCACTGCCATATTGGTCGTATACATATGAAGAAGTTATCGTAAAAAAACTCAAAGTTAATATCCACTTAAAACTTTATGTAGTTTCAACTAATCCTCAGAATGCAAGAAAATGCTTACTCCCTTTTATGTCCACAACTAGACCCTTAAATGGCGCAGAGCATTTTTGCTTCAGATACGTAATTAGACCATCAATTGCCATCATCATCATCATCATCATGTCAGCCGAAAGACGTCCACTGCAGGACATGGGCCTCCCCCAAAGACTTCCACAATGACCGGTCCTGCGCCATATGTGTCAATTGCCATATGTGTACCTAATCTCAGATTTTTATTATAAAGCTGGTAAACTCAATAAGGCTTGTGTTATGGGTACCAGACGACGATATAAAGCGATATGAAGCGGTTTTCGAGAAAACTGCCTGTGACAGACCTATTTTGACACGGAACCATACGGAATACTAAATAGGCGAAATTTTACAAGTAAATTAAAAAAAAAAAACACCGACTCCAAACTTTGCCAGACCCCATCCTCCTGCTATATAATTTGAGTTCCTTCGATGTAGCCTTACTTACCCCATCCTCTTGGTATATAATTTGAGGAATTCCCTCGATTTTTCCACGATCCCGTCATCAGATCTAGACTTTGGTGACAATGGGACCAACTAGAAAACACACCCTTTAAAACAAAAAAAAGAATTTTTGAAATCGGTCCACTAGTCTCCGAGTAATCGGTGAACATACAAAAAAAAATATTCCGACGAATTGAGAACCTCCTCCTTTTTTGAAGTCAGTTAAAAAGGAAGCAACTAAGAAAAAAATATGGTTGTCCCCATTTGCCACGTGTGGTGCCGGATTAGAATAGCACCATCCTCATTCTTCCCTTGGGTGTCGACTATGGGAACCGGGTTGAAGTGTGTTGTGGGCGATGGGCTAGCAACCGTCACTGCAATATCACATTTTCTCCATCTATAAACCTACAATTGCTAAAAGTGGCACTGAAATTAATGTCCGTGTGCTCTGTCTACCCGTTTTGGGGATATAGGCGCGAGTTTATGTATGTATGTTCATCCCCATATCAATTCAGTGAAGTGGACCTATGGGTGTCTGGGTGGCACCATCCGCCCCCCTTGGAATGGAGGGAGCTCGGACAGGAAGGTTTTGCTTGCGACTATGACTGTGCAATGGTGCCACTCCCGGGTGCCACGTGGGGAGGAGAGCTCCCGAGGATGCACAGTGTTGAAAGTGAGGGTCTTGCAGGGCAATTACGTAACTTTTCAAACGTACAATAGGTACATCTGTCGTTTTTAGTATGGAAAATGCATATACAGGTGATTTTGGGGTCTTGGTTCGTAATGATTGTACATGGTCAAGAATTCAAAGCAGACAACATCACAATCGGTATGACGGTTTATAACTGAAATAATTCTTTCTTTTTCAAATATTTATGGGAAATAATACTTTTTCATACAACTTGGTCACCCTACCCCACTGTCAACTCTCCATACTATCCATCCGTCAAAGAGAGTAGAGTAACCATGGTTTTCTTTGTGATTTTGTAATTTTATCATCAAAATAAACTAATAATGAAATGAGTTTGTTTCGTGTCACTACATTTTTAACTAACAGATACCAAGTTTTTGGCTAACAGATACCAAGTCTGTAAACTGATTCTTGTAGAAACATGTAGCTGTCAATAATCCTCAAATCTAGGGTCGAAAGTGCACTTGACATTTGTTCTGGAGTCGTAAGCGTCCGTAGGCCACGGTGTCGGCTTACCATTAGACGGGCCTTATACTTGTTTGCCACTGTCGTAGTATGAAAAAAAAAACTCTAAACTTACCTCAGGAAATGCTGGTTCTATGTACATGAGCAGCTTATATTGTATTATTTCTCCCTCCAGAATGGGGCAGTAGGAGTTCTGCAAGAAGTTGCAGGTCACCGCATTCTCCCCCAGCGGGTACGGTACAGGTACGGGTAGACCGAATACAGAGAGGTAAGCGGTCGCTAGCGTCGTCATCTTGTGAATGGTGCGAGCTGAAAACCGTTAGGTTAGTTTATGAGCGTTCAATTTCGTAAGCTAGAGGGGGCTATGGTGAAACCCTTTTGGGGGTGATCCGTCGACGTGAGATCCCCGTTTCAACGATGCTATGATGGTCATCATCATCATCATCATCATCATGTCAGCCGAAAGACGTCCACTGCTGGACATAGGCCTGCCCTAAAGACTTCCACAATGACCGGTCCTGCGCCACCCGCATTCAGCGGACGCCCGCGAGTCTTACCAGGTCATCAGTCCACCGTATGGGGGGCCTGCCGACGCTACGCCTATGATGGTCACTGTCACAAAATTACCACTGCAATGCCATTTCGAGTTAGTATGTATGTATGTATGTATGTAAATACTTTATTGTACACAAAACACAGGTAGAAATACAGACAAATTCGGTTATATCGGTACAAAGGCGAACTTATCCCTTTAAGGGATCTCTTCCAGTTAACCTTTGAGCAATTGAGTGACACAGGAACCAAAAGATAGACAAACTAACACGTGTACAAAAACGTATTTATATATATAGCTATTGCCTATATACTACAAAATAATACTATATATACATATACTACCGACTAATAAAAATAATAAATATATACATAGTAAATAAATATAAATATATAATCAGTATCAAACCAAATCACAAGTCATTGGAGAGCCAGAACTTAGCTCATGAAACATGAGAATTATGCTGTCTTTCGCTCTTGCACGGCCTTATGGAGCGTGATTGACAACTGGATCACGCACAAAAAGGGTTTTAGTAGCAGTTTTGTAGCCCAACTTGCTAAATAGTGTTGAGACTTGAGAGATACGAGTACTATACTTAGCTCCCGTTACAATTTCAAGGCTCTACAGGATGTTCGGCACATGAACCGTCAAAATTTTTTGGCGTGCTGGTGGGGTGATTTCCTACCTTTCCACCCTTGGACCCTGGGCCCTAAGAGTTACGGTCAAGGAGGTACGATTTTTTTAATTTTTTATCTAAATTACCCAAAATCTGATCTTTAAAGCCCCGTAACTTTTTTGTGTATGCTTTTATATGCATAACTTGCTTTATTGGAGTATTTTTTAAGTATGATTGCTGTGTGTAGCGTACCGTTAGAAACGTCATAAACTAAAGAACATTTTAAAATAAAATGAAGCTCTCATTAGCTGTTTTTTTTTATTGAATTTTGAAGTGTAAATGTTTTCGTACATTCGTTTTGTTTGTTAACAAAAAGACCCACGTGTTAATTTTGTGGTGTAATTTGTTACAAAAAAAAATGAATTTTTAAACACACACCACAAACACGTAAGACAATTAAGCAAGTTATGCATGTAAATGCATACACAAAATAAGTTATGGGGCTTCGAAGGTCATATTTTGGGTAATTTAGGTAAAAATTAAAAAAAATCGTACCTCCTTGACCGTAACTCTTAGGACCCAGGGTCCAAGGGTGGAAAGGTAGGAAATCACCCCACCAGCACGCCAAAAATTTTTGACAGATCATGTGCCAAACACCCTGTATATTCACAAATGGAAAACTAATTAAAACTTGGTGCCATCGATATGTGGTATAGGAAGACTGGTAGCATTGCTGCGACGGACGTAATGCTGATGCGTTGGGCCCGAAACTAATCAGTTCTGGGCGGTTCTTCACAATGCTTTATTATCTCCTAACATTAGGCAAACCAGTTAAAATAACTTTCAATTATTAGGATACAACTACATAGTTTGCTGTATATCTTACAATACAAATCCCACCAAAAACATTTCGCGTAAAATATGCGGCGAAGACTCACAAGCTCATAAAGCTTTCGCTGTAAAAAAAGTTATCAGTTCCCAGGAGAAGACAAGTTACTAACGATAGACCTTGGTTTCATAGATCTATTGGACGAATATATACTATACGACCTGTGACGTAATTTTCTATCGTAAATACATATTAAGGCGAAGGGGTAGGCAAGCTCTTTCCATACAAACTTTGTGTACGTTTTTCTTTGTTTGTGTTGGCGCTACAGTTATTATTTTTGGTCAATATGCTTATTTTTCTGTTAGCTATTTCTTCTACTTATTTTTTTTATTTTAATATTTTTTTGTATTTTCTTATTTTTACTTTTTTTGAAATAGAATAAAATTTCAACTTCAAGTTCTGCGTTTATCCAATATGTACAAGCTAAAATTAAAATTAAATGCTGTAGTGCCAAAACTAACGAATAAAACTTGCACAACCTTTGTATGGAGAATGTCTTGCCGTACCCTTCGCTTTAAGTCCATCGGACGGTCTGGCCGATATGGTAAATTATCACAATATTACATGGGCGGTCCGTTTGGCTTATGGACGGGCACGCCACGGTGTTCTGTGAATCATTATTAACCCTTCGCATGCCTGGTAGGGTCTGACAGACCCAGGATGTTAAAAATCTGTTAATTTCGTTGCGTCTCTCAGTAGTCTAGATATTTTAAGATGATGAAAATATGAAGTGTGTTTATTTATGTAATCATTTTTTTTTCTATGCAGTATGTATACCATAAAAGCTGTTGGATATTTAAGAAAACTGCCAAGTTAAAGCTCAAAATGCATTAAGCCGCAGTAAATTTGTTTTACTGTAAACAATTTAGTGCCGGACTTGGCACCATTTCAAAGAATCTACGGAACTTGGCTCCCATTTAGATCTCAATTCTTTTTTCGGTGAAGACGACAACCAAGCGTCGCATATTCTTAATATTAAGCTTGGCTTCCATTTTCACATTTATGTTTTTGATGGGATAAATAAAACACAGAATTCGAGAAACTTATAAGAATTTATTACATAAATAAACACACTTCATATTTTCATCATCTTAAAATACCCCTGATTACTATGGGACTACCCCTGATTACTATGGGACTACCCCTGAAGTATACTGTTTCAAACAAAAAAGAATTTTCCAAATCGGTTAATAAATGACGGAGTTCTGAGGTAACTAGTATAAATAATAATAATAAAACGAATTAAAAAATCACTGTTTTCTGATTTTCTCTGGTGTACACACACAATTACCAAGCTGCATGCCAAACTTCAGCTTTCTGGGTCACCTGGAAGTGGGTTAGGTTTTTGATTAATAGTCAGTCAGTCAGTGGTAAAAATGCCTTTTTTTGGAAATTAATATCTCAGTAACTATTAAACCTATATTTATGAAATTTAGGGTTCTAGTAGTTCTAAAGAATGGATACACATGTACCAAATTTAAAATTTTTATGTTAGATAGATTTGGAGTAATTGGGGGGTCAAAAGTGTCTCCAAACGGTTTGTGTAATATTACACATGTCTGCTGTCCGCCAGTTCCTGGGGTGAACTTGGCTGGACACGCTGCCGCGTGTCTAGATTTCTAGTAAATATAAATGTTCAAATAACACAAAACATACAAATTAACGTGTTAAGAAATATTTCACTTGTAAATTATTTTTATACATTTACGGGTCTGTCAGGCCCACCAGGCATACGGTGTGACTTTCGTCCACCAGGCATGCCAGCTTTTAGATATATCCATTTGCTGGTGCCAGTCCCGCTGGATGCAGAATACTGACGCCATATATATTTTCGCGTCCAGCGAGACCAATTTTTTTTTAATATTAAAAATGGGATTGCTCTTGTCCTGCATCTAGCCGGGGGGAAAGATGAGGCCGACGATGAAGCGAGCTCACCCAGAAGATGTCTATTACTCGTGCCTTAAAAGGTCTAGGTTATATGAACTCAGAAATACAGACGCCGGCAGAGAATTCCAAACCTTAGATGTGCGCATTATAAAATAAGATGCAAAGCGCTTGGAAATCTATATAAAGGATACAGTGCGAGGCCAGCTGGCACATACCGCCTGTTGGTGCCGACAACTAGATTCGTCTAAAAGTGCTAAAGTAACTCACGAGCTCTGAATACGATGTTGATGTCTGCGTGCTCCAGCTGCGGCAGCCCGCAGGGTGGCGTGATGCAGCCAACGATGTACGCGTTGATGGGCAGCTCGCCAGCATTCTGGGTACCTGAAAAAATGATGTAGTGATCTTTTATCTGTCGTATCCATATTACAGAACGATCAACATTAAATATGGAGCCAGCAGCCGCCATCCAAACTGGTCAAACTTTCCATACAATTACTTTGACGGCCTGTTTAGCCTAATCGGTAGTGACATTGTCTCCAAAGCTAGAGGTCCCGGGTTCGAATCCCGGCCAGGGCATTATTTGTGCATTTAGCACGGAACGCACAGTGCGGCGCAGCGTCGTTGCGGGGCGGAGGCGGTTTTTTGGTAAAGCGGACGCGGTCCGAAGCGCGTCATACCGAAAAACCAGGCGGTATTTGGTAGCGCGGTAGAGCGCAGGCGGCGTGTGTGACATACGAAGCAGTAATCGACAGTCGACAGTTTCGGAAAAATCAAAAACGCAAAACCGCCTCCGCCCCGCACCGCGCCGCACCCGCTCTGTGCGTTTCAAGCCTTAACGAACACCGCTTACGACCACAGACAGTTTGGTGCAACCTAACCCTTTATAAATGCGAAAGTAGCTGTCTGTTGTCTATTTCTTGTCGCGGGAGGCAGAGTCCGCTGGAAGACCTCCGGGTGGCACACACGGGGACGTCTGCCACCCATACTAGAGAGGTCCTCGAGTTGGGGGGCGTGTTAAGTGTTCGGCCATGCCCTTAAGAGTGTTTGGAGGATGCACAAGATCCTCCGGTGGTGGGCCTAGACGGGCAGCTGCTGGCGGGGTCGCGGAAGCGTGCTAAAGCGTTTCCGTCCCGACGAACACCCCAGGTTTTTTTATTGAGTAAGAAACTCACATATCTTTCGAAGATTTTTCCTGAGTACAAAAATAAGCGGAGTCCGCTGGATGCAGGCGGTCCATGACAAGTCGTTGCGGTAGTCTCTGGGGGAGGCCTATGTCCAGCAGTGGACGTCTTTCGGGTGAAGACGATGATGATTCACCTCTATTGTCATGAATGTCAAGGACTGGGCCTTTTACATTACTGAATTGCGACAGGGATGGACATAGGGCTACTTATTTTATTGAATTGCGCCTATACTGTAAGTAAGACCGAAGCCATAATAACACCACTATACTTGCTCTGCCTAACGTGTAAGTATAACTACCCATATGTGGTGTTGTGTTTCTGGTAAAGCCTTATTAAAATTGAGGGACTTGCATGAGTAAATCAATGACAGGCGCGCTTGTAATATGCAGTGTAAACAGTACAAGACAAATTTTAACAAAAAAAAACCGACTCCATACTTTTCCACTCCTACTCGGCCTCTCCTATTATATAATTTGAGCATTTACCTCGATTTCTTCATGATCCCGTCATCAGATCTAGACTTGATGACAATAGGACCAACTAGAAAACATACCTTTTCAAACAAAAAAATATTTTTTCGCTCCAATAGTCTCAAAGTAATCTGTGAACATACATTAAAAAAAAACCGACAAATTGAGAACCTCATTTTTTGAAGTCGATTAAAAAAGTTACTCTCTACGCGCCTGTGGAGTCGAAAGCATCCATAGGGATGCCTTAAGTCCGCTATTTGTACTGATTTATTTTGTGCAATAAAGTTTAAATAAATAAATAGTTTTAATTAATTTTGTATTAAAGCAGTAACGCTGCTAACGAAAATCGCTGTACGCCTCCCTAAGGCGTTGTAAGGGGTAACTATTGAAGGATTTCGTGGACGAGCTTGGTTATTCCGATAGCTCAGAGGCTAGAGCGATTGGCCGCGTATGCCAGATGTCGCAGGTTCGAATCCTGCTCGGAGCATTAAATATTTAAATAATTCCCTTTAATTGAAATAAATAGTTTGTTTGTCAAATAGCAGTATAAAAAAACTTACACTGGCTAACTTGAGTCGTCTCCCCACACACAATCGCCACAAGAGCTCCGAGCACCACCAAACGCAACATGACTACTACAACTGATATCTGGATGGATAATGATCCAGCTATACATGGCCTGGTCTTTATCGCTTATCAAACAGGTGTTACTATCAATGATAACACTCGTTAATGATTGGGTAATGAGATAATTTTTGATTGTTTTTGATTCATTTTTAAATGCACTTGTTGGGTACGGCGTAAATTCATTTTAGGTTTTTTTTTATTGTTCTGGGATTACGTTTGACCTTAGTTTAAAGGAAGGCCTCGATTTGTCCTAAGTTTTTTGATTATTTCTGTGCACACATATTTTGAGTTGTAGTCCAGATCTGAACTTTCTTCATACTCTGTAATTATTAATATGTAGACCAGGGTTCCCCAAAGTATGAGCGAATATTAAGTGGGCCCTGCCTGTAGAACGACACACCAACCGACCGAGCCAACGGCCGGGCGGCGGGCGACTGACGCGAAATTTGTATTAAAATTTTGTTGGTTATTAAAAACCCTTTATTCATATTGGTAACGGTAAACTTTCCTAGAGGTGGGTCCTTAGTGGGCCTATGTCCAGCAGTGGATGCCTTTCGGCTGATATGGTGGTGGTGGTGGGTCCTGAGTTTGTAAACTTGTATTAGATGGGTCGTAGCACAAAAAACTTTGGGAACCACTGATGTAGACTATAACTTGTTTTGTGAGCCTAATTAAATAAATAAATAAATTTGTATAGACCAGGCCCTCCGTGTAACAGACGCGCTGTGCACTAGAAATCTGGACAGATTAGTAAAGTTTGCATCAAAATCCGTTCAGCCGTTTTCACGTGATGCCCGGTTAAGTAAACAGCCAAATAGACAAAAATACTAAAAACTGTTGGAACGTGTTCTGTTATCAATCATCAAGGTATCCCCAGCCATCTTCCATGAACAGACTTTCGACCCTTTTCAGGTTTATTATACATATGTATATAGATGAGGTAAAATACCATTTTTACCTCAGCAGCTCGAACAAGCCTATTTTGCTGCGAAAAATCAGTGAGTAAAACGAGTTTTTACTCACGCCGTGAGAAAAAGTTACTTTTTAATTTGGTATGCCACGCATTGCCTTTTCATAGTTCGGGGGCTATTCAAAACTCGATATATTTGAAATACATTCACTCTGTCCCTTTCAATTTGTAACGAAAAAAGAGAGTGCCAGAAATAGATAAGTATGTGTAATAAATAATAATAACTGATAACTGAAAATTCAAGTTTCATAGTAGACCCCAAAAACGCGCTAAACAAATGAGACGTTTGAAAACTCGTAAATTAACCTAATATACATATAAACGCCTAATATACAGGATGATTCGGGAGACGTGAGCTGCTTCGTGCCACTATTAGTGAAATTAACGTTAATTTATCTTTGGTGTTGAAAACAAAATGTTTTAAATAATTTACGAAATTCATGGTCACTCTACAATCAGAATACTTCAGTCAAGTGATACGTGTCAAATTGAATGTCATCTAAGTCCGATTACTTTTGAAATATCGTATCTCACTCAATGTGACAATTTACTTTCTTCGTAATGAAAGTGCTGTCATAATAGTTAGAGGTTTAATCTTTATAAACCAGTGGTTGTAGGGTGACCATGATTGTAGAGAATTATACTTTCATCATCATCATCATGTCAGCCGAAAGACGTCCACTGCTGGACATAGGCCTCCCCCAAAGACTTCCACAATGCGCCACCCGCATCCAGCGGACACCCGCGACCTTCACCAGGTCATCAGTCCACCGAGTGAGGGCCTGCCCACGCTACGCCTTCCGGTACGTGGTCGCCACTCGAGAACCTTTCCGCCCCAACGGCCATCGGTTCTACGTGCTATGTGCCCCGCCCACTGCCACTTAAGTTTAGCGATTCGGAGGGCTATATCGGTTACTTTGGTTCTGCTGCGGATGGCCTCATTCCTGATGCGATCACGCAGAGAAACTCCCAACATAGCTCTCTTCATTGCCCTTTGGGTGACTTTGAGCCTTCTTATGAGGCCCATAGTAAGCGACCACGTTTCAGTGCCATATGTCATCACTGGCAACACACACTGGTCAAAGACTTTTGTCTTGAGACACTGCGGAATATTGGACGAAAAGATGTGCCGTAGCTTCCCGAACGCTGCCCAACCGAGTCGGATTCGACGATTAACCTCTTTCTCGAAGTTGGACCTACCTAACTGGACAGTCTGTCCTAGGTATACGTAATCGTCTACAACTTCGAGCGTAAAGTGTCCGATTGTTAAGGGAGTTGGTGCGACATGGACATTTGACATGATCTTCGTCTTGTCCATGTTCATCCTTAGACCAACTCGCTCGGAGGCTTTACTGAGGTCATTGAGCATTGTACTTAAATCCTCCATGGTCTCAGCCAAGACTACTATATCGTCAGCAAACCGAAGGTGAGTGAGGTAGTCGCCGTTTATGTTGATGCCTAGCCTTCTCCAGTCCAGAGTCTTGAAAACATCCTCCAGTGCAGCGGAGAACAGTTTAGGAGAAATAACATCTCCTTGCCTGACTCCCCGCTGCAACGGAATAGGCTTTGAGTTCCGGTCCTGGAGTCGGACTGACATAGTGGCGTTCTTGTACAAACTTTTCAGCACTTCGATATACCGGTAGTCCACTTGGCACCGCTGGAGAGATTGTAGTACAGCCCAGGTTTCGATCGAATCGAAGGCTTTCTCGTAGTCCACGAATGCTAAACAGAGGGGCAGGTTATACTCCTCAGTCTTCTGTATAACCTGACGGAGCGTATGGATGTGGTCTACGGTGCTAAAGCCTCTTCGGAAACCGGCTTGTTCGGGAGGCTGGAAGTCATCTAGCCTGCGTGCGAGACGGTTCGTAATGACTCTTGAAAACAGATTATAGACATGGCTCAGAAGTGAGATGGGTCGGTAGTTCTTCAGTAAGGAGTTGTCACCCTTTTTGAAGAACAGCACCACCACACCTCTGTTCCATGCCTTTGGAGTTTTCCCTTCCAGTAAGACGGAGTCGAACAACTTCTGAAGGGCCCTAAGGACCGGTTTTCCACCCGCCTTCAGGAGTTCAGCTGTAATTCCGTCTTCACCGGGTGCCCTGTTGTTCTTCAGCTGCTTAAGAGCCATTGTAATCTCGTACAGGCTGATGTCCGGGATATCTTTCTTCTGTCTTACGGAAGATATCCCGGAAGATTATACTTTAACTTAACAAAAATTAAAATACAGGAAAAAGGTATGGGTGTTTCACTTAAATACAATGGTGAACGATTCATTTCCATTTACTATGTATGTAGTCTTGGTCCTGCTCACGTCTCCTGAATCAGCCTGTATAGTTGTTGCTAACGGTTCTATTAAATAAAATAATATTTTCTATATTTTTATATTCAATATTTTAAAATAAAACCATTGTTGCAGATTAAACAGAAAGTTTATCATCTCAATTAATAATTCTACTTTTAACAATCTTTATCTTTGTGAAATGAATACCAAAGGTACAGTGTCAGAACGCCCTTTTAAAAAAATATCGCGAATAAATTGTTTCCGTCTTTTCTTTCCTTCTTTCATGGGCTACAGATATTAAAGATTACGAGAAATAAGATTGGTAATTTGATAGCTGTCATCCCAGTACAAATAATGTAATCATACCTTCGTCAAAAACACAGATATCAGAGTAAAGCAGATCCGCTCATTTAAGTTGAACGATTTTTGTACGTCTGATCTATTCTCACTAATGTACAAATCAGAAAGTTTGAGAGAGACAGACAAGTGACATCTGACACGTCTTCACCTGTCATTGTCTCCGTCTTCATAACTGAAAATTGTACTGAACTGACGTTATGGTGTGTTAAGTTTATATGGGATTTAACATCCTGGTGTGCTCACAAATCGAGACAACTTGTTAACAGCCGAAAATGATTGTATTATCTGTCGCATTCTAACTCATTTTGGTGCACCATAAGGATTAAAGAGACAACTATATGGAAAATCATCTGGCTTAATACTGCGAGTCTGCTTTTCTCTGATGTCTGTGGTCAAAAATTACATTAATTGTATTGGGATGACAGCTGTCAAAAGACCAGTCTTATTTCTGGTAATCCATAATTAGTGTTGAATATTACAAAAATAACTAGTAAATATGAAGGCTGTATCAACAGTGCGTCTAGTTTTTAGGGTGCACGCAAGCTGACTTGCACAGGACATACAAAATAATGTGTATTATTCTTCCTTTTTTGCGTTCTAAGTAGAACTTATAGATACTTCAGCTTAGCATACATTTAGTTTACTTGTAGTATATCTGTTTAATGTACCAGGAAATCCAGGTATCACTCATTTTAGAGATTGGAAAAACATTTCGCTAAAATTTATTGGTGGGTAGTGTTTAGGCAATTTCCCCCCCCCCCGCCCGCATACCCCGCCCGCAAACCTCATTATTTTCTTTAGTGTCGAAAGGGAACACGCCTCCAATTATACTTAATGTAGATTTATCATGTTCAGATAAATTCTTAGATTTAAGGTGTAAAAAATATAAACTTCACTCTATAAGGAAACTATTACCGTTCCACGAGTTGGCGAGGCGACGCGATTGAAATTCCATACTCTGCGCTGAACCACTTTTTTTTTATTTACGTCAAAACAATTGGGTACTTGCTACGTGTAAAAATTGATAACACGGTGTTACTATACGCATAGTAAACCGTCAAAATATCGCAATAAATTATAAATTATTAAAGTTTATCAAAATCGAAAAAACACATCACATGAGACATGATAAAATCGAAATATTACGTTTTTTTTATCGTCCATGAGTAAATTAAAAGATACCAATAGAATCCTTTCGAAAAAAAACAAAAAAATAATTGTATCACACCATGTGCCGAAGCGCAGTATTTCATGGCCAAAAAAAAATTTTTTAACTCTTCTTTCCTCACATCAACGGCTTGTTCGAATATTACAATGTGACTTCACAATATAATTTTCTTTCGTAGGAGCCGTTCGGAAGGCCGCTAGCGGCGGACTACGTTTTTCCCCAATTTGATAGACTTTTTATCGTCTCCAAAAACTGGTTCGAATGGTATCTTAAAAAAATGGTCAAGTTACCAATTCTATCCTCACCTCGCCTCGCTTCTTTGTAAATCAAATGCTCCCAGTATGTTTCGGGAGAGTTAACGTATTATTTGATTTCAGTCCAGAGACGAGGTCTTTGTTTTAAAGTATTTAAGGGTGCTTTAACCTGTCCACTAGCGCCACTCGTAAATAATTGTGATTATATAAATTTAACGGTAGATATTGAATAATTTTTAAGAAAAAAAAACCGACTTCAATGGGGGAGGCCGGTGAAAGATTATTACTTACATGGTGCACTCTTAGATTCCATACAATAAAATAAAAATGGCTATAAGTATGTTTATAATGGTAGAAGTCTAAGTACCCTTCAATTCCTCATGGAATCATGGAAAAACCTTGCTTGCTTGACAAACAAAACGAAGAGAACAAATCGCCAAACTTGAACTACGCGTCGTTGAAGAGTTCCGTTCTGATCATCATCAGCAGTCCCACTTCATCAAATGTCACTTTTATGAATGAAAATGCTTGATTAGTTCATGAAAATACTAATGTTTTATTATTTACAAACGTTAAAAAAAACACAACCGAATTGATAACCTCCTCTTTTGAAATCTTGAAGTCGGTTAAAAAAGGAGGCCACTATGTAAAGTATTTTGTATTTAAGTGTACTATTACTTATTCTGTGATTTAAGTACTCTTTGACTGATACATCAAACTAGGTTTTGCGATGTTGGATTCGCCTATCTATGAGGTCAAAAATAAAACGGCAGTTTTTACTTTGGACGCGATATTGATATCTGAACGCGATCTCAACCCTTTTAAATCGAAAAAAAACAGCACTGGGCTGACGTGAAATGTAGTAATTTTGTAATTTGTTTATGATTTGTCACATAGTTGTAATCGCCTGTTGCCTCTCTTAAGCCTCTTGCCGGAAAATAGTAGCAGATATTCTAGCGCTATCTGTGAGATCCTGTAAGTGGCTGTAGGTACTTAGTTTTATTGCTGATCGTTCTACTATAAATTAATAATTAAGTACATTGACGCGTGTCTCTTATAAAAAACAGGACTTTGTATAATTGGTCCTTTGTTTAGTTTTTACGAGTAGTTAAGGGCTCTTACTGAAAATTAGTGTCCCAGATTCCGTGACAACATGCTGAGTGTGTGTTCTATATAGCACTTAAGGTGTAAACATTGTTTCTCCTTTTTAACCGACTTCAAGATTTCAAAGGAGAAAAATTTTTTTTTTTTTTTTTTATGTTTGTTACTCCATAACTCCGTCATTTCTTAACCGATTTGGAAAATTCATTTTTTTATTGTAAGTATATATATCCAAGATGGTGCCGTTTTTGACAAAACGCAGTTCTGATGATGGAATTCATGAGGAATTGAGGGAACTCCTCAAATCTTAAAGGCAAACATATAGTGATTTTTATGTTTTTATCAACAAGTCGAGCAATTTTATCCAAAAATGTGTCATTTGATGAAGTGGAACTGCTGATGATGATCAGAACAGAACTCCTTAACGACGAAAAGTTCACACATGGCGATTTTTCCTTCTAGCTGTGTTTGTTAAGCAAGTTTTATTTTCACGATTACTTTTTGTCATGCTCGAGTTCTGATGATGGGATCCATTAGGCATTATAGCCATTTTTATTTTATTGTATGGAATGTAAGAGTGCATCATCTAAGTATAATAATCTTTCACCGGCCTCCCCCATTGAAGTCGGTTTCTTTTCTTAAAAAATATTTTTTAATATTTGTGCAAGACTAAATAAATATATAACTTCTTCATCTTCATATAGACCTTGATACGGCACAGTAAAAACAGTAACTTAGACTTATTGAAGTATGAAGTTGCCAAGTATTGGATCTGTAACAAGCACAAAGACTACTTTGCTTGAGTATCTAACAAAAACTTAGTATGATTCATTCAACTGCGAAACACATTTAATCGGATGAAATTCAGACAAAGGCTACAAAGTAAAGAAGCGTCTGTTAAAATAACTTCGCTATTGAAGCAAACGTTCCAAATTCCATCTAAAATGACCACATTCCACTCCAGTTTTATACAGCATTGCAGAAATTCGTTCGCAAACGTACGACGTCAACGACGCGCGCTGTTCCGATGGCGGCCATTTTGTCAGGACGTGACGTGAATCGGAAAACAAAATGGCGACAGACGCTGTAAGGTTGCACTCAATTAAGATGCGAGCGCGATACGATTATGAAAAGGATTTGTAGCGGAATATTGCAGATAGAGTTGCAGTTTTCTGCCCTAGATATTTATTTGTGTTATAGGTATGAATGGAATAAGTCAACGAAGACGAGCCATCCGAGAGTTGTAACGGATACAATGAAATCTGAGGAATAAAGAGGTATATTTTTTTTTATGCTTGTAATTAGACGCTTTACTTATGAGGCCCTAAACCCATGTCTCCCATCATTATCATCATCATTATCCCAGTGTCAGTCCACTACTGTACATATGGCTGATATGGTGTTACTGTGCAATAAATATTAAATAAATGAATATGTCCCACATAAAAATGACTACTAGGCATCACAATCACAACAGGGCAACTAGCTGACTGCAGAAATTTGCATTTGTTGCTTATGGTGCAATCATGCTCAAAAACATCTGAACATATGCACTCTACAGTCTTATTTACACACGTGTACGAGGCTCGTGTGCGAGTTTCACTACATTGCGCGGTTTAGCAGATCGATTGAACTCATCGTACCACGCCACCACGGTAACCCGCAATGTAATGAAACTGGCTTACGAGTCTCGTATGTGTGTACAGAGGCCTTAATGCCTAAGGACGTCCACTGCTGGACCTATGTCCTCCCCCAAGAAGAGAGAAACTGACAAGCGCTTAAGAGGCCGACAAGGGCCAATGACCTTGGCACCTAATCTGCATTGGCTGTGTCTGCATCTAATTGCGCCGGAGTGAAAGAGAAACTATATATCTGCTATACAAGCAGATAATCAGAAATTTAATCATAACATGAATATTAATGTGTATTTTTTTTACCAAAACAAATGGTTTTTGTTGAATCACCGTTTAAAAATGGCAATTTAGCTTTATTCAGCGTGTTAAATGACATAATCACCACGCTTGGCATGCGGGTTGGCGATCGCAGTATTATATACAGCCAGCTTTAAGTACCAAACCTACGTAATAAAGTTGTCTAACAACTATTCATTACCTCACAAAACAATCCGTTTTCACAATCAGAGTGGCTGTACGAACATGTAATTACTGACATCTATTCACTAACAGTTTTACAGCACTTATGAGCGCACGTCCAGCTTAACTAGATCTCTTATGTTCGTTACTACTCCGCGGAATCGGGAACAGTTATACTGGCTACCCAGACCTGTCGTAGGCGCAGCTTTAGCGAATTACAGCCCTGAAAGCTACGACTGCGAATGCATTCCCTGAGCAAGCCAACATCTTGAACGAATGAAACCACTTGGATACGGTCTTAATTAGATTCCCTTGCTTTGCAGCTTGTGATCTTTTGTTGAGAATTACTTAGTCTGTGAGGTAGTTGCTTTGGTTTGTTTTTGTACGTTCTCAAAAAGGAATGAAAACATTCTCCTTTTAAAAGGTGTTATGTTATCGTTTATTACTTAAACTACTTTTCTCAATGCAATGAAATTTCCTCATGTGTGTTTATAACAGGTTTCAAAGTATCACGTTGCAGGCGGAACAACTCAGAAGAACTATAAAGGAATTTCATACAAAATTAAAGGCATAGGCCGGGAAGTATTTTTTTAAATTTTAATGTCAAATATGGCGTCTGTTAAATTTGTTTTTTCAGTGGTGTATTTTTTTATTTAATTGTATATGTTTGAGAAAAGCACTATACAAATCTAGGCGAGAAACGTTGGTCCGCAGGCCGCTCTATATCTACTTGGCCTGCAACGCTTCGTTTCCCGCCCTCTATAGTAAAGTACCAACTATTCTCGGCATTTCGTTCGCGTGTAATATACCATTTTCACTCTCGATTTATATCTCCGAGCAAAGAATGTACTACTTAGGTACTATAGGAGCATCAGACAATGATTTTCTGAAGTAGGCAACTGCCTGACTTTGCGTGACGGAAGTCCGCAGTAAGCTCGGTTCACCACACAAACGTAGTTACGCTCTCATATATTTTTTTTAAAACGCCATGCTAGAATAACACGAAACTTTGTATACACAATGGGTTCCGGCATATCTAGGTCGTAAATTAGTTTCTGTTGCTTGAAATTATAATGGAGAAAAGATACAGCGATTATTAAGGTTTTCATACTAGACGTAAAAAACTCAAATACTCGCTGAATTTTTCTTATTACAATTTCTAGCAACATCAGAAACTAATTTCCGACCTAGATATGGCGGTTCCCACTGTGTATACAAAGTTTCATGTTATTTAGGCAAGGCGTTTTACGAAACTAGGTACGTTTGTATGGAGAATCGAGTTCAGCCGAGCGTACTGGGGACTCTTAATATGTAATTTGACGTGAGACGACGACGCGCGACGTGCCTCCCTTGGCTGGATACTGTTAGTATATTATATTATATTTGGGAAGTAGTGATATCATGCATGGAAACGGGGCAGTACCTACTGCATTTGGTTCGCCTAGGGTAGCTAGGTGTCCGGCTCTAGCCGGACATGTTTGGCTTTTTAGGGCCGTGTCCGGCCAAATATTCACTCGTCCGGCCTGTCCGGCTTTTGTTAGGCTTTTTGCCTGGCAACCGCGTAACCCGCGCGAGTTAAAACTTGAGCGCTAAGCGCAAGTAAAACTGTGCCGTGCCGTGCCGTGCGTGTGTTGTATGACTAGTGCAGCGGTTGACAAGGCGGTGCAATGAGGCACGTCCGGCCTTTAGGGTAAAATGTCCGGTTTAATTAAATGCCGAGTCCGGCTTTTGTATTTTTCCACCCTAAAAACAGTTTGTTTATTTTTGACGACGAATCTAGTAACGTTAACAGTACGCGTAGTTTGATGAATTCCAAAGGTAACTACTTAAATACAAAATACACTACATAGTGGCCATTATCCTTTTTTCAATATCTATCGTTAAATTTAAATAATCACAATTATTTACGAGTGGCGCTAGTGGACAAGTTAAAGGCCTCTTAAGTCTTAGCTTGCTTTATGCAAACCAGAGTCACTGTGCCAGCCAGAGTATAAGCTAGGTATTTCTACTCCTAGTGGCTCTGTGAGCTGTAGACCGTGCTATTTTTTTTCAAATTTCAAAATTTCCAAATACTGGCTCGACAAAAATATTCTATATAATTATCGAACCTGCTCACAAAATTTCACGAGAATCGGTTGAGAAATGTGATCAGCACGGCTAGCACATAACGGCGCGCGAGATAGACTATCCGTCCCTTTCCGTGGATACCCATTAGATAGAGACAGATAGTTTATCTCGCGCGCGATATAGCTCGCACTCCATTTTGTGCTAGCCGTGCTGTAGAGGAGAACATCCGGACAGACAGACATACGAAAGAATTTTTGTCGAAAGCTGAAACTGCGACGCTTCGCTCGCTCGGTCAATTGACAACATTTCAAATTTTCAAGTAGTATGGAATATTAATTGCTAACTTGTCAACAAGAAACCCAAAAATGTATTTTTTCTATTTTTATAGCTATTCGTTTTCAAGATATTTACGAAAATGAGAAGCGCAGTAGTATTTTCTTCCGCGCAATCCGCTCCAATCAGGAAAGACCACCGTGGGATGGGCAGTAGCATCCCTGGAGTGCGGTGGAGATATTGCGATCGCCAACCCGCATGCCAAGCGATTATGGCATTTACCCCTCATGAAATTGGGGGAGGCCTATGTCCAGCAGTGGACGTCTTTGGGTTGATATGGTGATGGGGTTGGGTGGTGGTGACAAAGATGGCTTCATATCAGTGGATACGAAGAAGTCGGTTCGTCTCAACCTGTGTGGAACCGCGGCAGTGGGATCACTCCGGCCCGCAGTACCGACGACACAGTTGCAGGTGTCCCGCCTGCACTACACGATGAAAGCTGAAGTGCTCCTCCAGTAACCAGTCTTCTCGAAGATCTCACGGTTCGTAAATAAATGCCATACGATTAAATAAATAAGTAACCGCGGGTCAAAATCAACACCATCCTGAGGGTTTGACCGCTCATCGAAATTCAGCCCGTACAGCACGAGTGGCATTATTGCCAACGCTTCATCTGTCCTTAGGCATATCAGAGTACAGGTAAATTACTTACGAGACGTTTTTGCATTTGTATAGTTGTGACCTCTGTAGCCAGCCTGACACATACGTCGACGTATGTCTGTGTACGTCAACGTGTACGTGTGTCCCTGTAAATATACGAAATACTACTACAGATGCAAAAACGTCTCGAAAATAGTAAGTTGTAGCGAGGGTGCGTGCGGGGCGAAAGGCAAAGACGGTGATGGAGTCGTGAAGAGGTGTATTTTGTAACGGATTACTGACTAACTTTTACAAGACAGGTCCGAGAGGAGTTCCCCAACCAATTGGTAGGTAAGATTGGAGCGGAATAGCGGAAGCAACCTTTACGAACGATACCTACTACCAAGTTATAGCGCGTAGTTCCACAAGGGAAGCAGGGGGCTATATGTAGGTATAGTTATCGTTTCCTAAGATTCGATCCAATACAAATTACAGTCGGCGGACCTAACCAAATCAGGAAAAAAGTAAAAGTAAAAGTAGTTTATTCTTCAAATTGGGCATATTACATGCACCTATGAACGTCAATAAACTACCACCGGTTCGGAAAAATATACCTCTGCCACGAGAAGAACCGGCGTAAGAAACTCGGCGAGGTGTCATTTTTTCAAAACAATATACATTGTATAGTTAAATATAAAATTACAGTGTCAGCTACTACAAAATTACTTAAATAACAATGCTACAGTAGAAAATATATTTTCGCGATAATTACCCGTGCAGGACGCTATCACTGCCAAACATCTCTATCCATGATGTAATCGTTTATCTTATAATATGCTCTTGAAATAAGTGTTTGTTTTACTACAGATTTGAATTTAGAATTGCTAAGTTCAGTAATGTGTTTAGGAATTTTATTGTAGAATTTGATACAATTTCCCAAGAACGACTTTTTCGCCTTTACTAGTCTATAGAAGGTTATTTTGAGTTTCCCAGTATTTCTTAGTATTTCTCTTAAAAATCTTAACAGCGCGTTCTACAATTTAGTATGGCGAATTCACGGTGGGAACAGCGACATCTACATTGTACCCGAGTAGGCTTCACAGATACGGCGTATTTCATGTGGCGGGAATTTGCTTTGTGTTCACATCTTACTGTTTAGTGCTTTCCTTAGTTAGCGGTGTTACAACCTGTATTTGTTGAAATCATGGATCAGTTCTGATTCGGACATACAGGTGCCTTGCAAAACAAAAGAAAAGTGATATTAGATTTTCGATTAATGTATGTATACGATGATTAGGTACCGCTAAACTATGAAGAGTGACGTCGGTAAAGCCTTGGTGTTGTGTAGATTGCTAGGGTTACTGTGGTTAAAAAAAAAACGTTCCATTCGACATATTTTAAAATAGGGCTAGTGGCGATAATCCGACAAATTGACAAATTTTGCTATTTCTTAGAAAAAAAAAATTCACCATGCCATAGATGTCAAAAATGTTTTTGGAAATGAAAAACAAATAAAAAAATTATACGAGTTTATTGAATTGGTCCCAAGAATCTCACAAAAGCATCTGTTAATCTTACTTCTAAATGAATTATTTTTTTAATAATCTATTTGCACGGGTTTGCCCTAACAGCTTATCATAAGACAAAACAATATATTTTTTCATAACTAAAAGGTAATTGAATACTACGTTTACAATCGAACTTTAAATTGGTTCTGTTATTAGAATTTTGACTCGTCTTTTCTTAATACCTTAAAAGTCCTCAGGAAGCTCGGTTGTCCATACAAACTTAGTTTCGCTCTCATTTTAAAACAGCATGCTGGAATAACATGAAACTTTGTATACAAAATGGAATCTGGCATATCTAGGCCGGTAATCAGTTTCTGTTGCTTGAAATTATAATGGAGAAAAATACAGCGATTATTTAGATTTTATTCCAGCATAACGTTATAAAATGAGAGCGCAACTACGTTTGTATGGAGAATTGAGTTCAGTTGAGCGTGTGGTTGACCCTTAAGTATTAAACAAAACTAATAGTACATTACGATACAAGTGCAGAGAACAGGAAATTCGCAACGAGTGGTGATAAATTGAAACACGACCGAAGGGAGTGTTTTTTTAAATCGACACGAGTTGCGAATTACCTGTTCGCACGTGTATCGTACAACGTTTTACAGTAGGTACATATGGCTCTTTAAAGTTTCGACATATGCACGTAATCTGTTGATTACCGCACTCATGCGGTAAAGTAGCACCATATGTACTGGTAAATGTATTTATAACATTATTTTCTTCATTTTAAATTTACGTAGGTATCTACACCTACGTCAAAAAACAGCTGAACAAAAACGCCTTATTTAACTTAACATAAAACATTCTAAACGAAATCACTAGCCTGTAAATTAGCCAATATTAAATTCCCCAGGAACGTACAATATCCGAATTCCGAGTGAGCAAAATGAATGAAAAATATTCGAAGCCGAATTTATCAGGCTCCAATGTTCTCAGTTCATTGGTTTGCGAATAGGCAGAAATTTAACATTTTCAGACATGCTACAAAGCAGTATCTTGCTAGGTGTTCTAGACTGGTAGCTGTCGTGGACTATGACGTAACCGAAAGGTAGGTTAGGGTCGAATCCACTGATGTTTTCCGCTGGTATCGGGGAGGTTTGGATTTGTTGATCTCTTTTTTCTTGCTCGTTGGTGGCCCCTTGCTGAAATGAATTTATTTATTATTTTTTATTATTAAGGGTCCCATATTCGTACCATATGTGTGTACTGTTCATGAAAATGGCTTTCACGAATTCGTAGAAATTGAGCATCAATTAGTATGGAGCGTTTTTGGTGGCAGAGAACGATTTCCGGAAAAAAAAAACAACCTTTGACGCTCATTTGTGGCTTTTTTTGTGCTTTAATCGTAGTTGGCCACATACAAACATTTAACCCCTTAAAAACTGGTTTGAATGGCATCCTTAATATTTTTTTTAGAAATTAGCCTATTTGATAGGCATGTTGACCATTTTATAGCTTCATATCCGCGCGAGTCATAATTAATAAGTTAGTTTGTAGTAGTTAATCACTAACTTTAATAAGTACATTACGATACAAGTGCAGAGAGTAGGAAATTCGCAACGAATGGTGATAAATTAAAACACGACCGAAGGGAGTGTTTTAAATCGACACGAGTTGCGTATTACCTATTCGCACGTGTATCGTGCAACATAATCTGCTGATTACCGCACTCGTGCAGTAAAGTAGTACCATATGTACTGTAAATTAAGATTTATTAATGTTCTAACACTTATGGGTGCAAGCTTGAAATAAATGATTTGAATTGAATTGAATAGGGTTTAGACAATTTTTGTCACAAGTTTTTTTATTTTATACCACGTCAAACAAGCGTACGGCCCGCCTGATGGTAAGCGGTCATGGCAGCCTATGGACGCCTGCACCTCCAGGGGTGTTACATGCGCGTTGCCGACACTTTAAAAAATTATACACTCCTTTCTTGAAGAATCCCATACTGTAGTTCCTCGGGAAAACCTCGGCAGGGAGTTCATTCCACAACCGGAGCGTCCGATGGAGGAAATTCCTCTGACAGCGTACCATACGCGACCATTTAGGATCTAAGGTGTGAGGATGAATGCCCTGCCGACGGTGAGCAGTGCGATGATAGAAAACGGCCGTGGGCATCATGTCGAAGAGTTCTTCGGAGCACAACCCATTATACAAGCGATAGAACACGCACAAGGAGGCAAATTTTCTTAACTTAGTCTTGCTACCGGTCTTGCACTAGGCATAAGGTACGTAAATTACGTTGACGGTAGCGCAGATTGTAGGAGATCAAATAAAAAAAAAAAAAAAAGGCATTATTTTTAAAGAGATAAATTAGTTAATTAAATATAAAACTACTGGCTCTGTCAGGCCAGCAGTAAACTTCGTTTTATTAGTTTTTAAATAAAAAAAAAAAAACAAATACTGAATTATCTGTCTGTTACCGCTTGACGCTTAACCGCTAAACCGATTTAGATGAAATTTGGTAGGTATAGAGATGGTTTGAGTCCCGGACAAGGACATAGGATAGTTTTTATTCCGGAATGCAGTCCTTAGGGGGTGAAAATGGGGTAGAAGTTTGTATGTGCCAACGATATTTAAGCCTGTGCCTTCAACAGTTTAATAGCAATTATTTCTATAATAAAACGAATTGCACGCGGACGGAGTCGCGGTCATAAGCTAGTTTTATATAATTTAAACTTTACCAATATTCTTCCCTTAACTTGGCAACGTCCACTGGGTTTCCCACACTGTTTGACCGTCTTTTTGTATTTTTTTCTTGGCCAGTATGAGTATGAGTTCTCTATTTCATGCCAAGTTAAGGGTTAAAACATCTCACCTGATCTCTATTGGGTGTACAAGTGAACACTGTAGATTCGTCATCAGACATATCTTCATATTCGTCATCAGACTTATCTTCAGATTCGTCACCAGACGTATCTTTAGATTCGTCATCAGACCTATCTTCAGATTCGTCACCAGTCATGTCTTCAGATTCGTCGTCAGACTTATCTTCAGATTCGTCATCAGATTCGTTATCAGACATAGCTACAGATTCGTTAGCGCGTGATGATTCCGTGTCGTTAGGAGTATTCTCAGTAGATTCAGATCCATTAACAGTGGCTGAAGTAATGTCTGAAAATATATCAGAAGTTATTTCGAAGCAAATTTTGTGAGAGGACACAACGAAACGTCATCTCGCTCAAATTTGGAGCAGAGCAGCCCAACTGGGGAAGTACCTCTACCTTACAGAAGACTGCAGCCATAATAGCATCACTACTGACCCCCCCCCACCACTCCCTTGTAACGTGCCGTAACGTTTTTCTGTACCCCCCCCCCCCCTAGTAAAACGTTACGTAACCACCAAGTGACCATTTTTACCTAGAGTAGTCATTCCATTTGAAATTTTGAAAAAAAGAATGTTTAATAAAATGCGTGAGAGAATCTCTCTAGGCAACCGTTCTGAAGGGTTAAAAAAACAATGTTACGTAACGCCTAGTTCAAAATACCCCCTCCCGCCTCTGTAACGCATTGAACGGTCCCTTAGATAGGTATGTGGTGTTGTGTTCGTGATGGTGAGTAAGGTCGCCAGAGCAACTAAGGATACGCTGTGTTGGGAGTGGGTAGGGTATGTAAATTTCCCCGGAATTCCCGGGATTTCCCGGGAAATTTCATACAAATCGGGACCGGGACTGCAAACACCAGGAGTGGGGGACCTGCATATGTCTCTAGCTTGACAGCTGGAGACATCTGCGGGTCCCTCACTCTCAGCGCAGCGCATCCTCAAGTCAATAAAGGATCGGCAACGCACTTGTGATTCCTCTGGATTCGCGGTGTCCGCTTACCATTAGGCAGGCCGTAAGCTTGTTTGCTACCGTGGTTGTATAAAAAAAATAGAGAATAGTCCGAGGCGTCCTTCCGGGCCGGCAATGAGATTGGTTTTGCTCATACTTTGCGTGTGATCCCAACTTACCGCAGTGCGTTGCGCGTCTCGACCGCGCAATGAACAGCTGAAACGCTTTCCGCGCCGCAATTTACAACATTTAATTCAAGTAATATGAAATCTTGACTCATTTCGTCGATTTGTTAACGAGAAATCCAAAAATATATATTTACAGGTTACAGACGGTTTGGTGTAGCCCACCCTTGCCTTGCCTTGCCTTGCCTTGCCTTGCCTTGCCTTGCCGTTCGGAGTCCACAGTAAGCTCGGTTCTACATACAAGCGTAGTTTCGCTCTCATTGTAAAACGCCATGCTAGAATAACATGAAATTTTGTATACACAATGGTTTCCGGCACATCTAGGTCGGAAATTAGTTTCTGTTGCTTAAAATTATAATGGAGCAAAAATACAGGGCTTATTAAGCTTTTCATACAAGACATAAAAAACTCAAAAACTCGCTATATATTTTTTTCCATTAAAATTTCTAGCAACATTCTAATTTCCAACCTATACATGCCGGATCCCATTGTGTATACAAAGTTTCATGTTATTTCAGCAGGGCGTTTTAAAATGAGAAAGTGTACGGCTGTTATTGTTGTGCGCGGTGACTGTTACAATTCATCTTTGTACTTACAATGATGGCAGGTTTTCTTCACATTTTCGGGAATATCTAGAAAACGAATACCTATAAAAGTATAAAAAATGGGGTTTCTTGTTAAGAAAATTAACGACTTGAGTTAAGATTTCATATTGCTGGAAATTCTTAAATGTTGTTAATGTATACACAAAGGCTTATGTAAACATTGTAAACACGCGCCTGTGCTTGTAAAACGGGCAGACAGAGCCACAGGTAACATACTCGTAATGTAGAGTTAATGAAATTTAATTTTCAAAACCACTTCTAGAAATTGTACGTTTTTAGAGGGATATAATATAATATTGCAGTAACAGTTTGCTAGTCTATAGTAGCACCCTTCAACCATTTTCATACCTATTCTACTTTTATGACACTGACGGGAAATACGTTTCTGTCAATAAAATAATAATTGTAAAAACTTTTACAGCCGCTTGTACGTTTTTCATAGTCATCACTGATCAACTACTTGTTCAGAGAATATGACGGGGTTAACTTGTGCAGTTTAATAGTTGCTTTGGCCACCTTCTGTCTCCATCATCAGATTAGCTCGGAGTACCATAATATTGTATAGTCACCCAACTAGTGTAAAATTCAGTTGCAAGATTTGACCTAAACATACATCATCATCATATCAGCCGAAGGACGTCCACTGCTGGACATAGGCCTCCCCTAAAGAGTGCCACAATGACCGATCCTGCGCCACCCGCATCCAGCGGAACTTAAGTGGCAGTGGGCGGGGCACATTGCACGTAGAACCGATGGCCGTTGGGGCGGAAAGGTTCTCGAGTGGCGACCACGTGGCACGTACCGGAAGGCGAAGCGTGGGTAGGCCCCCCACAAGGTGGACGAGTGGAATAAGGAACCGCCTAAATATCGAATCGATTCTCGCGTCTGAACAGGCCCTTAAATATGTACATATGTACCTTGTCGTGTTCTTTATTATATCATAAAGAACACGATTACAGAAGGTTTGGTATAAAAAGGTTGTTTAGCCTTTTGTTTTACACACTATATTTTTAACATAAGTACCTGTTATTTCCATTTCGGACATTGGTTCCAACGATTTTTCACCTGCGCACTCTGAAACATAAAGTTAAATTAAGATAACAATGTACAGATAGTTCAACTCAGTTGTGCGCGCGGTTGCATGTGTGCGTGCGCTTGTAACTTTCGCTGTGTATGTGCGAACGCCTGTAACAACGACTGCCGAGTCACACGCACACAAACCAAACCCGTATAGTTACAAGCGCACGCACACATAGCGCCGCGCGCACAATTGAGTTGAACTATCTTGTACCTACATTAAGAGGGGGCATAACGCCAGGAAAAAAGTAGAAATCACCCGCGCGTCCCGCGACTGGCCCGCTGTGCGTAAAGGCGATGCGTCTGTTGCTGCCTCGCTCACTCCGCATAGTATATGCCCATCCAGACAGATGAAACATGATTATTTAATAACCGATAGTAATGTTTATTTGTTAATTACAATTGGAAATTAAGAACGTCCATAGACTACGGTGTTAATTAGAAATTAAGAACGTCCATGGCCTACGGTGTCAATTGGGCATTAAGAGAAGTCTCCCTGTCAGCCGCGCGGCCGCGTTAGGTATTCGATTGGGATATTGAAGTCTTTATCTCTCGTGACGTAAGCGCTCGCAGCCTTTTGCATTTCCTTCCGCAACCCGGACATCCATATTCTGATGTGTAGCAGCCATATTCTAGATGAAACGATTACAACCTCTTTTAAAAATATTATACTTTTGAAGTCATCATAAAAGTTATTACTTACGAGTAGGTAAGTAAATTTATAAATGCTTTTAGGAAATAGTACGTACAGACTAACAATCGTTTTTAACTAGTAACCCACCCCGGAATCTAGCGGATTATTCTTATACATATACAAAGGTAAATGAAGTATAAGTTAATTGACAAAAGCTAGCGCAAAATGCCTGTGAAAAATATGACAGTTTCATACAAAATCCGCGCCAGCTTTAATGAATCGACCTATTATATGGCTACAATAAAATCGGCCAAGAGCATGTCGGGTCATACTCAGTGTAGGGTTTCGTTTGGTATATTCCCAATGAACTTGCTTTAAAAAAATTAATAACAAACAAAAGAGAATACTTTCACAGCGTTTCATACGTCTTTTACTAAGAAGGGAAGACTTTTTACGATATCTGAAAAACAGCTCAACTGATCATATCCGCTATAGTTTTCATTCAGTCTTTATTAAATTTTACTTTCATTATTTTTTTCATATTTTTTGTCCCATACTTCAAAAGTTAGAGGAGGAAACATTTTTCTTTCTCTTGGAAGATATATTTCCAAAAATATTCACTTATCAAAAAGTGTTTGATGAAGACCTCTATTTATTTTGAAAGACCTATCCATATAGGGTTGAAGCAAAAAAAAAAGCGCCCACTTACTTAGTAAAGGCATGAACAGTAGGGTAGACTGGGGACAATAGAAACACGTCATGATTGAAACAAGTCAAATTTCTCGAAAACTATAATACCTATAGTACGCGCCAGTTGAAAACGAAAATAATGTAAACACCTGTTTACATTATTTTCGTTTTCAACTGGCGCGTACTATACGCGTCTGACGCAACACTGAGAAAATGCGGTCGGTCATGATTGAATCCTTTTACTCTTGTATTTTGACTAATCGAATTATTTTGGTGTCATAGTTAGGAATAAACAAATGTTTTTAATGGCCGTTGATCAGCGTTCGGGTTTTTTTTATATATAATATTTGTCATTGAAGTGAAAAACGTAGTGTGGGGACGATAGAAACAACTTGCTTGTGGACGATTGAAACGTTTCAATCGTCCTCGTGTTTTAATCGTCCCCAAAAGTAACAGACTTCAAAATATAAGGTTCTGTATTAGATGCACATGTTTGTTATATTAATCTTCACATTTATTTGTGTAGCTTTTGACCTAGTTGATAAATAATAGATATAAGTTTTTTTTTCTAATACCGTATATTATGTGAACATTTGTTTTTAACCGACTTCATAAAAAAGGAGGTTCTCAGTTTGACCCGTATGTTTGTATTTACGTTTCGTTGTCCAAAATTATCTCGCGTTCGGCTACATCGATCTTGATGCGGTTTTTAGAAAAGTATTTGTCACATTCTTGAGAAAGTTTTTGTGCATGATATTAAAAAATGGTTATTAAGAGAAATGCCTAGCTGAGCAACTTTTCAAATCTCGAATTTTTGAAGCAATATTTCTGTCGCGCTGCTGTGGGCGGGAGCGGGAGCTGTCTATGTGTGAGCGCACGCACACAAGCGCGGCCCACGAGCGCTCGTTGCGCGCCGTTCCGTTGACATCGCCCGCGAGCTGAACAATAGTTATTTGTTCAACAAGAGAGCAAAGTAAATTTTTGCTGCGAGTGTTGATGTTGAGTCCCGAGCAAGCGAAAGACTCTACAATTTAAAAAATTAGAATCTTGAGCGTAGCGAGGGACTCAAAAACACGAGATGCAAATATCTTTGCTCTCGTGTGATACATACAACTTTTCACCTCAGCGGCGAGAAAATATAACGCAAAGGCATAGTGATAGAGAGAATGAAGTTACTTATACTAACCTACGATATGAAAAGTTAAAAAGTTGGTGTCGACCGAAATATGTTCAAATACTTTATCAGGTACAAAGAGCGTTAAAGTATCTTGAACATTTTTTTGCCATCGTTGCATTTTTATGCCTCTTCAGGGCGCATTTTTCCACTGATTCTCGTGAAATATCCTTTTCTCAAACATGCGCCTAAATGTATGCATTAATGTCACGAATAGAGCACATGAAGTTACCTGTTTATGGCTCTCAGGCTTTTATGGAGAATGTATGAAACTAACATTATTGTCCGTTGCTCTAACTTTTTAAATTTGCTTACCAAAAACAACTGACAAAGGAAGTTTTTTGTTTTTTGATATTTTTGGACTTTTTAAAAGTTTTTTTTTTGTACTTTTCGACAATATTTTTGCTTTCTCATGTTTTCTGATATATTTTTTTTAGTTTTTACGTGGTTTTTGGAATTTTTATAGTTCTTGCGTGTTTTTTTTTAATCGTGCTTGTATTTTGTAGCAATTTTAGTTGTTTTTTTGGAATTTTGGTATTTTTTTGTTTTTACTCGTTATTTTAAAGCGTTTTTTGTGTTTTTTGATGTTTTTGGACTATTTTTTGTACTTTTCTTCAGGTTTCTTTGTTATTTCATGGTTTTTGCTTTTTTTATTTTTATGTATTTTTGGGTTTTATTAGATTTTTTTTGTGAATTTTAGTATTTTTTTTAGTTTTTACGTGGTTTTTGTTTTTTTTTTAGTTTTTACGTGGTTTTTGGTTATTTGATGTTTTTGGACTATTTTTTGTACTTTTCTTCAGATTTCTTTGTTTTTTCATGGTTTTTGTTCTTATTTTTATTTTTATGTATTTTTGGGTTTTATTCGATTTTTTTTGGTGAATTTTAGTATTTTTTTTAGTTTTTACGTGGTTTTTGGGTTTTTTATAGTTCTTGCGTGTTTTTTTTTGATCGTGCTTGTATTTTGTGGCATTTTTAGTTATTTTTTTGTGAATTTTGGTATTTTTTCTTTTTTACTCGGAAGCGTTTTAAGTGTTTTTTGATGATTTTGCGTATTTTTTTGTACTTTTCGTCAGTTTTTCTTGTTTTTTGATATTCTTTTAGTTTTTACGTGTTTTTTTGGTATTTTTTTAGTTCTTTCTTGTTATTTTGTAGCGTTTTTGTGTTTTTTGATGTTTTAGGACTTTTTAAAGGTTTTTTTGTTTTTTTTTTTACTTTTCATCAGGTTTTTTGTTTTTGTTTTTTTTTTATAAGTTTTAACGTGTTTTTTGGTATTTTTTTTACTCCTTTCGTGTTTTTTTAAGTCGTGCTTGTATTTTTGTAGTATTTTTCGTGTTTTTTGTTGTTTCGCTCGAGTTTTTCGTGTATTTAAGGTATTTTTTTTTAGTTTTTTCGTGTTATTTTTTAGCGTTTTTTGTACTTTTCATCATTTTTATGTTTTTTTCATTTTCTCGTTTTTTGGTATTTTTTGTAGTATTATTCGTGTTCTTTTGCTTTTTATGTTTAATTATATTGATATTTTTGGTTTTTCGTGTTTTATGGATTTTTTTTGTAGCAATTTTCGTGTTTTTATTTAATTTCCGTTATTATTTGTATTTGTTATTTTTCGTGAATGCTTTGGTATTTTTGGGACTTTTGTATTTTTTAGTTTTTAGATTTTTTTACATTGTAGTTTTTAATTGTTTTTTTTTTAACATGTTTGAGAAAAGTACTATACAATCCTCGGCCGGGACAGGGATTGCTGGACGAGTTTGGGATAAACGGCCGAGTCGTAGATGAGGCCGGATAAAACGAGGCCTGCAAAAACTACAATGTAAAAAAATCTAAATACTAAAAACTTACTTCACGGCCTCTGCAGTAATGTACTATTCTTTGTTTGTCATGTAAAGTTTTGAAAAGTAAAATAAACACACTCACGAGGTCTACACAGCTCAGAGCTACTAGATTAGTGGTTTTAAATGTGGACTGGTAGTGTGTGTGGTGTGGTGGTGTGGTATATGGTAGGTGTCTGTAGGGAACCCTTCTTTGTGGGTAATCCGACACGCACTTGGCCGGTTTTTTGGAGTGATTCCGAAAATGTTCACTTTATCAAAAAATGTTTGATGAAGACCTCTATTAATTTTAAAAGACCTATTAGACAACAAACCACACCGTAATGTTGAAGCAAAAAAAAATTGTCATCCCCACTTTACGTGCAGGAGAGGTACACTTACATTTTTTTTTTAGATTTCGTTTTACCATTTTGTCAGATTAATGCTTTATAAATCCATGCCAAATTGCAGTTTTCTAGCACCAACAATCAAAGAGCAAAGCCTCGGACAGACAGACGGACATACAAACAGACAGACGGACATGGCGAAACTACAAGGGTTCCTAGTTGACTACGGAACCCTTAAATTTAGTGTAATAATTTGACTTGGAGTAAGACTCATACGTAAGAGAAATTTATCGTCTATTTTTGCATATACTACACACAATCGTTTAACCGAGGTTGACTGCCGCGCAATGATAACGTTGTAATTTGAACTGTAAAGTTTGTTACATAAGGTAGATATTAGATTTTTTGTTGAGAAGTTTTCATCAAACTTTTACCTGCAATTCATAAACTATAGTGTTGGGTTTTATAAATTCTACGTTTTATTTGGGACACACTCTTGTTGATACTATTATATTTACTTCGCAGTCTTGAGCGCTCCCTACACAGTCCTCTCGTCTCAGTGGAGCGATCGGGACTGGCTCCGCCCGTGAACAGCAACAGCAGATATACTGCGCCGCGCGGAACGTGCGACGGAAGAGACGGTATCGCGCGGAAGAAAAAGGGCTTATGCGCCAAATATGTTTTAGCTCAATAACTCAGAAATATTACAACATTTTGATAAATCGCTAATAGCAAAAATGTATTATGTCGTAATGTATTTTATGTAATTTTTTTACTTCAATAGTATGCAAGGTAACGTCACACAATTGAAATTAGGTGAAAATTAGACATGTTTTGACGATTTTTTTCTATCGAGCCAACTTTAGTCTTTAATGGTTTTGTTCAAACTCAAAAATAGCAAATATGATCTAGTTTTCGTGTAATTGGTTTTTTTTGCATTTAGACTTTATTATGATAGGTAAATATTCAATCTGCGAACTGCAATTTGGCGTGGTACCCCCTCTTAAACAATTGACAAACCTGTAGTTACAATAATAGTACATTACGATACAAGTGAGTGGTGATAAATTAAAACACGACCGAGTTACGAATTACCTGTTCACACGTGTATCGTACAACATTTTACAGTACATATATCTCTTCAGAGTGTTGACATATGCACGTAATCTGCTGATTACCGCACTCGTGCGGCAAAGTAGCACCGTATGTACTGTAATAGTACATTACGATACAAGTGCAAAGAACAGGAAATTCGCAACGAGTGGTGATAAATTGAAACACGACCGAAGGGAGTGTTTTAAATCGACACGAGTTGCGAATTACCTGTTCGCACGTGTATCGTACAACGTTTTACATGGCTCTTTAAAGTTTCGACATATGCACGTAATCTGCTGATTACCGCACTCGTGCGGTAATGTAGCACCATATGTACTGTAAATATATTTGACTTCGACTTTGACTTTGCATGTAACTTCTTCCACAGTCATCAACTACTTGTTGAGACGGTTAGAATGAACCCAAATATGACGGGTTTATCTTGTGCAGTTTGTGAGTTGATCTAGCCACCTCTTGTCTCCGAAACCAGATCAGCTCGGTGGTACCATTAAAAAAAATATTGGGGGACAATCTTACACAAATCGACCTAGTCCCAAACTAAGCAAAGCTTGTACTATGGGTACTAGACGACGATATATATACTTATATAGATAAATACATACTTAAATACATAGAGAACATCCAAGACCCAAGAACAAAATCCGTGCTAAATGCACAAATAATGCCCTGGCCGGGATTCGAACCCGGGACCTCTAGCTTCGGAGGCAGTGTCACTACCAACTAGGCTAAACAGGCCGACATTATATTGTATAGTCACCAAACTAGCACAAGTACCTATGCCAATTTTCAGCGCAATTGAGTGTAAAATTCGGTTGCAAGATTTGACCTAAACATACATCATCATCATATCAGCCAAGAGCGCTCGTGGCCCAGCGGCGCCCGCGTACCGCGTGCGGTATGCGAGGTTAAGCAATGTGGGCTCAGGTCAGTTCTTGGATGGGTGACCGCTTTGAGTAGTTACTAACTGAGCACTCTCGTGCTTTGGAAGGCACGTTAAGCCGTTGATCCCGGCTGCTGTCAACGACAGCAGTCGTTAAGCCAAGTTAGAGGCCTTCGGGTGGCTTGAGAACTTCTAACAGTCAAGTTGCCCACTCACTTGACAAGGGGGGTCGAAGTTGCACCACGTCTGAAGGGAGTACCCTCCGTTACCCTACACGTGACCCCTGGATGGTGCTAAAAGTGCAACAAAACTGGCAACCGTACTTGTCTTCTCGAAGATCTCACTGTTCGTAAATAAATGCCATACGATTAAATATATAAATCATATCAGCCGAAGGACGTCCACTGCTGGGCATAGACATTGTGGCACTCTTTGGGGGAGAAAGAGTGCCACAATTACCGATTCTTCGCCTCACATCCAGCGGAACTTAAGTGCGGGCACATTGCACGTAGAACCGATGGCCGTTGGGGCGGAAAGGCTCTCGAGTGGGGACCACGTACCGGAAGGCGCAGCGTGGGCAGGCCCCCCATTAAGGTGGACTGATGACCTGATGAAGGTCGCAGGAAACACACATACTGACACACAAACATTGCAAGTTAAATAAAAGCTTGTAAAATGGAGGATGGCGCCATCCTACTAGGTACTCATCTACATGGCATTATTGACATGTAAAATACCACATTTTATGGATAAATATCTAAATCTTAATCTAAAAATGGAGTAGCCTCATCACCATCGCTGAAGATAGGTACAGTCAGCCAGGAACGTGCTTTACCACTTATGAACCTTCATCATCATCATGAAAAATGTTATGAGAATTCATGAAGCGAAATTTGTATGTCAGGATCGTAGCAAATGGAAATCCGTGATCTCTGCCTACCCGTCTGGAAAACAGACGTGATTGCGATCTGGAAAACATCGTATGTATCATCATCATATCAGCCGAAAGACGTCCACTGCTACACAAAGGCCTCCCCTGGATCTTTAGAATCACCAGTCCGGTCTTGCGTCGCCCTCGTTCTTTTGAATAGAATCGAGATCTGTAGGCCACTTTCTTGGCCGAATGTATCCTATATATAATCCTAATAAAATCTTACCAGAAAGAATATTTAGGTACCTGTATTTACTGCAGTTGACGGTCTAGGAGTTCCCGATTTATATAAACTACACTTGGAGGTATCTGGAACAATAAAATATAATTTACGTAAAGGATGATTCACAGTAGGCCGTTCCGTGTCCGGGCCGGCCCGTTTTCTTCTAGAGAACTACGACGACCGTTGCGTTTGCTGTCATAGAAAACGGGCCGGCCCGGACACGGAACGGTCTATTGTGAATCATCCTTTAGGTATTGGGGCCTACGCTAGGCGCGGATTAAACGGAGCGGGCGCACGCCTATCGAAAAATTAAAAAAAATAGTATGAGCGGCGCTAACTGACCCGCGGCGGGTTGCATAGAGCGAGTACCCGCAGGCGTGCGCCCGCGCCAGCTAGCGTAGGCACTTAGTCACACACGGATTTTCGAAAGATCTCAACTCGAGCGTAATTTTGTGAGTTGTGAGCGGCGTAAGGAAAGGTCTTCATCAATACCGGGATCCCAGAAACACTACGACATTATATAACGTGCGTCCATTTTTTGAATTGTTCATTAAGAAATATTGTTTCAAACATTACTCTAAATTAACCGATTTTTAGCAACAAGAAAAAAAATGCTACTTATGTACGTTATTGTCTGAACCTTTCATTCAATCATCGTACCATTAAATCAGTTTATTGGATTTATTATTACTTGTCATAAATTTAGTTCAATAATTTTAAATACTAGATAAAGGCTCCTAACTATGTGTTTTTTTGTAAAAGCTCATTTCTCGTTTCGAGTTGCTCTCCAGTTTATTCGCATTGAAACTACGATGCAGGTGAAATAGGGACGCAGACAAAGGCTATGCTCAGTTGGCCGTCAAAAGAGAGGCAAAAAAGTAGGTAGATGGGAAAACTCTATTTGGGAGTTAGCCCTTGGTCACTCTTAAATTGACACACATTTTGCAGTTTCCTGGAGGCCACTGCAGCCGAGTGTTAATGCACACGACTTTTAAACTGAAGTTCGAGGTTCAAATGCCCGCTTCCAGTGAAGGCTTTTTCAAAAAAATATCTACGAAATGTGTACATTTTTGATGAAGGAAAACATCGTGAGGAAACCGGGTCTTATTCCAAGGTCTAGGTTATCCTCTGGTTTGGAAGGTCACATAGCATTCGCTTTTGTAAAACTAGCCTCTGCAGCTGCGCCAATTTTTTGGGTGGACAATTTTACACAAATCGACCTAGTCCCAAACTAAGCAAAGCTTGTATTATGGGTACTAGACGACGATATACATATTATAAATAGATAAATACATAGGAAACATCAAAGACTCAGGAACAATACTCGCGATAAAATGCACAAATAATGCCCTGACCGGGATTCGAACCCGGCAGGGCACTACCAACTAAGCCAAGGTGGTCGTCAAATTATATGGTTGGAAGTTGCACAGGTTCCTGTCTACCCTGCGGGACACCCGGAAGTGACACTGTCATCGGCGCAAGGTAAGTTAGTTCGAGCTCAACGTGTCGCAAAAATTGATTTTTCTCAAACATGTAATAAAATATGGACGTTATGTTCTTTATAAATGTAATAAACCGCGAAGGTGAAATTTATACTTAAGATTTCTTTATAATAAATGTCATAAACGTACTCCAATCCTCAATTAAACACTAATTAAATAACGACGAAATATGTTTATTGATTAGCTACTTAACAAATATTAAATTTCTTAAGGTTTTATCACCTCAAAGTCAGTTAGTCAGTGCCAAATGTTTTCGAATTTGCCTAGATGGCACTGCACGGGCGTTATCTCTGCTAATGTTACTGAATACCATTTAAATTGTTTGGCACTGACTTCCAAAGGTGATAAAAGAAGGAGTGGGACATATTCTCAAAACCATGTTACCTTTCATCAAGCGACCGAGTTGTCGGCTGTAAAGTCGGGTTGCGCCGGAGACCAGGACAGAGAAGCTGCGCAGAGAGAGACGGCTGCGCGGATGCCGATCACGCCGCATCAAGAGCGCTATCTCGTCACTAGAAAATAAATTAACGTTTATCTCAGATTAAGGATTTCTATTACAGAGATCATATACGCGGTCCATAAAGAGGGACGGAAAGGATCTTATGCAGCTAAATCGAGGACTCACACTGGAGCGGCCTGCGGTGGCTGCCAGTTGGACACTAAGACAATCCTAACAATCATTCAGACACACGCGGCCTTGATTGTCATAGTTTACAACTGGCTGCTACCGCAGGCCGCGCCTGTGTGTGACACGCTTTAGGCCTGAATCACACTGGCGGTCAATAGTAAATTTGACAGCTAATGACAAGTCTGCGAGAGCCTTAAACGGCTAGCGGTTAACCATAAACAACCTCTTTAATTTGGGCGAGTAATCGTCTATTTGCCTTAATGACATATCAAATAGATTGACGCCCGCCATTAAAAAGTGGAACTATGACAAGGACAACAAATGATATATCTCTCTGTCGCTCTTATTCGAAGAATTGCATCTTTCGTCTCTGTTATTTGATGTTTTTAAAACTTATCTGTTTAATAAGTTTAAATTACGCGATAGCAGGTCAGGCTTGTATGGAATCAGATCGGTTTGCAAAGATCTGTTACTACCTTGTTGTCACTTTGCCGTTTTCAAAGGTAGCTTTAAATACTCAGCAACAAAATGCTGGAATAACATACCGCCACCTATCAAAAACTTAAATACAGTTGCTACCTACGTTTAAATTAAAACTAAAACAAAAAACCAAAGGACGCTGCCTCCTGGTACTAGAGTAAAACCGTCGTATCTGTAGTGGTCGAAATCGTACTTATGCGCCGTTCAACTTTGTTAATCTTAGTACCTACTTATAGTATAATTATTACATTCATGTTATTTATTTCCTCAATATGTACTTTATTACCCAACGTATTTATTTAGCCTACACATCAAACCTGTCTTCATATATTCATAGTATCTATCATACAGTATAATTTTATAAATATATCCACGTATATAAACATATATATTCATACCTATTTTATTTTCAACACTAACTATAATAGTCTTAGCCATACAGTTTCCGACAAGCAGCAAGCAAATCCGTATTGTACGAAGGGTCGGCCTGAAAACCAGCGTTGTAGTAGGTAAGCCTGCTTTTTAGCATCATAATTTTAAAAGTTTTTATTTCTACATGTAAACTTGTGCCTATTTAAGCTTTATTTTAACGCTTGTAATGTTTTGTAGCATTGTCTGTAAACATTTTTCAATTTGGACTTAAATAAAAAAAAAATCGATGTCTATCTCTATTCAATTTAGTATAATCACGCTCGCACGTGGTATTATTATTTGACGTTTACTCTGGGGCTTTTACAGAAAGCGCGGGCGGCCCGCGGGCACAATGACCAATAATGATAATAAGTATTCCCTTCACATGATACGAATAACATTAATCTTAATTTTGGCATATACTCGTACATATCTCCGAATAGAAGTTCTCAGGATGAAATAAAAATTAAGCAAACAACTTTTGCAACGGGGCAGAGCCGTCGGAAAAATTACAAATTTAAATTCGGAACGACTAACAGCCACTTCTTTTTCATATCATTTGAATCCCGTTGAGACTGGCCGCATAATATTTCCATAAAAAAGATTCGATTGTCAGAAAACAGAGAAAACCTTTGCCTTGTGAAAGCTGTTCGTTGAATTCTGAAATTGTTGAAAAAGTTAAAAGAAATATAATGTCTGCGCTATCCCGTTTCCGCGATTGTTACTCATTAAATAAAACGATTTAAAGGAATTTAATTACGTGTATTATGCATTACATACATCGCGAGTTTCGAGTCCTAACCCTTAATCCCAAGCCTGGATATACGCGACCAAAAAAAACCGACTCCAATTTTGTACTTCGCCATGTCACACACATGAATTTTCAATACATCCTTCCCACTTCATCATATGTACAGCCCTCTTATTTACAAACTGGCTCGTCCTCATCTGTCACCTCACACCTCACCCGTTTTTATACGGAAACTGACAAATGACGTTTGACAGTTTCCATATAAAAACAGGTGAGGTGAGGAGGAGGTTTGTGAATAACACCCCAGTACAGTCGACTACACCCATAGTGTAAACTTTTTAAAATCACGATTACTACTTGAAAGCTTCAAGTGGAAATCGTGATTTTAAATAGTTTTAACTATACCTACCTATCGATCCACCCAACGTTACAAAAATAATATATCCACGACCCCATTAATAAAAAGTCAATACAGACACGGATACATATTTTTGTAACATTGGTCGGATCGATCTCTTTGTAGTGTACTGCGTTCCTATAGCAAATGAGCCAAGTCACTTTATATAGGTCGATGATATTTTTGGAGTTTCGGCGATTCCTCAGCGAACCCATACTGACCTTCAGTTCCTCATCATAAGGCCCACTTCAAAATGTGTAAGTATTTTGACGAGAATTAGTTGCTATGTCATCGAAATTTCATAGAACTTTGTGAAGTGCCTACATCATTGAGGAGTTCCGTAAGGGCCTATGCTAGCTGGCGTTGATTACACGGAGCGGGCGCACGCCTATCGAAAAATAGTATGAGCGGCGCTAACTGACCAGCGGCGGGTTGCATGAACGCTACACGTTACACGTGACCCCTGGGTGGTGCTAAAAGTGCAAACTGGCAACCGTACTTGTCTTCACGAAGATCCCGCGGTTCGTAAATAAATGCCATACGATTTAAAAATAACCACCTTTACGCTTCACACCAAATATGTGGTTTCCGAGAGCCAATGCTTGGTTAACTACAGAAAATACCGTAATCGGAATATGCGCGCCTATCAAATTCGAGGAGTTCCTTCGATTCCTCCTAGATCCCATCATCAGACCTTCACCGAAATGATATGGGGCCACCTTGAGGGTACCTTATTTGAAACAAAAAAGAGTTATCGTAATCGGCTTACGTGGTCAAGAGTTATCGGGGAACATACATACCTAAAAATATAAAAATAAAAACGAACATGCAGACGAACTGAGAACCTCCTTCCTTCTATTGAAGTCGGTTTAAAAACGGCCGCGGTAAGCGGTTGACGATGGGTTAGCACTTCTGGTCAAGCTGGTAGGTAGAGGAAGAAAATTAATATATTTTCTCTCCTACATTGTGCATGTGCAACCTACCCACATTCAAGAAGTTGTTTTTTGACCAAAATATGTAAAAGGTTTAGCGGTCCTGGGTTCGAATCTCAGTGAGGGTAAATATTTGTGTGATGCACATCATTAACATGGATATTAGCTTCTGAGTTTTGGATGTTTTTTTACGGTGGCAAACAAGTTTTGCCTGCCTGATGGTAAGCAGACACCTTAGCCCATGGACACTTGCAACTCCAGAGGAAACACAAGTACGTTGCCGACCCTTTATTGACTTACACAGCGCATCCTTGGGAGCTCTGGCGACTTTACTCACCACCAGGAACAACACCACATACCTACCTAAGGGGCAAGTAGTGATGCTATTATGGCTGTGGCCTTCTGTACTTCCCCAGTTGGGCTGCTCCAAATTTGAGCGAGATGCCGTTTCCCTGTGCCCTACCTCTTCTGTTTTCTATGTAAATTCGTTTCGTCATTGAGAAGTCATACCCAGTGACAAATGTTAGTGTTTTAAAATATATTTATTCTGCCTGTTATTGTACTTGTAATGTACAACTTTCTTTTGTTGAATAATTTCATTCATATTTTGTTCTACTTTTAAGATCCATTCATATTGTATCTTCTATTGAGCAATTTTGTTCAAAGACTAAAAAAAACCTTTTTTGGCTCGAAAACATTGTTGAAAATATAATTCATTGTAGTTGTTTGTAATTTGTCTGAAACATAGCGATAAAACCATGCCATCCTTTTTAACGCTGCTCCCACAGAAGCTGAACACCACGGGTCAATGCTTGGAAACCGGTAGGTATTCTCTCCATACAAAAAAAAAACGGTATTATCTTCGTTCTTTCGTTTACCATTTCATGTTTAATCAGGCAATCTAATATTACGAAGTAATACTTAACAGTTGAGTCCTACATAAAGACCAGACTAATTTATTATTTGACTATTTTGAGATTAGGGTGATTCCTTTGTAATACAAAAATTAGTCATACAATTCATATGGGTAAATTTCGTAACACAAATGAGTAAATTAATATGTAGACACAATTAAGTCCTTCTAGGTATATCTTCTTGAAATTCACCCATTTACCAGTTCCGAGCCCTGCCAGGTTATACGCACTTACCCACGAAGTCGCAGGCAGAAGTTAGTATTTAAATTGGAAAATAATTACGTACCATATCTCACGAAGATACACTTCTTTATTGTATCTTCCAAGATGCGCGGCACGCCAGGCCTTGGCAAGTGATTCGTTTTGTACCATCTTTTGATTGTAGAACGCCATTAAACTATTCGTGTAATCAACTCGTGGCACAAACTACTAAGAAGATGACTCCAATTCAATATACTCCTTGGATGACTCGTGGCGTTTTGCGTTGGATGTCTTGTAAGTTATTTTTTTAGTGGGTATACCCTCTTTTTTAATGATGCAAGTCTTGTTCTAACAACCTCACACAGCCAATTTTTTTTCAGTATTGTATGAAATCGTTAATGGATAGGAATCCGCTCAAGTTAACAGTTTTGATAAATTTATAGTAGATTAAAAAAAATAACAAATAACAAAGAAAATCTTTAGTTCAGACCAGTAACATACATCCATATGTTGTTGGTACTGTTATAACTGTTTTTCACGTAAGAAGAGTCTGGTGACAGCTGTCAACCCAGTACAAATTATGTCATTTTTGACGTATAATGACATCATTTGTACTGGGTTGACAGCTGTCACCGGACTCTTCTTACGTGAAAAACAGTATAGTAGCGTATGACTTATGATTATGTTAGTATTAAGTATGTTTTGCTTAAACACTCAATGGGGCCCTTTTACACTAAGTATTAATATTATTAGAATACTGGGATGTCAATATTATCGCGAGTTTCGAAATGCTTGGATTTTGCGTCAATATTCATCAATAATCACGTGATACGGATCGCGAGATGAGTGTATCGCGTGATAATAATCATCATCATCCTAGCGTTATTCCCAAGTACAGTTGCATTCTGAAGCATGCCTGGGGTCCGCTACCTAATCCCAAGAATTGGCGTAGGCACTAGTTTTTACAGAAGCGACTGCCATCTGATCTTTCACCCAAAGGGGAAACTAGACCTTATCAGGATTAAGCTCGTCAAGTGAGTGGGCAACTGGACTGTTAGAAGTTCTCAAGCCGCCCGAAGGCCTTTAACTTGGCTTAACGACTGCTATTATAGAAGGCAGCCGGGATCAACGACTTCACGTGAGTTCCAAAGCACGGGAGCGCTCAGTTAGTAACCACTCAAAGCGGTCACCCATCCAAGGACTGTCCCGCCCGACATTGCTTAACCTCGCATACCTACCGCACGCAGTACGCGGGCGCCGCTGGGCCACGAATGCTTTGTCGTTATAATCGCGTGATAATAATAACCGTGTAATAGGCCCCATTTAATGCCTTTATAATACTTTATACATAAGGCCGGTGCGAAGGGAGTTTCGCCGTATAATTTTGCCTTTTCGTGTCGCATCTCTTTACTAAGTAATTATAGAAAGCAAGAAATACAGAGTCGTAAATAGGTACGAGTTTTATTTTTCCGTAGTATTAAGGGCCGGTTGTTTCTAAACGACAGTAATCGAATTTTACGTAGGTTACTGGTTAGTATAAATAAATAAATATTAGGGGTCATTTTTTACACAAATCGAACGAATATATTTAATACATAGATATATACTTATAGAAAACATCCAAGTCTCAGGAACAAATGGCTCTGCTCACCACATCATCCAAGTCTCAGAAACAAGCCCTTACCGGGAATCGAACCCGGGACCTCTAGCTTCGAATTCGAAGGCAATGACCTCAGAGTACCCAGAGTAGACGTCAAATAATAATACCGCTAAGAGCGAGAAGATATACTAAATTGAATAAGAGCGACAGAGAGGGATATATCATTTGTTGTCCTTGTCATAGGTCATAGTTCCGGTTTTCTTTATTTGCCTCAATGTCATCTAAACGTCAAGTCAAATAGTTTGAGGCAAATAAACGATTACCCGGCCAAATTAAAAAGGTTGTTTTTGTAAGCCGCCAGACGTTTAAGACTAGATCTCAATTTAGCTGCATAAGAGCTTTTCTGTTCCCCTTGGTGAAACTTGTATAGGATCTCTATAGAAATCCTTACTCTGAGGCAATGACACTACCAACTAGGCTAAACAGGCCAACCAATTGAATGAAAAAATTGACAGCTCGTTTCGGTTCAGTTCAGTTTATTTATCGGTAACATCATTATACAAGACATACATATTGATTACAATTTAACACATAGTCAGTATATACTGCATTATTCACACATTATTCATCCAGAATACAATTAGGTATACTACCGCTCATAATTATTTAGGCACCCATACCTTTTTCCATAAATCTGTACTAGTAAATAACTACTAATTGCTGGTTCATAGAAAAGTGTAGTGTTTGTATGAACCAGCAATTAGTAATTGCAAAAAGAATACTACCATTTTAAAAAGGGGGTCTCTGGCACCGATTTAAGGCTCAATAAGTCAGCTAAATAAAAAATGCAAAATGCACGCCACGCAAAACTGTCAAGGGACTCTGACTTGGCAGTGTATTACTGAAAGTCATTTTTGTATACAGATGTACGGAAAAAGGTGCCTTGGGTGCCTACATAATTATGAGCGGTAGTGTATACATGCAGTTGTCTATTAGACGATCCACCCAAAATGCCGGGCCACACTGCTCCGTTGCGTTGCATTTCGTCGTGTCGTTGCAACGGATTTAATTTGGCATATCATAAAGAATACACGTAAATCGTCGCAACGCAGCAGTGAGGCCCGGCTCGGCTCTAATTCCATGATTGACGCCTGATAAGAATATTGTTGCAATATTCCTCAGTAGAAAATAATTGCTGTGAAACAGAATGTTAAATAACATTTAGGCTGGGCTGCACCAAACCGTCTGTAATCGTAAGCGGTGTTCGTTAAAACCTGATTGTATGGAAATTTAACGTTGATCGGTCTGTGATCGTCAGTTGGTGCAACTCGGCCTTAGCCTACTGTCTCATAATTTATCGGTGCGGGGTGCCAGTAAGCTGTCAGTTAAGACAATATAGATTCTTTACTGCATCACTAATTTAAACGAATGCTTTCTGATTGGAGCAGGATGCGCGGAAGCGGGGTGATACGAATGCACTACTGCATCAATATTGCCCCGCCTTGGAGCATTTATAATTATCATCATGTCAGCCGAAAGATGTCCACTGCTGGACATAGGCCTCCCCCAAAGACTTCCACAATGACCGGTCCTGCGCCACCCGCATCCAGCGGACACCCGCGACCCTTACTAGGTCATTTATAATACTACTGCGCAAATGTAATACTGCCAGTAAACGATCAAGTGAAGAAATCAGGACAAAATCAGTAAGCTCTCGGTAAAGTAGAAAATACCGCATGTACGGTGGGCCTCACAAGGAGCTGACCACCTTTGTACCTTGTTGCTTTAATCCCAAAGTGTTCAGACACTTATGGTGCCGACTGTACGTACAGGGTAAACCTGGTACGTACGTCCAGATTTCGCCTCGACAGGTCAGGAGCCTAATACCACAAAACTTTACTAAGCGTACAATTTGGCAAAATTAATTTGACTATATTTCTATAGAAATTTTTACAATTTTGTCGAATTTTAGACTTGTACTCATAAAGTTTTTTGGTACAGTGGTCAGAATATATAATAGTCTAATGGACGGTTCACACCAAACGGTCTGAGTCGGCGCGCACGCCACCCTCCATAAGAATTCGAACCCTCCATACAGAAGCAAGACTTCGTATCCAAACGGCAGCGGCAGAGCGGGCGGCAGCCGACCGGCCCGCAACCCATTCATATGAAATCTAACTTCTGTATGGAAGGTTCGAATTCCTTTGACTCTAGTGGGGTCGCGCCGACTCCGGCCGTTTGATGTGAATCGTCAATTAGTTTCTTGAATTGCCTTCAAAGACTTTTTTTTATTGTCAACCATAAACCGTCACTTTTCCATACAAATATGAAATTGCGGAATAGTGTTGAGAAATGATTTGTTGAAAATTGCGCAATTAAGAATCTAAAAAAAAATATTCGGCAAAAAAAATTTAATCATTGCAATCGTTAGAATTCCTCGAACTTAGGGTTACTTTCCACCAGTGATGTGCTATTCTACGTGGCTATAAATGCGTTTAAATCCATCAATCATATTAATTGGTCGACATAGCATAGCACTAGGAAACGGGTTTTCGTAGGACATGGCGGTTTTGCTGCTTGAAACCAGTGAACAAAATGCAATTTTGCTGCGAGCGTGAAATAGTTATTTGTTCAACAAGAGAGCAAAGTAAATTTTTGCTGCGAGTGTTCGTGTTGAGTCCCGAGCAAGCGAAAGATTCTATAATTGAATCACGAGCGTAGCGAGTTTATTAGAATTAGAATCTTGAGCGTAGCGAGGGACTCAAAGACACGAGATGCAGATATCTTTGCTCTCGTATGATACATACAACTTTTCACCTCAGCGGCGAGAAGATATAACGCAAAGGAATAGTGATAGAGAGTTAGTTTTTTTCACGCTCGCAGCAAAATTGCATTTTGCTCACTGGTTTCAAGCCGGAAAAGTGGTTTTCACGCTCGCAGCAAAATTGCATTTTGCTCACTGGTTTTACGCAACAAAATCGCCATTTTCGAGCCGCTGAGGTGAAAACTACTTTTTTTTTAGAAGAATAGCTTACACATCTTTGCAGCATAGCTGCACAGCACATCTCTAGCACCTTTTTTAGGCAAAAAGCAATCTTCTTACAAACAACTTCCTGTTTGTCAGCTGACACAAGCTTTTAGTTTACAAGTTGAACTTCGCGAGCTTTCTCCGGAGCTTTCGGTAAAAGCATTAGCAGAGAATTAAGTTTCAGCGCAGTAAAAGTTAAGTTTTGAAAATATTTTTCAGTTTCAAGAAAAAGTTCCAGTTTATGCAACTTTTGTAAAACTCGCTTTTAAAACACCCATTTGCAAAACATGTTTCATGAACAGTAGGCTAGTATTGTATAGTGGAATTCATAAGTTTGGTAAGCCGTTTGGTACTTTGTCGCTGTCACCCGTTATGTTGAAAGTATGACAGTTTAAACATGACGCTAAAGCGACAGGGTACTAGAACTACTTATTCGACATCCTAACAAACAGGGCAATATTTGCATTAAACGCCGCATATCCAGTAACTGCTTTTAGTGACAATTCCATATTATCATTTATAGATTCATAGGTACTTTAGTATTTTTTGTCTTTTTTTGTATTTATTATGTAGAGTTCTGATTTTCATAAAATAATATCCAATTCACTCTACGTTCTCATGTACCTAATATTTGCATGCCCACGACTGGGCTGAACACACTGTGAAACATAATGCCGTGTTAACGTCTATTTACATAAATAATTTCATTTATTGATTGATTGACAAACGTTAAGTCTTTGATACTCCCCATTAACTCACCTCCCCGGAATGCAACACTATTACCCAGAGCCGTAGTGATGTCACACGGCAAAATGCACTTAAATTGTGAACGAGTACTTAGTATATAGATCGTTCAATCCTTAATAAATCGCCCCACTCCTCATTGCATTCTACTTCATCATGTCAAACGAAGGACGTCCGCTGCTGGACATAGGCCTCCCCCAAAGGCTTTCACAACCTTCTACTTCCCCAACCTCAATTGCTACCCCCATCAGTTTTAACCGCGCTCCTAGTGGTGGATTCTTGCGTGGGCCGTGGAAGAGGAACTCCTCCGTTTTACCCTAGGATATTTTGAGTCCCAGTAGGTGGATCCTTTCGACAACCAGTGTAGCTATCACTTGCTCTAGTCGTGCAGCCTTCTCATAGGTCCGCCCCCGAAGAGTATCGTCCGCATAACAAATCACGCTGGTTCCAGGAAGAAGAGGGTCGGCCAGGAGCCAGTCAAAACTGATGTTCCACAGAAACGCTCCCAATACAGAACCCTGCGGAACACCGCAGGCCACATGCCGGTAGTGAAGCGCCCCATCTGAGGCATCTGAGCCCTCCCAGCCGACGACCCTGTCCCAGAGATAGTCTCTCAACAACCGCCGGAGGTAGATTGGCACTTCGTGATACCGGAATGCCTCCATTAACAATAGGGATTAAGTATTATTACTGTAACTAACATAATTATGATATGGATCACGGTCCGAATAAATAATTTCAATTTCAATTATCGTCTCAAACGGCACCTTTTGGATACCTATTGCATCTACGCGTCAGGAACATTACACATAACATAACTAAAAATGCGAATGAAATGTGAAATGTACAGACCCGCAGGGAGATCAGACGGTTTGAAATAAGTCTGTCCCTTAGATTAAAGAGTGCTCTGCGTCCCGCTTCCTCTAATTAATCTTGATTAATTATTAACCTTAATTAGTATGCATGGGACAGACCACAATTTGGAATTAACAAGACATCGTCTAACACGAGTTAACACATTAAAACAAAAGGGTCGGATAATCTTTGACAGTTGCCAGTCTAATCCGCGACAGTAGGAATGATAATTTTTAAGAAAAAAAAACCGACTTCAATGGGGGAGGCCGGTGACAGATTATTATACTTAGATGGTGCACTCTTAGATTCCATACAATAAAATAAAAATGGCTATAAGTATGTTTATAATGGTAGAAGACTAAGTACCCTCAATTCCTCATGGAATCATGGAAAAACCTTGTTTGCTTGACAAACAAAACGAAGAGAACTAATCGCCAAACGTGAACTACGCGTCGTTGAAGAGTTTCGTTCTGATCATCATCAGCAGTTCCACTTCATCAAATGTAACTTTTATGAATGAAAATGCTTGATTAGTTCATGCTAATACTAAAATCACTATTTGTGTGCCTTTCACATTTGAGGAGTTCCCTCGATTCCTAATGGATCCCATCATCAGAACTCGAGCATGACAAAAATCAATCGTGAAAATAGAACTTGCTTAACAAACACAGCTAGAAGGCCAAATCGCCAAACGTGAACTTTTCGTCGTTGAAGAGTTCTGTTCTGATCATCATCAGCAGTTCCACTTCATCAAATGTCACATTTTTGTATGATAATGCTCGATTTGTTGATAAAAACACAAACATCACTATATGTTTGCCTTTAAAATTTGAGGAGTTCCCTCAATTCCTCATGGATCCCATCATCAGAAATCAAGCATGACAAAAATTAATCGTGAAAATAGAACTTGCTTAACAAACACAGCTAGGAGGACAAATCGCCAAACGTGAACTTTTCGTCGTTGAAGAGTTCTGTTCTGATCATCATCAGCAGTTCCACTTCATCCAATGTCACATTTTTGGATGATAATGCTCGATTTGTTGATAAAAACACAAAAATCACTATATGTTTGCCTTTAAGATTTGAGGAGTTCCATCAATTCCTCATGGATCCCATTATCAGAAATCAAGCATGACAAAAATTAATCGTGAAAATAGAACTTCCTTAACAAACACAGCTAGGAGGACAAATCGCCAAACGTGAACTTTTCGTCGTTGAAGAGTTCTGTTCTGGTCATCATCAGCAGTTCCACTTCATCCAATGTCACATTTTTAGATGCAAATGCTTGACTTGTTGATAAAAACACAAAAATCACTATATGTTTGCCTTAAAGATTTGATGAGTTCTCTCAATTCCTCATGGATCCCATCATCAGAACTGCATTTTGATAAAAACGGGACCAACTTGGATATATATACTTACAATCAAAAAAAGAATTTTCCAAATCGGTTAAGAAATGACGGAGTTATGGACTAACAAACATTAAAAAAAAAAACATACAATCGAATTGATAACCTCCTCCTTCGAAATCTTGAAGTCGGTTAAAAAGTAAGGCGACTAAGTTGGCGGGGCGATATCGATATGTGGTATTGCGTTCTTTAAGCTTCCTGATGTCGCAGAGACTTCCTTACTTGACGAGATACTATCAGTATACATTTTTCGTAGTAGTATTATCAAAAGAGGGCCAGTCCTGCATTCGTATCGTCCCGCCCGCGCTCATCCCGCCCAGCCAGGCACTGACTCATTTACGCAGAAAATCGCGGCGCGGTGCCGCAGAAACTTTGTTCCCATTATCACATTTTATGCTTTCGTGTACCCAACATTATACAGTATCCGATTAAATCACAAGTCATTGGAGAGTCCCAACTTTTTCAAGTTAAATCCGCGGTTATCATGATTTTTAATAGAAAAATAATCTCATTATTATTTGAATATTCTTCTTGCGTCTTCTTAGTAACAACAAGAATACCTACGTATGATGGGATCCACGTTTGATTGAAGACTCATACCAAAATTTTTGACGACGCTGCGCCTTAGTGATGTGATGTAGTGAACTACGACACCGCGCCGCGAATTTCTGCGCGAATATCCGCTGTGATTCGACCGGGCTCTTAAAGTGCACGTTCAGATATTTTGAACACTCTACACCTACATTACAATATAATCTATATTAATAATTTCGTGCAGGGGTACGGTAGACCCGAACGAGACCTGTCTCAAATTGAAGAACGTATAAAAATAACGATTTTTGAGTTGAACATATGTATCCGCAAAATTCGGATTGTCGCGTATTTTGCATTTAAAAGTGTTAATTTGATGACAAAACGTCGGCCATATTGCCCACAGACTATATTGCTATATTAAATTTGTTGGTTGACAGTGTCGGCTACGTTCGAAAATCGTGAACTATTTTTGCGTCCGGTATGTTGGCCAGGTTGCTGGGCTGCTTTCTGGGTGATGGGCCATCATCGCCCATTGTGTGGATTCGGCTAGCCGCGTCTGCAGCGTTTTGTTTTTGTAGTTTTCAAGCGTTCTATACACCTATCAGCCTAGCTAGCACGATAACTTGTACCGTCACGTTATATGGGCGAAATGTATTAAAACGTCACATAAAACGTAACGGTATAATCTATCGTGCTAGCTAGACTGATTGTCACAACAACCGCCTTCAAAGCGAATGTATGGGGCCTGTTACATGGATTCATATCACGATAAGTATCACGTGAATATTAAAGCAGAATCCATACAAATTTGAAAACTGCGATAATATTGACACCCCAGTATTGTGATAATATTAATCGTGTAAAGGACACCACTTGAATGTTTGCTGAGTCTGTCCGCCATCTTAAAGCTGCGTCTCTATTTTGTTTGTGACAAACTACTAGGTGACTTATGGCTTTTAAACGTCTAGCAAAATTCTATCCCTATCTCGCTCTATCTTATAACTTAGTGGTACTGGGGGACGACTCCGAAATTCGAAATCCGAACTTCGTATGGTGCCGTCCCTTTCACTCATATAGTCTATGACAGGAGAGTGAAAGGGACGGCACCATACGAAGTTAGGATTTTGAATTTCGGAGTAGACCCTCAGCTCATGCCGTTCGCCGCGCTCGGACGTTAGAGGCGCTACTGCGAACCGAAAACGAAGTATCTGCCTCTCTCGCACATGTATATTCGAACGACAGAGAGGAAGATAGTTCGTTTTTGGTTCGCGGTAGGCCTACAGGCGTCAACTTTAAAACGAATAGGGTATTTTACTATAAGAGAAATAAAATTCAAAATGTAATAAAAACCAGCCAAGTGCTTCGGAGTCGCACACTGAGGGTTCCGTACAACTAAAAAACAAATGTGATTTATCAATATATTGATATTTTTGGTAAAATATACTTCATAATAAACATTATCACTTAATTTCAAGTTCATAGGTCGATGGGAAGCTAAAAAATTATATGTGTGACAGACAACACAAGGAATGTTCTTTGACTTTCTTCGACCGTCCGCCACGCTCGGACTAAGGTGCTACCAACCGAAAACTAAATATATATGCCTCTCTGTCGCACTTGCATATTCGAGCGCGGAGAGGGAAATACTTCGTTTTCAGATCGTGGTAGGCCCTCTGGTCTGACGGCTCCTATTCCTGGATGGTAAGCGTATCGGAATGTGAAATACCTTTGGCAAAACGGAACAAGTTGTTAAATAGCTTCCATCAATTGGAGAAAATATTACCAACTGTTATTATTATCACGTGAAACCCTGAATATTGAAGCAACATCCATAGGGGCCTGTTACATGGTTATTATTATCACGCGATATACTCATATCACGATCCGTATCACGTGAAATGAATATTGAAGAAAAATCCATACGATTTTGAAAACTACGATAATATTCACACACCATTGTGATAGTATTAAGCGTTTAACAGACCCCATACAATTTTAAAAATCGCGATAATATTGAGTGTAAAGGGCCCCACCGAATAGAATTTGGCGGAGAATAGAGAGCTGCTATCGCGAAACGAAAACGAACGAACATCGTGTATTTCCCTCTGTGTCGCTCGAATTTTCAAGTGCGACAGAGAGGGAGATACACGAACTTCATTTGTTTTTCGCGTTAGCAGCTCTGACTTCGCACCAAAAATACTGACTGGCACATCAATATTTAACAATGCACATCTGAATTGAATTTTAATGAACGATTAGTATTTTAGCTATACAAATCAGTACTGATTACGGTGTCAAATTTTTTATGTGCCTTTAAATACTACCCTTATAAAAATGCTTAGGATTAACTTGCAAAGATACTAGCCTTTGCCCGTGACGTCGTTTGCGTAATCTTTTACTCCCCATTCCATATAATTCCATTCCATACTTTTATTCCCAATCCATACTACAGACTATATTTCTATACGATTCGAAGTTTCATCATAATCCGTTGTTGTAATGTTTTTATTTTACACATTTTTGTACACTATTTCTTTCGTCGTTTGCATAACTGTCACAAATAAATGTTTTGTTTATTTCTTTCTTATTTATTTCACCCGAGCGAAGCCGGGCTTTCATCTAGTTATACTTTATTGCACACCTCGAATACTAAAACATAAAGCTTAAAGTATCGGTAAACAACAGGCGACACCTATCTATAGTATCTAGAGTACAGATCTATTTAATAGCGACTGTACATCTAAATATATAAAAGAAGAAACTGACTGACTGACTGACTGACTGACTGACATATCAACGCACAGCCCAAACCGCTGGTCCTAGAGATTCCAAATTTGGCACGTAGGTTCCTTATAAGGTCTAGGGGTGCACTAAGAAAGGATTTTTCAAAATTCAACCCCTAAGGGGGTGAAATGGGGGTCCGAAGTTTGTATGGGGAAACAAGATTAGTTGGACTATTTTATTCGAAACTTCACAGGAGTATTTCTAACGATAAATGAGTAAATACGTGTTTCAGGTTTTTTGAGAAATCAACCCCTAAAAGGGGGAAATCTGGTGACAAATTCTGAAAATCGACATGGGTATTGTTTTTATGATATACTGGGTCGCTGATAACGAAAACAACAATGATTTTAAAATCTCACGTGGAGGACGTGAAATACCATCCCCTCTGTTGGGGTGCGAGGGGGATGAAATGTCTAAATATTAATATGGGTGTCGTTTTTATGTTTTTTTGGGACGTTAATTACGAAAATGGCATCGGTTTTGTAATTTAATATTGTGGACATGAAAAATTTTGAAAAGTTTTACCAAATTTCAAGAAATAACTGACTGACTGAGTGACTGACATATCACCGCACAGCGCAAACTGGTGGTTCTAGAGATTCCAAATTGAGTATGTAGGTTCCATATAAGGTCTTGAGGTGCATTAAGAAAGGATTTTTCAAAATTCAACGCCTAAGGGGGTGAAATGGGGGTCCGAAGATTGTATGGGGAATCAAGATTAGCTGGATTATTTTATTCGAAACTTCACAGGAGTATTTCTAACGATAATTGAGTAAACATGTGTTTCAAGATTTTTGAGAAATCAACCCCTAAAAGGGGGAAATCTGGTGACAAATTCTGAAAATCGATATGGGTGTTGTTTCCATGGTTTATTGGGTCGCTGATTACGAAAATAACAATGATTTTAAAATCCCACGTGGAGGACGTGAAATACCATCCCCTCTGTTGGGGTCCGAGGGGGATGAAATGTCTAAATATTAATATGGGTGTCGTTTTTATGGTTTTTTGGGACGTTAATTACGAAAATGGCATCGGTTTTGAAATTTAATATTGTGGTCATGAAAACTTTTGAAAAATTGTGCCAAATATCAAGAAATAACTGACTGACTGAGAGACTGACATATTACCGCACAGCGCAAACTGGTGGTTCGAGAGATACCAAATTTGGCATGTAAGTTCCTTATAAGGTCTAAAGGTGCAAGAAGTGCCGTGAGTTCCCTATGAAGAAACGACCTTTTTTGATTCTATGTATTGTAGATGGTTTTATTAATTAGTGCCGTCCGATACGATTTCGACATAAATCGATATTTAAGCGTCCGAGAGGACTCTTAATAGGAATCCGAGGTACCTAAACTTTGAATAAAGTAACGGCCATATTAATTTTCTTCATTTCCGTCCCGATTTCGTTCAAAATCGATATCTGAGCGTCCGAGAGGTCCCTAATACGACTCCGAGGTAAAATGTCGCAGTCATTGATTTTCTTTTTTTTTCGTCCCGATTTCGATCAAAATCGATATCTGAGTGTCCGAGAGGTCTCTTAATACGAATCCGAGGTAAAATTTGTGAAAGTGGCGGCCATATTGATTTTCTTCATTTTCGTCCCGATTTCGTTCAAAATCGATATCTGAGTGTCCGAGAGGTCTCTTAATACGAATCTGAGGTAAAATTTGTGAAAGTGGCGGCCATATTGCTTTTCTTTTTTTTCGTCCCAATTTCGTTCAAAATCGATATCTGAGCGTCCGAGAGGTCCCTAATACGACTCCGAGGTAAAATGTGGAAAAAGTCGCAGTCATTGAATTCTTTTTTTTTCGTCCCGATTTCGATCAAAATCGATATCTGAGCGTCCGAGAGGTCTCTTAATACGAATCCGAGGTAAAATTTGTGAAAGTGGCGGCCATATTGATTTTCTTTTTTTTCGTCCCGATTTCGTTCAAAATCGATATCTGAGCGTCCGAGAGGTCTCGTAATACGAATCCGAGGTATAATTTAGAAAAAGTGGCGGCCATATTCATTTTTATTATTTCCGTCCAGATTTCGTTCAAAATCGATATCTGAGCGTCCGAGAGAATTCTTAATACGAATCCGAGGTAAAAATTGGAAAAAGTGGCGGCATATTGATTTTCTTGATTTCCGTCCCGATTTCGTTCAAAATCGATATCTGAGCGTCCGAGAGGTGTCTTAATATGAATCCGAGGTAAAATTTGGAAAAAGTGGCAGCCATATTGATTTTCTTCATTTCCAACCCGATTTCGTTCAAAATCGATATCTGAGCGTCCTAGAGGTCACCTAATACGAATTTGAGGTAAAATTAGAAAAAAGTGGCGGCCAAATTGATTTTCTTCATTTTTGTCCCGATTTCGTTCAAAATCGATATCTGAGTGTCCGAGAGGTCTCTTAATACGAATCCGGGGTAAAATTTGGGAAAGTGGCGGCCATATTGATTTTCTTTTTTTTTGTCCCGATTTCGTTCAAAATCGATATCTGAGCATCCGAGAGGTCTCTTAATGCGAATCTGAGGTAAAATTTGGCACTCCATTCATACCTATATGCAAAAAAGTTTAATGTTACTATATAGGCGTGTGGGGTATCTATGGATTTGCTTTTAAAAACGACATAGAGGTTTTGATATTTTTTCCATTTAAATCAACCTTCAATTATTTTTTAATCGTATGGCATTTATTTACGAACCGTGAGATTTTCGAGAAGACTAGTACGATTGCCAGTTTTTGTTGCACTTTTAGCACCACCCAGGGGTTCTGTGTATGGTAACGGTGGGTACTCCCTACGGACGCGGTGCAACTTCGACCCCACTTTGTCAAGTGAGTGGGCAACTTGACTGTTAGAAGTTCGCAAGCCGCTCGAAGGCCTCTAACTTGGCTTAACGATTGCAGCCGGGATCAACGGCTTAGCGTGCCTTTTAAAGCACGAGAGTCAGTTAGTAACCACTCAAAGCGGTCACCCATCCAAGAACTGACCTGCGCCCACATTGCTTAACCTCGCACACCGCACGCGGTAGGCGGGTGCCGTTGGGCCACGAGCGCTCTAAATTCTTGATAGTTTGTGCCAAATTGCAATTCAATAGGTCCAGTAAAAGCAACTTGGTTGTAACAGACGGACTGACAGTAAGGAGTGCGAATGGAAGTGAGGCCAAATTTTCTTTTTGGATGCTCCAATGGTAACTGGCAGAACCTACCTAATAAATTTAATTGTAGGAAAAATAAATGTTACACATGATATTGAATTAGCCGTATTTCTGTACTTCAAAGGACCAGAGTTTATGGCCGCTGCGCGCTGTTAGGTCGTTTACAGACCTATTGGTGTTACTGTAGTACACAGATACTTTTACTAAGAGCCATTTCAGACATGCTTTTATTTCATCGGCCCTTTCCCCTTCGGCCTCTCGGAAATGTATGATAATAGTTTTAGATCCTTATTTTTGCCAAAATCAAATGAAATTCAACAGTTTGCCGGTTCTCAGAATGTATACTAACTTTTTATCTGTTCATCTGTTAATGAATCACAATCACCAAACTTCGTATAGCGAAACCCCAGAATGTAACAACTACTTTTCTGGAGACCGCATCTAAATCGGTTCAGCCAAACGCGAGATAATCGTGGACAAACATACGAACCTGTTTTTTGTAGACGGTTAAAAATTTCGCTTAGTACGCGGGCGAAGCCGCGGGCAAATGCTAGTTGGTAAATAAGGGCCCAAATGAGCGTGTCACGCTTACGTCACGCTCGTGACGTCACACTAGACAGAGCCTGATCGACAACCATTTGCGCACCTGAGCCTTGTACCACTGTAATTAAATACTACGGATTAGGGAACAGGCTTTTATTCTGAAAATGGATCAAATACATTGTTGGTGTAACAAAACAATGGATTGAATAGGTACGTGATCGTCCAATGTGTTACAATTTTCTCAAGGAATTTTCCGGAGTAGGTATGCTTTTAGAGAAAAAATATAAGCCGCATTTTTAGGGCTCCGTAGTCAACTAGGAACCCTAAAAATTAGTTTCGCCATGTCCGCCTGGCTGTCTAACCCGAGGCTATTTGTTCTGTGATTGTTAGTGCTAGAAAGCTGCAATTTCGCATAAATCAATAAATCTGATAAAGTGGCAAAATAAAAACTAAAAAAATATATTTGTAAGTACCTCCCCTACACGTAAAGTGGGGATGAATTATTTTTTGCTTCAATATGGTATGGGTGTTTTTTGATAAGTCTTTCGTAATGAATATTCTTCTTGAAACATTTTTTGATAAAGTGAATATTTTCGGAAATAATTCTCCAAAAGAAAAAAGAATGCCCCCCCCCCCTCTAACTTTTGAAATATGGTTCCAAAAAATATGAAAAAAAAAAACAAAAAGTAAAGCTTAATAAAGACCTCCGACAAAAACTATCCGTTGGTAAGTCGGTTACAAATTAAGAAAAAATAATCCTTGTCTGTAGCTAGTTAGAAAACTTGGTTACGTACGCGGCCGATGGCGATGTTTTAGACATCCGCGGATGTTATGCTGGTGCGTCGCGGGTGCGGATTTTGGCTTCAGATGCGCAAACATCTATAATATTTAGATCCATCCATCCTCCTAGAGTTATTCCCAGTACAGTTGCATCCTAAAGGATGCCTGGGGTCCGCTACCTAATCCCAAGAATTGGCGTAGGCACCAATTTTTACGGAAGCGACTGCCATCTGACCTTCCAACCCGAGGGGGAAACCAGACCTTATTGGGATTAGGCTTGTCAAGTGAGTGGGCAACTTGACTGTTAGAAGTTCTCAAGCCGCCCGGAGGCCTCTAACTTGGCTTAACGACTGCTATCATAGACAGCCACCGGGATCAATGGCTTAACGTGCCTTCCAAAACACGGGAGCGCTCAGTTAGTAACCACTCAAAGCGGTCACCCATCCAAGGACTGACCTCGCCCGACATGGCTTAACCTCGCATACCGTGCGCGGGCGCCGCTGTGCCACGAGCGCTCCCTGTTTGTAGTTTTTAGTATGGATATCTAAATATTATAGATATCCATACTAAAAACTACGAGTTACCGAGGTTAAGCAGTGTGGACCGTGGTCAACTCTTGGATGGGTGCCCACTTTGAGTGGTTACTAACTGAGCGCTCCCGTGTTTTGGAAGGCACGTTAAGCTGTTGATCCCGGCTACTATGATAGCTGTCGTAAGCCAAGTTAGAGGCCTTCGTGCGGCTTGAGAACTAACAGTCAAGTTGCCCACTCACTTGACAAGCTTAATCCCAATAATGTCTAGTTTCTCCCATGCGTCGGAAGATCAGATGGCAGTCACTTGCGGAAAAACTAGTGCCTACGCCCATTCTTGGGATTAGGTAGCGGACACCGGGCATCCATCAGGATGCAACTGTACTGGAATTACGCTAGGATGATGATGTTGATGACTTTAATATTACAAATGCGAAAGTAACTCTGTCTGTCTGTTAATTTTTCACGCTTAAACCGCTGAGCCGATTGTAATGAAATTTGGTATCGAGATAGGAGATCCTGGGAATTAAATAAATGAAATAAATGAACTTAATTCTGCAAGTGGGGGGTAGAAGTTTGTATGGAGGTACGATATACTTACGCAAGTTCCACGTGGACGAAGGGCAAAAGCTAGTAGATATTCATAATTCTATTCTATTCTATTCTATTGTCCCTTACAGTGCCGCCCAGGTTTTTTCTCCTAACCTATGCCGGATACATCGTGTCCCGTTCGTTAAATATTTATGATATCTTGACCGCGTGGAAGCGTAAAAAACAAATGAAAGTTAATAAAAACGTGTTGAAGTTGACGCCTCGGCGGGGGATGCCACATGGCTCGAACTACACTTCATTCCAAAATGGCGTAAGTGGTGAAATGTTCTTGTAGCTTTCAGATGAGCGAGTAAAGATATGTAGATAGATATGTAGTTCTAGCACGTTCTAGTAAGAATGTAGCTACCTATACAGTAAAAACAATGGCACCAAAAACATTTCGATATGTGGTATTAGAGGCTTACATATATGTCGCAGAGATTTCCTGACTTGAAGAGATACTGTCAGTACAGTATTACGTATGCCGACTAGTAATATCATGCGTACTTACAACTGGGGCAGTATTGTACTCGTATCGCCCCGCATCCCGCACCAGTCAGGAAGAACTCATTACAAGCTTTTATTTAGTTTCACCTGTCCCGTTGTCTGTCTGTAGTCAAATCTTGCAAGTTAAATTTGATCCACTTCCCGGTTTCCGATTGAACTGAAATTGTGCATGCATGTATAAATCGGATGACAATGCAATATTATTATGACATAGAGCTGATCTGATGATGGAGACAGAAGGTTGTCATAGCAATTCCTAAAGTACACAAGATAAACCCATCGTGTTTGGGCTCATTCGAACAAACTCAACAAGTAGTTTATGATTGTGGAAAAAAGTACAGTAGGCAATAAAAGCTTGTACCAAAAATGAAATCGTTGAAGAAAAACTTATTTAAATGTAGGTGTGCAGTAAGAAGAGGTACTGACTCGACTGAAAGTTTTCACTCAACTGTATTACAGTTTGATGTGACGTGTTCCCCTTTTAAAATGTGATGTAAAAATAAACACGTCAAATAGTCGTTTTGCAGAAAGTAATGGGTACTGGATGATGTATGCACAGTTTGATGAAACATGATGAAAATATGTAATGTACAGTCAACTGCAGAGAAGAAGAAGTTTTGTATGCAAGGGGTCACGTTTCTCTGCAGCTGACTGTACATTTGGAGTTGAAATAATTCCATATTATTCTTGTTTTTTCTGGCCTTATTGACCGAGCGGGCCAAGCGTCTCCGTTTCAGCTATCGACAAAAATTCTTTCGGATGTCGGTCCGGATTTTCTCCTCTATAAGTCGCATTTCTCAACCAATTCTCGTGAAATTTTGTGAACAAGTTCGATAATTATACAGATTTTTTTGTCGAGTCAGTTTTTTGAAATTTAAAAAAATAAACGCGAGGTTTACAGCTCACATACATATGTGGACACTAGTATAATATTCAATGACATGAAAATAAAAGGACGTCAGTCATATTATGTATTATTTCATGGGTGAATAACGTTTTTTTATACGATAGTGAATCGTTTAGGTAAAGTCATACAGAGAGAAAATTGTATTACAAAAAACACTTCACAATCAGTTTTACTGTAAAAAAATAGGAGTAACGATAAAAATAGCTCATTTTGCTCTTACATATTTACATAATTGACATGGGTCTCCCCACTGATGGGCTTCTCATGTAACGCGGGGAACCAGTTAAAATTACAAAATAAACCCACAATGTTATATTGGGTTGCCATTATTTGATTACTTACAGAAGTTAAAATGTGTATAAAAACTGAATATTATTTCTCTGAAAGAATTTAAATTATTTCTGTTTAATTTAAATTATTTAAATTTAAATTATTTCTGTCAAATTTAAATTATTTAAATTTAAATTATTTCTGTCAAATTTTACTTCTTTACTAACATAGTGTTCGTAAGATTACCTAATTGTTACTAACATCTTTATGTCATTTATATGGAACCATGTTTCTGAAATAAATTATTTGATTTGATTATTATATGTGGAATAAAAAAATAAAAAATAAACATTACATAATTATATAAAGCTTAGCGTGGTGACAGAAGCTTTTTTTTAATACCACGTCGGTGGCAAACAGGCGTACGGCCCGCCTGATGGTAGGTCGCCACCGCAGCCTATGGACGCCTGCAACTCCAGGGCTATCTCATGTGTCATGCGCGTTGCCTTTAAAAATGTATACACTCCATTCTTGAAGAACCCCATACTGAAGTCCAAGACAGTAGTAAAAAAATGTGCTTTATTGTTTTATTGATATTTTTTTAAATGACAATGCTTGAGAATTGTATCGTACGTGGATACCTTGATGTATAAGTACTATCAGCATGACAGTTAACTTACTATAGGTAGATCTTATTCAAAATTCAAAAATTCAAAATTCAAAATTCTTTATTACATAATATACACTGTCTTTATAATCTTAGATGATGGCACCACCCGGTAAGCAAAAAATATGCCTGTGTTGGGTGGCGCCGCTCTTCCTTAGGCCCTGGTCTCCTATTTTATGCTATACGCGACGTCTGACTTCAGCGTCAACATTTATATGGACGCAAGACGCTGACGTCAACGTTTGAAAGAGACCACTTCAGTACATTTCTATAGTAAGCATTGTGACGCTGAAGTCAGACGTCGCGTACCTATAGCATAAAATAGGAGACCAGGGCCTTAAGGTTACAGGTTTTTATGTTACGCTTTTAACTTAATCTAATAAAATAATACTAAAAATCTAGATCAGGCTAAAGCTTAAAATTCTAGATATTTTGTTACAGTTAACTAAGATTACAACATTTTTTTTGTATGTTTTATTTAAATTATATGTATGCTTATCTTGTTGTTATAGGGTTCACGTATGGTCAGTTGATCGTGGTATGATAGTACAGTCAGTACCAAAAGTAGCTAGGCATATGAAGGTGTCGCAAGCTCTTATGCTAAATACTGGAGCGCTCGTGGCCCAGCGGTACCGGCGAACCGCGTGCGGTAAGCGAGGTTAAGCAATGTGGGCGCAGGTCAGTTCTTGGATGGGTGACCGCTTTGAGTGGTTATTAACTGAGCGCTCCCGTGATTTGGAAGGCACGTTAAGACGTTGATCCCGGCTGTTGTCTATGACAGCAGTCGTTAAGCCAAGTTAGAGGCCTTCGGGCGGCTTGAGAACTTCTAACAGTCAAGTTGCCCACTCACTTGACAAAGGGGGGTCGAAGTTGCACCACGTCCGTAGGGAGTACCCACCGTTACCCTACACGTGACCCCTGGGTGGTGCTAAAAGTGCAACAAAACTGGCAACCGTACTTGTCTTCTCGAAGATCTCACGGTTCGAAAATAAATGCCATACGATTATTATTATTATTATTATGCTAAATACTTTTGAACTTTTCAAATGCGTAGTTACTTTTGATGCTGACTGTACATATTCTCTAAAACACAGCAAATACACAAATTCAAGTGTTGTGCCTCAAATATTCCATTAGTTACGCTAATTCATTATACATACATACATATAATCACGCCTGTTTCCCAGAGGGGTAGGCAGAGATCACGGATTTCCACTTGCTACGATCATACAATTAACTTTCGCTTCATGAACTTTCATAACATTCTTCATGCATGCGCGCCGATTTAGGGTACTCCTATTCCTGACCTGGCCTTTCTGCAGAATGTCTCCGATATGGTCGGAGTACGTTCGCCGAGGTCTTCCCCTTCCAACTTTTCCATCCACTCTTCCTTCATAGACTCGTAATTCATTATATTTGCTTGAAAAAATCATATAGGGTTATGATGAGAATCGTGGTGCAGAAATGTGGCTAATCAAAAGGTCAGAAATGTAAACTATAATGAAGAAGGAATCCAACTGTTTATTTTAGGGTTCCATACCCAAAGGGTAAAAACGGAACCCTATTACTAAGCCTCCGCTGTCCGTCCGTTCGTCTGTCTGTCTGTCTCTCTGTCCGCTTTCACCAGGCTGTATCTCATGAACCGTGAAAGTTAGACAGTTGAAATTTTGACAGATGATTTCCAGTAGTAAGAGATGCTAAAAATAAGAAAAAAAATGGTTAAGTGCGAGTCGAACTCGCACACGAAGGGTTCCGTACTACTATCTATAAGTACATTAGACACTTTATTATTTATAACCTTTTTTAAATTTAATTTAAATAATAATATTTATTTTAACTTTTTTATCAGTAATAAGAATGTTAAATATCATCAAGTAGAATTTTGGTCAAGTGCGAGTCGGTTTTTTTTTTTTTTTTATGGGAGCTGCCTTAAATATATATTTTATTTTGTTTTTAGTATTTGTTCTATAACGCCAACAGAAATACATCATCTGTGAAAATTTCAACTGTCTAACTATCACGGTTCATGAGATACAGTCTGATGACAGACGGACAGAGAGACAGATAGACAGACAGACAGACATACAGACAGACAGACAGACAGACGGACGGACGGACGAACAGCGGAGGCTTAGTAATAGGGTTCCGTTTTTACCCTTTGGGTATGGAACCCTAAAATAAACAGTTTGATTCCTTCTTCATATAGTTTACATTTCTGACCTTTTGAGTTGATATATCTGTCTTCTGTCAGAGTCTCAGCCGGAATGCCAATACAATTTGTTTTATTCTGACAGTGATTGAATTTAAATCTAGAAGCTAAGGTTTGTACTTTTACTTATTCTGTCCTAAGGTGTTCTATTTGTATGGCCAGACAGCCTAGCTTATACATCCTCTACAGTACCTACCTAAGATCTCATGCGAAGTATGTCAAGTAGGTAGAGAATATGGATATGAGACGGTTAACGCTGAATTTGCAACAAAAATGACCCAATTCATCGGAATATGTTAAAGTAAGTCCCTTGGCGTTTACGGTTTTTAGATAAAAACCATAGCAGTATATTCTATGAAACATTCATATCATATTACTTACTATTCTATCTACAAGATACTATGAACGCTAATCATCTATTCTGAATGTAGGTTACATTAATGAAATGCTTGAAGTATAGTTTGGACCGTATCACCCTCAGCTTTGGATTTGCTTTGGCCGCATCCCTCATACCTCGCTCGGTAGCCGCGGAGGACGCACGCCTCTCGCGAGCAATTCGGACCGCTCCGAACCGTAGACGAAGTTTTAAAAAGTTGAAGTGACAGTGATTTTGGCGGAAGTCGCGTAAGTTTTCTTGCTTGTTGTTATTGTTTTTTTTTTTAATAATTAGATTTTTAGCTTAACGATATATTCGGGATTTATAGAAGATTTTGTATGTATATGTATACTGGTACTGACTTTTGTTGCTTAAAAATGCAATGATGAAGTCATGTAAATCTATATATTAAAATTTAGCTTTATGTAAATCTATATATTAAAATTTAGCTTTTGTTTTAAATGAGACACTAGTTTTTATAAGTTTTTAATTTTTTATAAGTACGAAGTAGTTATATTTAACGTGCCAATATGTTTAAGGGTCAGGACTGAAATTTGGAATTTTCTATTGACTTAATGACGTAATCATAATTAGACAAATTTAACTTATGAAAACAATAAGACATTCATTAAATTGTAGATTACTTTTGTATTTAAAATTGTGAAAAGTTCCTGTAATTTAAATATCGAACAGAAAAACGAACTGTAATAGACTTTTTAATCGAACGTCTTGGAATTACAGCGAAGGTTTTCTTGCCGTAGCTTGGAACGTCACTTGTAATTTAATTTCTCGTTGAAAAAAAAGTGATTAATTTTTCCCCGTCACTTTTTAATATTTGCAGAAAGTTCCTGGTAATAAGTTCCGCGATGAATTTCAATTAAAATGACGAGTTAATTTAAAAATGAGAAAGTTTGATTTAATGAGGAAAAGGCTTTAGAGTTTGGAAGAACCCCAGATTAATTTTATCAAAGGAAACGTGCGCTTGATTGCATATGACTTTGAGCTTTTAGTTTTTTAGAAAACCTCGTTTCCTCTTCATTTAATCCTACTAAATTAAAACAAAAATGTTTCAAAATAACTATCCATTATTCGATACCCTAGTTCAAAATCGTACTAATTACGGCAAAAAATGTATAGAAATTAAGACTATGATTATGATTACTATATCGTCCTAATTTTTTTTCCTCGTAATTGGTACGATTGTGAACTAGGGTACACTAGGGTATCGATATGTACCTACAGTATTTAAGTACTTACTTATATAAAATTTTAACATTTCCTTCCGTTACAAACTTATCATTCTTATCATCCACACCAACACTTTCATCATTCTAAGAGAAAATAAATTATTAGAGCGCTCGTGGCCCAGCGGCACCCGCCTACCGCGTGCGGTATGCGAGGTTAAGCAATGTGGGCGCAGGTCAGTTCTTGGATGGGTGACCGCTTTGAGTGGTTACTAACTGAGCGCTCTCGTGCTTTGGAAGGCACGTTAAGCCGTTGATCCCGGCTGCTGTTTACGACAGCAGTCGTTAAGCCAAGCTAAAGGCCTTCGGGCGGCTTGAGAACTTCTAACAGTCAAGTTGCCCACTCACTTGACAAAGGGGGGTCGAAGTTGCACCACGTCCGTAGGGAGTACCCACCGTTACCCTACACGTGACCCCTGGGTGGAGCTAAAAGTGCAACAAAAACTGGCAACCGTACTTGTCTTCTCGAAGATCTCACGGTTCGTAAATAAATGCCATACGATTAAATTAAATTAAAATAAATTATTAAAGTATTTATTAGATACCGATATTCTATGATGAAATTCGGAATTAGACGAATGATGTTTTTTTTTTATTAAAAATGGGATTGCTCTTTGCCATCAGCATCTAGCCAGGGGGCAAAGATGAGGCTGAAGATGAAGCGACGACTGATGTCGAATGCTTATGAATTTATGGAAAAAGGAAGAAATAGGGTTGCTAGGCCGGTTACGTGACCACCTTCGGACGAGTTTTTTTTTCAATTAAATATATTAACATATTTACAGAGTCGCTTCGCTTCGAGCGTTCGTGGCCCAGCGGCGCCCGCGTACCGCGTGCGGTATGCGAGGTTAAGCAATGTCGGGCGAGGTCAGTCCTTGGATGGGTGACCGCTTTGAGTGGTTACTAACTGAGCGCTCCCGTGCTTTGGAAGGCACGTTAAGCCGTTGATCCCGGTTGCTGTGTATGATAGCAGTCGTTAAGCCAAGTTAGAGGCCTCCGGGCGGCTTGAGAACTTCTAACAGTCAAGTTGCCCACTCACTTGACAAGCCTAATCCCAATAAGGTCTAGTTTCCTCCTCGGGTTGGAAGGTCAGATGGCAGTCGCTTCCGTAAAAATTAGTACCTACGCCAACTCTTAGGATTAGGTAGCAGACCCCAGGCATCCTTCCGGGTGCAACTGTACTGGGAATAACGCTAGGAGGATGATGATTTACAGAGTCGCTTCAGAGAAATAATTGTTATGGAAAAAATTAGGTGCGATTTCAATTATCACTCCCAAAAATCAACTGTTTCCCCCCTTTTCAACCCCTTCAGGAATGATACCCGGTATAAAAACTATCCTACGTTCTTGCCGGGATATCTATCTCATTACTTAATTTCATCGAAATCCGCTCAGCGATTAAAACGTGAAAGCGTACAGACATACAGCTAAATTTATAATACAAAAATCAATAGTACATTACGATACAAGTGCAGAGAACAGGAAATTCGCAACGAGTGGTGATAAATTAAAACACGACCGAAGGGAGTGTTTTAAATCGACACTAGTTGCGAATTACCTGTTCGCACGTGTATCGTACAACGTTTTACAGTACATATGGCTCTTTAAATTTTCGACATATGCACGTAATCTGCTGATTACCGCACTTGTGCGGTAAAATAGCATCATATGTACTGTAAAATATTTATTTGTAAATATAGCGTATTCCAATTATTTATATAAGTGCGTCTATATTTTACCATAAGTTAAACAAATATTTGGATTTCAAGATGGAGCATGCTTAAACAGTAACAAATCTTCATCTGTCAGGTATACAAAATATACAAATAAGTACGCTTTATATATTTTAAATAGGTTGTAATGTGTCCGACTGCTGGACAAAGGCTTTCACTCTTTTCCGCCACTCGTGTAGGTTCTTAGCTGTATTTCTCACCAAAAATAGTACCTACGTAATGGCTGATTCTGTAACCGATGTTAAGTGGAAATGAACCTTATTGTGCTACTAATAAGGTTCAGAGTTCATTGGTAAACGCAAGATTGGAAAAAATGACGGGGTCTAGATATATTGATCACTGTTAAGCGAAAATGAATCTTAACATACATATGGCCACAAATGGCCAGCAACTCGCGGACTCTATTTTAACTAAACTTTCAGAAACACAAACGTCCTTGGCAGCGAAATATCAACCCTCGAAGTCTGTGCCCAATTCATTTTTTATGCGTCCAACCGATGTATATAAAGTCGCTAAAATTATAGCTCACTTTAAACCCGATAGCGCACCTGGCCCAGATGGCGTGAGGCCTGTGTTGGTAAAAGAAGTAAAAGACGAAATCCTTGAGCCTCTAACCTATATTTGTAATCTAAGTCTGGCATCTGGTCGTTTCCCTGAATGCTGGAAAATGGCCTCAGTGACTCCTCTTTATAAACATGGGCCGAAGGATGCTCCAAGCAGTTTTAGACCTATTTCTCTGCTAAATCTATTTTCCAAAGTCCTCGAAAAACTAGTGAACACTAGACTGAAATCCTTCATTGAGAAAAACCACCTAATTTCCAACCGGCAATTCGGCTTCAGAAAGGGCATATCAACGGAGGATGCTGCTGTCCTCCTCACTAACCAAATTTCAAGTCGCCTTGACGGTGGCAAGAAATGCATAGGTATATTTCTCGATCTCGCCAAAGCCTTCGACACCGTCTCGGCGACCATACTTCAAAAAAAACTGGATTAATAGCTATCTCACTGACCGATGTCAAAAAGTAAAAATAGGACAGAACCGTAGTGATCGTTGCCTATCCTTTTTGGTGTCCCACAGGGAAGCATCCTCGGCCCGACACTTTTTGTGCTGTACATAAATGACATCCTGGATATCTCTATCCCCAATACAGAGATTATTTGTTACGCGGATGACACAGTCATACTTGTTAACGAGAAATCCTGGGAAGAAGCTTTCTCTCGTGCTGAAACTGGCCTTGCTAGAGTCTCTTCTTGGCTCAATAATAATTTGCTCACTCTTAATGTGGAAAAAAAAATTACGTGGCATTCTCCAAAACTATAACATCCTCTCCTGTTACAGATAGAACTTTAAAATTCCACTCTTGCATGTCAGACCCTGCTGCTGTAACAGTCAGTCCAAAACAACATTGTACATGCCAGGAGATCACGAGGCGTGATTATATTGTGTACCTGGGAATTATTTTTGATCAGCATCTCACTTTCAAGCGACACATCATTACCTTGTCCTCGAGAGTCAGACGGCTTATATATGTTATGAAGAGACTAAGAGGCTGTGCCTCGCCAGACTTAATCCGCCTCGTGTATTATGCGTTGTGCCAGTCTGTGCTGCAATATGGGGTGGCCGTCTGGGGCTGCGCCGGCAAAAGCGTTATGATAGCTGTTGAACGCGCACAAAGAGCAGTTATTAAAGTAATGTACAAAAAACGTTTCCGGTTTCCTACTGACGAGTTGTACAGAGAAACCAAACTGCTCAGAGTGCGACAGCTATTTATTATCAAAGCAGTCACTCGCTCTCACAGCGCATTACTTGACTCTAAATTATATGGGGAAATGCTTAAGAAACGGATTTTCAGGGCACCCTTGCCGCCTCTAAGATCCGCGGTGGCTAGGAAATGTCCAGCGTTTGCTCACCGGTACACCTACAATAATGTCTGCAGTGCGGTTGATATAAGGGAACTTTCGGTAATCAGAGCCAAAAACGCTGCGAGGAAATGGCTGTACACTTTGTCGTACAGAGAAACGGAAAGGCTGGTTCCTAGGTCCTCACTGAATCATGCATAGCAGCTTAGACTTTATATTTTTGTTTTACACAAGTCTTTGAAGCCCTAACTATTCCCTCGCGGGTTCCACACACGCTCATTTTACAAACACTCTCACCCCTCTCACACTCAAACACACTCTCACGCACACACACACACACATCCACACGCACAAATAGGTTACGAACTATCAAATTGTTCTTAATTATTTAGTTTAGTAGTAGTTAAAGATACACACCCTCTGCAGTATTTTTCTCTCTTTTTAGTTAGTCAAATAATGAAAACAATAAGACATTCATTAAATTGTAGATTACTTTTGTATTTAAAATTGTGAAAAGTTCCTGTAATTTAAATATCGAACAGAAAAACGAACTGTAATAGACTTTTTAATCGAACGTCTTGGAATTACAGCGAAGGTTTTCTTGCCGTAGCTTGGAACGTCACTTGTAATTTAATTTCTCGTTGAAAAAAAAGTGATTAATTTTTCCCCGTCACTTTTTAATATTTGCAGAAAGTTCCTGGTAATAAGTTCCGCGATGAATTTCAATTAAAATGACGAGTTAATTTAAAAATGAGAAAGTTTGATTTAATGAGGAAAAGGCTTTAGAGTTTAAAAGAACCCCAGATTAATTTTATCAAAGGAAACGTGCGCTTGATTGCATGTGACTTTGAGCTTTTAGTTTTTTAGAAAACCTCGTTTCCTCTTCATTTAATCCTACTAAATTAAAACAAAAATGTTTCAAAATAACTATCCATTATTCGATACCCTAGTTCAAAATCGTACTAATTACGGCAAAAAATGTATCGAAATTAAGACTATGATTATGATTACTATATCGTCCTAATTTTTTTTCCTCGTAATTGGTACGATTGTGAACTAGGGTACACTAGGGTATCGATATGTACCTACAGTATTTAAGTACTTACTTATATAAAATTTTAACATTTCCTTCCGTTACAAACTTATCATTCTTATCATCCACACCAACACTTTCATCATTCTAAGAGAAAATAAATTATTAGAGCGCTCGTGGCCCAGCGGCACCCGCCTACCGCGTGCGGTATGCGAGGTTAAGCAATGTGGGCGCAGGTCAGTTCTTGGATGGGTGACCGCTTTGAGTGGTTACTAACTGAGCGCTCTCGTGCTTTGGAAGGCACGTTAAGCCGTTGATCCCGGCTGCTGTTTACGACAGCAGTCGTTAAGCCAAGCTAAAGGCCTTCGGGCGGCTTGAGAACTTCTAACAGTCAAGTTGCCCACTCACTTGACAAAGGGGGGTCGAAGTTGCACCACGTCCGTAGGGAGTACCCACCGTTACCCTACACGTGACCCCTGGGTGGAGCTAAAAGTGCAACAAAAACTGGCAACCGTACTTGTCTTCTCGAAGATCTCACGGTTCGTAAATAAATGCCATACGATTAAACGCGCACAAAGAGCAGTTATTAAAGTAATGTACAAAAAACGTTTCCGGTTTCCTACTGACGAGTTGTACAGAGAAACCAAACTGCTCAGAGTGCGACAGCTATTTATTATCAAAGCAGTCACTCGCTCTCACAGCGCATTACTTGACTCTAAATTATATGGGGAAATGCTTAAGAAACGGATTTTCAGGGCACCCTTGCCGCCTCTAAGATCCGCGGTGGCTAGGAAATGTCCAGCGTTTGCTCACCGGTACACCTACAATAATGTCTGCAGTGCGGTTGATATAAGGGAACTTTCGGTAATCAGAGCCAAAAACGCTGCGAGGAAATGGCTGTACACTTTGTCGTACAGAGAAACGGAAAGGCTGGTTCCTAGGTCCTCACTGAATCATGCATAGCAGCTTAGACTTTATATTTTTGTTTTACACAAGTCTTTGAAGCCCTAACTATTCCCTCGCGGGTTCCACACACGCTCATTTTACAAACACTCTCACCCCTCTCACACTCAAACACACTCTCACGCACACACACACACACATCCACACGCACAAATAGGTTACGAACTATCAAATTGTTCTTAATTATTTAGTTTAGTAGTAGTTAAAGATACACACCCTCTGCAGTATTTTTCTCTCTTTTTAGTTAGTCAAAGTTAGTTTTTAAATTAGCTTTAACTGTATACAACGATTAATTTGTTTTTCGCTCTCGCAGATGTCCAAAATACAGGCCTGGCCTAGTTTGGAGTCTGATAGATATTATCTACCTGTATAATTCTTTTTTGGTTAATAAATTATTTGTAGTTGTATTTGTATAAAGAATAACTACAACTTAGAAAAGTTGAAAAACTCCCGACATTTTCATTTCAAAGCTCAAGATCTTAAAAACGGCTGCACAGATTTTCTTGAATCCTGGCTAAGAACACTCGGTATAAAATTACAAAAAAACAACTATGACATGACAAAAAAAAACAAAACGAAAATCGGTTCATCCGTTTGGGAGCTATGATACCACAGACAGACACGTTAAACTTATAACACCACTCTCTTTTTGCGGCGGGGGTTAAAAACAAGATTAAAAATGGAAGACAACTGGCGGCCTTATTGTTAATAAGCTATATCTTCCACAATCTTTATATGGCGGAGACCCCACCCAAAGGTATGATATTAGATCTTAGTATGGAATGGAAGTATGGATTTAAACTATTCCAAATCTTTCTTCATTTAAGTTAAGAATATTCAATACCGATATTAAATCTGACCATATTAAAAATCCATCAATCTCCATACAAATACATCAACGTAACAACTCATTACCATAAATTAAACCCCTGGGTGGTATTATAATTTACGGTCGAAAACAGACATAAGAACCTTATCGCTCTAACCTATTAGAACCGTTTACTAAGTAGCTCTTTAAGTTAGTTAAGCCGACAAGGTTGTAACATTGTCTTTTGAACAATGAAGTGCAAGCTTTTTAAAAGTCTATTGTGGGTCCGTGACAATGATTTTCAAGTTTGTTACTTTTAAAAACAAAACGGTGCGAGTCAAAAAGGATACTAAGTTAAGTTTTGAACCTTAAGACTATTATATTAAGTTTGAATTTCGGGAAAACGTTTTTGAAGTATTTATGAAGAGAGGTGAAACAGATTAGGTTTCTGAACTTTTTCTTTGAACTGAACTTTGAGAGCTTTTGCGTATATAAGACAAAGCTTTGTAAGTTTTTATCAAGTTCGAGTGTAGACATAGGAAGTCGTTAGTAAACTTTGCTATCTTTTACCCATCCGATTCAGTCATATGAAGTTATCATAAACAATCAGAAGCAGATATTACGCGAACGATAATTAAAGTAAAAAAACCGGCCAAGTGCGAGTCGGACTCGCGCACGAAGGGTTCCGTACCAGAAAAAAAAAACGCCAACAACTACTCTGTTGTATGGTACCCTTTATTATGATTATTATTTTGATTTTAGTATTTGCTGTTGTAGCCACAATAAAAATACATAATCTGTGCAAATTTACGGTTCTTGAGATCTAGCTCGGTTAGTGGTAGCCATGAAAAAGTGCTGAAATATCACGTTTTTTGTATGGAAGCCCCCTTAATAATTATTATTATTTTGTTTTTAGTATTTGTTGTTATAGCGGCAACAGAAATACACAATCTGTGAAAATTTCAAGACAGTTGAAATTTTCACAGATTTCATTAAGGTTCTTGAAATACAGCCTGGTGACAGACGGATGGACGGACGGACGGACAGCGAAGTCTTAGTAATAGGGTCCCGTTTTTACTCTTTGGGTACGGAACCCTAAAAATGACCGTTTTATTTTTAAACTCATAGATCATCGAATCTCGCAACCTATTAACTAGTTTAATGTATTCAAAAGGTACCTAAATAGAAAATACAGTACATAGCAGGCACGAGAGCGCTCGTGGCCCAGCGGCACCCGCCTACCGCGTGCGGTATGCGAGGTTAAGCAATGTGGGCGCAGGTCAGTTCTTGGATGGGTGACCGCTTTGAGTGGTTACTAACTGAGCGCTCTCGTGCTTTGGAAGGCACGGTAAGCCGTTGATCCCGGCTGCTGTCTACGACAGCTGTCGTTAAGCCAAGTTAGAGGCCTTCGGGCGGCTTGAGAACCTCTAACAGTCAAGTTGCCCACTCACTTGACAAAGGGGGGTCGAAGTTGCACCACGTCCGTAGGGAGTACCCACCGTTACCCTACACGTGACCCCTGGGTGGTGCTAAAAGTGCAACAAAAACTGGCAACCGTACTTGTCTTCTCGAAGATCTCACGGTTCGTAAATAAATGCCATACGATTAAATAAAATAGCAGTCTCCTTTTATTAATATCTTTCGTTAAATTTAAATAATCTCATTTTTTTACGCGCTAGTGGACCCGTTAAAGCCCTCTTAATAATTCGGCCCCTAAGTGTGGGATTCTTCATTCTACTCACCACGTCTCATCACGTAATAACGAATATGTTTTACGGGCAGACATGGATAAGCTTTCAACTGATAACTTACGAACCCGACTTAGGTAAGGTACTTTACCGCAGAAATGTGAATAAACATATGGGATGGGATTATCGGCTTCCAAAACAGAGGTTTTCGGATCGATTTTTCTTAGGGTTCCGTGCCACAGAGTTGCAAAATGAACCCTTACGGTGCCACTCCGGCTGTCCGTCTAACAACTTTTGAATCAGCAACTTAATGGTATTGGTTTGAAAACAGGTGAAAGGAAGTTTACTGTTGATTGTACAAGGGTGTACCTTAGGGTCTCGAAATTAAAGCCGGTAATACTTTAAACCGCTATAATGCTTTTAATTAATCATCACAAAAATTCTCACAATCAAAATATAAAAATACGCACTTAATATTCTACGACGATCTGGCGTTCGCTAGTTTGCGCTAGTGACAGCGCCATCTCTCGGCGCATTGTCACACTAGTCGCTATGGTATGGCTTTAAAAGTTACGAATTGGACAATGATTAAAAATTGCATTTGGAGGGGATGTGATTCCTTGAGCCTCCAACCCTGGATTCGGTAGTAGTATTAAATCTGTTAATTTTACTCGTTCCGAAAAATTTTCAAAATGGTGGAATATAACACCCCTCTTTTCCGTTCCGAGTCAGGGGTTAAAAATGTCACATACTGATCACGCCCCAGTCCCGCCCAGTCAGGAAGTCACCTTATGCTGTTGACATGCCACTGATTCGCATGAAGCGCTTTGTTTCTAGTTTTTCCGCGAGGACAGGCTAAAGAGTGGAACTCACTTACCGGCAAACCTTTCCCTGCTACTTACAACTTGAATCTTTTTAAGACGAGAGACGACCTTTATCATAGAGGTCAAATTTTAATACATAGCTATTATCTGGTGTTTTTATTGAATTCTGTTAATTGCGATGGCACATTGCTGCGATGAAATAAAGTAAACTTCTCTAAGACACTAGTATCCCAATTCGTACCTTTTCGAAGATATTCAAGAGATCTTTTCTTTAATTTAACACCCGTAGTATAGTATAAATCCACCACCACCACCATATCAGCCCTAGGACGTCCACTGCTGGACATAGGCCTCCCCCAATTTCATGGGGGGTAAATGCCATAATCGCCACGCTTGGCATGCGGGTTGGCGATCGCAGTATCTCCACCGCACTCTAGGAATGCTGCTGCCCATTCCCCGGTGGTCTTGGTCGTAGTTTAAGGATACCTGGGGTAAATGATCCCAATTAAACAATGTTGCAATGCAATAATGTGGCGTGCGTGTGATTAGATTTTCGAATATTGTCATACTCGACGTTAACTTTTGCTTAACTCTGAATTAACGCTTAAGGTTGTTTTGCATTCACCCGTGGTGATATAATTAATTATGTAATATGTAAGAAAATTAAAAAAAAAAATTAATGAATTTTAAAAAACTAAATATGCTACGTTGTTTTAATAGCTAATACACGGCTATATGCTTGAAGGAACGGAAATCAATAAAAACACCCTGTATATCAAATATGATGACAGAATTTTTTCCATGACGATGATCCTCAATGAACATAACCTTAAGAAATCTGCAGCGTAATCAGCAGTCAAATTTGATACTGCCCCCTTTGAAGCGAAGGCGGTACCTATTCACTAAAGGTGTATTTTAATTGGATGATAAGGCCCACAATGCGGGGTACCGGAGATTTCTAAACCGCATGCCATAGGGCCCGCATGCGGGCAACCATTTTCACTAGTAGATAGCGTCCGCACGAGGTACGGGAAATTTTCAAAACGTACATGGTAAACCGACTGTGCTATCGTCTGATGACTGTTTTCATTAGGTACCTAGATGTTCATGCCGGTATATCGACCGACTTAACGACCAATGAAAACGCGCCTTAAGCTTTGTAGCTCAGTTGCGTGACATGTTTCTTCTGTTTGTAAGACAAGCACGTGAACTACTAACCTGTTCCATTTTTTTATCTAAAAGTCTAGACTTCAGATAGCTTCGCGAGAAATCAGGTCGCGAGCATTCCTTACTAGTTTGCAGTTGCTCTCATGGAGGTCAGCAAATTATTACCAAATTTATATTACATTAGGTACCTGTACCCGCGACTTTGTCCGCGAGGAGCTCATTTATATCGTACCTCCATATAAACTTCCACCCCCTATTTCAACCCTTTGGAAGATGATTTCCGGGATAAAAACTATCGTATATCCTTCCCTAGGTCTCTAACTATCTGCATATCAAATTTTATCGGTCGGTTACTGCTACATATGTCACACACATTGTCTCCGCACCGCTATCTCGCGCGGTTTTTAGAGCGACGTCCCCTGACCCGCGTTCGCTTTCCCGCATAACCGCCTCCGCCCCAAATCATCTTCTTACTATACAGTGCAGGTCGATCACATCTTGGTCATGGAAATCTGTTTCTGGCCCGCGTTTCATGAAAATGAAAACTGGGTTATAATGTAAACTTATTCTGTCCTAGAAATGAAACAATTCGTAAGAACACAGTCGTTTATTCTTAGCTATTTCAAAGAAAACTTTTCAGAATAAATTATGATTGATTCAGACCCAGTTAAGTGAAGAGTTTATTAAAACATTTCGCTAATAGAATTAATTATTGAATTAGAAGTTTTGTTATCAATCTTGGTTGTTTGGCTAAACGGCGAAGTGCGGAAGTTGAGAGGTCTTTCCGGGTGGAATTGTTATACATTTAAATACTTATACGGCGCAAGATGGAAGACGTCAAGGCGGGCGTGAGACAGGCGGCGGGGATCTTCTCCGTGTGTCCATTAAAATATCACAATATCACAAAAAAATATACAAATTATCATAATCGTAACAAGAAGCGTTCGTGGCCCAGCGGCGCCAGCGTACCGCGTGCGGTATGCGAGGTTAAGCAATGTCGGGCGAGGTCAGTCCTTGGAAGGGTGACCGCTTTGAGTGGTTACTAACTGAGCGCTCCGGTGCTTTGGAAGGCACGTTAAACCGTTGATCCCGGTTGCTGTTTATGATAGCAGTCGTTAAGCCAAGTTAGAGGCCTCCGGGCAAAATTGTATTGGACCAAATTGGAGGTACCTCCTCTTAAACAAAAAAATATTTTTCCAATTCGGTTCAAATAATAATCTTTAGGTCTGATGTTGTGTAGAAGGTGGTTTGCGCCAGCATGCAGCGTGCGACCCACCTGACTTATGATATGACCGTACTGTATTGGCGACAGAGCATACGTAGTCCCGATTGTAGACGACGCTTAAACCTGGAAACGCAAACCTGAAAAATAAATAACTAAATTATTAGTTAGTAGGTACTTTATAGCTTCATAAAACAACATGTGGGTACTTACCGCCGCTGTTCCGTATGTATGTATGTGTTGAATAAACGAGTGCGCGAGGGCATGCATATGTGTGCATCGGCTGACGGCCAATCCTGATTCAGTTAATTTAAAGCTACCGAGCGATACACGCATGTCCATGCACTCTAGCATTTTACCTAAAAAAGAAATCATACTTAATTGTTTTAATTTCGCTCTTCTCGACCTGTGCCTGCACCCGTCGCCTACACCGATCCTCAGTAATTATGGAGGGTCGAACTCACTTGACAAAGGGGGGTCGAAGTTGCACCACGTCCGTAGGGAGTACCCACCGTTACCCTACACGTGACCCCTGGGTGGTGCTAAAAGTGCAACAAAAACTGGCAACCGTACTTGTCTTCTCAAAGATCTCACGTTACGAAAATAAATGCCATACGATTAAATAAAAAAATAAGTAATTAAGGGACGGAGGAAGAATGCAAATTGCAAATACAAAAGTTATATTTTTATTACATTGGTTTCTAGAAACGATTCGAAGATGCCAATTATGTACATTATGAGTCTGATTAATAATATTGCATTGTCTTCCGATTTTTACATACATGCAAATTCAATTTCAGCTCAAAAGTGGATCAAATTTAAATTGCAAGATTTGATTACAGACCGACAGACAGACAACGGGACAGGTGAAACTAAATAGAAGCTTGTAAAAATGGAAAATAATGATCTGACGTTGGATTTTTTTCCGAGAAAACTTCCAGCAATCATGTTTCGGCTCTAGTCAGGGAAACAATTGAATAGTTAAAAAAAAACTGTTTATTTTATAAATACGTTATAGTTAGTTTCACAAATCTTAACTACTAATAGTAGTTAGTAATCTTAATTATAAAAGATTTTTTTTAGTTAAGGAGTCCTCCAAAAAAATCATTAACACATATAGGTAACCTTATTGCAAGAACACTTTTAGCATTTTATTACTTTACTTACATATTATGTTTTATTTTTGTATGAAATATGTAATGCTTAATAATAGTTGCTAGTTGTTGTACATATGTAAATGCGATCTCAATGATTCGACATACTGTCACTAAATGTCATAATAATAATAATCCAATGGCATTTATTTTCGAACCGTGAGATACAGAAGACAGTACTGTTGCCAGTCTGTTGCACTTTTAACCACCCAGAGATCACGTGTAGTTTAACGGTGGGTACTCTCCCTACGGACGTGCAACTTCGAAGTTCTACTGTTAGAAGTTCTCAAGCCGCCCGAAGGCCAGTAACTTGGCTTAACGACTGCTGTTGTAGACAGCAGCCAGGATCAACCGCTTAACGTGCCTTCCAAAGCACGGTAGCGCTCAGTTAGTAACCACTCAAAGCGGTCACCCATCCAAGAACTGACCTGACCCCACGTTACTTAACCTCGCATACCGCACGCGGTACGCGGGCGCCGCAGGGCCACGAGCGCTTCGATTCGTATGTCATCATAGAGACAGTGTGACCCTTCTATGCTACTAATAATTATCTATTCTGTGTTCTGTGCTACTACGATAGGCACAGCTTCCGGCAAAGTTTGACACGCCAATGACCGATAACATAGCACTTAGAGGTCAACTCTGAAGGGTTAATGGACTTTAATCATATCTCAATATTTTTTACTATTGTTTACCGATTCCTAAATACGAGTAGCTGACCTCGATTTAAAAATCGGGATAAGGATGATGCCACTCTAAATAGCCGAGCGGTATAAACGCGTTTTCGTTTCGTTTCTCAATTTTTAATACGATCAAAAAGTATGTTATGTAAAATAAAATACTTATCCATAAATGAAGTACTTATACTTACTGCTGTGGCGCAACGACCCGAAGTGGATCTTGACCTCCGACACCAAAGACCGCCAGGCTTCCTTGTCCTTGGCTGTTTCCTTCCATTCGACGTCGGCTTTGAGCTCAGTCAGGTCCCTCTGCACTTCGTCTAATAAATGAAGTATATAATAATTATTTAATCCCACCAAAACCTTTCATGTATAATTGGCGGCCACGACTCACAAGCACCTAACGATTTCGCTCCAATAAAGGTATCAGATCAGATCCCAGGAAAAGCCATGCCCTTAAACCCTGACTATACTAACCCTACACCTTGGTTTCAAAAGTGGCTTGGCAGTTTCACAGATCCATTTCATGCCACACCATTGAAGACTTGTGACGTAATTTCCTACCGTAAATAAGTCCATCGGACCGTCTCGCAAATGTGGTAAGGAATTGAAATTAGTATTATCACTATATTGAAGACATAAACGTATAGAAGACATAACAGATAATGCACTCCCTTGATTTTGGTAATTATGGTTACCAGACATCACCCGTATTACAAAGGAATAGAGTTCAACTCAAAAATCGAAGCAAGTGAGCGGGTATCAAACAAAATTATGTCCGAACTCCCAACACCACTAAACAACACCACTAAATTCTCCATTAACTTTGTTAAAAACAAAGCAATTGCGAAGTAACGCCGGATCCGAACCGCTTTTAACAGGTACAATAAGGCAGTAAAGATAATTGAATAGCCCAAAAACAAACAATACGTAAAAAGGACTGTTCTTGATACCTCGTCTATGTCGCTTAAGGCTTTATGATAGTGGACCTAGAATAGAGCCCAGGGAACTCCGGGTTTAGGTAATGGTTTGGTGGAAGTTCCATTGGGTTATGAACAATAGTTTGGCAACCATTGCAGGTAGATACTTGGGGACAGAATGACCCAAGCACCTGTGTTGTTTTACCGCATTAAAGGTGGCAAAGCGGAATTTTGCTGATATTTGACTGGAGAAATTCTTCCAATTTACAGAAAATTCGCATCCATCACAGCACCACTTCTTGCTCTGTTGGTATGTGATTTTGTATTTCTGGTGATGAGGAAGGTCGCCGAAACTCCCGAGCTGGCAATACAACCTCAAATCCAACAAAAAATAATCAACAACAGTTAGGCCTTTCAAGAAAAGAGCATAGGTACTCCCATCTTAAAGGCTGGCAACGTACTTACCTACAGCCCCTCTGGCGTTGCGGGTGTCCATGGACGGCGCTAATCTTTTACCATCAGGCGATTCGTCTGCTGGTATTGCCTCCTATTTCATAAAAAGGTGATATATATAGATAAAATTGATTGGCAATAAGAATGGGTAAGATTGTACGCCCCGGCAAATTTCTAGGTCACAAAAGTACCTAAAAATCGAGGATTACCCCAGAGAATAAAGGAGGAAAAACATAGGAACCAATCTTCTTGGACAAATACGGCTCACGTTCTACGAAATGATATTGCCAGAAATATAATATACCTAGTGGATTTTATTCGTCAATTTGGAAAAATAAAGGACGCTCTAAAAATAAAACGAAATTACAGCGATAGAAATGGTAAATTGGGCAAATATTATGTTTATGAAAGAAACAAGCGATGTAATCAAGACTGTTTGTTAAAAATTTAAATGTATTCATCTTCATTACTTAATTAAAGACCTATTGAACTTTGTAATTACAAATAGTACCTTCTAAAGGGGCGTTAACCCACTTTACTCTTCTTACTGTAACCAAACTGTACTCGGTGGAAATGATATACTGTTATGTTATGTTGTAGAAAACTGTCCTAGTAAAAATATAGGTAATTGGTCCTTTTTTATATTTTTACAATCGTATAAAATTCACGCGTATACATTAGAATTAGATCTTATCTTGTTTATACGAGGGCCCTTACGCATGCACTTCGACCCAATGAGATCTTTTGTGCAATTGCCCCCTCCTTTATGCCTACTCTAAGCTGTTAGAATTAGAACTAGCGATGGGCAGCTTAAAATTTTCCAAAGTGAAAGTTCATGTTAATTTCACTTATGTTACAGAAAGTGACAACGAAAGTTAATAGGTATGTCTTAATACTTCTTCGAAAAGGTGCATATAATATCATGCTCATACTCATTTATTCATAATATTACAAATATTACATGTCAAAGCTATTAATTACGTAATTACGTATATGTTCAGTGATCATATTAAATGCAGAAGAAATTAAAAACAATTATATACCTAAATTGAAAATATGCCTAAAAATATTAATATGCCTAAATTGAAAAATAAATAAATCATACCAAAAAGAAACCGACCCCAATTTTGTACTTCGCTATGCCACAATTTGTGGTTTCCGTGAGCCAATGCTTGGTTACCTACAGAAAATACCGAAATCGGCATATGCGTGCCTATCAAACTCGAGGAATTCCCTCGTTTCCTCCTAGATCCCAACATCAGACCTTCACCAAATTAATATGGGACCAACTTGGGGGTACCTGCTTTGCAACAGAAAAAGAATTATCAAAATCGGCCGACGTGGTCAGCAGTTATCGGGGAACATAGATACATTAAAAAAACATGCAAACATGCAGACGAACTGAGAACCTCCTTCCTTCTTTTGAAGTCGGTTAATAACTTAAAGACTTAAAGTAACTTTGTCGGTCATTGATTTGGTATAAAAAGTCAGCATTTAAATTGTTATCATTAGATTATAACTATTATTATGTTACAAGACAACGGTCACTGATTAATTATTAATTACAAAGTTGAACGAACCAAACAGCCAAACTTGACACCCACAATAATCGCAGTGAATTACAGAGTAAAATGGCATAATTACACGATGTTTGGCCGGTACTAAGCGAGAACATATCAATCTCGGTCCATTACGCTCACTAATCGCTTTTCATTGGTATTTCATATAAAACGTATGCGAAATTGTAACGAAAACCAAAAACAAATGAATATTCAATCCATACTATGTACCTACTAGTATGTGCCAAATGTACATTTGTTGTTAGGTATTTACTTACACGTTACGTAAAGTTAATTGTATTCTGCGACATCAGCGGCTGTTTTACATAAAATACTTAACGTCAAATTATAAAAAACTGCCAATAAATACATGAGATATTTATTTAACCAAATCAAAATCTTAATGGTAATGAAACTAAAGATCTATATCTAATTAAAACTAAATAAATAAAAAATAATATATTTACAAATTGCCTACAAAATAGTCCCCCAGGTCGGCACTCTGCGGTAGGGTGCCCATAAGGCTGGCTACGTTTCCTCGCTGAATGGCGATGCCAATTCTTTGACCGAGGAACAAGCCAGCCCTATGGTCAGCCGTGTGCTCGAAGAGCCGTTTTTTCAGGTCCCGATATAATTTCTGGGCGTTTGGACCCCACGGCCCAAGCGTGGCGGATAATCAGACTATAGTAATTTTTAAATTATATACAATCACTAATAGACATAAAATAGACAATGAATAAATCAGAAAACACATCAAAAAAGCATTACGTCAAGTTAAAATTGAAAAAAGTTGCCTATCACGCGAAGGTTGTGTTAAAGACACATATTATCAGGGGTCGTAAACCAAGGGACCATGTAGGTCGCGAGCAACAGGCGCCCGCGGAACCTAATAAAACGGTGGGTAGTGGTACAGTCGGTTCAGTGCAAGAGGGTACACGGTTTAGAGCCGGTTATACCGCCGGTAATCGAAAGTTAAGGCGCGTTCAAACGTGCGAGCATGGCGGACGGCATGCGCGGTACGAAGCTATAAGATAGAGCGAGATAGGGAATCGAATGAACTTGGTTTTATATATCTATCTTATAGCGTTGTACCACTCGTGCTGTCCACCTTACAGGACCGTGGTGTTGCGTCTTTAGGTTCAGTTGTTTCAACTGTCGGTAATCGTACGTCCGATACAATACAAGTATATAGTACATTACGATACAAGTGCAGAGAACAGGAAATTCTCAACGAGTGGTGATAAATTAAAACACGACCGAAGGGAGTGTTTTAAATCGACACGAGTTGCGAATTACCTGTTCGCACGTGTATCGTACAACGTTTTACAGTGCATATGGCTCTTTAAAGTTGCGACATATGCACGTAATCTGCTGATTACCGCACTCGTGGGGTAAAGTAGCACCATATGTACTGTAAAATCTATTTTTTATGGGAAGTTTTATAGTTCTCTAAAAGTTGATCGCTGCGCTGAAAATTCTATGGGAAACGTGAATTTTAGGTGCGCGAGATTTTTAAACTTTGTTAATATACTCTTCGTTAAAGCACAAGAAAAATAATTCCAGCGTTTTTAAAGAAGGTAATAAAGGGCGTCTATCATGTAAGTACTCAATGGTTTAGTGATATTTAAGAAGTTCTCATACAAAACAGATATTTTCGTACCTTTTCTCATTTTATTGCATTACCGGGACCATTCTTGTAACTTATTAAAAAATAGAGGTGCCAACTTCCTTTTCCACTGGCAACACTGCCATGTACGAATTGAAAGGTGCAATGTGCAACCATGATCATGCGCGTCGTCACAGACAAAGACTACATTATTACAGAGATGAAATTACAGATAATACTCGTACGGAGTAAAAGTTGATATGCTTGTTTCACGCGGACAAAGTCTCGGGCAGAAGCTGGTCAGTTATATTATAAACAGTAAAGTGTATCAAGTTGATAGGATATTTTATATTTACCTATTCATTGAGAAACATTGTATTTATCTTTAATTAATCATTAATCATGCTCGCGGACAACCTTTAAAAATAAAATGTTTACAATTTTATTTAACCTCCATTTTATGTTATTATTTCGTCTTTTGTTTTTTGTGTTTGTATATTCTTACTTTAATTAGGTGTACATTTTCCTTTTGTTTGTGTTTGACCTTCGTCTAATCTGACAGAAAGTTAAGACTAAGGCTGGGTTGCACCAAACAGTCTGTAATCGTGAGCTGTGTTGGTGAAAACTTGAATGTATGGAAAGTTTGACAATGGGATGACAGCTGCCGGCGCCATATTTAACGTTGATCGGTCTGTGATCGTAAGTTGGTGCAACCCAGCCTAGGTCTACGATGGATCACGTTCAGAAGATGCTTTAGTTTTTCCTTCCTGACCCTGGACGGATAGGTGATGCAAAGTCTAACGAAGTCACTGTAGTCACTCTCTACAAGTTCTTAGTACAGGAGTAACAGGAGCTAATGAATATGTATTTCTATGAATTATTAAAAATGAACGATTTTTTTCCTTATTCAATAATTCAGCATTAATATATCTCATTTTTATTTATCCAATGAAAGAATTTTAAAAAAGTACATATTTTTTACTCAGATCTGGCTGTTGACTAGTCATATTGATCACATTGATCAAATATTTTACAATAATAAGTAAGCAACAATACTACAAGGCGCTTGCTCCATGTGTCAAATAAGTGTACGCAATACTCGAAAAAAATTAAAGAATTAATTACGCTTTAGTAACACTAAAATAAAAATTTGATTTAATATAATTTTGCAGAAATTGCGAAGCGTCTGGTTGACGTAACTGGTGACCGAAGAGCTGGCGGTTTCCTCGCTCAACGTATCAGCATTGCGATACAGCGAGGAAATGCCGCCAGCATCCTCGGTACAATGCCTCAAGGGCCCGTTTTAGATTTAAGTTAGTTTTAATTTTCTTTATATTATTTTGGTTAAGTATTCGTGTATATATTTTCGTTGTACATAAATAAATGATTACCCCTTATATCATTTCATAGCATTGAAATATACGTCTGGTTTCAGTTTGTGGGTATATCAACTATACGCGCTGTATATTTAATTAAATCGGTGCACACATGTTAAGTGAACAGTTTACCCGTCGTAAGTTATCGGCTAACATACATTTTAACGTCTATCGAGAGGGTTGCCGACTCCTGACCTCTCATGCACTCAATAAGATAAGGTTTAATGAACCTTGTCACAGGAAATGATACAAGTTCTTACATTGTCTTGGTGGTGTGGGTGGCAAGTGGCAAGGGATTTTTCTGAAGGAATGTCAAATCTTTTAATAAAAAATGTTTAGACAGCTTTAAACTAATCGATTAATTAATAAACTTTTTTTATACAACGACGGTGGCAAACAAGCATACGGCCTGCCCGATGGGAAGCAGACACCGTAGCCTATGGACACATGCGACTCCAGTGGAATTACAAGTATTAAACTTCTTTCTTTTGCTTCAAACTTGGATTTAATTTCTGTGAAACAATCATATTTTTTGCCCTTGAAGATGATTTAATGTGCTGCGAAAAATATGGATATGATCACAAGATTATTAAACCACGAATTTATATCATGAGATTCTCCAATTTCAGACAAAATTTCGCAATGGGCAAAGTTACCAGCAAGGGCAAAGTTGTACGATTTTACTACACCTATTTTCACAGCTATTGACTATATTTCGTGATTATGGCCAGCAATGCCGATTAAGCGAAATGGAGCTTCTAAATCTCCAAAGCCATCGGCGATCTAAATTCGTTTAGTAGCTACGTGCTGCGGGTATAGAAATGCCCAGATACGCAAGTCACGGATTATCTCACTTGTCTAGTATATCTTGACCTCTAGATTCGTAACAACTCTACGCAACAAGGGCTCCGACCTATACTGGATCGAAGCATGTTTTAGGCTGGTTGTAGGTTGTAAACAGCCATCTCGACCGTAATGTTACGAAACCAGAATCTTCTATTTCAAACATACTTAAACTCGTACTGTATTGGTTATGTGCACGTCTGAAACGTCAAACGTCAAAGGTCCCGAGACAATGTCAAAACTCAGAGATGTCAAATAATGACACATGAATATTATATTTACTTTAGTAAACGAGAAAGACCCCGTATTGGAAATTTTACTGAAATAAATAAGAGAATAAATAAATACATACAAACGAAACGAATCGTAGGAAACCGTTAAGAAACCAATAGAAAACGTGAAAGTAAATTTGACAGTGGTCCCCGGTAAGTACACATTTCTGCCATGGTGTGCGCTACGATCGCCTAGCTTACCCCCACCACCTACTTCGCACATAGCCAATAGATGACATTGGTAGTTTGTAAGTTGCATTATCTTAAGTGATGTCGTTAAGAGCAAATACAACTCACACGTCGTATAATTAGTAATTTCCTTCTTTCTTAGTTATTTTCAATACAATACAATACAAATACTCTTTATTGCACACCTCACATAATAAATCATCATACAATAAGAATAAACAAAGGAAAAGGTAAAACAACAGGCGGCCTTATCGCTAAAGAGCGATCTCTTCCAAACAACTTTTGGGTAATGGAGAAATGAAATGTAAAGCTGAGTAATTATTACATCTAATCTAAATAAATTCTGGTTACCTATTTCGCACTTTCCCTCAAAATCATTAAGATTTAATAAGTAATTAGCCCTGATTGTGAACTAACAATTTCAATCCAATCAGATTACTCGTACGCCGCACTCACATATCTATGCGCTAAGCTAACGCAAAAGGGAGTCGAAAAATTGGAAGAGCACAAGGAAATTCACATATTATTTCAATACGTCACAAAATACTCTGCGGAATTGGGACACAAAGGATGGATTACCTAAAACCCAGTTTACTGGCAAAATTTTAAGATGATATATAAGAGATAATAATTATTTAATGATACGAAAGGAAAATAATGTATACAGTTATGTTTAAGCAAATCTCTGAGTAGGTAGCAGATATTTGACCGTCTCCGTTTCAGCTTTCGACAAAAAATCTTTCGTATGTCTGTCTTTCTGTCTGTCCGGATGTTCTCCTCTACTGATCACACTTTTCAACTGATTCTCGTGAAATTTTGTGAGCAGGTTCGATAATTATATAGAATTTTATGTCGAGTCAGTATTTGGAAATTCAAAAAAAATTGCGGGGTCTACAGCTCACAGAGCCACTAGTTAGGTATTTATTTAATACCGTTCACTTAATTTCTCATACGTTTACTGGAAGAGATCCCTTTAGGGATAAGTTCTCCTTTATACGTCGATCTTGTGTGAATGCACATATTTTAATCTTTATTGTGTACAATAAAGTGCTTACAAGCAATCATCAGTCGATACAAAGCTTTCTTTGTCGTACACAACTTCACAATTTCTCGGCCAGGAAGCGCAATTTTCTGTCCGCAGGTGGTAAACTGGTAAATACTTACATCACTCATAGGCGAAGAATCCGTTTCAAAATGTAATTTTACAAGTAAATATTATTATAACATAGATTAGGATTGTGTGGAAACATTGGTATACAGTTTGATCTCAAAGATGCGATCAGAAATGATAATAACGTGATAAATACTCGTAATGAAATAAAATATAATTAAATGTATCCACGTTTTTAACTCTAGAAATACAAAATTGGCGGAGTTCCATTATTTGGAACACAGCTAAGGCTTTTAACCATATACAATTTAATTGATTATATTTTGACACAAAAATGATCCTCATTTATTTATTATGAGTACAAAATCATCTCTATAATACACGCGTTTTGATTATAAATTAGACTAGGAAACAATTCTAGGCGATTTGTATTAATTTCATTAGAGTACCGTCTCTCTAAACTTAAATTGTAACTGGTTCCCCGCGATACAGGCGTAGCCTAGTGCGGAGACCCCTGGTATACTCTGTTAATAATTTGGAAATAAATGATCTTTATTATTATTGTACAATCAATACCGTAGTTTGTATTGTATACATGTATATTTTATTAAAACGTTGGAATTACTCAATTGTCGTCATTGTATTCGCATCAAAAGCCATCGTCCCATCAAGAGAGTTCAATTTCAATTTCAATTACGAATATCACGTTATGACGTCGAAGTGGGCTGTACTGTACTGTGAACTATACTATCCCATTACAATAGGGTGGATTGTCGGGATTAATAGTTTCTAGTATAGAAATGAGAAGACAAAGTGACCGTTTGTAGACCTCTATCGCATATTTAGTATTTTAGAGATTCTGATTTGGTTCATATGGAAATATAGGCATACCTATACTATTAGCATTTTGGATGCAAATGCTAATAGTATGCCTAGTAGTAGCTGATGAGCTTGGAAACGAGGCGACGCACGTCATTTCCATACAGTTTATAACCTCAAAGTGACTTTTAGGTTATAAATTGTATGGGAATGACAGGTGTCAGGATTGAATTCTTTACCGCCGACCACTATAAAGTAATTGTCATTTTGCAATGACATCTTTTAGGTAGATACATTACAATATTTCTCAACAAGTTTGAGATACCTACCTATTAGCCCGAGAGCTATACGGTTTCACTGTATGAAAAAACAACAATATATCGGTATCAGCAAATTTTGTGCATCAAAAATTAGGTTAAGTAATTATACTAAGTATTCTTTAATAATACACCTACATTTATTAACGCGACGGTAGAAAATATTAAAAACAAATCTATAAAAAATCCGTAAAAATCTAGCGAAAACACTATAAGAATTATTTTCTTTATGATATACTACTTCTATTTATGTTCTTTGTAATATATGAAAATCAACTTATTTTTGTTACGGTAACTTAATAATACAATCAATTAAAAATATCGTAAAACATAAAAATGCATTATGCTAATGGCATATAAGGTATCATTACAGTTAGGGTTTTTATATGCCTTTATTATTTTTCTTGATACTTTTTATACTGAATCAACCCAAAATACCTAAAGCTGTAATAACTTTTGGAATTAATGTGGCAGCCAAATGCACTGTTTAGACTATTCATGAAGGTCAAATTGAGTACTACTACTACCTATTAGATATTTTTTTTCTCATTTCCCGTTGCACATATTGTTCGATTCTGGTCGTAAGTATTAAATAGACATAAACATAGAAGTACTCATCATAAAAATACTGATACCCTGTTTGCTGCAAAAATTCACCACTTTTCGGGCACATCATTTTTATTTCCAACTTCCGGTCTTCAGATTCGGAAATTTTAAAAATATAGGTGCTTAAAATCACATAATAGGACCGTATAACAAAAATTGGCCAGTTATTGAATTATTTCCAAAAAAACCGTATCTTTCTCGGGCTATATATGTTCTTCATAATCTTCACTAAACTGAGTACGTACGTAAGCGTTTCAGAAACAATCTTTCGATGCTTTCCCAAGTATTTTGCCGCGCTCACTAAACAATCTAAATAAATCATGTAACTTACGAACATATTTCAGTCTGAGCTAGTACAATGCTTTGTTTGATTTATTGAAGGGATATTGGGGTACCGAGCATTCCTGGAATTTTTGGCACATTTATTTTGGTCAACCCTGATTCACTACAAAGCGTAGTCGAGCTCATGTCACTAGACGAACCAATGTAAGTATGACCTCAAATTGTTCATAGTTGTTACAAATTTCGAGGTCAAGAATTATATATCTTTTAATCGATTGTTTGTAAATTGTTGGGCTGAAAGAAATGTGCTGTGGCCGTGTATGAATTATTGGTGATAAACGATGTCAACTTTACCCACAATTAGGAAATATTGCTTGCAAAATTATGATAATATTTTCAATATCATAAAATTAAAATGGGTATTTGCGGGAATGTTTATGTACAGAATATAAGTAATAGTACAAGAAGTTTATGTTCATATTGAGGTATTTACACCATTTTGTGATAAAACGATCATTTTTTGTGACACAATTAATACAAGTATCGTATCTACAGCTAAAAACCATGACCGCAGGCCAGGCAAAGTATCCATCTTATGTTAATGTCATAAATACTTCGATAGGGAAGAATTTTTCTGACTTCATATGCAATTTAGAAACTAGAGATGGGATTACTTTCGATGAAGTGGAGCATGCAGATGTCATATTATTCCAACTCTTTTCAATAAACTCTTTTCGCACGACTTTTCCAAAAATAGTACATTGATTAAAATTTTAGACCTTTGTCACCCCTATCAACCGGACCGCTCGGTAAATTAATCTCCAAATTAAAAACGTCCGTCGAGGATGGGGAGATCGGGCGAGGACATAAAGGATATTACGCCCACGGGCGTAACAGCGCCCAAGCAGATACAGTACGGCGTACAGGTAGATAATTGAAAGTTACAAACAATGACTAAATCTTTTTATTCCATTAGTATTGTGAGTATTGTGACCATTAAACTATGTAGAAGATTTTTTTCTGTGGTATCAACCTTTTTCCTAACGGGCAAATAATTAAGAGCTGCAAAAATGTAATAAAACATTTGAGTATTCAAATACGAAGGTAGAAATGCGAGATTGTTACTAACGTATTTCAGTGGTCATAATGTTTTTAGGGTCCAGTAACTCAAAAGGAAAAAAAAACGGAACCCTTATAGGATCATTCGTGTGTCTGCCTACTGTCCGTCCGTCTGTCACAGCCAGTTTGCTCCGAAACCACTGCACCGATTGAGAAGAAATTTGATATTGGTACACATATGTAAGTCGGTAACCTAAAGAAGAACCGTGTAATGTTTATAAATGAATTAAAACAAGGGGGCCACTTTCAGGTGTGTATTAAAAATATAAAAAAAAAGTTTTTCAAACCTTAATAGGTATGGTCTGATGTCAAATAAAAGGCCTTGTTGTGAGCATCACGAATATATTACTATTTATAACTATGATACAAATAGTTATGAAGTTATTTAAGAAAACAGACGAAAATTTACCATTCCCTCTCCCATTAACAAAAAATACACAAAATAGATCTTTACCGATAGATTACAGGATAAGCTATAAAAAGTCTGTAGATTGAATAGTTTTTGAGTTATCATTTAAAAACTGCAATGCTCAAACAAAAGAATGTAAGTGCTGTACGAGTGTTCTATGAAGATACGAATTTCTTAATTTAAAGTACAGGTAAGTGATTTTAAATGTGGAGTAGTAGTAGGTCCGGAACCCTTCATTGTGCGTAGTCTTACACGCACTTGGCCGGTTTTTTATACTATTTTCCACTTTACTAATTTAATTCAAAGTAAACTGAATGTGTTCGTTAAAGTTTGATTGTATTTGAAAGTTTGACAAGGTTCTATCAGACAGCTGACAGCTGCCGGCGCCATATTTAACGGTGTTTGGTCTGTAATTGTTAGTTAGAGACAGTGTTAATGTTAACCTAATTTGGAATCAGGAAATAAACTGAGATGAGACGTCAAAAGCGCATATTATTTTGGACCCATCTAACCAACCAAGGGTCGGCAACGTGATTCCACTGGGGAGGCATATGTCATTAGGCTACTGTGTTCGCTTACCATTAAAGGAGCCGTATGCTTGTTTGCCATCATCGTGGTATACAAAAATGAACCCTTTTCTTCTTGAAGGAACTAAATGGATTAAACTGATTGAAAACCGCATTTTAGCCCTCCATCACCCAATCAAGTGTTGAGTGAATTAATTCCCAAATTAAAAACGTCCGATGGGATATCTGGCGAGGCGGGCGGTTGGCGAGGAAATAAAGGACGGATATTACGCCCACTCGCGTAGTGGCTACAAGAGTGCAGTACGACATTTAATATATCCGGTTATAGTCTGATATTTCCTGTGAAAACATACATGTACACCCAAATCAACTACTACCTGAACCCGTGTGCATACAAACGTTCTATGTAAGGTCACGTACACGTTTTGTACCTACCTACATAATTAACTATTGTTACGGAACTTTAAATTGTGCAAAGAATTAGGAGAGAGCTTCGTTTGTCTCTTTTATCTCTTTTCTTTTCGTGTTGATAATTTCTACCTCTGATGCTTAGATTGTACGGGACCAGAAGCTGGCGATAGCTAAAGTCCGACCTTGTCCTCTCTGTTGTTGTGTTTAAAGTAAAACTAAAGTGGTCAATTTACTATGACAACCGGGTACAACTTCATTTCATTCGAGATATAAGTTCATTTTAAGTCATCTGTCTGTACTTATATTTATCGGAATATAATTAACTCTGGTAAAGTACCACAACTACCACACTGACATAAATTTGTTCAGCAAGGCATCGAAAAGTGTGGTATCTATTTTGTTATTAATTCTTGTCTTCTGACACCTGTCATTGTTTACGTATTTTTTTCAAGTATAAGTACTTTTTTTTATTAAAAATGGGATTGCTCTTGGCCAGCATCTAGCCAGGGGGCAAAGATGAGGCCGACGATGAAGCTCACCGAGAAGATGCCTATTCACTCGAGCCTTAAAAAGGTCTAGGTTATATGAACTCAAAAATACAAACGCCGGCAGAGAATTCCAAACCTTAGAAGTGCGCATTATAAAAGATGATGCATAAGTACTTTTATACGTAGCTTACTGTTGTAAGCGCGCTACTGTGCCCAGGACAGGTCTAACGCTCCACCAAACACAGGGTCTTATATCGCTTCAAAGAATCAATTCCCGAGGAAATACATGTGACGAGAAATGAGTTTACTTACACAATTTATTTTCCGCGTTCGCGTTCCGAAAATCCCTTATGAAGTGGTCGAGGACAATGGAAGACGCGTTACGGTTGACAATGGGCCGCTTTTTCAACTAATCTGGGAACATACAATTGGATATTATCAATAAGTACTTACCTATTTATGTTTTATTTTATACTACTGCCCTAGTAGTTTTTTTTATACTTCGACGGTGGCAAATAAGCTTGTGGCCTGCCTGATGGTAAGCAGACACCGTAGCCTTATGGACGCTTGGGCTTACGAAGTAACTTGTATTTCATCTGTGCTTGGGCGTCGCCATAAGAATCTCCAGCACTTTGCCGACTTTATTGACTTGTGGATTCGTTATGTTCACAGCTGAGAGAGTGCAGGTACCAAAAGAAGTACATATATGTTCCCAATTATTAAAATAGGAAGGTTAAAACCTATTATAAATATTTATCACGCTCTTTCTACTCACATTAGGTATTTTGATATATTTATTTAATGGGCAAAATTTCGCTTTAGGGCAAAGTTGAGCACATTGACGTAGTTTAATACTTTTGAAAAAATCTGGTTAAATCTTTTTGTTTCGATAATATTACAACTAGTTTAGACATTGCGTTACAAATACACATACGTAATAAAAAACGAACATTCAAAATAAAAGTGTAAGAAGGTATCAAACGGATAAACAAAATATTATTTCCAATTGAAAATATTAAATTGTGCAGAAATGACCTATCATGCTCTAAAAATTTATTACAAAATACCAGATAGGATTAAGTCGGAGCAAAACGACACTATAATAATATTTGTAATGTAAGTAAGCTAAAATCGCTCCTTATCAAAAATTGTTATTATTCTGTAGAGGGTTTTCTGTCTGATGCTATGTATTATTAAATATTGTATTATTCAGGAGTATTAAATATTAATCTTGACATTTTATTTTGTAAATCATACGTGCTATTAATCTAGTAATAACCTATTTCAATGTAATCTTAATTTCTTTTCAATTCATTTTATTTAATATAATTTTTAGTGGAATAGCAAATATTGTAACACCTCTGCTAGAGGTAGCATGTATGACACATTTTGCAATACCATCTGCATTTATAATTATATACAATATATACATGTAAGCAATAAATATAAATAAAACAGATTTACTATTTTTTTATGTTTGGAAATAGGAGGACTCGGTCCTTCTTTGAAATCCCAAAATTAGGTTCCCGATATGCCTGTATGTTTTGGGCGTATCAATACAACCCGTGCCTCGAAACAGCTCGTCGGAATGGGGATTACGTGGTTTTTCCACTAAGCTTCTTAACTCCATGGAATCAAACTGAGTGCCAGGCTTTGCTGATATATTGAACGTGTCAATCACAAATTAATCAGACAGCAAGGAATATCCTTACAATTATTTTTATGTTTGTTGGTATTGCTTAAAAATATTTTCTAAATGCCTGGGCATATTTTTTACGAAAAACATCTACCTACAAGTAAGTTTAAGGATGTGTATAGAATGTTTTAAAGGGCGTTAATAACAAAATAAATACGTGCTGTAGACTTATATGTATACAGTCAGTGACGCAATCATATTAAATGAAGTGGAGACTTTAAGTGTATTTTGATAACAATGCCATTATCAGGGCACGCTAATTAATCAATATTCTGTATAATGCTTAATATATATTCTCGGACTCGAACCTCCGACCTACATCAACGAAATCGCAGTTTAATTACACAGAGTGCGTGGGCTGGGAATTATTAATGAAAACATTACCGGCATGGCGCCTGTGGGCTGGCTGCGGAAGAATATGGATGACTTTACCGCAATACAGCCACAGATAATATAATACTATATTATGCCTTCGTATGTGGATGTGAATACTGGCTTAACAAAATATTTACCTTAAGATCTAAAATTGTAGGTTCAATATCTCAGCACGGATTTATTGTATAATCATAAGATGGATTAAATATAACTACGCAACAAAGTTTAATACCTTCACCGGTAATTAGAATGAATTAAATGAATACAAAATAGGCCAAGAGCATGTCGGGCCACGCTCACTGTAGGCTTCCGTAGTTGCCCAATGAACTTACTCTAAAAAAATGAATAACAAGCAAAAAGGAAGACTTTTTACGATAACTCAAAAACGCCTTAACTGATCATGCCAGCAATAGTTTTCGTTGAAAGTCTTTATCGAGCTTTACTTTAAAAAAAAATAACTTTTGGAGTGAAAAAAATGTTTGATGAAGACTTGTATTCATCTATTTAACAACACCCCACACCATAGGGTTGACGCAAAAAAAGCATCCCTACTTTACGTGTAGGGGAGGTACCCTTAAAAAAGTTATTTAGATTTAATTTTACGACCGTGTCAGTTTTATTGATTTATATATCCATACCAAATGGCAGCTTTCTAGCACTAACAATCACAGAGCAAAGCCTCAGACATACAGACGGATAGACAGACATACAGACGGACATGGCAAAACTATAAGGGTTCCTAGTTCACTTGAAAACCTTGTGACACTAGTCGTTAAAATTCCTCAATAAAAATCTTGATTGACAGAATTGAACAGTAACTTAACAAAATCAAATTAAGGAATAAAAAATGTGAATGAGTTTTCACTCGTTGACTTTGTGTGTAAGTAATTTTTGATAAGTTTGAAAATTTAAGATAGCAACCTGCCACGCGACTTTTGATTTCCTTAACCTGTGTAATCATGTGGATTGTAAACATGTACGTATTAAACTTGAACAACTTAGTCGCGCAAAAGTCTGCGGCTCAACTCGATACAAGTATACACCTCATTAGGCAATTATGGCTGCTTGTTAGAGTTTGCTTGTTAGCATGCTGGGATTTGGCAACTTTGCCCAACTTCGTCTTTCATGTAGACGCGTTAACTTCTCTCAATTCGAAAGCAATTTAATGATTTGAGGTACCTAGGTGTTGCTTGCGTCGATATCAATACTAAAATAAAAATGTTTTTTACACCCATCGTATTCCAATATTATAAGATCGTTAACATTGTCTCTAGGAGTTTTTTTAATTAACTAGGCAATAAATGCATAAGGTTGTGAAGCAGTGTGTCAGCCAAGTTGTTAATTCGTTATTCTTTGAAGTAATTACGACTGTTGATCGAGGATTATGTGACAAAGTCAATCGAACATCAGCCTATATATGCGTTCCACTACTGGGAAGTCCTCTCATAGATGAAAGGGGACGAGTAATGCTCCAAGGTAGTCTATCGTACCTCTCCCAAAAAACTAAGTACCTATATACTAGTTAGATGTGTACGTTAAAAAGTCATATATGCACCACCCGAAAGATTATAACCACGTATTTTTGACGACACTACGAGTATATAATGTTATATCAACATGGGTCCAATTATGTGTTTTAATCAAGCTACTACCTACTTCAGTACAAAATAAATCAAATTAATTGACCGCTTCTTTCTGAACAAATTCTTACGTGACTTGCAAATGTGTTCAAGACAAGAAGTGACAAGTCAAAAAAGTATAATGAAAAAGATTTTTCAACTTGTGATTCGTTTTAAATATTAATATCTCTTAAATTGTGGGTTTTTGGACTACATGTTATACCACATTATATACTGTAATTAGGCTCTAGAATCGTTTGTTTAAATCTTTTCGATTATTAGGGCCCCCGTATAGGTATACGTATACCCACGTATAGGTATACGTGGGCCCATGTATAACTTATAGGTAGGTAAGTACACAAAGTCAGGGGCAGACGTTAGAGGGGAGTGAAACTGTCTATCTATCTGGAATAACTTACTGAGCTGCAGACATGGGTCGTTACTTAGTATCAATAGGTTTCTGGAATCTAATATGTTTTAGCGGCGAAGCTCTGCCTTGTTGATTCTAATTATCATGAAGTAGTTTTAAATTCTGTATCTTAAGTCACAACAAGGATTTTATCTAATAAGACAATGGGCTATAATGTTACTTTGAATCCGTTTTAGCGGCGAAACTTGGTCCTGGTTAATTCTATTATGAAGCATGTTTAAATTCTGAGTTTCAAGTTACAACAAGGATTTAATCTATTAAGTTCATTACAATAACTTCTGATCAAAACAGCATTCTGTCTAAAGCCTCCAATAACTGGAAGTTTCCATTAAATTATCGTTAATTTTAATCACAACTTAAGCAGATTAGCTGATCCCGGGCTCGAATCCGTTTAGGCAGAGAAACATCGTCTTTTTGTCTTAATATTAAAGACGTACTTTAACGTGAAGAATTACTATAAATCGTCTATCAATACTATTTAATTACGTATATTGGAATATGAAGTTATTAAGTGCCAAAGTGTAACAAATATCAGTATAAGTATGAATCGCCCGAAAAGTTCTTGTTTCATGCTAAATATAGCATTCTGCATGAAGAAGGGAGTTGCAACATACTGCTGCATCTCTCTCGTTTATGATAAAATTAGAACCGCTCTAATCACCTTTGAAGCCCTCGTGGATGCTGTCTTAAAAATGAAACTAAGTTAAGTATAAGTTACGTTTACAATGTTATCTGTGTGCCTGTCTGTTGCATCGTAAGTCTAAATCGTATTTGACGACCTGTTTAGCCTAGTTGGTAGTGACTCTGCCTCCGAAGCTAGAGGTCCCGGGTTCGAATCCCGGCCAGGGCATTTATTTGTGCATTTATCACGGATATTTGTTCTTGGGTCTTGGATGTTTTCTATGTATTTAAGTATGTATATCGTCGTCTAGTACCCATAGTACAAGCTTTGCTTAGTTTGGGACTAGGTCGATTTGTGTAAGATTGTCCCCCAATATTTATTTATTTAAATTGAAAGTTTTATCCGTTTAGATTTTCTTAGCTAGGTTTGGTTAACTGTGATTGGATTTAATGACAGGATGAAAGCGTATATTGAAGCCAAATAATATGTATTATTTTCTATACCACGCATCTAACCTACCAACTAACTAACTGGGCTGGCACGAGTGGCACGACGACCCAAAATGAGTCTTGGCGTCTTGGCCTCCACCAAATCCTTCAATACTTGGGTGAGGCGACCTACAGGACGCTGTCCCGTCGATACCACGCACCTGGTCTTTTTAAAATAATATAAGCCAAAGTGTATATAATAATATAAGTTTAAATACAAATTTCTCTCTCACCTACTTTACTACTAAGATATTGTAGGGATATTTTTAAATCATATACCAATTGAGACGAATATCAAAATAAACATTGTTATAATTATAAATAGTATTGAAACTCAATTGAGTCCGAGATACCTATCTATATCAATTATCGTTAATTGCTCCCTGAACCGATACTGAATTGATACCGTACTCTAATTTATGTAAATACGTTGAGGTAATAATATCGATGCGTATTGATCACCTAGCTAACATTTACTCAAGAAGCTAGACTTAAGATTAATTTCATGGTATATCGATTCAATAATGAATGTTTACACTTACACATAATTGTGAAAGTCTTGACTTTATTTCGTCCCGTCCGTCTTGGATTATACGCCTACCTAAATAATATAGAATATAGATTTATCCTTATTTCTAGAGATGCTGGCAACATATTTTTTATTTATGTATACTTAAATTATTATCGTACACAACAAGATATGAGCTACGGTGGTGCAAAGTTACCAATAACTTAATTGATTAGAAGATTTAGAAGTAACTTTATCATCAACCGTTTTACATAGGTATTCAACATTGAAAAACAATATCATAAAATCATACATACATACATAAACTCACGCCTATATTCCCAAAAGGGGTCGGCAGAGCACATCCACCACCACATCAGCCGAAGGACGTCCACTGCTGGACATAGGCCTCCCCCAATTTCCACCACCACAACCATATCAGCCCTAGGACGTCCACTGCTGGACATAGGCCTCCCCCAATTTCATTGGGGGTAAATGCCATAATCGCCACGCTTGGCATGCGGATTGGCGATCGCAGTATCTCCACTGCACTCCAGGGATGCTGCTGCCCATCCCCCGGTGGTCTTGGTCGCAGTTTTAGGACATACCCGTGTCCACATGAAAATTACTAATTAATTATATCAATAAATCATGTACAGAAATATAATATGTAGTACGTGACATATTCTTTAGTAGGTCAGTTTTTCGTAAACAAAGAAAGACTGATACTTATATCAGTCGAAACAGCTCAGTTGGTAGTGTTAAACTGAAGTTATATATCTAAATGTTTCTGTCCTTTCGTGATTGCGTTTCATCGCCTAAAGGAAAAACTCAGTTTTGTGTGATCTATCCTTCTTTAAGCTACCATTAAAGGCAGCACAGCTTTGTACAGTTGCGGAATGAATAGGTTCCTCACTTTTCAACTCTATTTTAATGTAGTTAAGGTCGTAAAGCAACGAACCTTTTCATTAGATGTTATTTGTTTATTTTTCGTTTGTACGACTGGAAGGAAAAAGAAACTTTGGCCTTTTACGTTTGAAGTGTATTTTATTTGTATAAATAACTTCCGAATTTAGATTACTATTTTCACTTGCCCTAATTCGGATAGGAAGGACGCTTTGCTAATATTATGATACCGATCCACAGAATAAGTAATAGTACAAGTACAGAAGTTTCTCTGTTAACAAATCCCCGTTTAGATATGCCAAACGTGCCTAAACGTGGCCATCTCTTTCTATCGCACGAAACGCAATCTTTAGAGGCCCCGCCCTCAGCGCTAGGGTTACCACCAGCGAGAACCTATTTTAATATATGTACTTTATTATTAGTAGTGTTGTTTACAATACAATTACGAATAGTACCTTTAAGATTTTGTAGCCAAAATGGTGAAAACGGAACCCATTCGTCCGTCTGTATGTGATAGCCGATGTACTCGGAGACTATAAGCACTATAAATTAAAACATTTAGCAGGAAGGTGTGTTCTACTTGTTAGAACCGCTACGTAAAAGTGAAGTGAAATGACGAAAAAATATGAATGTAGGGAGCCCCTCTCCATACATGTAACCAGGGGATACAAAATTTTATATAATTTTTAAATGCATCACTTTAAAAAATAGAAAGAGGTTTCTTAGAACCAACGTTTTCAGTTTAGTTTTTTTTATGTCAACCGTTGGTGAATACCAAACTCAATGACTAAGTTTTTTGAGTGTTAACTGTCAGTTTTTTCAACATTTTAAGATAAAGACACAGAATTTGGGTAACTATGTAAAGATATTTTCTATTGATTTTATATCTATACATTATACTGCAGAACCGCGAAGAGGATTTATTAAGGTCCATAGCGGCTACACCAGAAGCTAGGACTCGTGTATCTTTAAATGGCCTAAAAGCGAACGGTTGCATTTTTTTCTCTAAAATCCATTATTGGTGCAACCTGCTGCAGTACAATAATGATGGTTTTGACAGTATCATTTAACACGAAACGGATTATTTTATGATCGTACAGCGGTACAGCAGCGCGTGCGCGTGCGATCCGTAGGTACTTAATGCTGCGCCGCAACCATTGAATAGTCACACGTCGTGTGAGCCGGCGGCCGCATTACTTTGCGCGGCGCGATGACGTCACGGTAGTAAACCACTCCTGCACGGCTAGCACAAGACGGCACGCGAGCTATATCGCGCGCGAAATATACTATCCGTCTCTTTCCACGTGTACCCACTAGATAGGGTCGGATAGTGTATCTCGCGCGCGGGATAGCTCGCGCACCGTCTTTTGCTAGCCGTGCTGAGCGATCTCAAGTTTATAAATACATAATATCTATATTAATAATTTCGTGCAGGGGTACGGTAGACCCGAACGAGACCTGTCTCAAATTGAAGAACGTATAAAAATAACGATTTTTGAGTTGAACATATGTATCCGCAAAATTCGGATTGTCGCGTATTTTGCATTTAAAAGTGTTAATTTTATGACGAAAGGTCGGCCATATTAAATTTGTTTGTTGACAGCGTCGGGTTGGGTACGTTCGGAAATTGTAAACTATGTTTGCGTCCGGTGTGTTGGCCAGGTTGCTGGGCTGCGTTCTGGGTGATGGGCCATCATCGCCCATTGTGTGGATTCGGCTAGCCGCGTCTGCAGCGTTTTGTTTTTGTAGTTTTCAAGCGTTCTATACACCTATCAGCCTAGCTAGCACGATAACTTATACCGTCACGTTATATGGGCGAAATGTATTAAAACGTCACATAAAACGTAACGGTATAATCTATCGTGCTAGCTAGGCTGATTGTCACAACAACTGCCTTCAAAGCGAATGTATGGGGCCTGTTACATGGTTATTATTATCACGTGATACATTCATATCACGATAAGTATCACGTGAATATTAAAGCAGAATCCATACAAATTTGAAAACTGCGATAATATTGACACCCGAGTATTGTGATAATATTAATCGTGTAAAGGACACCACTTGAATGTTTGCTGAGTCTGTCCGCCATCTTAAAGCTGCGTCTCTATTTTGTTGTGACAAACTACTAGGTGACTTATGGCTTTTAAACGTCTAGCAAAATTCTATCCCTATCTCGCTCTATCTTATAACTTAGTGGTACTGGGTGTCTACTCCGAAATTCGATATCCGAACCGGTGCCGTCCCTTTCGCTCATATAGTCTACGGCAGGAGAGTGAAAGGGACGGCGAAGTTAGGATTTTGAAATTCGGAGTAGACCCCCAGCTCATGCCGTTAGCCGCGCTCGGACGTTAGAGGCGCTACCGCGAACCGAAGCCGAAGTATCTGCCTCTCTCTCGCACATGTATATTCGAACGACAGAGAGGAAGATAGTTCGTTTTTGGTTCGCGGTAGGCCCTCAGGCGTCAACTTTAAAACGAATAGGGTATTTTACTATAAGAGAAATAAAATTCAAAATGTAATAAAAACCAGCCAAGTGAGTCGGAGTCACACACTGAGGGTTCCGTACAACTAAAAAACAAATGTGATTTATCAATATATTGATGTTTTTGGTAAACTATACTTCATGATAAACATTATCACCTAATTTCAAGTTCATAGGTAGATGGGAAGTTAAAAAATTATATGTGTGATAGACAACACACGGAATGTTCTTTGACTTTCTTCGACCGTCTGCCGCGCTCGGACTAAGGTGCTACCAACCGAAAACTAAATATATATGCCTCTCTGTCGCACTTGCATATTCGAGCGCGGAGAGGGAAATACTTCGTTTTCAGATCGCGGTAGGCCCTCTGGTCTGACGTCTCCTAATCCTGGATGGTGCGCGTATCGGAATTGGCAAAATGGAACAAGTTGTTAAATAGCTTCCATTAATTGGAGAAAATATTACCAACTGTTATTATTATCACGCGAAACACTGAATATTGAAGCAACATCCATAGGGGCCTGTTACATGGTTATTATAATCACGCGATATACTCATATCACGATCCGTATCACACGCAATGAATATTGAAGAAAAATCCATACGCGAATGTATGGGGCCTGTTACATGGTTATTATTATCACGTGATACATTCATGTCACGATAAGTATCACGTGAATATTGAAGCAGAATCCATACAAATATGAAAACCACGATAATATTGACACACCTGTATTGTGATAATATTAATCGTGTAACAGACCCCATACAATTTTAAAAATCGCGATAATATTGACACATAATATTGAGTGTAAAGGGCCCCACTTAATAGAATTTGGCGGAGAATAGAGAGCTGCTACCGCGAAACGAAAACGAACGAACATCGTGTATTTCCCCTGTGAATCCTCTCCGATTTTGCAAGTTCGACAGAGAGGGAGATACGCGAACTTCATTTGTTTTCGTTCGCGTTAGCAGCTCTGACTTCGCACCAAAAATACTGACTGGCACATCAATATTTAACAATTGCACATCTGAACTGTATTTTAATGAACGATTAGTATTTTAGCTGTACAAATCAGTACTGATTACGGTGTCAAACTTTTTATGTGCCTTTAAATACTACCCTTATAAAAATGCTTAGGATTAACTTGCAAAGATACTAGCCTTTGCCCGTGACGTCGTCAGCGTAATCTTTTACTCCCTATTCCATATGTTAATCCAGACTACAGACTATATTTCTATACGAAGTTTCATCATAATCCGTTGTTGTAAAGTTTTTATTTTATACATTTTTGTACAGAATTTCTTTCGTCGATTGCATTACTGTCACGAATAAATGTTTACTTTATTTCTTTCTTATTTATTTCACCCGGCGCGAAGCCGGGCTTTCATCTAGTGTATTAATAACTTGCTCTCAAAATAACCGATACAACACTTGCTTTTGGTAAGTAATAACGGGGTTATCTATGGTTATAATCAACCGTAGTATTGTAATACGCACGTTAAAGTTATATATGTAGCGTAAATTATGTCAAATGTGGCATTCACAGCACCGCCTAAAATAATTAATACTCTTGATATATAAGAAGTCCTTTATGCTTCATTTCATTAACTGTAAACAAGAATGATAAATTAGAAAATAGATCTGATTATGATCCTAATAGCTTAATACCTAAAAAAAGCTGGCAACTAATAATACGGGCATAAAGTTAACAATGCCCAAGGCGCCTAAACCCGGGTCTTACTGAATATTGAAACACGCGAGGTCGACGGCACAGTAAATATACCAGGCAAAGCAGTATCTCAACTACAGTTTTTAAAGACGCGCTCGATTAGAGCTATCTAAATTAATATTGACCAGTGAGGTTCAGTTTAAGTATGAATGTAATGGTAAAAATTACGCTGGTCGGTTGGTTGCTACGACCAGCTAACAAGATAAACACGGTACCCACATTTGCAAATATTGTATATTAAATTATAATTAAGGTGTAGAAACTACTATTTTGTATAATGTTAGCTACTACTTTCGTACACTGCTAAGATGTTAAGTTAAGATAATTCTGTATTTCTCTGGTTTAAGTGAATTGTAACATTCTTTTAGAGAAATAAATTCTTAAACCATAAAAGTATTTCTATTGCACATAGAAAAACATTTACCAACCAAAGAAACAGAACAAGAAAATATAAGAGTATGGCGAAAAATTAGTTAAATGCACAAAGGCGACAGACAAACTACATATGTACAAACACAGGTACTTATAAGAAGCAATGTTATAAGTATTTGCATACACGTTAAACTAATAGACTTTTACTTGAAAGTACACAAATATGTACTTTTTTATAATCATTTATTTATGTACAACGAAAATATATACAAGAATACTTAACCAAAATAATATAAAGAAAATTTAAACTAACTTAAATCTAAAACGGGCCCTTGAGGCATTGTACCGAGGATGCTGGCGGCATTTCCTCGCTGTATCGCAATGCTGATATGTACTTTAGTTTTTCAGTTTATTGAAAAATTAATTAACAGTTCCTTCCTTTCCTTTTCCCTACACCTTTCCTCCCTCATACCTACATCTTGGAGCCATTGTTTTCTTGTACAGTACGTGTTAACAGTTACTTTATATCGATAACATTTAGTGGGCAGACAGCTTGTTTGCCACCGACGAGGTATACAATAATTTTTAAGAAAAAAAAACCGACTCAATGGGGGAGTCCGGTGAAAGATTATTAATCTTAGATGGTGCACTCTTAGATTCCATACAATAAAATACAAAAATGGCTATAAGTATGTTTATAATGGTAGAAGACTAAGTACCCTCAATTCCTCATGAAATCATGGAAAAACCTTGCTTGCTTGACAAACAAAACGAAGAGAGCAAATCGCCAAACGTGAACTACGCGTCGTTGAAGAGTTCCGTTCTGATCATCATCAGCAGTTCCACTTCATCAAATGTCACTTTTATGAATGAAAATGCTTGATTAGTTCATGAAAATACTAAAATCACTACTTGTGTGCCTTTCACATTTGAGGAGTTTCCTCAATTCCTAATGGATCCCACCATCAGAACTCGAGCATGACAAAAATCAATCGTGAAAATAGAACTTGCTTAACAAACACCGCTAGAAGGACAAATCGCCAAACGTGAACTTTTCGTCGTTGAAGAGTTCTGTTCTGATCATCATCAGCAGTTCCACTTCATCAAATGTCACATTTTTGTATGATAATGCTCGATTTGTTGATAAAAACACAAAAATCACTATATGTTTGCCTTTAAGATTTGAGGAGTTCCCTCAACTCCTCATGGATCCCATCATCAGAACTCGAGCATGACAAAAATTAATCGTGAAAATAGAACTTGCTTAACAAACACAGCTAGGAGGACAAATCGCCAAACGTGAACTTTTCGTCGTTGAAGAGTTCTGTTCTGATCATCATCAGCAGTTCCACTTCATCCAATGTCACATTTTTGGATGCAAATGCTTGACTTGTTGATAAAAACACAAAAATCACTATATGTTTGCCTTAAAGATTTGAGGAGTTCCTTCAATTCCTCATGGATCCCATCATCAGAACTGCCTTTTGACAAAAACGGGACCAACTTGGATATATATACATACAATCAAAAAAAGAATTTTTCAAATCGGTTAAGAAATGACGGAGTTATGGAGTAACAAACATAAAAAAAAAAAAACAAAAAAAAAAAAAAAAAACATACAACCGAATTGATAACCTCCTCTTTTGAAATCTTGAAGTCGGTTAAAAAATAGTTTACCCTGACGTCTGTTTAAGTTTATTGTAGCTATATAATCTTTTTGAAGGCGTTAAATCTAACATTTGTAAAACTAAACTAACTTACCTTACCCAGTCATAAAAAGAAGACCCCGTCCAGTAGTTCCGTCTGCGGCATGGAGCCCATAACGCTGGCGGCGTTACTTCTCTGTATTGCTAAAGAAATACGTTGTGAGAGGTAAGCGCCAGCCCTATGGTCCCCCGAAGCGTCGACGAAACGTCTACCTTCATAAAAGTTTTATGTCAGCTGACCAGGGACCCAGTGTTTCCACCGCAAGCGCCGCAAACTCGTAGTCTTTAATTAAAGATGAGTATTTGCGGCGCTTCAACACCTGGGCCTAGTCAGCTGCATGTACGGATTTGTTTTACTGCTTAGCTGTATATGTACTGTGCCAACGGTAAGCGTCTCGGTAGACTTGACCCATCCGAACCGCTAGTATTAGTTAAGTTTAGACATGGGGTGTTAATTACAAACAAGACTTAACCCTTATTCGTAAAACTTAACAGACATGCTCGTTGCTGCTGAAATGTGTCTTGGACCTTTCTGACAAACTGGAATGTTGAAATGACGGATCGAAATAAATGAGTTTCGGTTTGATTCACGCTTATGAATACATAGGACATGTACACTGTAGATTTTGAATAAAATAGAAATTTAATGTCACATAACGTACTTATACATTTGTATTGGTGCCCAACATTGCCCAATTTTTGCTCAACGATTAAGAACCATTAAGTAAAATACTTAGGACCCGGGTATGTCCTTAAACTACGACCATGACCACCGGGGGATGGGCAGCAGACTCCCTGGAGTGCGGTGGAGATACTGCGATCGCCAACCCGCATGGCAAGCGTGGCATTAACACCTCATGAAATTGGGGGACGCCTCCCAATGCCTATGCCCATGATTGCTGCTTGAACAATATAAACTGCATGGCTGGGTACTGTTGGCACTTTTTTCGTGTAAATTATGTATAAGCTCAATATTGGCCTCTTTTCATCTTACCTCATCGGTAATGAAATAGTTGAACAAGAGTTAACTACTTAATAGTAATTAAGGTGTTAAATATAGCGTAATATACATACATTACCCATTTTCTATATATACAGGGTGGGCAGGAGCAAAAAAACAAACGGGTGCACTATTGAGCGAGCAATTATTTTCAAGTGGTCTCATTGAATAAAACAATAAGATATCTCTTGAGTTTTTTTCTACAAAGTTTACGTGATTTTTTTGTTGCTACTAAGGAGTAAAAATAAAAACATTAAAAATTAAGAGCATATAAAAAATATCCTTGAAAACAAGAAATGCAAAAACGTTATGACTTGTAACTTGATTCTACCTCAAAAACTGCATTGACTGATGCACTATAATCTAATGGTGTCAAGATCAATTACTTGGAAGTCAAAAGTTTAGATCAATATGATCCGAAAATAAGATTTTTCCGAATGGAAAAAATAAAATAGGACACAAGGAGTTACTGCAGATGCTCTAAAGAAGCGCCCTTTTAAATCTTTGCTCCTGTTAAAGGGCCCACCCTGTATATTTATGAAGATTATATATCTGCGCACCATTTAGACAGCTCTTGTATTTAAAATTCGAAGACAGAATATACTCACGTTTAAATTATGTTCATGAAGTTAACTTACCAAATGTTATAAGTCAAATCATCTCGAAAGTTAAGATTTAAATAATTAGATTCCTTAATGTTAAACACACGTCTACATCCTATAATATTCTAAACTTCCAACCCAACTCTCAAGCCGTTCTGAGCATAATTTATTAAACGAGAACTTTATACATCAATGTTAAATTATTCTCCCGGAGCCACAATAATGAAGTTACAAGTGTGTACCTATATTTGAGACCCTATTATAAATCTGCCCTTACATAAATCCTGTGGGCAAAGTTTCAACAACATTTTGGAGGTAAAAGAATGTTAATAAACTGCTTGTCTAATCTCACAGCTAAATAATTCCCAACCGATAGACTTATAGTATATTTATTGGTTATTTTTAAGTAAAATATTCATTTAGACTAGATAAAAACTTTCTAAATTAAGATTTAGAGATTTAATAGTCAGCTTTATGTAACCTGTAGAATGCAATAAACAGTTTTTTTTTAGTTACAAGTTTTTTAGATTTTGATTTGAGTCGTGGGCGTTTTAGAGAGAGTAAAAAGACTTTATAAGAAGATAAGTAAAAAATTAAAGAAAGAAAATGGAAAATGATTGGTATTCTATTAATATAAGAAAGTAGATTTGTATCTTGGATGCGTTCAGTGTCACACAGAGACATTGACAAGAAGTGGAGCGTGCTAAATTCTAATCGTTAAAAAAAAGAGTTAAACTTATGAATAGAATAGAATAACTTTATTTCGCAATTTTACACTTTATATGATACAGACAGTAGATTAAAAAGTAGAAAATATAATTATGGTGGTAACAGTTCCAACCTATTCATTCCTAGCTCTGACATCTTTTGATAGCTTACAGCATGACCTGCAAAACTTCACCGCAATCAAAATTCCTTCCTATATTACAATGTCGCCTCCGAGAACTCATTCCAATATATCCTCGTTCGGAGAATCGCACCCGCGCACCTAAAAAGTACAAAACGCTTTTTAAACGGAAACATGCAGTCTTCTTAAAAAGGGCAAAAAGGATGTAAAAGGGACTTTCAAGTGAGCGCAGTGGCATTCAGGTACATCTGCATTATAAGTACATTTAACAGTGCAAAACATTTAACGTCCCTGTGGTCGACACTGATCTAATACTTGTCACTTTCAAATTAATGCCATAATATGCGCATAGGTGATTGGGATTTTTTAAATGTCGGCAATGCATGTGACACCCCTAGAGTTGCAGACGTCCATAGGCTGCGGCGACTGCTTACCATCAGGCAGGCCGTACGCTAGTTTGCCACCGACGGGGTATTAAAAGAAGGTGAATAATAGATGTAGTACTATTGAGGTTTCAAATGACCAAACGACACGTTGACCTTAGTTAAGTAAATAGATTGCCTACGTATGTATTTTATGAATCTAAGTAAGAAACACAAAAAAACCTAAGGTAAAACTTAATAAATACATGTCTGTAACACGTTTTGACGTAAAACAATATCAATTTTACGGTGCTGTTTACTCGCAGACCGTATGCCTGTTTAACGTTATCGTAATTTAGAAAAATCGGTATCAAAAGTTTAATTAGTATCTTGAAATCGTCTAGTAAACGTAAAATTTACATATAACAGGTATATTAAGTAAATTTAATTTTACATGCCCATGTTTTTAGCGCGAGCAAATTTAGCCTGCAGTCTGACTTTGCCCAGCCCAGCAAAAGTGGGAATGAACAAGGAACGTTAATTCAATATCTGTCAGAAATATATCGCCGTTATATCCTATTTTATTACGTTTCAAGACACTTAGGGCGATCAAGAAGTGGGTTTATAGACAGTTCAGCTTCATAAGCAAAAACTAAGAAGGTCAATAGGAATACGTGCCACCGTGATGTGAATTCTTGACGACCATTATTATTTATTATTTACTGAGAATTGGGATAGATGGCTTCTAATCAGGAGTACTTATACTTGGTTATTTTGGAAGAGTTAGGAACAAAACTTGTAATAGCTTCGTAGTACAGTTCCCATTTCACTTATTGACCGAGCGAGCGAAGATTTTGTGAGCAGGTTCGATAATTATACATAATATAGTTTTTTTTTGTCGTGTCAGTATTTTGAAATTTTGAAATTTGAAAAAAAAAACAGTGCGAGGTCTACAGCTCACACAGCCACTAGTGATTATTATGCTGTTTCAATGTTAACAATAGATAAATGTTAAGATCTCAAAGTTTCGGTGTATGTTACATTGAGAAATTTAATTCCAAGAATCTTCGATTGAATACGAACGGTAAGATCTGAGATAGCATTCTTGGAGCTAACTGTGAAGAGCATGCATATTGCTGTATGACAGGGAATGAAAAATAGCAAACCAGTTTCGCATTCAGAGGTTCCTTTATTAAAATAAATTATACGTGTCGACCGTCAACCATTCATTATTTAAGTTAAGTTTACATATATTTATAAAAAAAATACTATTAAAAAAAACCGGCCAAATCCGAGTCGGACTCGCGCACCGAGAGGTATCGTACAACTAAAAACAAATGTGATTTATCAATATATTAGTATTTGTTGGTAAAATATACGTAATAATAAATATTATCACCAAATTTAAAGTTCATAGATCAAATGAGAAGAAAAAAATTCTTCGGAACAGAATGTGTGACAGACGATAGACGGATATGCGAGTGACAACAATAGGGCTCCGTTTGAGCCCTTGGGGTACGGAACCCTAAAAATTAACTATCATAAAAGTTGATATCGCCTCATCAAGATCTGTATAAAAATAAGTCCTGAACGCTTTGCGAAAAGTGACAGAAAATTGTTTATTACCTATCATGTTGAATTTAAAAAAAAATAGTTCATTTCAAACTCGAACACTACAGCTTTGTGATTTTTATATTATTACGAACAACACTGACTATCACTCTTACAGACACGATTGTTTTTATACAACGAACATGTCCGTACTTACGGCCTACCAGATGGTAAGCAGACACCATAGTCAATGGACGCTTGTGACTCTAATAGAATCTCAAGCGCATTGTCTACCTCCCGACGTTTTCTTCTGCGCCGTGCTGAAATAACATGAAACTTTGTATACACAATGGGATCCGGAATATCTAGGTTGGAAATTAGTTTCTGTTGCAAAAACATGTAATGGGAAAAAAATACAGCGAGTTTTTGAATTTTTTAGGTCTTGTATGAAAACCTTAAAAATCGCTGTATTTTTCTCTATTATCATTTCGACTAACAGAAACTAATTTCCGACTTAGATATGCCAGATCCCATTGTGTATACAAAGTTTCATGTTCTTCCAGCATGTCGTTTTAAAATAAGCGCGAAACTACGTTTGTATGGAGATCCGAGCTTACTGGGGACTCTTAACAACAGTCACTAAGTAATATAATAAGCAGTCAATTAAGTATACCGCTGTTGCCAAGATATCGATGTCGTGTCGGATTGCGTCTGTTTCAATTTGCCTCGGCCTCCAAACATATCCGTGGCAACTTCAGTCGGTGTCCAATTTCACGCATATCGCCCCTGGCGAACTGACAGGCGGAATAAAGATCGAGAGGATCAGGAATCGGACGAATAGTATCTGTTTCTGTGGTCAAATATTTTTTGTTTCTGTTGATTTTCTATACCGACTCTTTTTTCGGTAATTTCACGAATATCGCCTCTGGTGAACTAACTGAACGGTGAAAATGGTGAAACAGATCAGGAGCGGGTGGATACTACGTGTTTCGGTGGTCTTTTTTCTGTGGACAGTATGTTTTTTATAGACGTTTCTTCACTTTATTTTATTTCTTTTGCCCCCTGGCGAATTGACGAGTAGAAAAACACCAAAAGCTAGAGTTGGGTGATTTTTTCTGTGAACAATACCATTTCTGTGGTGAATTTGTTCATCCTCCTAGCATTTTCCAAACAAGCCCGGAGTTCACGTTGGCACTCAAGCTTTGACGTAGGCACTATTAGTTTTTTATCTGACCTTCCTTCACCGAAAAGCTATATCATTTAATATTTAATTCATAACATAAAAACATACATTTAAACTTACGCATGTATTCCTATAAATGTTAGACAGAGCATGGGCATCACCAATAGTTTTTAACAATCCCCTCCCCCTAGGCCATCGGTCGGCGACACCCTTGATTCCCGATTTTCTGCCAGCTATAAGATATGTACAGTACTTTTCGACTTCATTCTAAAGTGAAGCACCATTTACTTGTACCCCGACTGTACATATAATATTTTCCATCAGCGACCCATAGCTAACTCAAAGGGTTCTTTATATAAAACGGGACCCCGACGTCGGCCTATCTCAAAAAATCAATCAGTGGCTTGGACACTCGGACAGTGACAACTGGCTTGGCGTTATCTGTCAAGCCCGGGGTTGATGACCGGTGAAGAACCTCTATAGCGTGTGTTCCTTACAAATGTGGACGCTTTTTTAATTTTTTTGTATGACGATGGTAGCTAAGTACTTAGCTTCAAGCTGGCAATGCCAGACATCACCGTCCGTTTATTGATTTTTGCGATTAAGACGACAGCTTTCACAATGGACTTATATTCGCCATATTTTAGAATTTTTACTAGTGATTTATAACAGTAAGATACAATATTACAAAAAATCAGAGCAGCAGTTTTATTTATCTTTATACAAAAACTATTAACAATACATCTTTTGGTTAAACTTCTTGTTTGTGTGGAATTTACACGCTGCATACTGTTAAAATTAATTATGCCTCATTAGAACACTTATGCGTTTTGCACTTTATGCCTGTATGCGTGTGGTTTTTAGGGTTTTTGACCCCTGGTTTTATGGGCATACATACATATACACCCGTATCCCATAGGGGTAGGAAGAGGAAGATACCAGAGCATGCCAAATACTACGGTCGTAACTCTAAATACGTCAATCACATCTATTCATCTCCTCATACATGCTCGTCGGTACGATACTTGTGACCTCGCCTTTTTTCAGTATCGAAGATCAATTTCTGCGGGCCGACCAAGGCGAGGGTATCCAATGATGAAGATACCCTCGCCCTCCATCTATCCCATTCACCCAAACCTTCCATTCATCTCCTGAACGTAGATCCCCTAAGTCAGTCTAGTTTCACACATCCTCTCAACATACCTAAACCACCGAAGCATACCTTACCCCTTACTTACCCTTTATTTATTTATTCAATTAAACTAGAAAAGTGCAATTTTAAAGGACAGTCCTAAGTCATTACAGATTTCATACAAATTATGTCAACAATTTATACTTTTTTTAAATGCATATACAGTCGAGGAATTTGATTTCTGGGCCCCTTCTTACCTTGTCACAGTGAAAATCAGTATGAAAGTTGAAAGCTGCTAGAGATCTCATATTCTAGTCATTAAATACTGAATTGAGATACATACTGACTGTAAAACAGTCAGCGCGGCAACTTTGCCCTCCCGTGGCAATTCCTCCGAACTTACAAATGTTGTATTTTACTGTGAATAATTATTATCCAATAAGTATGTATTAATTGTTTACCGTGGTGAATAGGCTTTTAATAGGGACCCGGGTATGTCCTAAAACTACGACCAAGACCACCGGGGGATGGGCAGCAGCATCCCTGGAATGCGGTGGAGATACTGCGATCGCCAACCCGCATGCCAAGCGTGGCGATTATGGCATTTACCCCCCATGAAAGTGGGGGAGGCCTATGTCCAGCAGTGGACGTCTATGGGCTGATATGGTGGGATGGTGATGGTGGTGAATAGTGCTTTTCTGTGGTAGTTATTGCGAATGGGAAATTGCCATGAGGAGGCAAAGTTGTCATAGTTGAGGGTATTTTGTTATTTGTATAGTAAAATTTGTCTACTTTGGCCAATGGTTGACTGGTACAGAATACTTACAGTACTTATTAAGTTCACCTTTTGTTCAATGAGTTATATTGAGGACTAGCTGTTGCCCGCGACTTCGTCCGCGTCTTCGCTCCTATTGGTCGCAGCGTGATGTTATGCCTTCCTCGATAAATGGACTATCCAACACAAAAATAATTTTTCAATTCGAACCAGTAGTTCCTGAGATTAGCGCGTTCAAACACACAAACAAACGAACTCTTCAGCTTTATAATATTAGTATAGATAGGTAAAAAATTAACAAAAAAATTGGCGTTACATAATTAATATTCATACATTAAATTAATTACCTACTAATACAAAAAAATACATTATCTAAATTAGTTTAAAAAAAAATCAATTCATTTATTATTTCCTTTATGTTTTCTATTTTATTTAACAAATACATATCTACCTAATCTATGCTTCGTGACGCCTCAGAGCAAGTGTACGACTATTTCGCACGACCTGACGTAAGCCTCTTTAGCTCAGTGGTAGAGCACTGGTCTCGTAAACCAGGGGTCGTGAGTTCAAACCTCACAGGAGGCACTGTTTAAGAGTTACTTTTTGTTACTTTTAAAGGTGGTCGCAATTATATTATTTTACTAAAAATATATTTTCTTTTATGAAATATTTGTTTTGTTAGAGCTACTTAATATTTTTAGTTCTCATACAATTTCTGATCAAAATGAACTAGTTTATCCTTGTTTTATTAAATTGATAAGAATGACAGATTGAATAAAAAAAGTAAAAAAAAAATCAATGGTAGGTTCATTTATTGCGTAATTTAATATGGTGCGGGAATTATAATACATCAAAATAAATGTGTATAGGGTTTCAGAAGAAAACCTAAAGCAAATCTTACACAATTACTTAATGAACAGCCCTCTATTTATGTCTTTATATAAAAAAAAAACAAATGAAAATGCCTTTTCGTTTCGTTTGAATAAAGCTAGCTTGAAATAGCTGTTTCTACTAGAAAATCTTATTTCAATAACCTATAGAAGAACGTGCTATTAAATTTTCCCCTCGAGTTTTCAATCCAATTCAATCAACTAGTCCGAACATAACTCCACAACCCATTTTAATTTAAAAATCAGTCAATAACGAACTTTCTCTTTGGTTTCAGAACACGGAATGCGAAGTCAAAAACACTCCTGAACTTCAATAAACCCCGTGAAAATAGTTTTTTCTTTTTCAAATTAATAAATAGTGTTCGAAACTCAAAATGTTTCGGTATTGGTTGTGTTTTGTTTTCTTTTTGGCCGGCAACTGTGGAGCGAACAACTGTAGGGATGCCAACCTTTGCTGTCCCGGACGGGATAGTGCATGCGTGGTGCAAAAGGCCCATCAGAACGCGATTATAGAAGACCTCAGTGACAAGCCGTGCTACTGTGACCACGCGTGCTTGAAGTTGGGAGACTGCTGTTCGGACTTTAGAGAGACTTGTGGAGGTGAGTATTTTAATCTTTACTATAATCTCCTTATACATGAAACTAAAAAAATAAGCATTTATTAAATATTGTTAAAGTATGTTTTGAATTATTTTAGCTACAACTGACTTAATATCTTTTCTTTTCTTACTGATGTAACAGGTAAAATAAACGTTTCTTCACATTTTGTGAATAAGGGGTTTGCCTAACTTAGTTGCAAAACTTACTTCGGGCAATTTTTTTAAAGTATTACATAAGCAAATGTCATTCAAAGCCAACGGACGTCTGCTTCAAAATGTTTCAATACATTCCATCCATTGGTATCTATTATAATTAGGAACAAACGACTGTTCATTGAAACCGACGAATACCGGAATTATATTTAGTATAATAGAAGAAGTTATTTAGTTAGATATATATAATACATATAACATAATAGAAGACGTTATTTATTTAGCACACGTTTAAAAAATAAAAAAAAACTGATAATTATTTTTTATTTTTAATTATCAAACTCACTCAGGACGTTGTCACGGAAGCCTTGACGCTGCTTTTCAGTAAATGTCAAAAAAAAACTCAACTAAAAAACTAAACAAACAATTTTATAGTCTTTAGGCAATGTTGTTTACTTAAATAAACAAAAAGAAAAGAGCGTACTCCCATCTTAAAGGCTGGCAACACACTTACAACTTCTGGTGTTGCGGGTATCCATGTACCATCAGGCGATTCGTCTACACGTTTGCCTCCTACTTCATAAAAAAAATTACGCGGGTGTCCTCAAAACTATCTTAGTAAACACCTTCTTATTCCCTTGTAATACCGACGCGATGTGTGTACATTTTGATTAATCCATCGTACTCGTACGCGTAGCTGTGGTTGACTATACTTATCAGTAATCATACACCACGAAAATCATACCAAGTTAGCTATCTACGTCATTTAGCAATTAGGCTGCTGGATTCTGTATCCAAAACGGACACACCCTTGTTAGTGTTCTTATTTAACCCCGCTATACTCATTAAATATTCCTTAACAGGGCCATTGGACTTCTTTTTTAAATTTAACAAGCAGTTAACGAGTCCCGTACAGTCTAAGAACTAAAATGACGTAACCGACATGGTATTTGTATAGAGATAAGCGCGTTTTGTATCGACACGAGTCCTGTACAGTTCCGGAACTAAACGACATAAGCGACGTACAATAAATATGTAGAAAAGCCCTTTTTGTACCGATATCGGAGCGGAGTAACGGTCGGGATCCCGTTACCGTTTACTGGGTATAAAAAGTAAGGTGCCTTATTGTGCAGTGGAAAATATGGATGCCATTCAAGGTTCTCGAAGGAAGCAACATAATGGAAAAGATCTACGAGGAATACAACTAATAAGAGAGGTCTATCCATAGAGTTTAAGAACCAAATATTTAAACAAATTATAATTGCGAAAATATATTTACTGTCACTTCTATTCGAAAAAATGTCTGTTTTAGCCCGTTTAGAGGGGGCAAATTCGATTTTGATACATGTGTTTTTTTTAAATCTTTTCATTTCTGCCCTGCCCACTAGAAAAGACATTTTCATTTTTAGGGTTCCGTAGTCAACTAGGAACCCTTATAGTTTCGCTATGTCCGTCTGTCTGTCTGTCCGAGGCTTTGCTCTGCGACTGTTAGTGCTAGAAAGCGGCAATTTGGTATGGACCAATACAATCTACGAATGCTCAAATTGGGTGAGTACCTAATTTATATTAAGTGGATACTTCTTATGTTGCCTACTTTATTTTATACCACGTCGGTGGCAAACAAGCGTACGGCCCGCCTGATGGTAAGCGATCACCGCAGCCTATGGACGCCTACAACTCCAGGGGTATGCGCGTTGACGACCCTTATAATTTATACACGCCTTTCTTGAAGAACCCCGTACTGTAGTCCCTCGGGCAAACCTCGGCAGGGAGCTCATTCCACAACCGGAGCGTCCGAGGGAGGAATTCCTCTGAAACCGTACCGAACGCGACCATTTAGATCGCAGGTGTTATTATGTTCGTTACTAAAAAGACTAACCATCAATGTAATATAAACGCAAACATAGTAGTATTAGATATGCTTTAGTGATTGGTTAATAATCACCGATACCATTTTCATTTTAGTGCCGGCGTTAGTAAAGCGAACTAAAATTTAAAACGTTGAGTGTAGGGCAATTAACTCATACTTACCACCACCATCCCCACCACCATATCAGCCGAACGACGTCGACTGCTGGACATAGGCCTCTCCCAATTTCACTAGGGTATATGCCATAATCGCCACGCTTGGCATGCGGGTTCGCGATCGCAGTATCTCCATCGCACTCCAGGTAAGGGATGATGCTGCACATCCTTCCAAGCAAGTAGCTCAGCGTGCTATAGAGAGCCATGCTTGGTATCTCCTTAAAAGATAGGATACGTAACGAGCATATACGTCAAAGGACGAAAGTTGTCGACATAGCTCGGAGAATTAGCACGCTGAAGTGGCAGTGGGCTGATCACGTCTGCTGTAGAAATACTAGCAGACGAGTTCTGGAGTGGAGACCGCGGTTGGTCAGTAGTGTGGGACGTCCTCCAACTCGTTGGACTGACGAGCTAAAGAGGATTGCTGGCAATGGCTGGATGGAGCCCAATATCGATTATTGTGGCGCAAAATGATGGAGGCCTACTTTCAGCAGTGGACGGACTTTGCCAGATAATGATGATCCTTCCATACTTACAAGCTGCCAACAAAGAAGTATCCACATCAAAAAAGTAGTTTCCAAAACCAAAAGATGTTTTCTCATAGGATTTTATTTAAGAGGGCGCAGTACGCTCGGTCTGGCTTGGTTCTCCATACAAACGTATTTACCCTCTCATTTTAAAACGCCATGCTAGAATAACATGAAAATTTGTATACTTATACACAATGGAATCCGGCATATCTAGGTCGGACCATAGTTTCTGTTGCTAGAAATTGTAAAAGAAAAAAAAATACAGCGGCTTTTTGAGTTTTTTACGGCTTGTATGAAAACCTTAATAATCGCTGTATTTTTTCTCCATTATAATTTCAAGCAACAGAAACTATGGTCCGACCTAGATATGCCGGATCCCATTGTGTATACAAAGTTTTATGTTATTCTAGTCTGGCGTTTTAAAATGAGAGAATAAATACGTTTGTATGGAGAACGGAACGTACTGCGCAGTCTTAATCCTGACGAATATATCAAAGTATGTTAGTTTTGTTAAAGCTGAAATAATATAAGGTTGTTTTTCCCTTGCGAGAAATAACATTTTTCTTAGAAATAGTTTCATATAAGTAACTGGAATTGGAACGCAGAAAATTGTCAGTGTAATTTAAAAATAATACGTGCTTCTGAATACTTTATTACGATTTGCTCAGAATATAGCTTATTCCAAGGAAGATAAGGTACATATTCCTGTTTATAAGAACAGGATCAACTGCTACCTGCGGCGAATTTCCTGGCGCCATTTTCTGCTTTGGTATTGGATTTCGTGCATATTATTATCGATGATAAAATTACAGCAATGTTATTATCTATAATACAAAGACTTAATTAATGTTAATTACATTGCATTCTCGTTAATACCCTTGTCAAAATTATCTATCTAAATAGATAAAAGAAGAAACTGACTGACTGACTGACATATCAACTTACAGCCCAAACCACTGGTCCTAGAGATTCCAAATTTGGCACGTAGGTTCCTTATAAGGTCTAGGGGTGCACTAAGAAAGGATTTTTCAAAATTCAACCCCTAAGGGGGTGAAATGGGGGTCCGAAGTTTGTATGGGAAAACAAGATTAGTTGGACTATTTTATTCGAAACTTCATAAGAGTATTTCTAACGATAAATGAGTAAACACGTGTTTCAGGATTTCTGAAAAATCAATCCCTAAAAGGGGCTAAAAGGTGACCAATTCTGAAAATCGACATTAGTATCGTTTTTATGATTTATCGTTTATCAAAACAACAATGATTTTAAAATCCCACGTGGAGGACGTGAAATACAATCCCCCCTGTGGGGATGCGAGGGGGATGAAATGTCTAAATATTAATATGGGTGTCGTTATTATGGTTTTTTGGGACGTTAATTACGAAAATGGCATGGATTTTGTAATTTAATATTATGGACATGAAAACTTTAGAAAGTTTGTGCCAAAATGCAAGAAATAACTAACTGACTGAGTGAGTGACATATCAACGCACAGCCCAAACTGCTGGTTCTAGAGATTCCAAATTTAGTATGTAGATTCCATACAAGGTCTACAGGTGCATTAAGAAAGGATTTTTCAAAATTCAACCCCTAAGGGGGTGAAAAGGGGGTCCGAAGTTTGTATGGGGAATCAAGATTAGTTGGACTATTTTATTCAAAACTTCACAGTAGTATTTGTAACGATAAATGAGTAAACATCTGTTTCAGGTTTTTTGAGAAATCAACTGTGAGGAAATGTGATGACAAAGTCTGAAAATCGATATGGGTATTGTTTCTATGGTTTATCGGGTCGCTGATTACGAAAACAACAATGATTTTAAATCCCACGTGGAGGACGTGAAATACCATTCCCTCTGTTGGGGTGCGAGGGGGTTGGAATGTCTAAATATTAATATGGGTGTCGTTTTTATGGTTTTTTGGGTCGTTAATTTTATTAATCAGCGCCGTCTGATACGATTTCGACAAAAATCGATATTTGAGTGTCCGAGAGGACTCTTAATAGGAATATTAGGAATCCGAGGTAAACTTTGAATAATGTAACGGCCATATTGATTTTCTTCCCCGATTTCGTTCAAAATCGATATCTGAGCCTCCGAGAGGTCCCCTAATGCGACTCCGAGGTAAAATTTGGAAAAAGTGGCGGCCAAATTGATTTTCTTTGTTTCCCTTCCGATTTCGTTCAAAATATATATCTGAGCGTCTGAGAGATATCTTAATACGAATCCGAGATAGAATTTGGAAAAAGTCGCAGCCATATTGATTTTCTAAATTTCCTTCACGATTACGATTTAAATCGATATCTGAGCGTCCGACAGGTCTCGTAATACGAATTATACGAATGAGAGGTAAAATTTAGAAAAAGTGGCAGCCATTTTGATTTTCATAATTTCCGTCCCGAATTCCTTAAAAATCTATATCTGAGCGTCCGAGAGGTCTCTTAATACGAATCCGTGGTAAAATTTGGAAAAAGTCACAGCCATATTGATTTTATTTATTTCCGTCCCGATTTCATTCAAAATCGATATCTGAGCGTCGGAGAGAATTCTTAATACGAATCCGAGGTAAAATTTGGAAAAAGTGGCAGCCATATTGATTTTTTTCAATTCCAACCCGATTTCGTTCAAAATCAATATATGAGCGTCCAAGAGGTCCCCTAATACGAATCCGAGGTAAAATTTGGAAAAAAGTGGCGGCCATATGGATTTTCTTTATTTCCATGCCGATTTCGTTCAAAATCGATATCTGAGTGTCCGAGAGGTCTCTTAATACGAATCCAAGGTAAAATTAGGCACTCCATACATGTCAGGGATTGTAAAAAAAAAGTTTAATGTTACTATATAGGCGTGTGGGGTATCTATGGATTGGCTTTTAAAAACGACATAGAGGTTTTTATATGTCACCCAAGAATAGTGTAGTTTCCCACTGTGAAAGAATTTTTCAAATCGGTTCTGTAGTTTCGGAGCCTATTCAATGCAAACAAACAATCAAATCTTTCCTTTTTATAATATTAGTATAGATTAGCTGTCTATTTGTCTAAGTCGTAAAAATTGTGTCCCCTCACTGTAATTTCCAAACTAAAATAAAGTTTAATCTTGAAAAAATCTTAATCTTAAACTAAAGTTTCAGATTCTGAAAAAAAATCGAGATGGTGCATATTAGTAAATAATTTCAGCGACTTTTGGTTTCAACACGATAGGTTTTTGAGATATCGTTATAAAACGACTGTTTGCCCAAACAAAAGGACTTAAGTGCCGTGAGTTTCCTGTAGTGGTTTAAATGTGGACTAGTAGGTGTCGGCACGGAACCCTTTTTTGTGCGTGATCCGACACGCACTTGGCCGGTTTTAATTTAATATTATGGACATGAAAATTCTTGATAGTTTGTGCCAAATTGCAATTCAATCGGTCCAGTAGTTGTAAAGCAAATCGGTTGTAACAGACAGACTGACAGACAGCCACACTTGAATTGGGAATAAGGGTCTCTTTTTGCTTTTGAGGTTCGAAACGAGCCCCGCGTATCCTAACAGATTTTTGGGTATGATGTGATAGCTTTAGAGGGGTTAGTTAGGCATAACTTTACTATGATTCATTAACAGATGAACAAAAGTCAGTATACGAGCAAATAGTAAGGAGTGCGAATGGAAGTGAGGCCAAATTTTCTTTTTGGATGCTCCAATGGGAACTGTCAAAACCTAAAAACTATTAAATTTAATTCTAGGAAAAATAAGGGTTACACGTGATATTAGCCGTATTTCTGTACTTCAAAGGACCAGAGTTTATGACCGCTGCTTGGTCGTTACCAGACCTTCTATTGGTGTTACTGTAGTACACAGATACTCTTACTAAGGGCCATTTAATACATGCTTTTATTTCATCGGCCCTTTCCCCTTCGGCCTCTCGGAAATGAATGATACCTAATATAAGTAGTTTTCGATCCTTATTTATGCCAAAATCAAATGAAATTCAACAGTTTCCCGGTTCTCAGAATGTTTTTTTATTAATATTATTAAAAATGGGATTGCTCTTGACCATCATGATGGATTTTATGTATACTGACTTTTCATCCGTTCATCTGTTAATGAATCACAATCACCAAACTTCGTATACCGAAACCCCCAGAATGTAACAACTACTTTTCTGGAAACCGCATCTAAATCGATTCAGCCTAACGCGAGATATTCGTGGGCAAACATACATACATACGTACATACGTACTACATACATATGGGTCAAACAGAGAATCTCTTTTTTGTAGACGGCTAAAAATTATGCATAGTACGCGGGCAAACGCTAGTAATTAAAATATACCTTCTTTACCTACACATTGACGTATGAAATATTCAAGCCGATATTTGGTATTTTGACAGTGTATGTCCGGGCCCTACAGGTCGAATCGCTCAACCGATATTTGTGAAATTTCGTGAGCAGGTTTGATAATTATATAGATTGTTTTTAGAGATTTAGAAATTTGAAAAAAGAATGTGAGTTGTACAGCTCACAGAGCTACTAGTTTATTTATTTACAAGAACGGTAACTACCAATTACACTTGTAATAAACAGTATTTAAAATATATTATTACTACAGTCTTAAACGTATGAATAAAAAAATTGTAAGATGTTTGTCATGTGAGCATACATATTGGAGGGGTGCTCAGTTTAAGATTGGTTCTACCCTACCCCGCTAAAACATACTTGTGTTTAGTATATCATACACGCAATAGTAAACACTGACCGAATGCAACGGCGAGACTAACTAAACGCGAGAAAAATTTTGTAGAACGCCTGACCGGGGTAGGTGACCGAAACAAACGGGGAGTAACTTTTTGCCCTCATTTTTGTGACAGGCACTAACTTTATTGAATAAACGGTACGAACAAAGGATGCTGAAATTACAAATGAATGCTGTAAAATCTAGAAGTCTGTACGTAGTATTTTAATAACTCATGTTTAAAAAATTCAATAGTGTTAATTTTAGGTTAGTTGTGAGTATATTTATACCTATATAGATGTTGTTTAGCGATGTATATCAAAGTGCCCTAAACTAATACATTTGGATTCATGTCTAAAGGTCCACCACCACCACAATATCAGCCGAAGGACGTCCACTGCTGGACATAGGCCTCCCCCATTCATGAGGGGTAAATGTCATAATCGTCACGCTTGGCATGCGGGTTGCTGATCGCAGTAGGTATCTCCACCGCACTCCAGGGATGCTGCTGCCCATCCCCCGATGGTCTTGGTCGTAGTTTTAGGACATACCTAAAGGACGCCTAAAAGTAACTAAAAATAGGAGTAAATAGACATTGTTATTTGGGAGAATAGGTATTTATGAAATTTCAGCCTTAAGAATGGGCCAACATAGGAAGAAATTTACGGTTTATATACCTATGTAGAATTGTAGAACCCTAAAAGCCTCCCATGGGCTTCCATATTGAAATAAACAATTAGTTTTATCACAAAATTTTAAACAATTCCGCAGGTACTTACAAACTACTGCTCGGACATGACTGGACCTTTTTCATTATGCATGTTGACGTCGAAAGTATAATGTGGAGTGCGGAGCTTAAGCTGGTACTTAGCGGGATGAATGGGAGCCGACAGCTGGAGGATATTAAAAAAACGTATTAAAACGGGAGGTTACGATGTACAGTAAGGGCCAAAATGTTCGAAAATAATCATGTCAAGAAATTTTAAAACAGTCATTACTAATTAATAATTACATACACCAGGGTGACTTTGATTTTGCCTGATCGCCTGATGAAAAGGTTTTACGCACAGTTTTACGCCACATTCCGCTTAATAGGTGTCAAAAGCGCTTATTCCTTTATAATAAAGACTTTTGAACTTTTCAAATGCGCAGTTACTTTTGATGCTGACTGTACTTACTTAGCTAATACGGTTACGCTGTTATCTTACTGTTTACCCCTCTGAATCGTGCATATTAAGGATAATACCAACTTTATGACAATTTTTAATTACTAAAGTAAGGTTACGTTTTACTCTCAAATTATCATAAAAGTAAGGTGTAGCGTGGGCAGGCACCAAGTGGACGGCGTGCGAGCCCAATTCCAAAGAAAAGTTATGTCCGGCTTAGCCATTTGGCAAACGCGTACTAGCCATACTAGGAGTCACAACACAATTGTGACCCCTAGTTCCACTTCATCAAATGTCACATATTTGTATGAAAATGCTCGATTTGTTGATAAAAACACAAAAATCACTATATTGCCTTTAAGATTTGAGGAGTTCCCTCGATTCCTCATGGATCCCATCATCAGAACTGCGTTTTGACAAAAACGGGACTAACTTACTAGATATGTATACTTACAACAGAAAAAAGAATTTTCAAAATCGGTTCAGAAATGACGGAGTTCTGGAGTAACAAACATTAAAAAAAAACATACAACCGAATTGATAACCTCCTCTTTTGAAATCTTGAAGTCGGTTAAAAAATGGCTGCAATGTAATGTGGTGGTGTCTTTTAAGAATCGCCTCAAAAAGCTCTTTCATGTAATACCAAACACACTAACTTCTTACAAAAAAATCTACTATACAAAAAAATTATGTCCTATAAGGGATTTTTTTTAAAAACTGCGGGTCTATTTGTTTAACATCTAGTATACGTGTACCGAACTACTGGTTTTTTTTTTTGCGTACACCTTCCACTACCTCCACAAGGTGAACTAATGACCCAGTAAGCGTCGCAGGTGTCCGCTGGATGCGGGTGGCGCAGGACCACTGACCACTTAACCCTAAGTGGTCTGTGCGCAGGACCGATGATTGTAGAACTGTGGGGGCGGCCTATGTCCAGCAGTGAACGTCCTTCGGCCGATGATGATGAATAAATTAAGCCCCGATTTTTACTAAAATGATTTTTAACTTTCGTTTCACCTCACCTTACTTGATAGTTTATGTATATTAATTTATTAATCTTATTGGGAAACAAGCAAGTAAATAAAACACATATAGTTACAGTACTTTTATTTCACGAGCGCGGGTTAGCCATAGTTGTAGTTGTGACTTACGCACACATAGACAATGTGCATGTAGGTATATCTCAACACACAACCATGGCTCACCCGCGTTCGTAAGGTAAATTTACTCTAATCATGACATAAGTTCATAAGCCAAAAAATTTAAACAACTAAGTAATTAATAACTATTTGCGTAGGAGATTTTGAGCATGCTTTAATTCTTATACACAAACTTGTCTAGAAATGCTCTTTGGTGTTGACTGTACAAAGAAAAGAACAAACAAAGTTGGCGCTAGAACGCTTCGAATGCAAAAATGCCATGATGCCGGCGCCCCGGATTAGTCTCCTTCGTATTACCCGCAAAATAAAAACATTTTAACTGTTTGGACTTTTTGAACTTTACCTGGCAACTTATTTTTCAATGCCAGAGTACTTGTTGTCTCTTGTCTTGTAATCATTTTACCTTTCAACAGCCCTCTGCTGGCTTACAACGGAACTATCGAGCAATCGACTCCACTCAGGTGTTCGGTTGCATTTCAATAGATGGCATTTGTATAATATCAGTGAAGCGCATGATGAACGAAATCAGGCGCAAGAGGCAATTATTCCTCTCAGACATATATATTTAAAAAGATGAAATTGTGACCCCGTTTATATAATTCTCTGAAATTCTAGTAGGAGTCCCTATCGGGTAGCGTGTTTCATTTAGCCCGAATATTAAGAAGGATAATCTTGGTAAGCCAGTAATCCCTTCGCGTACGTCGCTATTTGTGTTTTACATATTTTACAATCTAAATTGCAAATGTCGAGTTTTGCTTTCAATTAGGATGTAATAGAACAAATTAATTTGAGTAAATAAAAACGACATTATACAATTAGTATATGTATAATAGTCTTTGTCCAGCAGTAGAAGGCTTTCGGCTGATATAATGATGGCGATCTTGAAAATGGATATCTCATGGCCGCTGTGCCACCACTACCATATCAGCCGAAGGACGCGTCCACTGCTGGACATAGGCCTCCCCCAATTTCATGTAGGGTAAATGCCATAATCGCCACGCTTGGCGATCGCAGTATCTCCACCGCACTCCAGGGAGGCTGCTGCCCATCCCCCGGTGGTCTTGGTCGTAGTTTTAGGACATACCCGGGTCCATTTTGTGTAAATGCTTAACTTTTGAGTATCCTGCATTTTTTTGGGATATTTTTTTATACTACGACGGAGGCAAACATGCTTACGGCCTGCCTGATGGTAAGCAGACACCGTAGCCTATGGACACTTGCGACTCCAGAGGAATCACAAGTGCGTTGCCGACCCTTTATTGATTTACTCGTAGGTACCTAAAGTGACTATGCTAATCTTATTATTTTTATGAAAATCTGAATAGCATGCTCGCTATTATGTTGGACATGTAGCATTCTAGCATTCGTCCTTGTCGCACTAATATACTTGCTAGTAAGGGTGAGGCCACACGAGCGTAGTTTTGGTGAGTTGTGAGCGGCGTAATATCAGTCGTCGCCATACTTGTGAGTATCACCGAACTTTTAAGTACATGCCACCAGTACGGCGACGACGGAAATTCTCGCTCACAACTCAGAAAATTACGCTCGTGTAGCTTCACCCTAAGGGACGCTGCTATAAGGTGAACCGCCTACATAGTTAAATGAATTCCCTGCGAAAGGTGTTCTAAGTACTAAATTTCGCCCAAGTATCGTTTGGGAGATTTGCAATCAAGATAAGCGGCAAGTGCCACCTTATTTATATTTATTTTTTTACTTTTTAGGCTGAGTCAGTTTACGTTTTATGACCGACGCGGGTGAAGGTGTTTAGAAAATATTTGTAAATATTCCGCCACGAGTCTGGAGGTTTTGAAAATATAGTCGGAAAGATCGGGTCGGTATTTCATTTTTTGGCTACCCAAAGGTTATGGAAGAAGACCGCCTGTGGTTTTATCTAGGCAACAACCTATTAGGTCATACGAGTATGAGTATGTAATAAATATTATTGTGTGGGATGAGAAAGCCAGCATAGGTACACTTTCGTGAAATTTATAATCAAAATGAAAAATTGATTGATACGGTTGAGATTTGAACCCACTACTTCTCGTATCCGTCCGTGCTTTATATTAATAGGTCTGGAAAATTATTTAATTAAGATCCTAAAGCAGTAATACAATATATGAAACGGGTCACTCACGTCTTGAAGGTCGATAACCGCTCGACATGTCTCAGACCGGTTCGCGGTCCTTAATCATGAGTTCAAGTTTACTTGTACGCAGTTTATTTGACTTGGTCATCAAAAAAGTTTGATGTTGATATGAAACTAGACATACGTCAGAGGTGTATAGTATTTTGACCCTTGTATCATATCAAGTATGGGAAGCAAGTTTAATTTTACTGGCACTCGTCTACTTAGTACTTTGGTTTCAAAAGGTACTAGGAGTCTATGACTTTATAAAGCAATCAATTAAATAACTGACGAAGGTTTTCGTATCCCGACACGTTTGTAGAGTCAACAACAAATTATAATTTTAGTACTTTATCGCTGTAACGTAACAATACTTCTGACTTACTATGACGACCTGTTTAGCCTAGTTGGTAGTGACTCTGCCTCCGAAGCTCCGGACCTCTAGGTCCCGGGTTCGAATCCCGGCCAGGGCATTTATTTGTGCATTTTTCACGGATATTTGTTCTTGGGTCTTGGATGTTTTCTATGTATTTAAGTATGTATTTATCTATATAAGTATGTACAGTTAGTAGCATAAGTGAGTCAATATTCGCATGTTAGTAGGATTCGATTTAATAGATGTCAAACTATATAAAAATATAAATGTTTTATATACAATATTACTCCTAGAAATGAGCAACAAAACTGCTGTACAAATGTATTACTTACGATTTATAGTTATTTACCTACTGAAACCTAAAAACTGGAAATTTTAACCTAATTTATTTTCATAATAATTTGTTTTTTTTTTAAGACAACCCAAAAAACTGAAACCACCTAAAATAGGCAATTTCAGTCTCTTAAAAGTGATTCGGAAAGTATGTTGATGAGATATATTTTAGGAGGTAATTATTGTGTACAAAGAGTTCGGTGCGAAAGTGAGTCAATGTAAATAAGTATGGAAACTGAATGGTGGACACCTTATTCAACTGAGTCTAACCCTACAATAACTACAAAAGTACGTGTCTGATTCAAGCAGTTGCGTGCTCATTTTAAGGAAGCTAGAATTAACTGTTATAGACAATTAAATAATTTGGGGTCGTCATACAAAAAAAAAAATCGTTAAACAAAAACATATAATTGACACGTTTCTTGAGGACTAAACTTTTTTTTTCTCCTCTTATGTCGTTGCTCAAAGGTGTTACAGTTTTGTTATTGATTCTTGCTGAACACAGCTGACTGAATTAATGTTAATTTATTGGCAATTTCCTAAGATACAGCCGATAGATCAGACAAACTTCCATAGAAAATGGTCGGTGCAAATTTGATTCAATGCTAATGTCACCCTTGAGACAAAATGCAATATCTTGATCTAAAATTACATAACGGCAGATTATCCCTACAATGCATGCTAACGAATTAACCCTTTTTGTTTTAATTGACGATACTTATCAAAGTAGTGGACATTGGTTCAGTTCTGCTACTGACTGTATATCGTCGTCTAGTACCCATAGTACAAGCTTTGCTTAGTTTGGGACTAGGTCGATTTGTCCCCCAATATAAAAATAAATAAATACTTAAATAAAAAAAAAAATACTGCAACAGTTGGGATGCGTCAAAGTCGTAAATGTGACAAGGTACTAAAATGATCATCTACTTTTGCTGTGGACTGTACGCGTATATACGGCCATGCATAGTTCCCAACTAGTAAGCCTTGCTAAGCCTTCCCAGGGAGTCCCTAAGGCTGTTCCATACAGGTGTTACAAGGATTACGGTCTTACAAAATGTCTCAAGTTATTCGAACTCCAGAATACTTAAGCCCTTCTATTTAATGAGCGAATTCCTGTTACTTAACTGTAAGGGTATTAGTAAGAGGGAAACCCAAATTAATTGCCAACTAGTTTAAAGACGTTTTGAAGTCTCAAGTGATAGGAAATGGAAATTAGGATGAAAACTTTTTGTTGGAGTTGAAGTTTATTTAACATCGCTATCTTTGAGTACAATTCCAGAGGGCCTACTCCGAACTTCGAAAATCGAACTTCGTATCGTGCCGTCCCTTTCCGTCATATAGTGTATAACACGAGAGTGAAAGAGACGGCACGATACGAAGTTCGATTTTTCCCTCAGGACCCTTTTCTTTAGGACTGTCATTCCAATTGGAGCCTATAGTTAAGATAAAACAGTGCCGTCTGAGTGATGGAGCGGGAGCGCTCATGCCCAAGCGGCGCCCGCATAACGCGTGCGGTAGGTATGTCAATGTCAGGTTAAGCAACGTGGGCTCAGTTCTTGAATGGGTGACCGCTTTGAGTGGTTACTAACTGAGCGCTCCCGTGCTTTCGAAGGCACGCTAAGCCGTTGATCCCGGCTGCTGTCTAGGACAGCAGTCGTTAAGCCAAGTTAGAGGCTTCTAGAAAAATATTTCTTTGCTATTCCGCTAAAAACGTGTGCGTCTGTTAGTGTTAGGCTGGGTTGCACCAAACCGTCTGTAATCGTAAGCTGTGTTCGTTAAAATTTGAATGTATGGAAAGTTTGACAAGTTCCTATGGCATGACAGCTGCCGGCGCCATATTTAACGTTGATCGGTCTGTGATCGTAAGTCGGTGCAACCCAGCCTTAAATGTATCCACATGCGGTCAATGCTCCCAGCCTCACTCCCAACGACGACGTCGTCGACGTTCTCAAGTTAGAGGCCTTCGGGCGGCTTGAGAACGTCTACCAGTCAAGTCGCCCACTCACTTGACAAGGGGGGGAACAAAATTTAGGCTAATTAATAAAATGGGAAACGTTTTCGGGGTATTAATAATCGACATTACAATTTTCGACTTTATGATAGGTAACCTCGAAGACGAAAGCGGGAGCAAAGCTCCCGCTTCCGTCTTCTAACCTATCCGCGATTAGAGTCGGTTTTGCCACTAAGTCCCTATTCCGGTTCCTTATTCGGTTTATTAACCTATATTCAATACTTTCTTACTTTCCTAGCAAATGTTTGTTTCCGCAAGGGTCGCCGTTCTAACCTAACCTAACCCATTTCGATTTCGCGTAGCATCGGATTTATGAAAAGGTGATTAACAAATCGGTTGTCAAATAATAAATTTGGCAACCGTTCTTCTGGTTATCGAATTTCGGGAAAATGTAGATGTGGGATAGGAAACTAGAGACATTTCAAAAAATATGGTAAGCAATGTATATGGATTATAAACATTCGAGCAACCGTTTTCGGACAAGTGAAAATCGGACAAAGGATTTTCGAAACTTCGATAGGTTACCCTCTCGGGTGTTTACAGCCCGGTCATTTGGCAGGCGTGCGTGGGGATATAGATCCAACACGTAAAGACCTTTGGGAGACGAAGTTTGATGTAATATAGTACACCTATTAGAACCCATTCACGGGTACAACGGCAGATACCCGTGAACCGGTCACAACAGGCGTTGGGGCTATTGTATGTAAAGTGGAAAGAGAGTGAACTGGGCTATGGTGATGAAGTTTGGATGGATAATAAGATTGGGCTTGCAAAGAGTTCCGGACACCTGCCATAACATTGTAATTACAAGGTTGTCGAGACAGGCGGTGACTAGCCGCTCATAAGATGGGCCCTTGAAAACGCCGTCGTAAAGACGGCCATACTGAAAAAAAAGGATAGCTCAACTAGTTTGGCTACTTGAGAAATAGCCAAATTGTGCTTATTAGTAACCAAAATTATGTTAATTTTCAACAACTAATTTGGTTACTAGTAAACTGTCAGTTTGCCAGTCCTCCGATTAGTCCGATTTAGTTACTAGCAGCTAACATTTGGGCTACTGTTTGTTAACAAATCTTTTTTTTCAGTGCAGGAGCAACACCGGTGTGTAGTATTATTAATATTATTATTTTAATATTAGAGTCGTTATTCGAACGAATAGTTTTATTGAAATACATTAACGCATTTAATATATACGCGCTCCTACTCTTTCATAATTGTTGTAACATTCCAATACTATATATATTTGTTAATTTATTGAAATTTAGCCATAGTATTATATTTTCAACAACAAATATCTTATTAAAATAGCACACGACATTAGCCACAATATTTCCTTCAACTTCCTAGCAATTTGAGCTTTATTTCAAGGGTTCAAAGTTTATTTTTCCATAGTGCGTTTCAATACGAAGCGATATTTTGTAATAACATCGTTTTCGTAGCTTTTTCAGCCAGTTGTAATGGAATTATTCGCGTAGATAATACGGCAAATAAAGGGAGGACGAGTAATCCGAATATTTGCTAAGATTATTACGTATGTTTCCTTGTTTCTACGTATGTTTGAGTTGTTTTGATAATTAAGAGGGTTGTACGGCCATGGGTCTAATTTAACGAATATTTTAATATACACCGTGGGCCTTAATAATCCGAAAGATATTAACCACGTATTTTTGACGACACTACGAGTAAATAATGTTATAACAATATGGGTACAATTTAGTTGTTTAATTAAACTGCTATTCCAGTACAGAAATAAATCAAATTAATTTGGCCGATTATTTGTGAACAAAGCTTTACTTCAGAGAATTAGTTATCAACGAAGGTAAATAATATGCATTCTTACATTATAGAAAGCTACTTGTGGCGAAGTAAAGATAAATATATCATAATTATTCGGCTTAGAGTACTACGCTGTTTTTCAGCTGCAAGTTACATCCTTAGCACGATGAAAATACTTTCGGTAGTAAAACCTTTTTGTAATTAGATACCAAACTTACTTAATTAATAGAAACTGGCTAAAAAGCATGCAGTTAGAGCTTCTGCGTATAAAAGTAGTAGATGGCTCGAGACGCCTTTAGGGTGTGTTAAGACTTGAGATTTGTCAACTTGTGATTTATTTTAAATAATTAATAACTCTTAAATTATAGGGTTTTGGTCTACATGCTATATCACATTATATACTCTTCGTATAAAATGTTTAAATTTAGGATCGTTCGTTTAAATATCACAGGTTATTATGGCCCACGGTGTATAATGTGACTTATTTGGCATCCGTTTGTTTTATTTGTCTATAGGGACATATATACAGTACCAAACATAAAATATATCACAATTCTGTTTGGGTTTCTACTACTACTCGGCAATCGGCTAAGAAAAAAAATTGGTACCAAAATCGATATTTCCGCAAACAAAATATTACCTATATCATACATACCATTATGCGAAAAAATCTTACCCGTATCGAATAACTCCCCTTATAGAGAATGTTAATATAAACATAAGGTTTCTAATACTTTCAATTTGGTATCTTCTGACATTCGATATTTCTTTACAGCACTTATATGGCTTAAGGAAAATTAAGTAATTGGAAACTGTATTGTATTGGGCATTAAAATACCCTCAAACACCATCATAGGTAACTGAGGCGCGTTATTAGAAAAACAACCCTATATTCTAAAAGCAAAGTTTAAAATTGTTCCCGCTTAAATAGCTTGATAGTAGTTTTCAAAAAATCGTATCTTACCATGCTGTTATTGTAAGTATATTAACTTTATTCGAAGTGATCAAAGTCCAAAATTAGAATTATCGGGCTTGGCGGCAGTATACAATGTTTTCTAAGGACCTCGCTTTATAACTTACGGAAAGACATACCACGCAAGTGTTATTGTAAAGACAAGCTTGTTACAAGGATTTAAGGTTGATATTATGTTGGGATTGACTGTATTTGTTTTGTCGGTCCTTGCCCGAGGCCTTAGTTATCAATATAGGACCCTATCGGGATGTTTTGTTTATTACAGGGTAAATATATAGCCGATAAAACGGACACAAACGAATTTATTATGTTATGTAGTACGATGTGAGTACGATATATTTTGATTCCTCATCTTGGCGCTATTACTGCTGCTGTGCTGCTGCATTCTAACGAAGCTTATCCAATATAGATCGTTCATCGTCAGGAGCACTCGTTGCCCGGCGGCGCCCGCGTACCGCCCGCGGTATGCGAGGTTTAGCAACGTCAGCCGAGGTCAACTCTTGGAGGGGTGACAGCTTTGGGTGGTTACTAACTGAGCGATTTCGCGCTTTGGAAGGCAGCTTAAGCCGTTGATCGTAACAGGCACGTGCAGCATCTGTTACACGTAACTTATATTTCATCTGTGCCCTGATCGAGTAAAAAAATGCCTTCCCCATTTTGTCGCACTGGGACGAAAAGCAATCTGAACCAAGTATATTTTACAACTCTCGCGTCGCAATAAAACGTTACTTATAACCTAGTATACTGTTATCACCGAACGTTGCCGCGTGGTCTCATTCGCTTGGAGTTTGTCCTAACAATAATGTGAACGGAAATATGTATGGGGTTTTAGTACTAGAAGGTTTAGTACTTTGTTACAACTGTAGCTAAAACGCGCAATGTATGGTTCCTTTAGCTGTCCACCCGTGACATTATGCGGATTTACAACATCGAAAACTTAAATTTACTCTAAATTTGGCATAACTAAAAACATATTTAAGTTATCGTTGGAAATTGTACGTAGGTTTGCTTGAAAAGTACCTACAATGGCTATTACGTCGGCAGAGTCACGATCCTCCAGAGTAGCGTTATAGATAATAAACTTAAAAAAGGACTTGTTAATATGTAGTTGTGACGTGTTCGAATGGACATTACATATTTAAAATGTATAACACAGACAAAACAAATGTCTATTCAAACACGTCACAATTACAAACAACATTACAGGTCCTTTTCTTAAGATACTTACCTATAGTAACGGAACTACGTTTAACGTATTAGGGCAGCTCACTCATACAAACAACCATCATGATGAATTTAAGAGTAAAACTCTTGTCGGTGTAGCCGATGAAGTATGCAGTTATCTCCACCTTATCCTATCCAGAGCCAATTCCTTGGTTTCCTTATACGACACGACTTCTATTTTCTCTTTTATTTGTTTGATGTAGCTTATTCTCGGTCTTCCTCTTCCCCTCTTGCCTTCTACTTTCCCCTCCATGATGGTGCAAGGTGGCCAAACATTTTCCCTCTTCTATTTTCTATTGTTTGTAGCAATCTTCTTACAAACAGCCAACAAATAAATAAAAAATAAAAAGCGTTTATTATTTTTTTACAAAGAAGAACCTATCCATTTAAAGAGCACCGGCCCGGTAAAAAGTCAACATCGAACGTATACGAGTATTTACCCCGCTGGAGTTATCGAAGTTCGGATCGAGTGGCACTGATGTTTGTTCAATTCTGCGCGAAATTGGTTACCCCATAAACACGCGAAGGCAGGCCTCATTTGACTTCCACATCGGGTCTTTGGGGGCCGTTTGTGCGCAATTTTAGGCGTAAGCGTCCTCCGTAAAAGGATGATTTTTGAGCGCTGAATGAAGGCTTTGAAAATAGTAAAAAAATTATACGTTAAAATTTGCTGTTTAAAATTGTCAATGATAAATTTCATTGTTTGATTTAACCGATAAATTTATAATTGGTTCTATAAAATATAACAAAACATTTGCTACCTTTTCAAAACTATTAAGAGTGCAATCACACTCTTTAGGAAACTGTTTCAAAATACATTAATCTAAAACTTCATTGTTTTGCTAATTTGATACAGATATCTTCATCTTCATGTTTAAATCACGCTGTAGAGATTTTTCCTGAGATGCTGACCTGAGGGCAAATAAGAGGTAACTTTGATTCGATGTAATTTACAAAAATAAATGATGAATGCATTTTTTGTACGAAAATATTCCCAAGACTTGGCAAATATGGATGAAAATTAACATCCGCCAAATATTAATCTTGCTCTGTACGAAAATGCATGTCCTTTTCCTACTTCTTTTTCAATTTCAAAACTTACAGATACCGGATTGAATTATCCACTTTTACCATTACATGTGTATTAATATGCAGGCTTACACAGTTACACACGTTGCTTACGATAAACCTATAGAAAAAAGTTTGCAAATGTCAAAATTTGGTGACTTTGAGGGTCAACCAATAAAAGATTTGGAGATTTGTACATTTTTAGATATTGACTGACGTTTCCTTCAATTTTGACACGTTTCTGAAACCTAAAGGGTTCTATTATACTTTTGCCGTCCCTTTACTTTATATTAGAATTAAAAGATTGTCAATTTTGCCGCCAAAAAAATGACAGTATTAAACATACAACTTGTCCGCTCTGTATATATCTAATTAAACAGAAATATAATTAACAACACAGGTGCTAGAAAATAGCGTTTTCCAAACAACCAAACTGTGTGGATAATATTGATTTTCGCACTAGTGCTTTTTACTTTTCAAATTATTTTGTTTTTAACTCCGTCGTTAGCCCGATGCAAAGAGGTATATACATATAACCTATTTTATACCCTATATTATGTACCTTTTCACAAATAAAAGGAATATTACTTATTTACTATTAGTTGCGAAAGTTTTACATAACGGTTACCTTTTAAATATATTTCATCTTTAAAATTATACATACGTAATGATTAAAATAATCCTTCGTTTTGTTTTGTCATTGTGTTAACTGTTTTAAGTCCAATAGACAGACTAGGCAGAGTCAAATAAGCTGTCGAATAGCTAATATACAAGTTGACGTAAACACGTCGTACCTCACCGTCACAACGTACCTTTTTCCCTCGTAGTAAGGTGGAGAATGTAAACATTTATATGACGTCGACTCGAGGAAGCCTTCCGGCGCAACTAACTTTGTTTGAGACCTTTTGAGATTCGATACAACTCTAAATGTGGGAGTCAGGGAGAGAGGTACAATTCGAGAACGGTTCTGCCTAGCTGATATCACATTTATGTTGGACATAAAGCATACGTCGCTCAAAGAGCATTGGAGAGGAACGGTGGGAGGGAAGTATCTCTGCGCGATCGTATCAGAAATGAGGCCATCCGTAGTTGAACGAAAGTAACAGATATAGCCCTCCGACTCGCTAAAACAGGGCACATTGTACACAGAACTGGTATCAAGTGACGTACCGGAAGGCGCAGCATGATGGCACAGTAATAGTTGTGATGGGTAGCCCCCCACGCCACAAGGTATACACTTTCATAATTATAAAACAAATCTGGCAGGGACACATTCTTACTTTGCAACTCCCGTTATTTGTAGCTTGTATTTTGCTATATAGCGAAGACTTACCTCGTACCAATTGCCAGGGATATCTATATCACTTCATATGCAGCACAAGTGCGTCACAATTCACATACCTTGAGAAGTTCGTGCGAGAGAAACTCAAACTGATAACCCAAGTTATCCAATGCACTGTTTAAGTGAAACTTCTCGCTACGCAAACCCGTATGTCTTTGTCTTTTAGGATTCCTCATTTACATATTCGTTTAATTAATTTGCTATTTGTCTTTCACTTTAATGGACCGAGTTTCAAGTGTTCAAATGGAATATCCACGATTTAGAGTGAGTAGCTATTCGATTATGTAAATTTCGAACGTATTTTAGGTATGTAGATCAAATTGTATTTTTTTCTTTGGAGCGCTCGTGGTTAAATAATATGGTAATTGATTGACACTTCTTCGCTTCTAGTCGTATTACGAGTTTAGCCGATTCAAAAGCACTGTTCACCACATCTTACCTGACTAGCGTGGGATGCGTGGAAGTAGTTTCGAAGCCACTTGGAGGACAAGGCCAAGCTGGCATCCAAAAAGCTAGGTGTGCTCTAAAGAGCGAAGCGGTACTTCACCCCGGGACAGAGACTTCTATTATATAAATCGCAAGTTCGTCCCCACATGGAGTATTGCTGTCACCTCTGGGCTGGATCACCTGCTGGATAACAGCTTGGGCCTTTTGACTCGCTTCAGAGACGTGCTGTGCGGATCGTGGACGATCCCAAACTCACGAGCGATATTGAACCGTAAGTTTAAGGAGAAACTTTGCCACTGCTCGCCGTCTCCAGGGCATTTATCCTCACACCTTAGAATCTAAATGGTCGCGTACGGTACGGTTTCAGAGGAACTTCCTCCGTCGGACGCTCCGGTTGTGGAATGATCTCCCCTGTCGAGGTTTTCCCGAGGAACTACAGTATGGGATTCTTCAAGAAAGGAGTGTATACATTTTTAAAGGGTCGGCAACGCACAAATCACCCCTGGAGTTGCAGGCGTCCATAGGCTGCCGCGACCGCTTAACATCAGGCGGGCCGCACGCTTGTTTGCCACCGACGTCGTGTAAAGTGGGAGAAAGAAACAAGAAATTCCTGCCGCGCATCCGCGTATAATATTACTAATGCGCAAATGTCCTACCGACAGTGTACCGCCAGGTGAGGAAATCTATGCGACATCAGTAGGTAAGCTCCCGTCAAAGAACAAAAAACCACATACCGATCTCTTCCCGCCAAGTCAGGAAGTAGCCTTAGTCCGCGTCGATATCTTCGATATTCTTTTCTATGTACCTTCGTTTTGTCTTACCCTACACAAAAAAATTGCCGTAAATCCTCTAAAATCGTTTTTACTCGTAACACATTGAAATTGTTGTTCATACCAATTTTTCAAGGAACCCTGAAAGCCGTAACCATTATTTCACCCCTTCAAATTGAAAGGTGACGAGGGGGTGATTGTCGGGAAATTGTTTTAGCTTTTACCCCGTCACCCTATTACGTGGGGTAGTTAGTTGCTGGCAACACAAACTGGGGTAATTTTATTCTTGATCGCTGATAGGCGTACACTGATTGAAAATATTCTATATGTACAGCCGAGGAATTTGATTTCTGGGCCACGTCGTACCTAGTCACAGTGAAAATCAATATGAAAGCTGATAGAGATCTTATTTTCTCGTCACTGTGACAAGGTACCAAGAAATCAAATCCCTCGACTGTACCTATACATCGTTGTTAATAAAATGGGTTGATGGATAAAACATAATTTTAAAGGAAAGAACCGACTTCAATGGGGAGGCCGGTGAAAGGTTATTAAACTTAGATGGTGCACTCTTAGATTCCATACATAAAAATAAAAATGGCTATAAGTGTGTTTACACCAAACCTTTCCAATAATGCGCGTTTTTCCGCACACTGCGCGTCCGGTAAAACCCACTTTTTGGCTAAGTGGTGACCTAAAATTGTGTACAAAACACGGTCGTGAAACAGAAAGCCCTCTCTCGCATATTTATGACCCTCGCCTGCGGCTCGGTCCTCAAACATCTGCAATATCGGCCTTTCTTTGTTTTACAACCCTTGTATCGTAAATAACTATTATTATGGTAGAAGACTAAGTACTCTCAATTCCTGATGGAATCCTCCATCAGAACTCAAGCTTGACAAAAATACGTCTTGAAAACCTAGCTTGCTTAACAAACATAACGAAGAGAACAAATCGCCAAACAAGAACTTTTCGTCGTTGAAGAGTTCTGTTCTTATCATCATTAGCAGTTCCACTTCATCAAAGGTCACATTTTTGTATGAAAAAGCTTGATTTGTTGTTAAAAACACAAAAATCACTATATGTTTGCCTTTAATATTTGAGGAGTTCCCTCGATTCCTCATGGATCCCGTCATCATAACTGCGTTTTGACAAAAACGGGACTAACTTGGACATATTAAGTACTAACAATCAAAAAAAGAATTTTCAAAATCGGTTCAGAAATGACGGAGTTCTGGAGTAACAAACATTAAAAAAAAAAACATACAACCGAATTGATAACCTCCTCTTTTGAAATCTTGAAGTCGGTTAAAAAAACGTAACTAAGGACTAAAACTAATCAAAATAAATTAATGTTATAATAAGGGGTCGCCCCGAGGCATGGTTCCGAAGATACTGGCAGTATTTCCTCGCTGAATTGCAATACTGATGCGTTGAGCGAGGAAGCTGCCAGCTCTACGGTCTCCGGTGGTGTCAGCTATAGGTACATATTTGGTAACTACCAAAACATGTATTTGGAGTTGTGGAGTTGCAAGCGTGCGTAGGCTCCGGTGTCTGTTTACCAGTAAGCAGACTGTAGGATTTTTGATATCGACGTGAATAAAAATAAGTATATTTTTTTGTGACACTTTGGAGGAGGACACAGCAGTGGACGTCCTTTGGCTGATGTGATGATGCTATTTTTTATTTTATACTAATAATAAATGAATAAAATGTATAAGTACAACGATCATAAAATCATTAAAAGTTTTGTGTATTATATTGTGTAAGCAGTCTGAAAAACGTATACTGTATGTAAAGACAAAGAGTATTTGTAGTAAAGAGACAAAAACGTTCTTCACAATATAGTGAGTAGAGTACTTGCCTTCAGAGCGTTCGTGGCCCAGCGGCGCCCGCGTACCGCGTGCGGTATGCGAGGTTAAGCAATGTCGGGCGGAGTCAGTCCTTGGATGGGTGACCGTTTTGAGTGGTTACTAACCGAGCGCTTCCGTGCTTTGGAAGGCACGCTAAGCCGTTGATCCCGGCTGTTGTCTATGATAGCAGTCGTTAAGCCAAGTTATAGGCCTTCGGGCGGCTTGAGAACTTCTAACAGTCAAGTTGCCCACTCACTTGACAAGCCTAATCCCAATAAGGTCTAGTTTCCCCCTCGGGTTGAAAGGTCAGATGGCAGTCGCTTCCGTAAAAACTAGTGCCTACGCCAATTCTTGGGATTAGGTAGCGGACCCCAGGCATCCTTCAGGATGCAACTGTACCGGGAATAACGGCAATAACGCTAGGATGATGATGAGTACTTGCCTTCAGAGTTCAGTCTTCGAGAGGTCTTCTATATCAAGCATGAAACTTATTCTATTCCGATTCAGTTCTGAAGACTGTAAATGCCATTTCCCATGAGTCAGCGTATAGCGTATATTTAATTTCATGCAGACAAACTATGTTTGCTGATAAATTCCCATTAGGGATGATTCACAGTAGACCGTTCCGTGTCCGGGCCGGCCCGTTTTCTATGACAGCGAACGCAACGCGTATAGCGTATTTCTCTAGAAGAAAACGGGCCGGCCCGGACACGGAACGGCCTACTGTGAATCATCCTTTAGGCGTTTTATGAATTATCGCAATCCCATTGAAACATCAACCCCCCTTTTACACCCTTCCGGAATATAAAAAAAGATAAAATGGGACAACCACTTTGACTTAATTGGTAGTGACCCTGCCTTCAAAGCCGGAGGTCCCGGGTTCGAACCCCGGTCAGGGCAATATTTGTGTGGTGAGCTCGAATATTTTTTCCTGAGTCTTGGATGTTTTCTATGTATTTAAGTATGTATTTATAAGTATAAGTCATCGGTGGTGGTAGCCGGATCTTTGCCGGAGATTCTTCGCACCCCTGACCCCGCTAGTACCCTGGCCGCTACCAAAGACAGGGCACTGGGGGTCGCCGGAACCTCGGGGCCGTGGCCTGTTTGTATCTGTCATAGGGGGTAATTGCCATAATCGCCACGCTTGGCATGCGGGTTGGCGATCGCAGTGTCTCCACCGCACTCCAGGGATGCTGCTGCCCATCCCCCGGTGGTCTTGGTCGTGTTTTAGGACGTACCCGGGTCCATCCGGGTCCATATAAGTATAAACATCCAGAATATGGAAAAACACCGACATATTTCAAAAACTTTGTGTCCTTGTGCATTTTACCGGTTAATATAAACGTTTAAAAACTAGACTTTTCCTCGTGTGAAGTCAAATCCCAGCGGCAGGTTCGCTATTCGAGTATCGGAAAAAGCCGTCGAAACATGCCGGGTGTGTTCGAGCCCTCGGGACGAAAAGTTTCACTTCAACTTAGAGCTCTTCACAAAGCTATCTGATTCACTGTTGACTGTATGGACCATTGTAAGCCAGGCATGTGATTTAGCAATGCATCGATGAGAAGTGGGGTACGCAGATTTAGTTGGAAATTTTGAAATTTGAAAAAATATCAAAAAAATTATCGTATGTATGTCCGGATGTTCTCCTCCACAGGTCGCATTTCTCAACCGATTCTTGTGAAATTTTGTGAGCAGGTTCAATAATTATATAGATTTTTTGTCGGAGGCAGTTTTTGGGAATTTTTAATTTTGAAAAGTTGGTATTTAAATTCCGTTAAGGTCGAAAAGTGACGAACCTTTTCATTCTGCAACTATACATTTACCTGGTCGTTGATTCAAGAGGTTATAATATATTAGCAAGTTCAGAATAGAGACGAATACAAAAGGTTTCATGGATAGAGCCTAGACTCATGAGTTTCCTTATTCTATTTTATGTGAAATGTACACTGGAAAATGTAATACAAGGTTATGGAAGCCAATGGATGGGGAATAGAAACGTTGAGAATTGAAGAGGATAAAAGATTCACAGAAAAAGATTTTTAGAATATGTTTGACTTTGTTTTCTGTAAAGTGTATCGTTAATGTTTTGTTGTATTTATAAAGTGTTTTATAGATACTGGTCTGTGGAGAATAGTAGAAATTTAATATCAGCTGTCTTCGATATTCTCATATAAAATACAATGGTTTGCATAAAATGATGCCTTGCTTGGTCTTCAGCCACCCGGTAACTGTTAGCTAGACAGGGTGTTTGGCAGATGGATAGACAGACGTATATACCTATATAGTGGATAGATAGATAAGGTCATCTGCTACGTGGCCAAGCACAAAAAAAATGACTTGGGACAAAATATATTTTTTTGAAATACTCTGTTATCGAGATTTAAAACCTCCATTACTTAAACATAAAACCAGCCAAGTGCGAGTCGGACTCGCGCACGAAGGGTTCCGTACCAAAAAAAAACGCCAAGAACTACTCTGTTGTATGGGTGCCCCCCTTAATTATTATTATTATTTTGATTTTAGTATTTGTTGTTGTAGCCACAATAAAAATACATAATCTGTGAAAATTTCGACTGCTATTACGCTATTACGGTTCTTGAGATCTAGCTCGGCGAGTGGTAGCCATGAAAAAGGGCTAAAATATCACGTTTTTTGTATCGGAGATCGGAGCCCCCTTAATTATTATTATTATTTTGTTTTTAGTATTTTTTGTTATAGCGGCAACAGAAATACACAATCTGTGACAATTTCAACTGTCTAGCTATTACGGTTCTTAAGATACAGCCTGGTGACAGACGAACCGACAGACTGACAGCGAAGTCTTAGTAATAGGGTCCCGTTTTTACCCTTTGGGTACGGAACCCTAAAGATGATAATACGGACAACATTATTATTTTGAGTAGTTAAATGAGGTTTGAAAAAATAAATAAAAACAAAGCAGATGACCTCATCTATGGCTATACATTTACGTATGTCCATCCATCTGCCAAACATCGTGTATTCTTCTTCAATCAGAGACGGCTACTATTATACAAACTTATTAACAGCCAGTCTCTGTTTTGGAAGGATATGATGAAAACTTTTTTATTTTATTAAAAATGGGATTGCTCTTAGATGAGGCCAACGATGAAGCGAGCTCACCCAGAAGATGCCTATTCACTCGTGCCTTAAAAAGGTCCAGGTAATATGAACTCGAAAATACAGACGCTGGAAGAGAATTCCAAACCTTAGAAGTGCGCATTACAAAAGAAGATGCAAAACGCTTGGTTCGAATTAGAGAAATTTCGACCAGGTAAGGATGGTAGCCAGCCGTACGTCTGTACCGCTACCATGAGATGCTATCGAAAATATACATTACGTTACTACAGTCGCTACCGAATAAACGCGTTTCGAGTAGATTTCGATTGTGCTCGTACCATGAGTCAACCGCGCGTTCACTGCGCCCGCCAGAAGCTAACGTAATATTCGCTAGCGACTAACGTTTTGTAGCGGTTGCCGTAGATCGGTACCATGAGTCACCAATTTGACAGTCGCTATCGAAAAATACCGTATCGACTGTAGTAAACTATTTCACTAGCAAATTGGAGCGTGAAAGTTTATTAGAGATCTTGTTTCGTAAGTTATTGTAATAATTATTTATCTAAATAATATCGATAAGGCATTATTTTGTGTGGAATATGTTAGCGACGGCTGCGTAAGAAGATGAACGACAAATAACGGAGATAAATTGAGGCTGATATGAGAAATAAATAAAAAAAATCCACTTCAACATACTATAAAATGAGATTAGGTTTATTAATTATATATAATCTATGTACATCTAATCACATGAAACTAAAATAAAACATCATAAAAACTGGGAAGACTGCATCACTCAGTTTATAGGTATGGCAATAATAACCAAAAATAACCAAAGCAAATACAAGATTCACTAACATTTGACCTTGTGCTACTGTTCTACGACACTTTAAATTAGCAGGTTTATTTCTATACTTTTTAAAGGAAGCCTTGGGTACTTAGCCTTTTGTCCAATATCGTCCTTGCTCTGTCTTTTCAGTATAGTTAGAAAGAGAGCTTTGTATGCTGTGAAGTTAGGCACGTCACTCCGTATCGTAACGTAAACTACTCGATGAATCGAGTTAACGTTAGCGAGTATAGTAAACGCGTAATTGACTCATGATACGAGTACCGATCTGTAGTTCTATGAGTGACCACCAGAGGCGCTGTACTTATTCTCCATACTGATTGTTTACGCAGTCGCTAGCGAGTACGGTCACTGCAAACTCATGGTAATGCTACTGGATGTTTTATACGTATAGAGTCTTACTGTAAAAGTACAGTAATTTCTTTCCCCTGACTTCGAAGTCAAGTAGCAACGTCCATCGCCAATTTGATTCCTTTGAGGGTTCATTTTCGGAATAAAAGTAGCATTATGTTTTGATTCAGGCTACAGACTATGTGTGTACGTGTTCATCTTGATCCATTCAGCAGTTTATGCATGACTGAGTAGTGAGTACTAAAAATCCGTCTTTTCATATTTAAAACTAGCTGACACTGTCACGACCCACTGTCACTACATTTTCTTCTCGGCAAACATCATAGACCGAGTTAGGGCCACATTGAAAACCAGCGCTGGTGGTACAAATATGGGCCGCCAGCAGTAGCTGAATGTGTTCCTTTTGCCGCTTTCTAAATTGTTAACGGTTATTTTTTGTTAGTATTTTTTGTTTATAACTTTTTATAAGGCAATAAACTATTTCTTATTCTTATTCTTATTCTTATTCTGACCCGGCGAACTACCTTCCCCTCGACCCGTTCCGTACAAAATGTATGAGAAAATGTTTATTTTTCTTATACATATTTTACCGACGTTTTCATTTAATTCAAGAGCATATTATAAGATAAACGATTACATCATGAATAGGGATGTTTGGCAGTGATAGCGTCCTGCACGGCTAAATTATCGCGAAAATAGGTTTTCTACTGTACCATTGTTATTTTGTAGTAGCTGAGACTGTAATTTTATATTTAACTATACAATGTATATTGTTTTGAAAAATGACACACTCGCCGAGTTTCTTACGCCGGTTCTAAAACTAAATACATACAAATTATAAATACTATATAGTACATTCCCCGAGGTCGCTGCCTCTGGGGAGGGTGCCCATAAGGCTGGCCACATTTCCCCGCTGGATAGGGATACCTATCCGTTGACCGAGGAAGTGAAAAGCACTATGGTCAGAAAGTTAAAAAAAAATGGCTTTATATAGCTGATGTGCGTCCGGTCTCCAAGGGCCGAGAGTTTCGACCGCGAACGCTGCAAATATGTGGCTGTTTGCGATGCTTCGAAGCTTTTGCCGCTATTGCCGCCCCGCCCGCCCTCAAAAACGTGGAGGCTAAATGGGACGGTGCTAGGGTATCCACACAAGTGGCATCCCAGATAAGCGGCCGTCCCATCTGCCACGGAATAAGCGTCGTGCCATTGGGTCTCTTGCCGTCGTCACGGACGAGGCCTGAAGGTTCCAGGACGGCTGGCACATTGATGCTGACAAGAGCCCGACGGATGACGTCATTGAGGCATGCGTGGCGGATAAGCGGCTGGCACTCTTTGTGCAAGAAAGGCCGAGGGAACCCAGACTATCTACCTCGACTCCGCAGGGGCAGTGGCGGGGAACTACAAACAATGGTCGCTCCTAGACGGAGGCCGACAGCCAACCTTAATGAATTGTTGTCTAGCAAAGTAGCACAGTGAATGGAGAAGTAAGCATGCAACCAGAACCCAGATTCGGGTTGGGATATAGCCAAAACGCGTGCTTTATTCGCCCTCGTTATGGCAGTGATCAAAAGCCAGTCTAAAGCTTGGCGACGCAGAGGTTCGTGAGGTCTCTTTGCATTGTTTTGTTGGACGGAAGAGACTTACCCGGTTATGCTAATTGCCAGGCATTTTCAGTGTCACACAAGTACCTCTCGGAGTGAGGGTGTGAGGATTTTACCTATAAGAGGCAACGTATTAGATAGGTTTATTAAATTAATCTCGAAAACGACTAAGAGGACAGCGACAAAGTACTTATCGCAGTTATTTGCGAATTTAAAAGTTATTTTACCATCGCAAACTTCCACGTCACTGAAAGAAAACATTAAATTTCATTATCTTTTCTCTTGCAAAGAAATTAAAAAAACGATAACACCGATAAACGTTAAACCAAATGGCGTGAGCAGTATTTAAAAATGGAAACAGCAGTAAATATCACATTGTCCCGTCTTTAAGAAAACGTCTCGTGGTTATAGAACAGCCATGGCAGTTATGCCTTTTTCAAAAACTAGGGCGGAATTGTGAAGGGATTTTAAGGAAACAATGGCTCAGGCGTTTTGCGGATTTATGAGGTGTCAAATGGGGTGAGAATTTCGTTGGCGTTTTTCACTGCTCTAACTGTTTGTAGCTTTTTAACGGGTGTTAAGACTATTGAAATTTATTCGATGTTTAGGATTTGTTGAGGGGTTATAGCTACAGGAAGTGTGAGAAAATTTAAATTTAAACCTTTTGCCTAGGACACATAACGGTATAATAAGCCTAGCATATATAATATTGCATACTATATATAATATATAATAGTACAACCCCCCTCTGCAATATCACAGTGACTCCATCATTTAACCTCCAATTTCCAAAATAGCACTGAGTACCGCTTTTGGAAATTAAGGCGTGTGTTTATAATATTGCAAAAGAAACTAAGTAATTTCCATAGACAGTAACCAGAGCTAGAGAGCTATTCCCGTAGGAATGACATAAAAGTTATCCACAGGAAGTTCTTGAAAAAATACGGAACAGTTACACTTCTAACTCCGAGGAATCGCACGATTAATCTAGATTAAAGAACAAACGTCCGAACTTCCAAAGAAGTTAAAAGTCTCCGCAGAAATATAGCAGAAATTCCATTTTCAAAAATTCTCCCATAGTTCCAAAACGTTCGTAAATCAAACTTTATTTTACCTGAAACTGTTCCGCGCGAACAACTTTTGTGTTTCGAATAAAACTTTGCAGCCAGTAACTTCGGTAAGCAACGGATTTTAAATTTGGAATACAGGCCATCAATAATAACGGATTATTTTCAGATTCAATATAAGCTCTTGCGGCTGTACTTTGGTTTATTTCATCGGAATATTTGTACCTACGAAATATTTTTCGGGGAATTTGTAATGTAAGAGAATTTCCATGAATTTTCTTTAAAAAAATAGAATTATATTGACTGCATTGCATACTTTGCAAAGCGTGGAAAAAATTTCATTACCTACTTTTTTTGTACCGGTTTTAATTCATATGCAAATATTTTAACACACATCGTTGATTCTAGAATTTCAATCTTAGGTGCCTACCTCAATCAAAACTTTAAGCCAGGTAATTTGTGTAAAGCGTATTTTTATTAACAACAGCGAAGCTTCAGTAGGTAATAGAGTTTTGTTTTTATATGAACCAGCCCTAGCTTAATATTGCGTAAAAAGGCACGCTATTTCAACATTTTCTCTAACACATAGCCTAATGCATCTCTAATAAAAAGTAAAAAGGCAGCCTAGGAGAAAATCTTTCAAATTAAACTACATCTGCGTACAAGGTGTAAAGGCATTCAAGCTTCTTTCAACTTCCTCAAACGAACGTATAAATAGCTATCGGCGTGCGTCGAACGCAAATGCTTTTAAATAAATTCTTTTTAATCGCACGGAGCCTTTTGGTCTTTGAGCAAAATGCCAACAAAAATATTTGCTTTAGAAAACACGGCATGAGAAAATGTGAGAGAGAGTTATAAATTGTGTGTAGGTTTTGTTACAATGAAATTTCGATATGTGGGGCAAATATTAAATTTCTGTTTTGTTGTGGAGCATTGCTACTAAGTTTTTGCTATTATTTTTTTAGTAATCTTTTGTTGAGTAATCTGTAGTAAGGCGTTTATCACTTTCAGTGCCAGGAACCTGCTAGGCGGGCGGACGCTCGACTCGTACGCGCTTTTCTCTACATACAGTTTTCCTTATTTTATCGGCTATGAGCGTAGCGCTACGAAATTGTTGGCAGCGAATGTGTTATCCAAAATTATCTCTCTACATAAGCATTTTATCTGGATATTAACCTTACATTACCCTAATATTTATTATTTATTTATTTATCGTATGGCATTTTATTTTCGTACCGTGAGATCTTCGAGGAGACAGTACGGTTGCCAGTTTGTTGCACTTCTAACACCACCCAGGGGTCACGTGTAGGGTAACGCTGGGTACTCCCTATGGACGTAGTGCAACTTCGACCCCCATATATTTATAATTATTTTATTATTATTGACGCCGATTTTCTTTAAAGAAAGAAGACAGTGTTTGTTCGTAATTTGTTTTTTATTTATCATACATTTTTATGCATACTTGTATAAATAAATAAATAATTCTTACTTAAAAACATGACTTCCTAAATTAATGATAAATTGACATTTTGCGACTTACGAAGCTCGCGCGTTAATTTTATTGCAATCGCGTCGCGATTGTAAGCGCCGAATGAAAATAGACCTCCTGTTCGTTAATGAAAACAATTTATACCGTGTCGGAGCATTCGGAGCAAACATCGGTGAGGGGGGAGGGGGTAGCAGGTGTTTTATATTCCAAGCTTCGTTGCAGCGTTTACTTTGGGGCGTGTTATTTAAAACAGCTGGTATACATAGAATAAAAACGGTGAGGTCAGGATTTATCCTGGACCCAGCAATAATCACATTTCAAATTTTGAAGGAGTATGAAATCTTAACTCATTTCGTTAATTTGTAAACTAAAAACACCAAAAAAATTTTTTTATAGTTTTATAGCTATTAGTTTTCTGAATATTCACGAAAATTAAAGAAAGCCTACCGTCGTAGTAATGACGCCACTACTATGAAATTGTGACAGTCACAGCGCACAAAAAGAACAGCAGTTCACTTTCTTTAGTAAATCTGTTTTAGTAACAACAGTGCTTCTGTATGATTTGTTACGCTGTGACGCCTTACTGGCACTTACTCTCTTTTAGAATGAAGAAATTTTGAAATTGATTTATTTATATGTATGATATTGGGATATATCCCAGAATTTAAGAATGGGGTTTTACTTAACTTTTTAGCATCTATTTGATTTCATCGGAAAAAAAACCTGCTTAAAAAGGAAATGCTGTCAATTGAGGTATTGAGATTAGATTAGAATAGACACCTCTCTATTCTAATCAGAGACAAAAAATGTTCCACAGCCCGAGCTATAAACTCGCGATGCACTAGGAGAACTCGACTTAGTTTGCTCGCTCGTTCAATAAAAGCAAAAAGCACGCATTTCATTCAGCCTGTTTAGCCCAGTTGGTAGTGATACTGCCTCCGGAGCTAGAGAGGGGTTCGAATCCCGGTAAGATCATTTGTTTGCTGAGGTGAGCAGAAACATATATTCCTGGGACTTGGTTGTTTTCTATGTATTTAAGTATATATCTATTAAATGTATCGTCGTCTAGTACAAGCCGTATTGAGCTTGGTAGGAGACTAGTTCGATTTGTGTCAAAAATTGTCGCCTAAAATTAATTAATATATTTTGGCTAAAGATACACTGCTGAGAAAACATTAAAATACGAGGAGCTGTTCTGGTGTTTATAAATCTCAAATTGATGCTTTACATCGAAAAAAAAAAAAAAATTGTAGTTCAAGTCTCGTTGGCGACTTTTTTTTCCTTCTTCTGTATCTGCAATCGGTCATTCTGACTATAAGCAAGTTTGTGTAGGCACATGATGGCGTTTGGAGCGAGTCTCTTTGATCCCCCTTTCAAGTTTCACCGCTGTCACGCTGTGTTCGAGTGTGTTTGCATGTCGTTTTAGTCGCTAAGCATAATCTCTGATGGTAAGGTTTACTGCTAGCTGGTTTGGTGCTCTGATCGAACTCCTCTTTCACTGTGTTCATGTTTAGGTACTTGTGAATTTCTGCATTTGTGATGAACCAGGGTGCATTTGATAAGCTTTTCAGTATGCAATTCTGAAGGCGCTGGAAGATATTCACATTTGAGTCTAGCTGACGCCCAGAGTTGTATCCCGTATGACCAGATAGGTTTTATTATTGTACTAGATCAGTAATTTGTTATCGGTTGACGGTTTCGAATTTCTGTTGAGCAGCCAGTACATTCCTATATATCGAAGGTTGGCCTCATTCCGTTTTGTTTGTATGTGCTTTCTCCATGTAAGTGTACGGTCTAAGTGGATGCCAAGGTATTTCACTTCATTGGTGTGTGGAATTATACTATTGCCTAGTTTAACGGTTGGGCAGTCACCTTGTAATGCGAACGTCACATGTGTAGATTTTGTTGCACTGACTTTTATTTATTTATGCGTTGCGTTGCGTTGCGTCGTTGGCGACTAGAGAAAAAAAGTCTGCGCTACTAAACTCTTTAAGCGAGCAATTCTTGTACGTATATTTATTTATTTTGGGAATCTCGGAAGTGGCGTAACGATTTCAATAAAATTTACAACACAGGGATTTACGTTGGCGAAAAGAAAATCTAGCTAGGTGGAATATTCGGGAAAACTCGTATACTTCGGAAAACACAAAAAAATCACCCAGGTACAGTCAACAGCAAAAGTAGATGATCACTTTATTACCTTGTCACTTTCACTACTTTGACGCAGCATCCCATCTGACAACACTATTATTTTTTAAATAGCGTGAAATCTTTACTTTCTTTAGTAAATCTGTCTTAGTTACAGTGCTTCTGTATGATTTGTTACGCTGTGACGCCTTACTTGTCACTTAATGTCATTTAGAATGAGGAACTTTTGAAATTGATTTATTTATATAAAATTGGGAAATTTTCCGAGAATTTAAAATGTGTTTTTTTTTTAGCTTTTCATCCTCCATTTGATTTCATCGGAAACAAACCTGCTTAAAAAATGAAATGTGGTCAACTGTCGTAGTATTGTTATGTCAGCGCGATAAAGTACTAAAACGATCATCTACTTTTGCTGTTGACTGTACTAACCGGAATCAACCCACACCCTACACATTATTCTACACATTATCTCCCATTTCCGTGGACTCACGACAGATGACGATCGGCACCGAGTGACGGATGACACACTCAGCACGCACTCAACACATAATGGACTTGCATCATCACAATGAAGGATTCCCGTTTGTGATATATCGCGAACCCTCGTCAACGAGTGCGCCGTAAATAAACTTGCCGTGAGCTGATAATTAGATGACTCAAAATAAAAGCCAATATCGCGTTTAGGCCAAAAAAATCGTGCGGGGTTCGTGAAACAACAGTTCGAGCTCATATAACCTAGACCTTTTTAAGGGACGAGTGAATAGGTATCTTCTGGGTGAGCTCGCTTCATCGTCGATCTCATCTTTGCCCCCTAGCTAGATGCTGGCTTTATAAAAAAAAAAACAACCATTTTGTCTGACCAAATCTTCTTGTCGAAAGTTCACGAATTGGGGTGTTATTTACATATAAGCCGAAGGACGTCCACTGCTGGACATAGGCCCCCCCCCCAATTTTATCAATGGTAAATGCCATAATCGCCACGCTTGGCATGCGGGTTGGCGATCGCAGTATCTCCACCGCACTCCAGGCATACTACCGCACTTAAGGGCTTGTTTCGTCTACAATTTAATCGATGTCATTCCATTCCTTTTTAAGGCACGAGTGAAATGGCATCTTCTGGGTGAGCTCGCTTCATCGTCGGCCTCATTTTTGCCCCCCGGCTAGATGCTGGCCAATAGCAATCCCATTTTTAATAAAAAAAACATGATCATTTGTAATACAATTAAAATGGGTAACTTTTGTCTCACAACGGAATGAATTAAATTGTAAATGAATTAAATGCCTTAGCTTTGGACCAAAAAAATCGGATTCGGCTCACGTAGAAAGGATGATTCACAGTAGACCGTTCCGTGCCCGGGCCGGCCCGTTTTCTATGACAGCAAACGCAACGGCCGGCGTATTTCCCTAGAAGAAAACGGGCCGGCCCGGACTCGGAACGTCCTACTGTGAATCATCCTTAAATTGTAACCTAATACGTAAATATGTTAGGAAATTTTAATCTCTAGTCTCATTTCAAATTCAAAATCAAATATTAATTCTGCAAATAGTACATGGGCACTTTTACATATGGAAAAGTTATTTTTTACTTTCATTTAAAGTCTTACAATTTCTTTTTTTGCAAAACTACAGAGTAACTATATTAAATGTCATTAAATGCAAGCTAAAGAATCTTGTTGTATTGATATTTTATTCGATTAGTTAGATAAAATATGTATATAATAACTTATTTGTTAACAATAAATTACATACCAAACTAATTAAAAGTAAGATAATAACAAAAACAAGAGTAATAATTAACACAAAGGTACAAAGTAAGTAACATGCCAGATGTCGCAGGTTCGAATCCTGCTCGGAGCATATATTTTTTTTAATTTTTCCCTTTAATTTGAAATTTTCGTTAGCAGCGTTACTGTTTTGTTAAAAAAAACCAGATTTTGTAAAGTAATAATAATAATATTGGGGGACAATCTTACACAAATCGACCTAGTCCCAAACTAAGCAAAGCTTGTACTATGGGTACTAGACGACGATATACATACTTAATACATACTTAAATACATAGAAAACATCCAAGACCCAAGAACAAATATCCGTGAAAAATGCACAAATAAACGCCCTGGCCGGGATTTGAACCCGGGACCTCTAGCTTCGGAGGCAGAGTCACTACCAACTAGGCTAAACAGGTCGTCAAAAAAGAAAAAGAAAAGTAAAAGATTATTGCATAATAATAATAAAAGTGCTTATTTTTACAACAGACGTTATTTCATGTTTCCCTATTTTCATCTTGTATCACTACGGCATTACACCGACTTGTGAAAACTAACTCTGCAGTCAACAATGAGACGTCAGTTTTAACAAATGACAGCTACTGTGCTGCCAGTCTGGAATACTGAATGCGAACTGAGAAATTCCACAATGCTTTGTTTCCGTATTGATATGAAAATTCGTTCGTTGCACTAAAATACTACACTATTCCTTATTATCAAACTTCACTTAGAAGCTACAGTACCAGAACCGGGCAATAATATATCACATACATATAGCCGTTGACTGACTTTTTTTAAATGCAGGAAGTATGAAAGATGTTCATATTACAACATCAGTTAGATTAGAGCGAAGAATATATACTCTTTTTAAGACCTACAAGAAGATTTGGTCACGTGCATGAAACGATTATTTCAAAATAATCTCACGATTTTTCAGACCTAAAGGTAATATTATTGGCCGGTACTGTAACGTTGCTGTTACAGGTCTACCATTTCACCACCACCACCACCAGCTCAGCCGAAGGACGTCCACTGCAGGACATATGCCTCCCTCAATTTCATGGGGGGTAAATGCCATAATCGCCACGCTTGGCATGCGGGTTGGCGATCGCAGTATCTCCACCGCACTTCAGGGATGCTGCTGCCCATCCTCCGGTGGTCTTGGTCGTAGTTTTAGGACATACCCGGGTCCAACGGGTCTACCATTTGAGGGCCAGCAATTAACAATATTATTTAATAGCAATTAACAATATTATTTAATATTATTTTGTTCTTTGAAACGCCATCCTGACATGACGATACATTAAGGATCATCATCGTCCTAGTGTTCCCAGTGTAGTTGTATCCTGAAGGATGCCCGGGGTCCTGATGTAACTGCCATCTGACCTAACCCAAGGGGGATACCAGCCCTTATTGGGATTAGGCTTGTCAAGTGAGTAGGCAACTTGACTGTTAGAAGTTCTCAAGCCTTTTTCTACAAGCGTAGAAAGTTGGCTTTAAAGTACAAGGTAAGTAATGGGCAAACTGTTGAAACTCATTTTTTTATGGCATGTTATAACTATGTACACAGTTTTGACAATAAATAATTATTTTATTCTATTCTATTCTATTCTATATGATGGCGGTACGAGCTAGACTCTTGTTCAAGGGAATGGTCAGAGGATGCTTTGGACCGACAATATTGGAAACAGAGGGGGGAGGCCTTTGCCCAGCAGTGGGAAACTACAGGCTCCCAATAATGAGACTGATTGTCACGGCCGGTGTCCGCTAGTCTCCTCCAATAGCCCATTATCCAGCCCCTCTAACATTCAACACAATAGCCCATGACCTTAGTTTCCATCGCAGCACAGTGTTGCACTGCAATAGTCTTTGCACCTGGCGGGGACCATCTCCGGATGTATCATATTGTGCGCTCGGAGATGGTATCCGCCATGTGTATCCCTTAGTCTTAGATTATTTTTGTCTTAAAGGGCCTCTGCGCTGTTAGTTTCGGCCCCACGCACGCCTTCCAAAGGTCCGGGACCCCAAGGTCCCGAGATATGGAAAAGACGTATAATAATAATAATAAATCTATTCTATACAATTATAAGTCAAAACGTCAGTGAGTTACGTTACGACACGTGTAAGCTTTGAAACAATTTCTCGCCATTCTAATTTTAAACAAAACCTTCTGTTTAATCCCCTCAATCGCACGGAATTAAAAACCGAAACAACGCAAACAGAATCTCATCTCTGTTTAATTGCGGGCCGGTTCTAATTACTCAACTTAATTGGAGTTTGTACGGATCGCTAGATGACCCTTTGGTTGGCCGATTTACTACATTTCCGGTTTGAGAATTATTTTACTATCTTTTGCCCGCGAATTCGTGCTAAAGACGGACATGAGTATTGCTGTCACCTCTGGGCGGGAGCACCTGGATACCAGCTTGGGCCTTTTGACTCGCTTCAGAGACGTGCTGTGCGAATCGTGGACGATCCCAAACTCACGAGCGATATTGAACCGGGGAAACTATGCCTCCTTATGCGTGTTCTAACGCTTATATAATGGGTTGTGCTCCGAAGAACTGTTTGACATGATGCCCACGGCCGCTTTCTACCATCGCACTGCTCGCCGTCGGCAGGGCATTCATCCTCACACCGTAGATCCTAAATGGTCGCGTACCTCCTAAATGGTTTCAGAGGAATTTCCTTCCTCGGAAGCTCTGATTGTGGAATGAGCTCCCTGCCGAGGTTTTCCCGAGGGACTACAGTATGGGGTTCGTCAAGAAAGGAGTGTATAAATTCTTAAAGGGTCTGCAACGCGCATGTGACTCCCCCAGGAGTTGCAGGCGTCCATAGGCTGCGGTGACTGCTTACCATCAGGCGGGCCGTACACTTGTTTGCCACCGACGTGCTATTAAAAAAAAAAGTAAAAGTTTCAATCCTCAATACCTTCAAGCTTGAAACGCAAGAGCGCGGCGCAGCGTCGTTGCGTGGTCCCCCGGACGTTGTACCAAAAAACCGCGTGGTATTTCGTAGCGCGGCAGAGCGGAGGAAGCGTGTGTGACATATGAAGCAGTAATCGATAATCGACAGTTTCGGAAAGATCAAAAATGCGCAAGACCGCCTCCGCCCCGTGAAATTTTACGTTAAATCAATTGTAGCCTTCATTGTTGTCGTCGCATTGTTGTAATTCAACTTCCTAATATAAATAAAACGTACGCTCGCTCGCTAGGAGTAATGTAAGATCTAATATATAATAATCTCAATGTGCTATGTTCGTCTTCCGCGCACGGAATGTCTTGAGAAAGCGAAAATCGACAGGAATAATAAGTTTTTGTGTCAAAACGAATCCTAACTAAGAATTAACAGTGGAGCTTTATAATAATGAATGAATTTATTCATGTAAATACCGAGAAAATATATACAATAATCCTTAACCAAAATAACTTTAATTCAATAGATAATATTAAAAATAATTTAAATCTAATAAGGCCCTTGAGGCATTGTGGCTATCGAGGATGCTGCCGGCATTTCCGCGCTTGTGCGAGGAAGCCGCCAGCTCTTCGGTAACAAGTTCAACCAGATGCTTCGCAATTTCACTAAATAATCTTATGCGCGCTTAGACCTCATGGACCTCGAGTTTCGTTTAGGTTTAGATTAACTTGTTTAGACATTTTTATTAGATACCAACATTATATTATATGTTAATTTTCAACCCAATCCGGATTGACAAGCGAGCCGCTGATTTAAAAAGTTCCAAATAGAACAAACCCCACGTACTCGTGTCGAATTTAAAATAAGCGCGCACGAAAAATCAGCCACAATATTAGCAATGTAAATAGGTGCGCTCCGCCTGGGCCCGTCGATTCGTTCCTAATTAGACAACGGACGGGTAAAGGCCTAAAGGGGGTATTAAACGGTTAAGCTAATATTTAAACGGTAAAGGGTCAGCCGTTTGTCTTTGGATTATTATTTTTAGTGTGACTGTCACATAAAATCACAGCTAGCTGAGATAACATACTTGAAAGTTGGGTTAAGTTATAAGTTATAACAGGCTTCAAAGTATCACGTGGCAGGCGGCACAACTCACGAGAACTGTAAAGGTATTTCATACAAAATTGCAGGCCTAGCCCGTTTTTTTTTTAAATTTTAATGTCAAACATGGCGTCTGTTAAATTTGTTTTTTGAGTGGTGTATTTTTTTATGCCATTGCATATTATTGAGAAAAGTACTGTACAAATCTCGGCAAGAAACGTTGGGTCGCAGGCCAAGTAGATATATAACATATAGGGATAAGCTTCGTTTCCCGGCCTCTATAGTAATGTACTATTTTTTGCAAGTGGGTCATACGGACCAAAAATAGAAACTAAGCTATTTAAGGCTATCTACGTATAAGCTTAATTGACATGACGCTCTGAACACGCTGTCAGATGTGATCCCGTGATATACATAGAGGTATACCCGTATAACATATTGACAAAATACTCTTAAATCCTCTTAATTACTAACAAACACATTGGTTGCTTAAAGGAGCTATTGATCCACCACATCCCACTTGCATACATAATTGCACTGCATAGGTACATTCAATTGTATACCTACTTACTAATAATTAATAACCAAGCATTGGCAGTCAACGCCCAATCAAACAAGACAGCAGTTACTGTCTACACGTCGTATCAGCTGAACTAATCTAAGGCTCATACGACATTACTGTTTAAAGTCATTTTCCGTTCTGCATTTCTGTACGCATATCGCTATTGTTGATTTGATACTCATGCAGAACTCCTCCTTAAGCTCTTATCAAAATATTAATGTTGCTTAGATATTGAGTCTTATTGTAACGGTATAGGGTAGTGGTTGAAATTACAGGAATAGATAAGATACGAGTTTGCGGCAGTTAGTGCGCTTATTCGCTAATCAGTAATAGCGCCGCATTGAGGAGTGGATTAGATTTGAGATTGTTCAAATATCATTAAAATAGATAGTATTTGAATGCCAATAGACATTTAGGATAACTAAAACGTAACAGGTCCACTAGCGCCACTCGTATATGACAACATTTCATTTTTTAAGCTATTTTCCGATTAAATCAAATAAAGGATAAAAAATTAAACATAACCACATTTTTAATATCTAGAAAATATACACATTTCGTATTAAAAATTAAAAAAAAAACTAATTCTAAAAGAGAGTAAGTGACAAGTAAGGCGTTACAGCGTAAAAAATCGTACAGAAGCACTGTTAATAAGGCAGATTTACTAAAGAAAGTGTCCTGCTGTTCTCTTTGTGCGTTGTGACTGTCACAATTCAGCCTTGTCGTCATATAGTCGATAGTAGGCTTACTTAACATTTTCGTGAATATATTGAAAACGAATAGACATAAAAATATATAAAAATATATTTTGGGGTTTCTTGTTGACAAGTTAATGAAATGAGTTAATATTTCATACTACTTAAAAAATTTAAACGCTGTCAATTGTGATTTTATTTAAATTGTATTAAAATTTAACACTATGTAAAGTATTTCTTATTTAAGTACCATTTGAATACATCAAACTAGTTTTTACGTTGCTGGATTTGTCGATCTATGCGTCAAAATTATTTATATATTTATTTATTCATTGTAATGTCATGCATACATAATAAGATGTTACATTTTAATTATAATTCATTCCATGACACCCTGTTAGGGCACACAACAAGTTATTACCATTCAAGTCGAAATAGGTCACTTCACTATGTTATAATTATGAAATCTAAGGCTACCTACATTGCTAAACTATCGTCATCGAGGAATTCGTCCACCGACTAATAGCAATTCTCTATTAATAGGTTTTTTAATTTAGTTTTAAATATCTCATCATTAGGTTGAAATTTGATCTCATTTGGGACATGATTAAAGATTAGAATGCATTTATACTGCGGACTTTTTTTGTACATGGCTAAATTGGATTTTGGCAATGCTAATTTATTTATATATTGCTTTCTAGTTTTTTTATTAAAAACGGCCGTTTTGTTCTTGAACTCACAGATCGACGAATCCCGCACCGTACAAACTAGTTTGATGTATTCAAGAGGTACTTAAATACGAAATACTTTTACATAGTGGCCTCCTTTTTTCAATATCTATCGTCATCCTATATGACTCATGTTTTATCAAATAAATTATCTTATCTTATTTTAAATCTAAATAAGTCCAATTATTTGCAAGTTAATATATGACCATGACGCTCGGTAGTGGTGTTATTTGACGTCTTCTCTGTGGTTGTCTGAGGTTGCAGTGATCACTTAGACCACTTCTTCCGCATTTGTCGGTGCGGCAAGTAAGCTGTCAGCGGTCATTATCAACTGTCATTCAAGCCAGTACGAGTTTTTTTACTGCGTCCTTATTGAAAAGAGCGTTTCCTGAATGGAGAGGAAAGAGCAGAATCGGGGCGATACGGATGCAGTACTGCATTTTTACCGCCCCGTCTCCACCGTAAGGCGACTTCCTGACTTAGCGGGGCGGGTGCGATATGTCATAGGTATTTTGCTATTTTTTTTTTATTTTTTTTTTATACTACGTCGGGTACAAACAAGCGTACGGCCCGACTGATGGTAAGCGGTAACCGCAGCCTATGGACGCCTGCAACTCCTAGGGGTGTCACATGCGCGTTGCCGACCCTTTAAGAATTTATACACTCTTTTCTTGAAGAACCCCATACTGTAGTCCGACGGAAAAACCTCGGCAGGGAGCTCATTCCACAATCGGAGCGTCCGAGGGAGGAAATTCCTCTGAAACCGTACCGCACTCGTACGCGACCATTTAGGTTCTAAGGTGTGAGGATGAATGCCCTGCCGACGGCGAGCGGTGTGAATTTGATGTGAATTTACCGATGTGAAATTTCCTCACTTGACGAAATACTGTCAGTAATACGTTTGCGCAGTAGTAATACCATGCGCAGAAGTGGGGCAGTACTGCATTAGTATCGGTTGACACTGACAGCTGACAGTTTTCTCATATCGTACCGCCCCCGCATCGACAAGTCAGGCAGGCGCCTAAGGGGACTTCCTGATTTGGCGGGGCGGGAGCGATATGTCATAGGTATTTTGCTCTTTGACGTGAATTTACCGATGTGAGATTTCCTCACTTGACGAAATACTGTCAGTAATACGTTTGCGCAGTAGTAATACCATGCGCATGCGCCATGGGGCAGTACTGCATTAGTATCGGTTGACACTGACAGCTGACAGTTTTCTCATATCGTACTGCCCCCGCATCGACAAGTCAGGAAGGCGCCTAAATGTACTTAATACTGTCAGTAAACTGACAAGTGAGGAAATCTAGATGACATCAATCATCAAATCTTGGTAAAATAGAAAATAACGCATACCTTGGATCGCTTCGCCAAGTCGGGAAATAGCCTTATACGTAACCGTCATAATTGTGGTATAAAAAGAATCTCACACACTCGTACATACACGAAACCTGAATACATTACACTCCTTTTTGGGCAGCCGTGTAAAAATCATTACACTCCTTTTTGGCAGTCGTGTAAAAATCATTACACTCCTTTTTGGCAGTCTAGTAAAAATCATTACATTCCTTTTTGGCAGTCGTGTAAAAACATTACACTCCTTTTTGGCAGTCGTGTAAAAATCAATACACTCCTTTTTGGCAGTCGTGTAAAAATCAATACACTCCTTTTTGGCAGTCGTGTAAAAACATTACACTCCTTTTTGGCAGTCGTGTAAAAATTATTACACTCCTTTGTGGCAGTCTTGTAAAAACATTACACTCCTTTTAGGATAGTCGTGTAAAAATCAATATAAAATGTATATGGCAGTCGTGTAAAAATCATTACACTCCTTTTTGGCAGTTGTGTAAAAATCATTACACTCCTTTTTGGCAGTCGTGTAAAAATCATTACTCTCTTTTTTGGCAGTCGTGTAAAAACATTACACTCCTTTTAGGATAGTCGAGTAAAAATCAATAGAAAATGTATATGGGAGTTGTTCCAAAGAAACATTTGTTACTGACTGTACTAGAAACGAAAAACACACTACACTTAATTTAAAGGCTACATTACATACATGAAAATAAATTTCCGTAATCCACCACGCACCTCAACATCTGAACCAACATATTTACAAATTTGTACCTTAAGGCGATACAACATGGTTAATTTTCGCTTAAAACCAGTTCCAGAAAACATTGCACGCGCATGGTGAACGTAAGCAACCGATTTAAGACTTTGTTTCAAATGGAATACGTTTTATTTTTGTTTCAGAGATTGCGTTTAAAATTTTCAACGGCTTTTTTTACTGCACCCAATTTCCGACGTTTTATCTATGTGGTTAAGGTTCTTTTTTGTTTAACGCTAGTTTATGAGTTATATAGGTATATTAGCGGGTAACAAGAGCCTCGGAGCGAGTGTGCAGTAATCCTTCTCGACATATTTCAGCACTTACGTGTTTCAGTGGGTTGTTTAGTCGTGGGAGTAGGTAACATAAGAGGAAGAAATTAAGAGTGATACCTTATACAAGTTGTAGGTGGAATGTATCTTTTTAATTCCTTTTTACAAGCTTTTATTTATCTTGCAATGTTTTGTATGTATGTTCGGATCAAATCTTGCAACTGAATTTTAAAGCAGTAATCCTCAACGGATTGAGCTGAAAGACATACTTATAAAAATATTAGCGTAAGTATGTCCTGAAACTACGACCAAGACCACCGTGGGATGGGCAGCAGCATCCCTGGAGTGCGGTTGAGATACTACGATCGCCATTCCGCATGTCAAGGATGGCGATTATGGCATTTACCTACCATGAAATTGGGGAAGGCCTATGTCCAGCAGTGGACGTCCTTGGGCTGATATGGTGGGATGGAAGATAAGTGACAATGCAAAGAAAAAGTAAAAAGTAAAAGTAAAAAGTAAAAGTAAAAGTAAAAGTAAAAAGTAAAAGTAGTTTATTCTTAAAATTAGGCATATTACATGCACCTATGAACGTCAATAAACTACCACCGGTTCGGAAAAATAAACCTCTGCCACGAGAAGAACCGGCGTAAGAAACTCGGCGAGGTGTAATTTTTTCAATTTGCATTATTATGGTATGACCTGATGATGGAGACCGACTCCTAAACTACACATGATAAACCCGTCATGTTTGAGCTCATTAGAACTGTCACAATGAGTACTTGACTACTGTGAAAAAAAGGTACAGCCAGTAAAAAAATCTTATAGTAAAAATGAAAATTTGACAGATTTTTTAAAATTACATGTTCATAAATTAGTCGGTGGCAATACGCACACGTCTAGTCAAAAAATATGAAATTATACATACGTATTGCTGGTACAGTCAGCATTAAAAGTAGCTACGCATATTAAGAGGTCAAAGGTATTTCCTTTTAATAAAGATTTTGAACTTTTCAAATGAGAAGAGATGATAGATATGGCGTGGCGTAGCTAATACTTTCTTAATTTTTAATCGCAAAATACTGTAAAGAATCGGTTGAGGCTCGCATGCAGCTATAGCAAACTTTTTTATCGGGTGCCGTCCCTTTCACTCTCGTGTTATACACTATATGACGGAAAGGAACGGCACAATACGAAGTTCAATTTCCGAAGTTCGGAGTGGGCCCTCAGGCTTCACACGGGCCACACACGGATGTACTAATTAAGAAAATGAGACTTAGGCTGGGTTGCACCGACTTACGATCACAGGCTGATAAACGTTAAATATGGCGCCGGCAGCTGTCATCCCATAGAAACTTGTAAAACTTTCAAAACATTCAAATTTTAACGAACACAGCTTACGATTACAGACGGTTTGGTGCAACCCAGCCTAAATCTTTGTTTGTAGTCCCTGTTTTCTGTTTCACATATTCACCCAGTTTTTTTTGTTTTCAACCCATTTTTTTCACTTTCCGTAATATTTTTAAATATTTTCGACATACAAACCTGATCCTGCTTGTTACAAACGCAACAAAACAAAATTAGCCAAATAGGTGAAGCGTGAAGCCGTTCTGAAATTATGCGCTGACATACATTTCAAGAACTGTTTTTTATTTATATAATAAATAGATACCTATATATACAGATATCAAGGTGGATGGCAATAGTGGCAGTATATCATCATGTCAGCCTAAAGACTTCCACAATGACCGGTCCTGTGCCACCCGCATCCAGTGGACACCCGCGACCCTTACCAGGTCAGCTGTCACCGTGTGGGGGGCCGTGTGGCAGTATATAATTTTATTTAATTAATTTACTTTATTTAAGATAGCAAGTATCTCAATTTTGTTAGTTAAAGAAATAAAATAAAAACCTAAACTCTATTTTAGAACATAAAATATTGATTATTATAAGGCAAGATCAGCAATCATCTTCAGAATGCTGTTTTAGCTCTAAGCATTGCCGGAAAAATTGGAACACATCACTAGTCTCAAGCTTAAGTTCGTTTTATTCTCGAGTAAATCCCTACTTTATATTGCCGGCAGATGATTCCCGCGTTTAGTGGGACTCGAATAATTCAGACATTGTAATGGATCCATCGTCTTGGAGAGCTCATAAATTGTCGGTAAATGTTCTAGAACAGAGGCTTCGCCTTAAATAATACCGATTTATTCGCAACTAGATATTGCGTACAGTCGACAGCAAATGTAGTTGATCATTTTAGTACTTTGTCGCACCAACGTAACAATATTGCGATAGTTGGGATGTGTCAAACTAGTGAAAGTGACAATGTACTAAAATAATAATTTACTTTTGCTGTTGACTATACTTCGTATACAACTCGCTTTTTAACCCACTTCAAAAAAGGAGGAGGTTCTCAATTCTTCGGAATATTTATTTTTTATGTATGTTCACAGATTACTTTTAGACCGATTTCAGAAAATCTTTTTTTGTTTGAAAGTTTATGTTTTCTAGTTGGTCTCATTGTCATCAAGTCTGGATCTGATGACGGGATCTTGGAGAAATCGAGGTAAATCCTCAAATACAGTAGGAGAGGTCGAGTAAGAGTGGAAAAGTTGTTAGCCGTTTGTGGCAGTTAACTGCCCTACACTCAACGTTATCAATTTTAGTTCCGTTACTAACGCAAGATGGCGCTATAATAAAGGGGAAGGTGACATTATTTATTCGCAGAAATAGATGGATGGATGGGATGGAATAAAGTAATAAAGTATAAGTACAAGTTTCCTAGGCACCTATAGTCTAAAGCAGAGTGCGCCCGACGTAATGGAACGGAGATATTGTCTATACCATCAGTCTAGACCGCCACGATACGCATCGCTAAGCGCCATAAAAATACGTTTTTAAAATGAATTCTGTTATTTATCTAATTTTTATAATTTTTTTTACCCTAGGACGAGGGTATGTCTTAAAACCGCGCGCGAAAAAAAAACGCGTTTTTCCGGACGCGTATTTATTTATTTTTTTTTTTTAAAAACTAGTGAGTACAATAATAAGAATTTATTTTGACGGGTAGGGACAGAAATATTTTAATATTTGATCTCTAAACTACCTATATATACATATACGGTTATATATACGGTTTTACTGCGAGATCACCATGTACGTATACACGTACATGGTGATCTCGCAGTAAAACCGTTATATTACTGGTCGAGTAAGACGTTAAAAATAACTGCCAGACCATAAATATCGGCAGTTACCTTTATACCTCATAAAATATATGGAAAATTCAACGACAGCATTTCTTTAATTCAGTATATGTACTGCAATAATTTTATATATGAGCATACAGAATAAGATAAACTCGGAACATAACTAAACCCGAAGAGTCAATTACCATTTACCATATTATTTAACATCTATCATGTCAAATGGCAAAATACAAACCTCAGAGTAAGGATTTCTATAGAGATCCTATACGAGTTTCACCAAGGGGGACAGAAAAGCTCTTATGCAGCTACATTGAGAACTAGTCTTAAACGTCTGGCGGCTTACAATAAACAATCTCTTTAATTTGGCCGGGTAATCGTTTATTTGCCTCAAACTATTTGACTTGACGTTTAGATGACATTGCGGCAAATAAAGAAAAGCGGAACTATGACAAGGATCACAAATGATGTATCCCTCTCTGTCGCTCTTATTCAATTTAGTATATGATCTTCTCGCTCTTAGCGGTATTATTATTTGACGTCTACTCTGGGTACTCTGAGATACCAACAGTTTCCAATCTTTTTTTATTAGGTACAATAAACAGACATCGACAATATTATGTAATTGATGTATAACAAACATATGCATATTATGGCTCATGAACAAACACGAGATCCAAAACAAATCACAGCATGCGTTCTTCTGAAATTTGACATTGACTGAGTTTCGTCCATACGTCGACTGAGTGACGGCCTGTTTAACCTAGTTGGTAGTGACTCTGCCTCCGAAGCTAGATGTCTCGGGTTCGAATCCCGGCCAGGGCATTTATTTGTGCATTTATCACGGATATTTGTTCTTGGGTCTTGGATGTTTTCTATGTATTTAAGTATGTATTTATCTATATAAGTATGTATATCGTCGTCTAGTACCCATTGTACAAGCTTTGCTTAGTTTGGGACTAGGTCGATTTGTGTAAGATTGTCCCCCATTATTTATTTATTATTTATATACCCATGTTAAATTGAGCCGGGACCCGGGTATGTCCCAAAAATTACGATTAAGACCACCGGGGCTGGGCAGCAGCATCCCTGCGGGCCTATGATGGTTGCCATTTTATCACTTATCGTCGTGGATAAGACATTCGTCACGCTCTGACAAGTATGCGAGTGCGAGAGTGACGGGCGTCTTATCCACGAAGATAAGTGATAAAATGGCAACCATCATAGGCCCGCTGGAGTGCGGCGTAGATACTGCGCCCAACCCGCATGCCAAGCGTGGTGATTATGGCATTTAACCCCCATGAAATTGGGGGAGGCCTATGTCCAGCAGTGGACGTCCTTGGGTTGATATGGTGGTGGTGGAAGCCCTTAACAATTTAACCGCAGGCAATGTGAGCCAAACTGAAATTTGTAAGAAGTTAACTTACGAGTATTATTATGTTTTCACAGAGCTATAATGTCCGTAACCTAAGATTTTTGCTTCCAAACGGGCGCATCGTTATATGAAATACCACCGCAATTATACCCTTTTGGAATTTACTTTTCTTCGCCATTAGGGACGCAGCTGACAAATTGCACTTAACTGCTTTTTATTGGCCATTCCGCGTTTTACAGTCGAAGCTCGTTTTGAATAAATTAAAATTTAATAATTCCTTGTCTTTTATGTTATTAATGGTCATACTTTAAGCATTTGGAAATCTCTACTGAGGATTTATGGTCCGTGCCTGACATGATTGAGAATCATCTCGGTCAAAGCAGCTTAACATGACGGACCGTTTCCAAATACAATAGGAACAGATGAAGTAAGAGTACATTGTATGTCGAATGCCTAAAACACTTAGGTACTTTTTTTTAAAACAGAAATTGACGCCAATAATAACTTTCATTTAAAAAAATACGCGAGTATGTAGGGATCCAGGCATCCCCAAAATTGCAGAGTGCTCCAGGGAGGCCAAAATTACTTCTGGACATGCTATCTACCTGCAGCCTCTGGGTGCAGTGTTCGGTATGGGCCTAATCGGCCCTTCGAGTTCAATATAACAACGCGTTCCGAGTGATAGTGGGACTGCCTCGTTTCTGTAGCGTATCAGGGATGTTCGCGGAGGCGCGCGTTGCCTATTTTTATGCGCGGACGCGTCGCATCTTGTTGTTTAATACAAACTAGGAAAATATAAGACCTTCGCTTACTCAAGCCAATAACTGTCACTTTCCATTCTAATAGTAACCTCTTTTGTTTCAGTGGTCGACTGTGAAGTATCGCCCTGGGGCACATGGTCAGCGTGCGACACGCGGTGCGGGGCGGGAAGCATGGTGCGCACGCGCCGCGTCACGCGGTCCCCCGCGCGCGGGGGACGTCACTGCCCCTCGCTTGTACAGCGCCGCGCGTGCCAGGAGCACCAGGGGTGCCCGCGCGACAGCTTACAGATGCAGCGAGGTAAGAAATTTTTTAGCACTTTTAAGAACGTCGTTGGCTGCTTCAAGAATGTCACTGATATCTTCAACGTCATTGGCTACTTCAAGAATGTCATTGATATCTTCAACGTCGTTGACTACTTTACGAATATCATTGATATCTTCAAAAATGCTATTCATTTTCATCAGCCGGTTTACGTTGCACATTACTCATAGGGGAGAGGGAATTTACAAGAGTCCCCATGCTGGCCTAGTGTGGGACAGGGACTTCAGACCACCAGGCGTGCCTGCGCGTTAGCTTGCAGACACAGCGAGGTAAGATTTTTTTTGGCACTATTTTGAATGTTTTTAGGCCCTTTTAGAACATACTCATACTCATTTATTCGTAAAGCCAATTTACATGTCAATATTAAATTCAATTTGATTAATTAATTATTAAGTACTAATATTTAAAAAAAAACATCATTTAAAAAATAATAATAAAAGAAATAAGTAAAAGTCAGTGAAAAAAAAAACATAACACAATAGTATCATCATAAATACTAATACGTACAATTTCTAATACAGTGAAATACTACCGTTACGAGTTGTCAAAAATTCATTATACGTATAGAACGGGCGCTCAACAAGCCAGCGTTTCAGATGACACTTAAAGCTGGATAGGCTTGGCGCCTCCGTGATAGACTGGGGTAGTTTATTGTACACGGTAGGTCCCATCACATGCGTGAGTTTCGTTGACCAAGCTATCTTGCGGGTAATGCCAACAAGTTTGTCGGGGTTTCTAGGGTTAAACTTCTGACCCATTCCTTTTGTCTTGAAGGTAGTCAAGTTTTCTCTCACGTAAAGGGCTACCTGCACTATTATTATTGCCGGCAGCGTGAGAATCCCTAACTTTTTAAAAAAGGCCTTTGCCGGTGTGGCATACGGCACCCGAGCAATACTCCTGACGGCCCGCTTTTGAAGCCGAAAGCCTCGTTCCCACTGGGCGCAGCGACCCCAGAGCTCAGCACCGTACTGAATAAATGAAGATAAGTGAAGTGAGTGTACGGTGGCGAAGTAGCACGTGCGGGCAACGTCTGGAGCCACTGTTCTCGCAACTCTTCCTAAGGCGAAACACGCACTCCCCATTTTGCCACACAGTTTGTCGATATGCTGTTCCCATTTTAAGCCCTCATCGTTGGATACTGCATCAGCTTATTCTTGGCGTTCGTTCATTCCTGGCGTTCGAACGCATCATTGATGCGTTTAAGACTAACTGTATTGAATAGTCTGCTGCTGGTGGAGTGGTCAGCTTGCGATACGCGGTACGGCGGCGCGAGTAGGATGGTGCGCACGCACCGCGTGACGCGGTCCCTCGCGCGCGGGGGACACCACTGCCCCTCGCTCGTGCAACGCCGCGCGTGCCAGGAGCACCAGGGGTGCCCGCGCGATAGCTTACAGATGCAGGGAGGTAAGGTTTTTTTTAGGAGTTTTTAGAGTATTTCTGGCAAGTCTTTAAACGTCATTGGTGCTTTCAAGAATGACATTTGCACCTTCTGGAGCGTCGTCGGCGCCGCCAAGAACGTCATTGGTAATTTTTAAATGAAAATCACCCTCCGCTACCCAACTTCCTCCCCGTAGGAATCCACCTGTTGCCTTAGGTCTCATGGTAACAGGTATCCCTGTGTACTTCAAGGTCGTAAGTTGAGGATAGGTTAGGGACTTAGGGATTTAGGGCGTTAGGCTCCCTTGCTGAAACCCACCCCTCAATTCTACGCAGTCTGTGCAGCCGCACGCTGGATAAGTTAAATCCCGAACCTAGGGATACTTCTAATTACTTCCATTCTCCCCATCCTGGGGTAATTTACCGACCCGTCCTGGGTACCTTATACCAATTACTTGCCACCCCGCCCAGGGGTGCGTTATCCAGCTTGTGACTGTACAGCACCTAACAGGGTGACATTGGCATTCAAGAATCACATATTGACGCTTCCAGAACGGCATCAGCAGGTTGGATAATTTTAGAGAGTTCATGGGAGCATTGGCGATCATAAGTCTGTTTTTGGTTTTTGATATATACTTGCTGCTGTTGACCATTAGCTCCATTAGTATAGTTTGATTGATGACGTTTGGGCAATAGGCAAAATTAAAATTCTTATTTTAGACCTCACCATAATTCTGAGCCAGTGGTTGTGGTTTGTGTGTACGGTTTTCTACTGTTGTAATCCGGTTCGAAGGACCAAAATGAACTGTCTTTTTCTACTGTTGTAATCCGGTTAAAAGGATCAAAATGAACGGTCTGTTCACGTCTGCCTTGTCACGTCTGATTAAATTGAAATTAATCTCAAGTCGCTAAACGATCATCTGGTTACAGATGAAACGGCGATGATCCTGCCGGGCGCGCTGTCCGTGAGCCGCCATTTCAACTCCACCTCCGACATCCGCAAAAACCTGCGTATGCGCAACCCTGACGACCCTGAAGCCAATGCGCACAGAGAGTGAGTATATATATTTTTTATATATTAATCTAAGAAGGTTCTACACAGTTAACACATTTCAATCTTCGCCAAACTGCATGGTAGTTTGTTAGCGAACATAGTTTACAAAGGAACATGGGTAATTTTGTATAGAGTCTGGTCCTAAAATGAACTAAGCTTTCTTTAAACGTAATTCATTTCGTTATATGAGCACCAAGTTGATATCCATTGCAGAACTGAGATATTTATAGTCAGAGTGAACTAGCTAATAGTAGATTTAAAGACCTGTTAATGACTTTCCTCCCATCTTTCTAGGTCTTAGGACCATTTTGACGCATGATCCTTTAAATCCTATTAAAATAAAGCTGTCAATTTTATACAAATCGAATGAACTCCATAGTCAATAAGGTTTGTGTTACATACAGGTACTAGATGACGATATATTTAATAGATGTTACCTATAATACTTAAATACATAGAAAACACCCAAGATTCAGCAACTAATATTCAAGCTAAGCAATAGCTTATATCACGAAATTAGAAAATTAATACAAATACAAATAATTTATTGCGTGAAAGTGACTAATTATAAAGGTTACAATCATTCAAAAGTAGTTCTTCACAATCAGCTTTTAAAAATGGCGTACAGCTTTATGTTATGATTCTATAAGCATGTCATTGATTATTAATGTTATATTTTTAGTAATAAAGATTATACGTGAAACAAGACAATAATAAGCAAACAAATAATACTCTAAAAAAATAAAAGGAAATGTCAACGTCATGCTATAAGAGATCAGAGAACAGAAAGTAAACATATAAGAAAGGAAATAAATAGATTGGAAATAAGGTTTTGTTAACTATATTGTGTGACATCAAATGATAGAGCTCTCCAATTATGCGAAAGTTGCCCCCACCATATATCCGAAGCTACTGGGCCTTTTTTTACGTTGGGGAAATGCTTTTATGCATCCCACCCGGTTAGGGGGACCAGGACGGGTGTGACGGACAAACCACAGCAAACGCCTTGGACTACCGTCTAAAAACCCAACGAGTGCCGGATTCCCCTTGTCGAGGACGCCGCGGAATCGCTATCAGCATTCGGCCGCGTGTGAAGCTACTGGGCCTAAAAGACTTTGTACATAATGACATTGTCTTCATATAATTATTCTGTATTGCTTTCTGAACCGCTGAACCGGTTTTGATGATTTTATTGTGTTTCATCAGTCCATAAATGGCTTACATTCACAATTCACAATTGACAATTGGACTCAGTCACGTGCTGGATGCTGCTATCTGCTGCTAGCTGCTAAGGTATGTCGGGTCCGCGGACCTATTATGGTTGCCATTTTATCACTTATCGTCGTGGATAAGACATTCGTCACGTTCTGACAAGTATGCGAGTGCGAAGTGCCCGCAGAAGTCGTAAATATTCCTACGCCTACGGACGCTACGAAGCGCTACGTCGTAGCAGACAACACTATTCTTGCATTGCATCTTGAAAATACAGTTTTAAATAAGGCTTAAATATACACACACATAACAACAAAGACATACATTGTAAAATGTACATGAAATTAACAGCCATCGACTGATTGAAATTACTTTAAATACCCCAATTACTTGATGGTTTCATATTAAGATAACGCAATATTTTCCATTTGCTTGCAAAACTGATGAATACAATTACGGCAAACACAAAAGCGGTTCAATTTCAAATAACGCCGATTCAATCGTAATTACAAAAACGTCATCCTAGAATTGCGTAAACATTAGGTAGGTATCATAGACTTGGGTCGTTTTGACTTTAAGCCGCAAAATTAACGAACTACCAAAACAGCAATAGGCGCATAAAATTAGCAAAACCTGGACATAATTCGATAACTGTAATTTTCTTTTTGTATGATTTAAAGTATCGTTAGTTATACTTAAAATTAAAAGAATTAAACATTTTAAGGCTCCGCGTCAATGTTAACACTTTTGACGTAGTTATGTTTAATTTTTAATAATTTTATCACCATATTGCAGATCTCCAAAGTCTCAAATATGGGTAATTATTGGAAAACCAAATACATAACTACGTCAAAAGTGTTTAATTGATGCCGTCAACATTTTATTACTACTATAAGACAATCGTATTAAACAAAAAATATCCACGATAATTGAGTAAATGATATTTTTTTTTATCATAATACAGGTACTTTTACAAAGCTATTTATTATGGCTTACTTACAAAATCAAAATGTGTTAAAAATTTTGGTTTTTGTTTTTTTACACATTGACGCGGAGCCTTAAAATGTCTAATCCTTTTTATTTTAACCATAACTAACAATACTTTAAATCACAGAAAAAAACGGTTATCGAATTATGTCCAGGTTTTGCTCATTTTATGCGCCTACAACGAATTATAATCGATTCAATCATAATTACAAAAACGTCATCATGGAATTGCGTAAACATTATCATAGACTTGGGTCGTTTTGACTTTAAGCCGCAAGATTAACGAACTACCAAAACAGCAACGAATATTAATTTATTAACGACAAAAGCCAACACTGTAATTCAGTAGGCCTATATAAATCGTGTCCAGCGCCAAATTTGATTCACTGCCAGGGTTGGCACTTGCCGCAATTTATGGAAGTTTTTTATTTCTCAAGATGATGTATTAGGGTTTGATAAGGGGTTTAACGTATGGTCTTTATTTTTGATTTATTTAAAGTATTTTCGTATGATGATTAAATTTTTCGATATGTTCATCGAAGACGTAGTTATCACAATGTTATAAATAAAATAAAATAAATAATAAATAAATATTTGGGGACAATCTTACACAAATCGAACTAGTCCCAAACTAAGCAAAGCTTGTACTATGGGTACTAGACGACGATAAACATACTTAGGTAGATAAATACATACTTAAATTCATAGAAAACATCCAAGACCCACGAACAAAATCCGTGCTAAATGCACAAATAATGCCCTGGCTGGGATTCGAACCCGGGACCTCTAGCTTCGGAGGCAGTGTCACTACCAACTAGGCTAAACAAGCCGTCACAAATTGCAATTATCATTGCTTATACACGTAATTGAAGTTACTATAGTTACTTACTAGTCCTTTAGCTGTAATCCGGTCCCGCGACTTTGTAATTTTTTAACTAACAAATGGTCTTTCAAACAATAAAATAGACCAGAGAATTCCTAGGAATTCCTAGGTCATCCATATATGCCTATCACGTGCTATCTATTTCAGACTAACAGATGTCTGCTTTACAAAGTAACGCCGCTGGCCCTGTTACGGGCGAATGGAATCCAGACCTTTTCAATATGCTATGTTCTTTTACTATATTATATTAATTTCACCTTTGACCGATTTAACTAAATATGCATGCAACAATGTAGTATTACCTTTCTTCTGTGTTCTAGTAGTATCTTTTTTTGCTAGTATCTGTAATTTATATGAGGCAAAACATATTGTACCTACTTTGTGGGCAAAACAAAAGAAATGTCTACTTTTAAGTTAGTTCGACGATGGAGCTAGAAAGAACTTCGCAATAGGTACGAGTACAAGGATTGGGAGAGGGACAATCTTACACAAATCGACTTAGTCCCAAATTAAGCAAAGCTTGTACTATGGGTACTAGACGATGATATACATACTTATAAGTATATAGATAAATATATACTTAAATGCATAGAAAACATCCTAAACTCATGAACAAATATTCGTGTTAAATAAACACAAATATTGAATGCCCTGACATCCAGCTTCGTATGCAGGGTCACTGCCAACTAAGTCAAAGCGGTCGTCAAATATGTGCATTATTAGCAAAGGAATTTGAATCTTCTATGCAGAAGTTAGATTACGTATTTCAACGGCAGCGGCAGACGCTCCTCCATTGAAATTTTAAATCTGACTTCTGTATAGAAGGTTCATATTCCTTTGACTCTAGTAAGGTGCGCGCTAACTCCAGCCGTTTTTGCCATTGGATTTCCATACCATTCGGACAGAAGCGCGCGGTTTGTCGCGTGCGGTGCCAATTTGCTTTCTGGGCCACTTCGAACCTTGTCACAGTGAAAATCAATATTAAAGCTGTTAGAGATCTCATATTATTGTCACTTTGACAAGGTACGAAGTGGCCCAGAAATTGGTTGACGGTACGTAAGTATGTGCGTGGACGCGGCCTAACAATGAAATACAAATAAGTCCCCGTTAAAGTAAAGCTTTCCTTTTTTATTAACTTCGTGTAACGGAGTTAATCTCCGGCGGTTTGACACGCTCTGTTCTAAAGTCAAAATCTCAAAATTATTTCCAAAAAATTAGGAAAAATCGCGAGAATTTTAATCATTTAAAACTCAACACCGGTATTGTTTTACGTTTTTACAAAGTTAACTTTGATCATAATTTGGGCAGTATTTGCTGAGATCATAGTGACGAAAAAATACACGGAATGTATCAACGAAAGTATTTTTTGTGGCAACCCTGCTCTCAGCTGAAAATTCGGTGTAATCAAACTAAGCGCCATTTTGGAAGCTTAATTAGCAAACAACTAGCGGACAGGGCAGACGTACATGCTAAATAGGTGTACTATAATATTTGCGTAATTACTATTATGTAGGTACAGGTACACGTGTCGAACCATGTTCAGTCCGTGGGTAGTTAAGGGGATGCTTCGATTCTGTAAACCACGCCCCCAACCTAAGAGACAAGCTTATGTCTTACGCCCTCGAGAAAATAAGTTGCAACTCTCCTTGGGAATGGCTTCTTAGGAGACGTTTCAAGAAACATCTGATTTTGTGAAGTAGTTTTGATCTTTCCTCTGATGGCATTTTACGTACCTACTTACTGGCTCGATGACCTGAAGAGGGTATTCTGCGCCACCTCAGGCCAGTTGGGTACTCCGAGGTTGACCAGGTCCTTGAGGGCCTAGTCAATCCAGCGGTATCTGGGACGACCAACTGGAAGTTTTTCATTGGGCCGACCCACATACACTCTCTTTACTAGACGATCGTCTCCCATACTCTCCAAATGGCCGAGCCAGCGGAGTTGCGCTGCTTTGATTTCTCCCATTATGTTCGGCATAGCCATCAGCTCTTCCAGCTCCCTATTCCTCCTACGTCTCCAGTTCCCGTCTTCACTTCTGTTTGACCCAATCTTTTTCACCAGATTTTCCGTTCTGCCACTAAGAGCTTGCTCTCCTCTTTCTGTCTGAATGTCCAAGCCTCATACTCTGACACTTACATCAAGCACAGCCTTTTAGATGAAGTAAAATACCATATAAACTTATAGACTTAGTCAAAATAAGGAAAATAAAGACTATAAGTAAACTTTTTTTATACCACTTTCTTTGGCAAACAAGCGTATGGCCCGCCTGATGGTAAGCGGTTACCGCAACCTATTTTATCATGTCGTCAGGAAATCGTTGCAAAGAACGCGATATTTTTCAATGTACGCCCTTAAGCTAATTTAAAACATTCCCTGAGAGTGTTGCATCTCGTTTTCTCGTACGCAGAAGACATAAGCGTGTCTCTCACATGGGGATATGGTTCAAGCTTGACACGCAAAGAACACGGCGCAGCGTTGTTGCGGGGTGCAGGTGGTTTTGCGGTAAAGCGAACGCGGTCCGGGGCACGTCGCACCAAAAAACCGCGCGGTATTCGGTAGCGCGGTAGAGTGGAGGCGGCGTGTGAGACATATGAAGCAGTAATCGACAGTAGATAATTTCGGAAAGATCAAAAATGCAAACCCGCCTACGCCCCGCACCGCGCCGCGCCCGCTCTGTACATTTTGTGATTTAGGGAGGTGAATGCTACACGAAATTTTGCGCAACTAAAGCTCCAGGATATTTTAGTTATCAACGAACGCTCGGGTAAATATTTGGCCTTCTATTTTGCGATTTTATGTGCCTAATATGGTTCCGTTTAGGGCTGAAAGAGGTTTGTTTGTGTTGTGTTTAGATTAGGGTGTTTATTATTTTAGTAATATTTGATTTGCTATTAAAAAAACATCAATGTAAATTATAATCTCTTCAGTTTCACAGTGGGAAGTTGCGCAGAGACTTCTCGCAAAGTCAGTGAGGTGTCCGTACCACTCCGAACGGTGCGGTGTGTTTTCACCTATGTTCTTGTCACCATCAAAAATCAGATCCACTTTTTAAATGGGCTAGATACTGGTCAAGAGCAAACCCATTCGCAATTTCGCTTTCTATCATCGCACTGCTCGCCGTCGGCGGGGCATTCATCCTCACACCTTAGAACCTAAATGGTCGCGTACGGTACGGTTTCAGAGGAACTTCCTCCCTCGAACGCTCCGGTTGTGGAATGAGCTCCCTGCCGAGGTTTTCCCGAGGAACTACAGTATGGGATACTTCAAGAAAAGAGTGTATAAATTTTTAAAGGGTCGGCAACGCGCATGTGACACCCCTGGAGTTGCAGGCGTCCATAGGCTGCGGTGACCGCTTACCATCAGGCGGGCCGTACGCTTGTTTGCCACCAACGTGGTATAAAAAAAAAAAAAAAAAAAAAAAAAAAAAACCGGAGGCGGAACCGTAATAGCAGTCGAAGTGACGGATAGATTTAAACCGGAATTTGTATCGGAGTCCCCCAAAGACCTCCACACCTACCACAATGACCGATCCTACGCCACCCGCATCCACCGGACACCCGCGACCCTTACCAGGTCATCAGTCCACCTTGTGAGGGGTTTACCGAGTTACGACATAAAATAGTTTACAATAATATCTTAAAATTAATAATTATAACAAAAAAACCGACTTCAACCGAGTTATTCATCCATTTATCGTGCACATACTTAATGCAAGACTTATATGGTTTCCTCATGGATGCTTTTGTCAGAACTAGACCAAATTAATAAGGGACCACACGGGAAGCACCAGAATTCAAATAAAAAAAAAATCGTCAAAATTGGTTCACCCAGTCAAAAGTTCTGAGATAACAACCATACAAAAAGCAACAAAATACAGTTGAATTGAGAACCTCCTCCTTTTTTGAAGTCGATTTATTAGACACTAGCTGTTGCCCGCGACTTCGTCCGCGTCTTCGCTCCTATTGGCCATAGCGTGATGTTATATAGCCTTCCTCGATAAATGGACTATCCAACACAAAAATATTTTATCAATTCGAACCATTAGTTCCTGAGATTAGCGCGTTCAAACAAACAAACTCTTCAGCTTTATAATATTAGTATAGATAAACGAGCAAACATTTTATGACACTTTTGTCTCAAAAATGCTTAGGAATACACTATTTAAGTTAGTCTGGTTACTCGTTCCCGTAGCGTGTAATACGAAACCGTTTTCATGTGACAGTGTTATTTTAGTTTAGCTTCCCACAGCTCGTAAACACTGATGGGCGTAACGTATAGTTTGGGGTCTCTTGTTTGTACTAAACCTATTTTCGCCGATGTGCGAAGTGTCAAGTTTTTAGGATATCGTAAATATTATAGCTTAGGTTTGGTCATAAAGTTAGCTTTGGGATAAGGTTAGATACATTGATTTATGGTATTACGTAACTTCTTCATGTCTGCGTTCTTAGCCTTTTTTTCGCGGTGAAAACCTGTGATCCAGGTATACAGTACTGGTTACGTGTTATTTTTATTCACTAAAAACTCCACAGTGACCGCCAGCTGCGCTCCAATGCGGAGGACTCCAGGATCTCAGTACTAAACGCAAACAAACTTGCGCTTTACTCCTTTTGGCTCCTATCAACCGACGTCGTTTTCACTGGGGTCCATAGGCGGGTGCTGTGGTCCCCGCCACGTGGTGTACTCGCAACCCCGGTGACCCCCTTTAGTCACCTTTTACGACAAGCGGGGGAGACCGTAGACCTATTCTTGCCCGAGTCTACGCGGTTGGCGTCTGTGGCCTAAGCGGCGCCCACGTACCGTGTGCGGTATGCGGGGTTAAGCGACGTTGGCCTTGATCAGTCCTTGGATGGGTGACCGCTTTGTGGTTACTAACTGCGCGCTCACGTGCTCTTTTAGGCACGTTAAGCCGTTGATGCAGGCTGCTGTCTATGATAGCAGTCGTTAAGCCAAATTGGAGGCCTTCGGGCGGCTTGAGAACTTCTAACAGTCAAGTTGCCCACTCACCTGACAAGTCTCATCCCAATAAGTACTAGTTTTCGCCTTGGGTTGGAAGGTCAGATGGCAGTCACTTCCGTAAAATCTAGTGCCTACGCTAATTCTTGTGATTAGATAGCGGATCCCAGGCACTCTTCAGGATGCAAATGTACTAAAAAATATTATTACTTAATAAGTTACAAGGCAATTTAGCCTAATACCCGCCAAACAGTAGAACAGTTCGCTGGCGGAGACGCTCTCATACAACCATGCCTTGTTTACTAGGATAACCTAGGATGGCGACGGTATTATGTAAATACTTCACCAGTTCGGTTCCCAAATATGAGCGAGATGGCGTTTCGCTGATCCCTACTTCTCTCTAGTTCTTGCACCGTGTAAATGGACCTTTATTGACTTGTGTACTTTGTTGCAGATACTGCGTCGAGTTCGAAGTGACTAAAGTGTCGAAGGCCTGCCATCTGGACTCGGACTACAAAGCGCTGAGAGAAGGTATGGCTATGACAGGTGACGCTTACCCCGATCAACGAGGCATGAGCACAAAAATTTAAGTTCAGATATCTCCGGCTGTATCATGCTTATACATTAGGGCAATATGTTTGAGCGAGCGGCAACCGCAAGGCGTGGATCTAGGATTTTCTTCAGGGTTGTGGGGAGGGCAAACAGCCGGGGTGGGCATTTCAGGGAGGTAGCCTTTTTTTTTTAAATATCACTTCGGTGGCTAGCGTGGGTCTAGCATGGGCGTTGCCGACCCTTTAAAAATTATACACATCTTTCTTGAAGAACCCCATACTGTAGTACCCCGGGAAAACCCCCGGGGGATGACAGGATGGGGTGGATAGAATAAATCACTATAATCATTATATATGTAGTTAAGTTAACTGTTATAATACATAACTAAAATGATTATATATAAGTATGTAGTTGAGTTAACTGTTATATACATATAATTATATATGTAGTTGAGTCTAACAATATTCAGTTTACTTATTTTAATTTTAGCGCTTAGAGATCATTTACATCTCTAAGGACTTTTAAGTAATTGTTTTTAATCGTATTTGGACGCTCAGAGACCATATACATCTCTGAGATATTAAATTAATTTTATATACTTTTTGTTTATTCGGACAGATCGTAATACGTCCTTAATATTTGTAAATTTATTTTTTAATTGTTAATTAGTATATTTTTTTAATCATTATTATTAAGTAAGATTGTTAGTTTTTTTAAATTGTATAAATTCACGCTTTGACATGTAAAAGTGCCCTTGTGGCCTATTTGCAGAATAAATATTTGATTTTGATGTGATTTTGATTTTGCTGAAAGTTTCTTAAAATAAAGTATGTACTGGGTGTATAGGTATGTTATACAGATGTGACCACACCGCTGCACTCGTTTGTCTCGCACACATTTTCCACTCTGCGTCCACGGAAGATCAGCGTCGCGGCGTGACACATGCTGAGTGGAGGCCATTTTTGCTACCATTCTTATTTTAGTGTAATGGTTTGCAAAATACATTTCGTTCTTCTTCTTCTGTTGTCTGTATTTATATATATTTCTTTAGTGTTTTGAAGAATGTATGGTAAGAGTGATTTTAAACTATTGGTTAGGTACAGACTGAACTCAGCGCTGTGTTCTTTGAATTTACTTGCATAAATCCTCTTTGGTTGGGCTATTCTATCCCAACGTCCAACGGACGGAAATCTGGTTTCTGCCGGATATTGGTTGAGTCTGAATAGAGTTTTGTAATGGTCTGTATGTAGCCCGTATCCAATATTCAATCTAAACTCCGCTCAAACTTCGCTAAAAGCGACATCGTGAACTCGTATTTTCGTAAACAGACCTCTGTATTCCAGAAAGGGGTAGGTAGAACAAATTAAGTTAATTTTTCAGTATCACCTTTTCAATACTACAACGATGGTAAATAGATAAACTGTTAAAAGTAACCTGACTTATTTGATTGCACAAAAACAACGCTGAAAGACCGTATCAGGTTGTTGTTGTTGTTCCGTAGTATGGGACGCCACTTGTGTGGATACCTTAGCGCCGACTCATCTTCCAGGGACTTCAAGCAGGGCTTGAGCTGCTGCTGATGCGGCTGAGCACCTCAAACGGCGCAAATATGCGGCCATTGATTCTGGTTACATGTGTGAGCCGTTTGGGGTGGATCCACTGGGGCCATGGGGACCCGGAGTACACTCCATATACAAGGAGCTGTCGAAGCGTCTTATTGACGCGACTGGCAGGATTGTACCTCGCTCAGCGCATCGGTATTGTAGTTCAGCGAGGCAATGCCGCCAGCCTTCTGGGCACCCTACCCATTTTTTATCTATAAATCGGTAGTTATAAGTAGATTAACTTATTTCTAGCTATCGTTTATTTTTGTGTTGTTTTCTTATTGATTATAAATAATATATTTAATTTAAATAAAATAAAAATTGGATGTTTGGATGCATACTTTATTGAATATATTGATTACAATTTTTATTTTATTTTTGTATCGCATATTGTCTTTTACTGTCACACACATTCCTCATGTACCTATACAAATAATCACACTATCACTATAATCGACGCATTAACTCACACATATGTACTTATGCATATGTTTTTTTTTTTGTGTTACCACTAAAGTTGTTTTGTTTGTATTTTTTTTGCTGTTGATCCTCCAAATAAATAAAATAAAGTTGTAGTATATGTAATTTATATTCATTGCAATTTACAGACATCATACAAAAATTATAAATGGATAAAACAAAAACGTAACTAAGAACTAAAACTAATCAAAAACACACCACCGGAGAACGTAGAGCTGGCAGCTTCCTCGCTCAACGCATCAGTATTGCAATTCAGCGAGGAAATGCTACCAGCATCTTCGGAACCATGCCTCGGGGCGACCCCTTATTATAACATTAATTTATTTTGATTATTTTAATAAAATAATAGTACATTACGATACAAGTGCACAAAACAGGAAATTCGCAACGAGTGGTGATAAATTAAAACACGACCAAAGGGAGTGTTTTAAATCGACACGAGTTGCGAATTACCTGTTCGCAAGTGTATCGTACAACGTTTTACAGTACATATGGCTCTTTAAAGTTTCGACATATGTACGTAATCTGCTGATTACCGCACTCGTGCGGTAAAGTAGCACCATATGTACTGTAAATAAATTGACATGTCCTGATGGTAGGCGAAAGGACGGTGTCGTAGACACACTGTCGACCGTACCCTGCGCTTGCATCTTTCGAGCAATCGGCGCGTTGCTGATCCTTTATTTATCTGAGAATTGTAATGTTTGTGATGACTGATGATAGCTGAAGTTTCTTTTCTACTCGTCGACTTTACTGTTTGAATTACTTAATACTTTGTAGACCAAACTATAACACATACTTTGTCTCCATGGAACTCTGTCAACTATAATGAAAATAGACCAAACACGTGTCGCCGTTAGTCAATTTGAATGAAAATATGTCAACGAACATATTACCGCAGGACTGTTTTGTTTAATTATTTCGGCTTAGACAAAAAGTAGAGGACTCCCGCTCCGAGTCGTTTCTGGTGCAAAAGCTCTCCATAGCTATTCAACGCGGAAATGCCGCTAGTGTCATGGGCACTTTTGCACCAGGAACGTTTAGGGGCGGGCTATTATGTGACTAAGGTGGTAATGGCCTAATACATATAATTATGTTCCTATAATAGATAAATAAAAAATCTTGAAAATTACTATTAAACATTATTTAATTATTTCGGTAAATAAAAAGTATTGTATACAATAGTTACCGGCAAGCTTCTATAACAATTGCATAATAGTAGACTGTACGTACAATAAATGCATTAAACAAGCCATTTCATCGGAGCAATTTATCGATCCGAGCCGCATGTGAGGATATAAAGTAATGAAGTAAAGGATAAAATGGGTTTTATACACGAGTTTTCTCTGCTTTTCACTTCGATAGTGAGAAAATTAAACAAATAATTATTTTAATTGAGAGTCCCCTGTACGCTCGGCTGAACTCGATTCTCCATGCAAACGTAATTTCGTTCTCATTTTAAAACACATTGCGTAAATAACATGAAACTTTGTATACACAATGGGAGCCGCCATATCTAGGTCGGTAATTAGTTTCTGTTGCTAGAAATTGTAACAAAAAAAAATACAGCGATACTTTGAGTTTTTTACGTCTAGTATGAAAACCTTAATAATCTCTGTATTTTTTCTCCATTATAATTGCAAGCGACAGAAACTAATTTCCGACCTAGATATGCCGGATCCCATTGTGTATACAAAGTTTCATGTTATTCTAGCATGGCGTTTTAAAATGAGAGCGTAACTACGTTCGTATGGAGAACCGAGCTTGCTGCGGACTCTTAAGTAAAGCTATAATAGTTATCAAATTTATACTTGTGTGCTCGTCAACCGTGGGTGGTGCCGCGGACGTCCATAGTCAATGATAACTGCATACAAGGGATCTTCTCAACACAGCGCGTTCACTTCTAGTTATTGTGGATTTAAGATTTTTATGACATAGCTCGTAGCATTTCAATCAAAAATTCATTTTGTAATGATTAATTATAATGCCTTCTTAATAATAATCTCCCCTAATTGAGCCTGAATACCCATTTTAAAATTGAAAAAGGTTTACTTTATTTCATTACTGATTTTCCTGAAATCAAACCCGGCATTGCTTCACGGCGGTCCACGATTATATCTCGATACTTATAATTTAATGAACCAATTTCTAAGCCGGGCGTAAGGAATTGATGTCTTCATTATTCAATTTTCTTCTTTGACGATCGAAAGTATCTCTTTCCATAGCTATAAATAACTGGGGATTTCTGTATAATAAATAGCTATATAACATATCGATATCTATATAAAAATCTTTACACAAATCGACCTAGTCCCAAACTAAGTAAACAAAGTTTGTAGTAATAAGGATGAAGCTTGTTGGTGACGATATACTCGTACATACTTAAATATATAAATAAATACTTAAATCCATAGAAAACATCCAGGACCCAGGAACAAATATTCGTATTCATCACACAAATAAATACCCTGACCCGGATTCGAACTACCATAACTAGTATAGTGTAGTGTAGTAGTTCGATTCCCGGTCACTACAAAATACAAACTAGGCTATAACTACCACTAAGGTCACTACAAAGTACAGACTAGCCTAGAGAGGTCATCAATATGGTTACATGGATGATTTAACCCAGGGGTCAGCAACCTTTTAGGAGCAAAGGGCCATAGTATACACATGTATTAACTAAAAAATTGAAGCGGGACATACAAAACTTGAGTTTTGTGGGGAGCAGGGAAGAGAATCACGGGCCGCATGCGGCCAGCGGGCTGCCTGTTGCCGACCGCTGATTTAACCCAAGAATACGCACCCATTCTAATGAGCTGTCAGTAATGACAAAACACAAATCTCGGTTCCACGCTCACGTTACATGCTGCGCTACATGACGTGCCTGTCAGCCGACTACGTTTCCACCCTCCGACGCCGCCGGTCATCCCCGCTGACAGTCACAGGTCAAGTAGCGTAAATAAAAACATTGTATATCTCGTTTAACTGATTATCATTTGTTCTAGGCGAGAAAGTATGCGTGCTCTGCGAGGCGGCGGCTCTCCGCCGTGACCTGAAATGGCGATGTGGCGGTCACGGCGTGACCGGTCATTCCACACGGTTCTACGCGTTAGTGGCACCCCACTGCCGCGGGAAGTGGCAGCGCGCTGGCAGCCCGGACAAACGCGAGCACTGCTGCGCCAACCCGCATTTCATATTCGTGTAGACCGGCTTCGCTTAGCTAGTGTAGATTGTATCAAAGGGTCATGCAGAGATTTAGGTTTATGTCTGTGGAAGCGTAATTTTTGGTTGGAATTATCATCAGTACACAATGAGGCAGCGTTAGGAGGCCCCCAATAAGGTGGACGGACGATCTGGTCAAGATCGCGGGAAGCGGTTGGATGAGGACGGCGCAAGACCGGTCATTGTGGAGATCCTTGGGGGAGGACTTTTTTTTTAATTTATTATGAGAAACAAACGGTCATATACAAAAATGTGTACGGAAATTGTTGTTATTAACATAAGACAACATGAGAGTTTCCTTAAATTGTAAATGTGCTAAATACAATATTCTGAAAAAGATTTATTTTAAAATGTCGTCTTTGTCCAGTAGTGGAAGTCTTTCGGCTGATATGATGATGATGACAACGAGTAAGTTAAATCTGTGTGATAAAAACAATACACGCATAAGTTTTTAATTAAGGACATATGAAAGACGGTTTGTCATCTCTGTATGACCCAAATACGTTTTGTCTTTATTCGACATGGTACTTTAACTCTGTAAAATTGAGCTTGTGTTTATTTGGCAACGCCTTGTTAATCGTCTTTTTCGTAAATACATTTCGTATCAATGCCCACATAATGCCTATGCCAGTGACTATCATAAAATGCTTATAAATGCATTCAAACATAATAGTACTTAAAATTCGCAGTCGTCGAAAATAAGGGAAATGTCTCGACATCACCGGACATTTTAAGTGTATTCGTGGTGCTGTAGAATCGTGACCGGACTTTCTAAGCGTTTTAAATGGTATTTAGCATTGTTTAGATTTCCCGCTACCGATTTATTATGACCGGACGTTTTGGTCCCTTATGCCGTAGTACGATTTGACCGGATTTTTTACATTACACTAAAACTTGCACTATATATTCGTGTAGAGTGGCTTAGTTTAGGTTAGAAACCTTCATACAAATAATTAATTTAGTTTTTTCAATGACAGCAGCACTTTTTTGAACACCCATCTTATAAAGCCATTTGGCTTGTTGCTTGCTTGTTAAGCTTCAAACGCTTCAAAGACACGTACCTCCTTTCGGTTATATATTATGTTAAATACACTTAAATTAAGCGTGAAATGTACCAAGTGACAAAATATCTGTCAAGTTCATACTTTTTCATCAACTGAGGCATGAGCAACGGAGATAGAAACGTACTGCCTGTTAAATGTATAACTTTCAGATCACGTATATCTATTTTTACAGCCGCAAACTTCCGACCCTTGCAAAGTTATAATGCAGTTTCAGAATAGTCCCATTCTTGGGGCTCCCCATTGATTTTACAAAGTATCCAACTTCAATCAATCCACGTTACATCGTTTTGTTGGAAAATAACTTGTATCTCACCGTGGTTAGAGTTCAATTACGTCTGAACGCGTTTCACTTGTAGGTTTAGAATAGAGATAATATATATGGCAGGTACTATCATGCTTCAGTGGCTAAGGGATACGTTCCACTTGAATAAAAAGCTTGGAAGTTGGTAAATTATACGGATCTATTTTCGATTTTCATCAGTCGAATAGAAAGGGTGCATTGTGTAAACCGAAACATGCGCTGAAAATCTCGCAATGGCCGCGTTCGAGTATCGTGAATTTTACTAACTAATTTCACCTATTATTAACACCTCTGACCTACTTTATATAAACCTCCATGTCAGCATGAAAAAGCGTATTGAACTGATAAGAATGATTGATGATAATGGACATTGAAAACTTTTATTTTGTTCTCCATTCGGTCTTTGTTGTCATTGACAACTTTATTTCAACATATAAAAGGTTATTGTTAAATGGGTATTAACTTTTCCAACTCCCAGGTCAAATACAAAAGTTTCCACTAAGTTGGAAGTACTTGATGGGGAAATTGAACCTTAAATGTATTGCATTGAATTGAGTTTAGACTGATTAAGAATTCCATCATATCGCTTTTATGGGTAAACCTATCTTCTTACAGCTTATTTGCCATCGATATGAAAAAGGTTACACTTCATTGAAGAACCTTTCTTTTTCGGCAGATTTCAATCCTAATAGGTAACCTTTGAGATAAAAACCGATACCTTCTTTATGATTGTGATTTACGAAAGGAAGTTTGTAAACCGAAGTGTTATATGCTTAGATGTAACTTCCAAATACTGCCTATTCTTGCTACTCCCAAGAGAGTCTAGGTTTTGAAATGAATTAAGTATTAGAGTGTATGTGTACTATTTGTGCTGATTGATTTTCGCTTTAATATTGTCCTTTGAGATGCTTAAAACGCCAAGGCGGGTCCAATTCATAAATGGGTTTAGTTGTTTTGAGTAAAAACGTTTTTGCGTGTGCTAATAAATTGTTAAGTAAACCCATTTAGCTTTGATTTTCACGAGTAGGAAGTTGACTTTGCCCTGCCTGTTGTGTTAGCTATATTACTAGTCTTCTTCTCTTTCACAGATCAGTAGCTCTTACAAGCGTAGCAACAAAACGTTGTCGTCTGGTATAGAAATTAATTACAGAGAAAAACGAACCGTGATTTAAGGTAGCCCAAAGCAAGATTAAGGAGGCTTTCTGACTTGTAATAGTAACCCGTGAACATACATCCCGTCGACCAAATCAGGAAGTCGCCTTAATATATTGTTCCTGTAAAAATATAGGTAAACAAAACGTTTTAAAAAACAGATGAAATACTGCCTTTTATTTCATAACACATGTTTTTATCATATTTTTATTCTCTTGGCTTCGTTCCCATTTGCCGGGCGCGATTGGGTAAAGGGAAAATAAATAAGCATTAAAATTCCAGTGGCTGCGATATTTATTGGCAGTACGATTGAACTATATTGACTGTATGTGCAATTTTATTGCCGGTTTAGTTTGGAATTTATTTGTGTGTATGAATAAGTAATGAAAGTAAATCCTTTTTAATAGCGTTGGTTTTAGCTTCGGCTTATTGGTTTTGCAGCGTAAGCTGTATGATAATTTGTACCATTCCAATAGAATATTTTTTCCTTTTATCCTCGCTATCTTTGTCACAAAAACAACTAGTTGGTACTGCTGATTTTTAGCGCTAGCGTTTAATAAAACGTGATACATTGGCGTTACAAGCGATATTTTTTATTACCAACTTAAAACTGATTTTGGAAGAATGCGGACGTCCGTAAATATTTTCACTCATTCCAAAACTTATTCATTAGAAAATAAAATAAATTTAGTTTTTCTAGTTTTTTGTGGTATTTATATATTTATTACTTATTTTGGAGCTATTTATTTACTCAAATAATGTCTGAGTACGCAATATCTGGCCCTACGCTGCTATGCTATAGGAGTAAACACGTAGCAAATCCTACGAAATGTATTTTCGTCCGACTGTGTAATGAGTGTAGTTTGACTGAGTTTGCATTTATAGTTTCGTTATTTAGCGTTAAGATGCCCATATAGGTATAGTTTCATATTTCATTTATATTTAGTCGTAATAGTTGTTAAATACCAACACAATTCAGTAAAAACATTGAACATAACAATAACTACGGAGTTAGCACTAGAAAATATACCTTCCTCTTTCTAATTATTTCAATTTGAGCGAGATATAGGCGCATAAAATTAGCAAAACCTGGGCATAATTCTATAACTGTAATTTTCTTTTTGTGTGATTTAAAGTATCGTTAGTTATACTTAAAATTAAAAGAATTAAACATTAAAATGCTCCGCGTCAATGTTAACACTTTTGACGTAGTTATGTTTAATTTTTAATAATTATATCACCATATTGCAGATCTCTAAAGTCACAAATATGGGTAATTATTGGAAAACCAAATACATAACTACGTCAAAAGTGTTTAATTGATGCCGTCAATATTTTATTAGTACTATAAGAAACGTATTAAACAAAAAATATCCACGATAATTGACTAAATGATATTTTTTATTATCATAATACAGGTACTTTTACAAAGTTATTTATTATGGCTAACAAAAACAAAATGTGTTAAAAATATAGTTTTTATAAGTAACAATACTTTAAATCATAGAAAAAGAAAATTAAAGTTATCGAATTATGTCCAGGTTTTGCTAATTTTATGCGCCTAATAGGGGGCTGAGTCGCGTGCGACGCGATTTGGCAGCTAGTCAAGCTGCTACTGAGCTTGTTGGCCATCTTTTGACATCAATGTATATCGTGCATTCGTTCCGACAGCTCAGCGCCTTGAAATAAGAACTGGATACCAACCGCATAAAAAAGCAAGGAAATCTATTTGCATCGATTATCAATGTAAACATTTGGCACGGGATTCTATTAGGTGATTCCAAATTAGGTGCCAATACTTTAAGAGATGTTAACTTAAGGGTACATCAAAATAATTTACTATAAATAGGAATTAATGAAACTTTTAATATTATTTAGAGATGTTAACTTACATCAAAATAATTTATTTTAAGTAGGAATTAATAAAACTTTTATATGAAATTTATGTTTTAATTAAATTAAAATTTTCCCCAAACATAATCACCTGTGCATTTACCTGACAAGGTGGTTATCACTTTCTGTCAAGCGAGCTACACATTGGATGCTCGTTGAAGTGGCCAGTTAAGTTACAGTAAAGTCGTTTCATAAATTCATGCGATAATCAAAGAAGTCTTAATCATTGAATACTGACTATCCCATTAACATGGTGTTATTACGTGGCACAGTTGTTTTCCTAATTTTCTCCAAAAACTAACATGAACTTTAAATTAGTTTTATGCTTAAGTCTACTTCCAAGGTTGAGTACTATCATCATCTAATTTGGAAACACCTTATATATGAATGAATGAAATGAAATAGGTATTCATCATTGTAATAATTGTAACTTGATTCATTTGCAGTAATATACGAGTTACTTAAATATTTTTAATGAAGCTTAGTTTTAATTTTACGTAATTTAGTGTTAGTTTAATTTAATCATTTCTACAATTAAATTTAGAATTATAAGTACAATAGTTTGTGAATACATATCCTCGACTTGTGTACATACGATGTTATAATAAATGCATTTTAAAATTGTGTTACTGTTTTATTTACTAGAAGGTTTATAATAATAGTACATTACTACAGAGGCCGCGACGAAAGGGGTTGCCGCCCGAAGACATATAGACGGCTGACCGAAGCGAGGCCGGATAGGTCTGAGGCAGGCAACCCCATATTTCCCGCCGAGGTATGTATAGTGCTTTTCTCAAACATGCAATGAAATAAACAACAAAAAAATCAAAGGTTTATTTTTAATACTCATAGTGGCAGAATGTCATGATGCCTGTGCCACAAATTTATATTGAATGGAAATTAAAAAAGAGGACTTTGCCGGCCTAGTCCTGCAAAATTTGTATGAAATTCCATTAATGACCTCTTGTCTTAGCCGCACCTGAAACGTCATTCTTCGCAGCCAATTATAAGGAATATAACATCAATATTTCATTGCATGTTTGAGAAAAACATGTTAAACTCAAATTAGCCCATAAAAACCGGAGTTTGTCAAAAAAACGCATTAGGATAATGCCGTGTTATGCAATGTATCCACTTGCGTATTTTTGCAATTGCATGCGGTTAATGCTCCCCACCCTCCCTCCGTAAAACAAAAAAGGATTCAGTATTTTTCGCTCGGCGGACGTGGCGCAAGCAACATCTCCTGCCAGCATCTCCTGAAGAACATCTCTCTAGAGAGGCGAAACACGTGTCGAGGTTTTGTCATTATTGGTGGTGGTTTTTTGTATTTATTTGCATGTTTGTGCGAGCGGAGGGAGAGGGTTGCCAGATGGAAACATTCACTACATCTCGTACATTAACCAAACGTTCGTTCAAATTCAGAATCGCTTCAGATTTATACGGAACCCTTAAAATAAAACGGTAAAATCGTGCGAACTGCACTGAATTTCACGCGAACCGAAAATTAAATTCGTGTTCATTCTGACTGTACATCCTGGCTGCTCACGAATGGCCGAATATTGCAGCTTGTTCATTCAGCTAATTGTTCATTTACTTTAAATACAGTGTGTAACACAATAAAGAGTAATAATGTTATGTCAGAACCCTTTAAAACGGAAAAGGTTAAGAACCATACTTCTAGTGTTTGGCCCGTTTGTAAAGTAAAATTTCATTACCAGAAAGACAAAAAAATGCAAAGTCGATGACACTAAGCTAGGCCTGTATCGTGGAAGTCGAATAATGTATCTTAATATTTTGGACTCCAACGACGCATATATCCGCACCATCAGTTCAACGCCAACGACGGATATATCGGTCACGGTGTGCACTGTGATATGATCCTACTTGCATTTCTATAGGGTTCAACTTCATGGTTGACATTTCGATGTCATGGCGTGTGAGTACCAGCTTTTGTATTCGCCAGAGCGTTGAAAAGGTTAAAGGATTCTGTGGTCCGGTTTGCCTCTTTATCTCAAGATCTGGCGTAATCACATGTTTTATTTATTACTCTTACAAATGTGACTGCTATCTGTGTTTTCGACCTAGAGGGGAAATCAGACGTTCGGATTAGACCAGTGTAGACACAATGTTTGTCTTCATCGAAAAGCTACTGTTAAATATTAAATTATGTTTAGTAAAGTTTAAAAAAAAACATTAGTAAGAGCTGGATTGAACCCACGACCTTCAGATTAGAAGTCGCAAACTTTGCCTCTGGGCTACAGTGGATTATTTACAAAAGATACGAACACAAAAAGTTAGAAAAAAAAATAGATTCTAAAAACTTTTACAAAATCCTCTAACTTCACTTTATTGGTAAATTTTGCCTAAACGCAAAGTTATACCGCAAAATAATTGAGTAATCCAAACTGTAGCCACCGGGGAAAGTTAAAATAAACCCATTGTTTCCAATTTCACAGTTTTCAAAGGATAAATTCAATTTGTGGTGATTAATGGCTTTCGATACAGATAAAGAAAGAAACAAATATGATTAATAGGTTGGACCGAAGGTTGACGGCTTCTGGCTATTGAATCGAAAATGGATGACTTTTTGACTCCCGTTGAAATGTCATAATGGATCCATTCACCTGAAACCTCGTTGGACTTTACTGTAAAACGCGCGCGCTTAGGTTTAATTTCCTGTTGGGATTTTTGGAGGAGTTCGTAAGACTTGAAGTTCTTGAACTTCACTTTAAAAATAAATATGGTTATAGGTTGGACCAAATGTTGACTTAGTAGTAGGGGTCTCTAACTTTCGAAACGTGGTATCAAAAAAATATGAAAAAATTCGTGGACCTCGCTTATTTAATACTTTCAACGAAAAACGTTTTGTATTAGATAGGTACAAACGATTTTAAATTATTACTGAAAACTTGCCTCACCCAAACTTAAGTGCCGAGAGTTTCTTATAGAGATACGACATTTTTTGATTCACGTTACAAGATAGTTGTTTTAAATTAGAGTAGTAGTATTAGGTACGGAACCCTTTATTGTGCGTAGTCCGACACGCACTTGGCTGCTCTTTATTTTAAACTTGGTGTAACTTTACCTACTGGTACAGTCAGCATCCAAAGTAGCTACGCATTTGAAAAGATCAAAAGTCTTTATCACAATGGTATAAGAGCAACAGACACACGGGTATGTACGACAAACGAGACCTTCAAAGGAATTACCACGTTAAGGCGCAGGGGTAGGCAAGCTCTTTCCATACAAACTTTGTGCAAGTTTTTCTTCGGTTATGTTTGCGCTACAGTTGTTATTTTTGGTCAATATGCTTATTTTTCTGTTAGCTACGACTTAAGAGGGCGCAGTACGTTCGGTCCGGCTCGGTTCTCCATACAAACGTATTTACCCTCTCATTTTAAAACGCCAATGCTAGAATAACATGAAAATTTGTATACACAATGGGATCCGGCATATCTAGGTCGGACCATAGTTTCTGTTGCTAGAAATTGTAAAAGAAAAAATACAGCGGCTTTTTGAGTTTTTACGGCTTGTATGAAAACCTTAATAATCGCTGTATTTTTTCTCCATTATTATTCCATTATAGACACACTATTATGTCGGAGCGTGCTTTATGAGAGGTTAAGCAATGTGGGCCCAGGTCAGTTCTTGGATGGGTGACAGCATTGAGTGGTCACTAACTAAGCGCTTCCGTGCTTTGACGGTATTTTAAGCCGTTGATGCCAGCTGCTGGCTATGACAACCAAGAGAGGCCTACGGGTGGCTTGAGAACCTGTAACAGTCAAGTTGCCCGCTCACTCGACAAAGGGGGATCGAAGTTGCACCTCGTGACCCTGGGCGGTGCTAAAAGTGCAACAATTTGGCAACCGTACTGTCTTCTCGAAGATCTCACGGTGCGAAATGATTGTCATACGATATATAAATAAATTAATCATACATATGAGAGCCTAGCTCTTGTCGGTGAGTAATGGCCACGCTGTTCGGTTATCTGCGAATGCTTTGTGCTCCTGATATGACCTTACCATTGATATTCTCTTTGGCTTGATCTATTAACGCACATCTCGGTCTTCGCCTGCCTCTGTTCTCCTCTAACTTTTCTTTGATTGTGGTTTTTATTTTCTGGTGCTCCAACATATTTCCTCTTCTGTTCTTAATCGTCATCAAAAGCAATCTCTTCTCTGCTATGAAATCATCTTCAAAACCTCTTCATTTGTTTTCCTTTCTGTCCAGTTTCCATTCCATTCGCCGCCAGGACCCCATTTCGAATGTAGTTTTGAATGTTGCATCTAATGGATGGATGAAACTGGATGTCATGAATGTCATTCCATCCCATTCGCGAATGCGAATATTTAGAATGCAAATATTTAGAATGCGAATGTGCGAAAACTCAACGTACGTAAGTAGTATACTGATTTTCAACTGATTTTCAAATAAGAAGCGGCCAAGTGTGTGACGGGCCACGCGCAATGTTGTGTCCACCCGTAACATTATGCGGATTTAAAACATCGATAACTTATATTTACTCTATATTTGGTATAACTAACAACATGTCAAGTAATTGATGGAAATTGTACGTAGGTTTACTTTTTCCAATACATTACTCGTTAACTAGTAATGTGTCTGTGTGTCTGTTATCTGTGATAGTTTTCTTTTTAAATTCATTACCTACGTGTATTACTATCATGTTTTTTTCAAATTCCCAGTAGCAACCATTTAGCTGGTAGAGGGGGGATCAGGTTGCTGATTACATCAGGACCATTTTAATTGATTTCGTCATAGTCGCTTCACTATCTTGATCGAACTATCTTAGTGCCACCCATGAAATACTTGGAGTTTTGGATGACCATTCGTGGTCTTCTTCATCAATTCCAGTTTACCAAATGCTACTTTCTGAATAAGAAAACGCAATGCTAATTCGTTGTGCGAGGAAGTCGCTAGCACTTGGTCACCAGTTACGTCAACCAGACGCTCCGCAATTTCTGTAAATAACTTGTGCGCGCTGGGACCCCGTGTAAATATAATTGCATTCTTTCAATATCTTTCAGCATCGTGGACCCACAGGGATTTACTAAAACTACGATTAAGACCACCGGGGGATGGGCAGCAGCATCCCTGGACTGCCGGTGGAGACACTGCGATGTGACGATTACGGCATTTACCCCCCATGAAATTGGGGGAAATTGGACCCGGGTATGTCCTAAAACTACGACCAATACCACCGGGGGATGGGCAGCAGCATCCCTGGAGTGCGGTGGAGATACTGCGATCGCCAACCCGCATGCCAAGCGTGGCGATTATGGCATATACCCCCCGTGAATTTGGGGGAGGCCCATGTCCAGCAGTGGACGTCCTTTGGCTGATATGGTGGAAATTGGGGGAGGCCTATGACCAGCAGTGGACGTCCTTCGGCTGATATGGTGGATGGCAATATCGTATAAACCAGTAATTAAAATGAGGAAATATACACCTTTGTAAATCCTGTGTTGTATAATTAGTAATCGCCGCATTAGACGAGAGAAAACTTAGGTAGGTAATACAAAGATGGGTTACGCCAAACCGTCGTTAATGGAGCTGTATTAAGTATGGAAAGTTTGCCAAGTTTCTATGGGATAACAGTTGCCAGCGCTGTAAGTGTCGATTGATCTGTAATCATACCTAAGTTGGTGCATTCCACCCTAAAGCTAGCGCGGCCCAGCGTCGTTGCAGGGCGGAGGCGGTTTTGCGTTAAAGCGGACGCGGTCCGGGCACGTCGCACCAAAAAACCGCGCGGTATTCAATAGCGCGGTAGAGCGGAGGCGGCGCGTGTGACATATGAAGCAGTAATCGACAATGGACAGTTTTGGAAAGATCAAAAATGTACAACCGCGAAAATTGGCTTACGGTATAAAATAATAAGTAAATAATTATTACGGGGCAGATTTATACAAATCTAACTAGTACCATAGTAAGCTCAAGAAGGCTTGTGTTATGGGCGCTAGAAGACATTTCATAGATATATACTTACCTACAATATCCGAGTCTCAGAAAAAAATGTTTCCTTGTTGGTAGGTGTTTTAAAGAGTATTAAAATAATCGACACAGGACTAGCGCGACCGTCTCCTTCACATTCAAAAGATGAGAAAATCACTTTTTTTAAACTTGAGCTTCTGTGTAATTTTACTGTTCTTCATAAACGTAAATATTTTGATTAAAATATCCGCGCAAAATATTTGTTTTTCTTTTCACAATCCAGATCAGGGATGTTCCGGATGAATTTATTTAAACATCTGCGAATGCGGATCCAGGTATTTCTGGATTCATATCCGCAGATGCGCACTTTGGGGTGCAACACGCAACCACGTTCGTACTCGTAAGTGTCAAAACACAATTCACTACCACACTCTTTGCTATAAAAATGGCCAGTGCGTTTCGGATCACGAACGATGTAGGGTTCCGTAGTTGTCAACCTATGACATTACTTATGCGGATTCAAAACATCGAAAACTTATTATCATCCTAGCGTTATCCCAGTTCAGTTGTATCCTGAAGGATGCCCGGGGTCCGCTACCTAATCCCAAGAATTGACGTAGGCACTAGTTTTTACGGTTTAAACATCACTCTATAAGTATACTTGGCATAACTAACAATATATGTAAGTAATCGATGAAAATTGTACATAGGTTTGCTTTTTACAAGTACATTTCTTAAGATCGGCTTAAACTATAGTTAACTAGTAATATCTACTTAGCTGTTATGGATTTCCTTTTAAATTCATTATATGTACTACTGCCATGTTTTTTTTACATTCCCAGTAGCAACCTTTTAGCTGGTAGTGGGAGGGGGTTCACTGGATTCTAAAATAGCACTTTAAAAATTAATATCAGAGCTAAATCAAAAAAAATACATAAAGAAAGATCATATTCTCGCGGATGCGGATCTTTAAATTGATGCAGAAGTTCCACGGATGCGGATGCGATCTGCAGCATCCCTGATTTAGATCAAACATCGTGACGGTCGAAATAATTTCGGGTTTCCAACTAAATAAAACTGAGCCTTGAATTAATTAAATGTTGACAAAAGGGACAAAACATTCCCACCGTTTCACCCCTGAAAAGAATTAATTCTAACCCAGATTATTCGGACAAGGGATGTAATCTACCCACACATTGGAATCCTGTAAACATCGAATTTCAACCCTTGTTGCATGCTTTAGAGTTCATTTTGCGCCGGGTATCTAAATGAGATGTCACCCAACAAAACTTTTTGAGAATTCTTAGGTAATGAAAGAATGTGTAAGCGGCTTGGCAATGACAACCTTCGGGTAAAGATAACATTATGTTGTTAAAGATAGATGATAAGGAAATAAAATGTTAAGGAATTCGAGGAAAGTATTGTGTAATGGTTAATAATGAACGTTTTTTCTCAGCTCTTAAAAAAGAAAGGTTTTTGGGAAAGTGACGAGTAAAACGAGATTTTGAGGACTTAATAATGGTAATTAAAAAAGGCCATCTATTTAGGTTAGTAAATAAAAGTATCATAAAAGACAATGAAAATAATATTAATATCTGTATGATTTTTCCTAAGTAGTATATAAAATTTCTAAGGTGTCTATAAGGTAAGATTAGGTTTTATATATGTAATTATTTAAGTAGGTATGATTAGTTCTATCACGGAACTACTGTTAAATAAAAATTCATTTTTCTATTGTAGTTTAGGTATAATCTGTCAATTGAATGGCTGACAGCAGTATTAAAACAATAAACTTTTTATACAAGACAAGACATAGTCATCATGTGGCCAATGGGATAATCAAAATGGATTTCCATACATTATTATACAACAGATGTTTTTCAATTTTTAAAAGATACATACACACTTCAATGCCTGTATTCTGCCACCATATCGATTTTTTTAATCAAATTCTTTAGCTGTCGAAAAAGATACTGTATGCAACGTTACATAATTAGGTCTTAAAATTCTCGAGTCTTTACAGGATCCACCCGTATAAAACAAAGTCGTATTAGTTACACTCTTTAAATAACTTAAGAATTGCGGGCGGATTTTTATAGCGAATAGCAGAATACGCGACTCGAAAAAGCGTTTACTACGAAACCCTAAAAATACACATTGGAACACACTCACTGTTCCATAAGTCGCGATGAGTAACGTTAATATGCTATCTTTATGTAAATTTAAAATGCAAACGGTAACTAATTAGTATGATCTGGTACAATAAAGTCAAGTTGTCAGCGCTTGTTACGCTGAGTCGGGTAATTCTGTCAACATTGTAGTTGCCCTCATTTGTAACTCTAGAGTTTTATAATTTTACGAGATTTTATACTGTTTGTAAAGAACACTGACGGCGCTGTGCTTTTAACCCTCAAAAAGGTTACTCGCAATTGTCAAGCCTGTCATAAAATCGAAAAGGTGCCATTTACACTGTCACTTTGTCTGATAGATGATATCAGACGATGACGGTTTAAGGATTTAAGAGTCAGCCTATGACCTTGGCTATGTCTGTACTCTATACCTGCTATACAAGCAGATAAACAGTGTAAGTGACGGAGCAAATAAAACACGTAGTTATATAAATTCAAGGCAAAACGATAGTGCGAGCGAGTAGCCAACGCGGTGAATATGGTTTTTGGAAAAATCACTGACTGGCCGGTATACTATACAAATGCGCATGACTTGCGCTCGCTACCCACTAGTGTTTTTATATATCTTTAATAACGATATGTGACACGAGATGGCGTTACAAGTTCCAAAATACAATATTTTAGAAAACTATGACTACTATAAATTAAAAAACTACTATATATAAATTTGCGTCGCCTACAAACAGAAATTTAATCATAAAATTAAATATATTCACCACATGTGTAGTATTAATCGTCTTTGCTTTAGGTTTGAATATGTTGGAACTGTGTTTTTAATTATACATGTTTCAGTTGAAAAAAAAGGACATTATGATTATTTTAAGATGATTTTAAGACGTAGCTTTGCGATGTTTTTCGATCGAGCCGATTTTCTTTAAATCGTGTTTTTGAATTGTCCACACCCTTTGAAATAGAATGAATATAGACGCGTATTTTAATTTTTTTACCGAAACAAATGGGCTTGTTGAGTTACCATTTAAAAATGACGACCTATTTAGCCTAGTTGGTAGTGACACTGCCTCCGTAGCTAGAAGTCCCGGGTTCGAATCCCGGCCAGGGCATTATTTGTGCATTTAGCATGGATATTTGATCTTGGATCTTTGATGTTTTCTATGTATTTAAGTATGAATTTATCTATATACGTATGTATATCGTCGTCTAGTACCCGTAGTACAAGCTTTGCTTAGTTTGGGACTAGGTCGATTAAAAAAAGGCAATTTAGCTCTATTCAGCGCCTTAAATGCGTGGATAACCTTACATAAATCGACTTTGATACGTCTCAGTAATTATGCCGATTCCGGTTTTTAGGTCTATCGTTCCAAAGAGAATGCTTTGCAGTCACATCATATTTTAATTCACGTATGAAATTTTGAAAAATATCGATTAATGCTCAATAAGTGTTAATTGATAATAACAACGAAGAGCATTGTCCCGATAGTTGGGTCAGTAAACGGTCGGACCTTAGTCGGCAGACTATCTGAAGTTTAACTTTAATTTCTTTGTAACAACTGAGCAAATATGCGTTTTCTTGGGCAAACGCGTTTATGTAACGCTGAGGGATGAAAGTCATGTAACAAAAAGAGTATTTGATATGAATGTCCTGGATGTTTGCAAGAGACCAAGCTAAAATAAAGGTGGTTTGATTTTATGAAAGAATATGAATGACGAGATGACGGTGACAGAAATATACGGAGAAAAAGACATGCTGCATTGACCCCGAAAAAAATAGGAAAAGCGCAAGCGTACGATTATGAAAAGCGTGTTTCTTACCTTGATTTTGATCTGTGCCTTTATATGGAGTCTATTCATGTAATCTAATTTTGTCTTTAAATCAGCAGAACCATTTAGGAGCGGCCGATATCAAATAGCCCGTTAGATCTACATAAAGTTCGATTATTTGCTCTATTACTCTGCAATCAAGTTAAGAGTTCCAGCCGTTGCTACTTTATTTAACACCAGGAGCTACATTCTTTCAGAGCAATGGAGATGGTAAACCATGATATACTTATGTACATACTTTTGGTAATTTTGTTACATGACACTGTTTCATAAGTATCACATTACCTAGTGCCCTTCATAAACATCAATATGTACTTATTCTAAGTAGCCTAAGTGTTATCATTGTGATAAGCATATTTTTAAGCGAAATGACCGACAATCGATCTTGTTTCGGCTTTTCCTCTCTGCAGTGGACTTATTTTTCAGAAACGCTAGATCACATTATATTCGGTTCGATAAGGTAACCGTATTAGCGAGGGAAAAGTTTTTTGTACCGCGCAAAGTGCGGGAAGCTATCGAAATTGGTCGTTTTCCGAATTTTGATCGTGATTGGACCCGGGTATGTCCTAAAACTACGACCAAGACCACCGGGGAATGGGCAGCAGCATTCCTTGAGTGCGGTGGAGATACTGCGATCGCCAACCCGCATACCAAGCGTGGCGATTATGGCATTTACCCCCCATGAAATTGGGGGAGGCCTATGTCCAGCAGTGGACGTCCTAGGGCTGATATGGTGGTGGTGGTGATCGTGATTGTGGATGGGCTGTACCACCCAGCTGGAAAAGAGTGTTGAATTTATTTAAACGTATGGCAATTATTTACGAACCGTGAGATCTTCGAGAAGACAAGGTCGGTTGCCAGTTTTTGTTGCACTTTTAGCACCACCCAGGGGTCACGTGTAGGGTATCGGTGGGTACTCCCTACGGACGTAGTGCAACTTCGACCCCCCTTTGTCAAGTGAGTGGGCAACTTGAATGTTAGAAGTTCTCAAGCCGCCCGAAGGCCTCTTACTTGGCTTAACAACTGGTGTCGTAGACAGCAGCCGGGATCAACGTCTTGACGTGCCTTCCAAAGCACGAGAGCGCTCAGTTAGTAACCAATCAAAGCGGTCACCCATCCAAAAACTGACCTGCGCCCACATTGCTTAACCTCGCATACCGCACGCGGTAGGCGGGTGCCGCTGGGCCACGAGCGCTCTCGAATAAATATTAGGGGACATTTTTTACACAAATCGAACTAGTCCCACAGTAAGCTCAATAAGGCTTGTGTTATGGGTACTGGACGACGATATATTTAATAGATATATACTTAAATACATAGAAAACGTCCAAGTCTCAGGAACAAATGTCTCTGCTCACCACAGAAACAAATGCCCTTACCGAGAATCGAACCCGGGACCTCTAGCTTCGGAGGCAAAGACACTACCAACTAGGCTAAACAGGCCGAATACTACGTCTGTGAAGAGTGTGGACGAGACTTTAGCATGTGACGTTGTGAGTGTTGTGTGTAGCTCGGCATTGAACAATTGTGAAGAAAACGAGGGTAGATTCTCGCCGCCGCCGCCTCCGCACTAAGAAAACCGCCGTCGCGATAGGTGCTCATGATTAAGGATCGCGAACCGGTCTGAAACATGTCGAGCGGTATTCGACCTTAAAGACGAGAGTGACCCGTTTCATTATATTTAACGCTAGATGACTTGTAAAAGTGCCATTGCGGCCTACTTGCAAAATAATGTTGCTTTATATAATTTATTTCATCCAAACTATTTCCGCTAAAATGCTGTTAATATTTCCTTTGTCTATTTCTGACACTTTCACATTCGTTTTTGTCAGAAAGGGACAAGTCACATTTTAGTGATTATTACGCTTCTGATCAGTAAGTTTTATAAATAAGAGGGTAGGAATATAGCTATGAACCTAGCACGATTGAAATAAAAATAAAAGGGCGTTAAAATTCGTTCGTTCAAAATATAAAAATATATCAAAATATAAAAATCGCACCGTTCTCACCTATACATAAAAAAATAACGTGATATATATATAGATATTACATTTTGTAATAAATAGTCATAGATGCATCGTCCCATCAGGCAATCAAAGAGATAGCGGCCCACTTCTTCCCATTTTCTATTTTACCTAAGAGTGGGCAGCTGCTTTACGGATGTACCGATCAGCGACTCATAATTTTTATATATTGTAGCTCCAGTATGAAACAGCGTTAACAACTTCCAATAAGCCATTCGTAGCTGAATCACAAGCACTTCGTTAACCCGAGCGAGTCGGCCTCACCGTCTTGGCTCGACCGGCTAATCTAATGCCAGCCGGTTGAAAAACGGCAGCTAGAGGTTAAGCCCGAAACACACAGAGCGGGCGCGGCGCGGTGCCGGGCGGGGGCGGTTTTGCCTTTTTGGTCTTTCCGAAACTGTTGACTGTCGATTACTGCTTCATGTGTCAGCGGTGGGGTTCCGGACTCCGATGTATCCGGGCCTTAGTTGGCATTCCGCACGTAGGCGGTCAGACGAGAGTGGTCGCTCCTTGGAATCGACAGAGGCGGGAGGACAGGTTCGGCAGCACGTCTGGCGGCAAAGCAGCCCTATTTAAAAGCAAGTTCGGCTTTGCAAGCCACATTCGTGCTCACGCTCGTAGCTAGGGTCGCCGTTGCCGATCACGGCATGGATAGCTATCATATGTCACACACGCCGCCTCCGCTCCACCGCGCTACCGAATACAGCGTGGCTTTTTGGTGCGATATGCTTTGGACCGCGATTGCCGCAAACCGCCTCCGCGCCGCAACGACGCTGCGCCGCGCTCTGTTCGTTTTAACCTTGAAACGCACAGCGGTTTTGGGGCATGTTGCACCAAACAACGGCGCGGTATTCGGTGTGACATATTAAGCAGTAATTGACAGTCCACATTTTTGGAAAGATCAAAAATGCAAAACCGCCTCCGCCCCGCACTGCGCCTCGCCCGCTCTGTGCGTTTCGAGCTTAAATAAAATGGCGTTACGGTGGTTTGAAGATAGAAAGCCACTGAAGCAAGTTGGCGGTACAAAAAGTGCAATATAATATTTAACAGGCGTAAATGTGCGTTTAATTGTTTATCCCAGACATGAATTTGGCTTGGTATGGCTGATAATGGGGGTGTTGATTGGTCAAATTTTCTTTCTAATAGCCCATTTAGTTTACTATCCTGTGAAAAAATTACACTGCTTAATGCAATTCCAAAAGTGTCAGCACAGAAATAAATAAATTTAATGAGGACCTCGAACGCATAGCTAAGTGGGCTCAGTCAAACTCGTTGTTACTAAATCCTACAAAATCAAAATACATTATTTTAGGGTCTAAAAATCAAATTGACATGATATTCAAAGCCAATTTTACAGTACATATAAATAATGATCCCCTGGAATGCGTGCCCGAAGCCCGTAATCTAGGAATTATAATGGATGGTGAACTGCGTTATGAAACGCATCTGCTCAACACGGTGCGAAACTGTTTCTACAGACTAAAAGTATTGTATAAGATTCGTGAATTTCTTAATGTTGAGCTAAGAATTAGACTTTGTGACTCGCTGGTACTTTCAACGCTGAATTACGGCGACATCGTGTATGAGCCGCGCCCGTTGAAACGCACGCAGCGGCTGCTGCAGCGCGTGCAAAATGCATGCGCACGTTTTTGCTTCCCTATTCCGCCGCGCTCTCACGTAACGCCATATTTAAACCAACACCGTATTCTGAACATGTCTACTCGTCAGAAATTGCATCTAGCCACCCTGATGTTCGGTATCGTGAAGCGGCAGCTACCATCGTACCTGTGCAATAAATTGACTTGGGCATATAATTCCAGGTCCACCGAGGTCAGGCCTTTGAGGTTTCTTCAATTAGTGTGTCCCCACCACCATACAGCTGCATTTCGTGGCAGTTTTAAATACGCTGCCACGAAGTGGTGGAAAAAATCTTCCCCCTCCAATCCGTTCGCTGCAATCGATGGCCTGTCCCCCGTATTTTATAATTATTTATTTATTTGTGACATTTGTTACATTAAGTAGGAGTCTCAAACATGAGCCCTGCAAGGGCATCGCAACTCTTGCCCTAGGTAAGTAATTAAAAACTAACTTTACACTAGCAGAATATTTGCATATATTATTAAAGTTAATCAAATAGCAAATTACAGCGTAATGCAGTGCGTTTGATTTGTGTACGAATAAGTAGGTGTGTTTAGGGGTGAGATGTTGGGTCCTTGATAAAAACTCCAGAGATTGAAAAAAACGTGTAATCCGTGACAAAGGGTACGGAACGAGTGTTATAAAAATGACATGCGAATTTTGATATGTGTTGTTTCCTGGTGTAACATGCGCAATGCTTAGGCGCGGGCAGTGCATTGAGAATACATATTATAATGCTAGTAGGCGCTGCATACGCTACTGTTGCGCGAACCAGGTGTACTTTAATTATATGACCGGAAAATTGTGTAGGTAGTTGTGATTATTTTCGTTTATTATTATTATTATTAACTGTACTTATTCGTAAATGATAGCTTGACTCTGTTGCGTCGTCATCTCCGGTGTAATAGGACTCGGTAGGTTGCTCGGACACCATCGAAACACTTACAGCCTTCAGCCAGAAACCATCAGCACCTGGTACGGTTATGTATTCAAATAAACTGACTCATTTATACTACTCTATTCCTACTTTTCATTTCGATTGCGAGAAAATAAACTAACAAATATCCACTCAAAAGAACACTGGAGGATTACCTTCAGATTATACACATCCCATTAGGCGCCATATTTTTTTTCGAGCTTGTGTAATGAAGGTCTCCGCTTCAGCTTATCCAGATGTCGAGATGTCCGGATTTCCTCCTCTAGAGGTCGCATTTCTGAACCGTTTCTCTTGAAGTTTGTGAGCAGGTTTGATAATTATATACATTTTTTTTGTGACGATTATTGTGAGGAATAAGACATCTCCTGAAGACAATACAACTAAGTTAAACACACGGAATGTAGCTGCCATATTGCTCTGCACGTAGCGAATAGAGGAATGATGGAGGGTCTGGCACAAGCGTTGATTTCCTCGGAATTTCATAAGGTTTTGTTTTGCGAACAATGCCGAGTGTTTTGGAATTTGTCATATTAAAACTTAACGCAACTATAGGTATGTTATGTTGCGAGCGAAACTAAGTTATTGTGTGGAACACAAAATAATACAGTACCTATGTAAACGAACGAAAAACCTGTTAAAATATGAATGACAAGGATCCTGTGGCATTAAAATATTAACTATACCAGTACGAGTACAAGTCATGTAAACAAATCAGATTCGAGTACGTACCTACTATGGGACAACTTCTAAATTCGCATTTTTGGTTTAAAAGGATATTTTTGGGATTTTTTTAGTTATTTTTATTTTTAGTGTTTAGAATAAATAGTTATTAATATCACTCCAGTAGAGTAAAAAAGTGCATATAAGCTACTTTAGCGAAATAAAATAAAAACTTTTTTTTCAGTTAAAACTATTTGAAAATAATTGCTGGAGAGCTCAATAGTGTACCGTTTAATTTTTTGCTCCTATTACAGGCCACACCCTGTATATGATTTGATTTACAGAAGATTTTCTTCCTAACAAATCTGACTTTTGACAGCAAATAATGGCATCCTGCTCGCACGTTCATGCAGCATAGGCCGTGCTCTTTCGTTCTTAGCGCGATCGTGTATAACTACACCATCAAGGTGTGACAGGTCTGAGTTTCAAGAGGAACAAGCCTGACAACAGCCCATAGATCATGATTATGATGGTAGGGAATGATCTAACACAAATTGACAAAAAATATCACTAGCCTATAATAAACGTACCACTGCAGCGGGCGTATGATGGGTGCCATTTTTAACCGACTTCAAGATTTCAAAAGAGGAGATTATCAATTCGGTTGTACTTATGTTTTTTTTTAATGTTTGTTACTCCATAACTCCGTCATTTCTTAACCGATTTGGAAAATTCTTTTTTTGATTGTAAGTATATATATCGAAGTTGGTCCCGTTTTCAAAACGCAGTTATCAACAAATCGAGCATTATCATACAAAAATGTGACATTTGATGAAGTGGAACTGCTGATGATGATCAGAACAGAACTCTTCAACGACGAAAAGTTCACGTTTGGCGATTTGTCCTTCTAGCTGTGTTTGTTAAGCAAGTTCTATTTTTACGATTGATTTTTGTCATGCTCAAGTTCTGATGATGGGATCCATTAGGAATCGAGGGAACTCCTCAAATGTGAAAGGCACACAAATAGTAACTTTAGTATTTTCATGAACTAATCGAGCATTTTCATTCATAAAAGTGACATTTGATGAAGTGGAACTGCTGATGATGATCAGAACGGAACTCTTCAACGACGCGTAGTTCAAGTTTGGCGATTTGTTCTCTTCGTTTTGTTTGTCAAGCAAGCAAGGTTTTTCCATGATTCCATGAGGAATTGAGGGTACTTAGTCTTCTACCATTATAAACATACTTATAGCCATTTTTATTTTATTGTATGGAATCTAAGAGTGCACCATCTAAGTATAATAATCTTTCACCGGCCTCCCCCATTGAAGTAGGTTTTTTTTTCTTAAAAATTATATCACTTATGGTCGTGGAGAAGACGCCTGTCACTCTCGCACTCGCATACTTGTAAGAATGTGACGAATGTCTTATCCACGACGATTAGTGATAAAATGGGTACCATCATAGGCCCACTGGCACAACCTTGCTTTCATGGACGAAGACAATACTTGTGGGGAATTCACTTACAAGATAGTTCAACTCAGTTGTGCGCGCGGCGCTATGTGTGCGCGCGGCGCTATGTGTGCGCGCGGCGCTATGTGTGCGTGCGCTTGTAACTATACGGGCTTGGTTTGTGTGCGAGTGACACGGCAGCCGTTGTTACAAGCATTCGCACACACACAGCGACAGTTACAAGAGCACGCACACATGCATCCGCGCGCACGACTGAGTTGAACTATCAACACCTTTTATTTCTTTTGCAGATTATGTATACAAGATTCCGATGAGCGGGTACCTATTCTGGTTTCAATTTATATTCTATCTGGGAATTTGAGGACGAGAAGGGTAATTGCGTAACATTTCCAACGTTGGGACAAAACAACTGCTATTTTCATTTGTAAAAAGCGACATTTAGATTTACTTAACACGTACGAAACGTTACTCAATCGACCTGCAAACACGAAAAAAGGATAAAATTATGAAATAAAAGAAAATCTGACATTTATTATTGGTATATTTAATTGTCCCTTTTAACACCAAACAATTGCAAACGATTAATTATTGCACCTATTCCAACACTAAAACAATTCGTAACAAATATTGTCTTAACTACTGATTATTTTTTTGGTACTGGCGTCTCTTTGGACCGAATTAAACCTAAAGGAACGAATTGACTTAAATAATTTACTTAAACTTTAACTAACAAACATACTCTTATTGTCATAAAATATAAATTAATATACCCCCCAATGTCCCCCCAAAACAATAAATAGACTATAGACTATAGGAATTTCGTGATTATCAATAACAAACACTACGAAACAAAAGAAAATCAACCAATATAAATAAAACTAACTACAAATAAATTGCCTATGACTTTGGATCATGGTTGTGACACTCTGCATCTGTTTGCCAGTCTGCCCATCTCTCTCAATCAATACTTTGTTGATAATATTGGCACAATCCTTATTTTCAATAATCGTTACATGGGTGCCCTCCAAATAATGCACAGTCACATTACTATGCGTGAATTTATCAAGACCATAGTTTTCATCACATACTAAGTTAGGGAGATTGTCTTTAGGACGCAAAAGCACTATTGGCGCATGAATCTTCTTTATGTCTTTAGAATTGTAGTTGAGGACAACTTTAACACGGTCGTAGGTAACGGCAGCAACCGCCGCGACGAATTTATTGGAGTAACGGGACTGGACAGGGGACATTTCGATAGCTAACTTAACCTTTTCTTCAAAGTCGTCTGTCTGGCTGAGTTTTTCTAGAAGAGCGGTGGAAACATCGTTGTTGGGAGCGACAATGTCAATGGTGTGGCAGAGAAGTGCGTTCTGTAGTTGGGCGTCGCTCTTGAAACAAATGACGGTGGTGAGGATGCCTTGAAGGAAGTCGGGAGCACCGTCCACGCAGAACACTAGACCGTTCTTGTGACCTGATGGGAAATATTGCACAGATTATTTTAAATACACTATTTACAATTAAGGAAAACAAATGAAGTCAGGGAAAATTACTACATTACAGTAAGCGTCCTTGTATTGTGACATAGTATAAAAAAACCTCTTTTTAAATATCTAGTCCAACAATGAATAACTACCAAAAATTACATGTTATCCTTAGATAAAGCCGTTCGTTAAAATAGACATTCTTAACCGACATCCATTAATATAACCTATAGTTATTTTAATATCTTTGAATAAATCGTAATAATTTTCTGTCGTCTGTTACGTATTTAAAATTAATCAAAGTTCTGAAAATGCTCGTTACCTATGCGAAAAGTGTAACAAAATGTACAATGCGAAAATTATTTTTTAATAAAATTGCAAGAGCTATCCTTTTCAATGGCTTTCTGTTTTACAGAACAATAGCCTGAAACTTTAGTCCGTAGTTAATTTAGCTACATTTAACTAACTTTAGTATCGCGTGTCTGCATATTTCGTAGAAAGTCTCTTAAAAGGAGTATTAAGTGTTAAAATAGAAAATACTTTAGAACAAAAAATCTTGTATGATTGAACAGTTCCTAGTTGTGTCCTTCCTAGAAATCAAAATTTATGTCCCATGGTATTATGCCGGCGAATTAAGGTTTTCAGAGCGTAACTTATGTATGAGAGGATTAATTTGATGCATATTTTTGGACTTAAATATTGATGAATATTACGAATGTAAGTGAGGATGTTATGTGAGGATGTTTATATGAGGTATTTTCTGATTGGCGACAAGCTGCCCAGTACAGAACACAATGGCGTGTCTTAGTGTTGGAGGAGATCTCAAGATACACTGGGTCGCTAAGCCAGCGGAGTGAGTAAGTAAGCAAGTAATTAAATATGAAACTACGTTGAATTCGACAAGACACTTTCAAGTGTCCTTGTTTAGAACACTTCTACCTAGGCAGACATTCTACATGACTTTACAACACACAGGGCAGGGTAGGGTTAGTAAGAGCAAGGATGCCGTTTTCCATAATTTCATAACGGCGATAAATGTGCATCACGTGTAAGTTGAATATCATCTAGGGTCACTGACCTTCACTCTCCAGCTTAGCAGCCAACTCCAGCATCAGCTGGCAACCGAAACTGTAGCCCAGCAACGTGAACGGGCCTCCAGGTGCCAGCCGAGTTCGCACCGTCTGTACACAATATTAGGTTACGTGATGATATTAGATAGGTATAGTACACAAACAAGTAAAACGTCTTTCCTTCGGACACAGTTAAAGTTTCGTGACCTTTTAAGGTATGATATTGCCCAATTATTGACTCATGTAACATAGGCAATTCGTACTCGCATGCTTAAGTTATCATCTACAGACAGAGGGGATTGATTTAAACTTTCACGAGTTCCATCTCTAAAAAAATGAAAATACAGGGAAAGAAAGGTGATTCGACAGATTTTTACTTTGTTACTTCAGGACTCCTTTATTGTATAATATAATATAATATAAGCCTTTATTATCCAATACTCTACATTACTTACAAGCATTATTTTAGATACATATCATTTTATAATGAAATAGAATGGTTTAATATCTCATTAATTAATTAATTGTAATTTTATAAACATTGCGATATTGCTAGAATTATTTTTAATACATATGTCTAGTGGTTCATCAATCCATCAATCTCTGGACAAAGGCCTCCTCCATCTTATGCCATAAGTCCCTATCTTGAGCGGTGCGAGTCCATGTGACGCCGGCCACGGCCTCGATGTCGTCACGCCAGCGGCGGCTCGGGCGACCGCGCGTCCGGTTGGCGTCTCTTGGGTACCAATGGAGCACCTTTTCGCTCCACCGTCCGTCCGTAGTTCTGGCCGTGTGTCCTACCCATCTCCATTTCAATCAGCACACCATCTTAGCCGCGTCAAGTATTTTGGTCTGGTTCTGAATTTCGGAGTTTTTGACTCTATCACTCAATCTCAACCCCAACATGCTCGTTTCGGCCTTTCTCTGGAAGATTTCTATTTTTTTTGTAATTATCTTAGTCATTGGCCACGTTTGACAGCCATAGATTAGAGTGGGAGTTACGACAGTGTCCATGACTTTCCTTTTGAGAGTATTATCCATCTTGGATTTAAAAATATGTTTTGGACTCCTTTATTATCTGTGGATTATTCATTATCTGTGATGTGGTTGAGGGGCAGACCACCCGCTAGATGGAGCACCCAAATCACTGCACCCCTGCAACTACACCCACACGAGGCCATGCATAAGCGGGTGATAGGAGCCTATGGAGAAGTCTGGTCAGCAATAATAGGACATGATGTCACGATCCTCAGCATTGAGGGAACGTCTGATGATGATGATGCGATGTGGTTTTTTTTTTGTATGTTTAAAAAGATGAACACCTTGAATGGTTATATTTTGCCTGCTCATTCATATCTCATAGATGACTGGGAACGGGTAGTCCCCACGCTAGCTCTGTGTTGGTTGGGGCAGTGCCGAGTGTAAGCTAAGAAAAGACCTGATGAAACTTACCAAGTATAGCCTGTTAACCATAGCCTCGATATCTTCGTTCGGATGCTCCACGCCCAGTTGTAGCACGCAGACCTTGCACTTGAGCCTTCTGCACAGCGGTTCCATGACGGAGGCAGCGCCTTCCAAGCCGGGGAGGATGAACATCGGCGGGTTTTCCGTGTCATGGATAGCTTCGTGGCCCTGGAAGGTGTTCTAGCTTTAGAAAATACACCGATGACTTGTGACTAAGTTCAGCCTAGCTGTAACCTTGGATGCGATGATACTCGTAGATGTCTGTTCTTAATGTTACAGATTATTAGGACATGTTCCCAAATGAAAATAGTGCTTAACTCGGGTGAAACCACCCATTTCAAGTCCATTTATTGGCGCTTTCTCTTCGTTAAAGCGCCAAAATATCTAGTCTAAAATGGATTTCTTTCATTTCAACTATTGGCTACTAGCTGCCCTATTATAATAACAGCGTGTGCTATAGTGTAACGATTGTAAATTTACGCAGATATAAAAAATACCTAAATGTAAGCATCCATTCAAGGGTAAATAACTAATTTAATTATAGTGTTGGTAGAAGAGGGCTTGGGATGCAAATAGTACATTCCCAATATAGTTGACCGAATCCTGTCTGCTTCAGAACTAACTTTAGGCTTAGGTCTAAGTTACTGCAGCGTTAAAGCTTAGCTAGGAAACAGAATTATCGAGGCGTATGATTTAATTCGTAAGTTGACTAGAACTTACTTACACCAATGTAAACATAAGGGACTTGAGACCTAAATTTCGCAGCCTAATTATGTATTTTGTGCGCCCGGTATGAAAAATTAGCAGGCTACCTACAATAGGCCTGCGGAAATCCGCGCGTTAATCCCACGGGCGTATTATTTTCGCGCATGAGTGCGCTATGCAGCATCGAGTGACATCACGCCGGTAACTGTCTGTCTCCTTCGTCAGATCAGCTCGGTGCTGCCACAATATTGCATTGTTACCGAACTTACGATACGAGTATAGGATTCAAACACAATGATTGTATTGTCACCCACAGGGATCAGGCTGAAAACCAGCGCTGCAGCCGCCAAGCTGTAGCATCATGCTGAGCCTGATCCTTTTTGCTGGCACACAACTTAACTTTTTTTCTTCTCTTATTATTCTTGTATTATTATATGTATAGATTGTGTGCCTGATGCAAATAAATAATTTCTATTTTCTTATATTTTCTATTTTTATTGTATATGATCAAATTAAATTAATGGTAACTGGATACTTCTCATAAGCTTTTTCCCACACATACATATTACATACATACTAACAGAGCCAGTTGAATAAAATCTTGACAAAAATAGATTGGTTGAAATACATGAATATCAAATTAGGATAAATACAAAATATAATTTATGTCACAGATTGGTCCCCACTTAATAAAACGTCCATTCCTCTCGTTGCTTACCGAATACTACAATCAACACTGATTTCGAAGTAATATTCAATTTCAAACATAATAGCAGATTACTAGATAAGTCTAGGCAAACAAATTCGTGAGGCCGCATATTTGAGAGCCTTTTAGTCTGAGATGTATGCACATTACTATTAGGGAAACGAATCTGTTAACAGACTCATTAAAATTCAAACGACATTCCTGAATCGGTGTTCTAGGCACAAAAGTCCCAGGCTCTGGCGTAAATATTAATCAATTTTAGAAGTGTTTAAATGAGAAATTATGTTCTGTGATAATTTATGACGACCGAACTGGTGTAGAATTCACAGCGTCTTAAATAGGTTGATTTACTGTGGAGCTCTTTGGTGGAGTCCAGCAGTGGGCGTCTTTCGGCGCATATGATGATGATTATTAAGTTTAAAGCAAGGAAAGTAGTCTTCCCATCTTACCTCAGTGCCATCAGTGACCATGGTCGGCATGTAGATGAAGGGTTCAGAAACCAGTCGCTCTTCGCCGAAGTTCCTCATGAGAACTCGGAGACCAGCCGCACCTTCCGTAGTGTTGGGACGCACGGCCGTCGTCGAGGATTCCGCTTCGCGTTGGGCTGACAGTTCCACCAGTCTGAAAGTGGGTAGCAATTAGCACGCTTGGTCAGATTAGAGTACATCATCATCATTATCATATCAGCCGAATGACGTCCACTGCTGGACATAGGCCTCCCCAAAAGACTTCCACAGTGACCGGTCCTGCGCCACCCGCATTCAGCGGACACCCGCGACCCTCACCAGGTCATCAGATACATTGGAGTACATCTGAAGTAAATCAAAGCTAAAGCGGAGCTATATTGGATTCCTTAAATTAATAAAGTCCTTACCGCATCAATGGAACCTGATAGGTATACTTACTTGGCGAAGGTGAGTGTTCTAATGTCCTGCGCAGTTAGGAATATCTCGAACTCTCTCTCCAAAGTCTGCTTAATTTCCACCGCCATCATACTGTCCATGCCAAGCTCGGCCAGGGAAACCTGCTGGGATACTGTCTTCAGATCCTTGATACCTGGTGGAAAAACGTCAAGTTTATTTAAGAAGTAGGTATAGACAAGATAATCAGACACAGAAACTTTAGTTGACAGTTTGGTTTGGTTGGCTGTTTTGACAGGTACCTGCACTCATTGCTGTGTGTGTTTGTGCACATTGTTGTACAGAACTGTGATCTTCTACTGCTGTTGTATAGAAATGTGTAGAGTACGAGGTACGAGTATGTAATATATCTCAGCGAGTGTGTGTGTGTAGCACTTGGGAATTCTTTCCACTTCAATGCTTTAACAATATTGGGGACGCCAGAAATTCGTATAAACCTATCAATGTCTATGCTATATGTTACTTCAACTTCAGATCGTATACGTCTATGAGCCGCAGAACGTAATTACAGCCGTAATTATAGCTACTAACAAAAACCACTTACCCATGATTTGCGCAATGGCATCTACAAGGTTTCCACAGCCCGAGCCACCGGCCTTCTTCTCAGCCACCACGATGGAGGACACGATGGCTGCGTCCTGCTTGAGGAACTTGTCCAGCGCCAGCAGGCAGGAGGAGATCCTCTGCTGCAGGGTGCCACCAATCTCGAGCTGGACGTCTTCGTCTTGCATATCGGCTACGAGGCCCACCTGAACGAATTTTTTGGGTTTAATATTGAGCTCAAACTAAAGCATATGCAACTGGTAATTTATGCACCTGACGACGTATCACGACCGTGATGATAAATGACATAGTAAAGCATCAATCCTTTTTAAGGTACCGTAACCGAAGGTTCCAAACAGAGCCCTATTGCTGTCACTCGCGTGTCCGTCTGTTGTCTGTCACACATTTTGATAAGAAGATTTTTTTAAACTTCCCATTGACATAATAGTATTTATTATTACGTACATTTTACAAAGAAATAACAATGTATTGATGAATCACATTTGTTTTTTAGTTGTAAGGAAACCTCGGTGCGCGAGTTGACTCGTTCTTGGCCGTTTTTTTTAATAAGTAGAGAACTAAAGATGCCATAATCTGCTTTAATATTCCCCAGAAGTCTTGATGCCCAAGCTTACGAGTAGATCAAGAGCATTACAGCATCTTGATAGTACTCCACGAGTTGATTCAAAAAACATAATGAGAAATTATATAGAAAAGTGAAAAAAAAACCTATTTTCATTTCTCATACTCTGAAAGTGGGTCTTTGTTCATCTAAGTGGTGTGCTGAAAGTGGTAATAAATTGATTTTCATTCCTCATACTCTGAAAGTGGTACATTTTTCATCTAAGAGGCGTGCTGAAAGTGGTACATTTCTGCTCTAGAGCAGAAAAGTATTTAAAAAAAAAATGTTTTTGCATATTTGTAGTTTTTTAGTTTCCTCATATTTGAAATGAAAACCAGAGCGTTTAACTCTGGTGAGACCACCCATTTCAGCCTCGAACTATTGGCGCTCTCTCTTCATTGGAGCGCCAAGATATCTCGTCAGAAACGGGTGCCTTTCAGTCCTTGGTTAACAATCTACTATTCTACTTACATCTCCTACAGCTCCCCACTGTACAGCCAGCGCAGGAAGACCGAGTTTCTTTCTCCATTCGCAGATACGCTCCATCACAGAGTTGGAAAGACCGTAATTGGTCTGACCAGCGTTACCGCGACCACACGAGACGGATGAGAATACCACGAAGTCCCTATGAAAGAGATAAATTGAGTAGAATTAGTTAAGTGGACCGTTTTTGTCATGAAAATATTTCAAGACAAGGTTAATGCTTAAAAGAAACATAATTGGTTAACACTTTTCAATATTACTAATTCCTTCCTAGTAAAATTTTGAATTGGAAATATCAGCATGAACTCTTTAATGACGGAAATGACTAGAACACATGACGAGGTGCAATCTTATATAGTAGGTATTTTGTTAACCATCTCAGTCAGTTGTTAATAAGATCCCAAAATTTAAAATATGGAATTTATGGTGACGGAACAATACTTACTTCAATCCTGGGCAGAGTTTCTTGGTCAGCTTGTCCAAATGCATCGTAGCTAAGGCTTTAGGCGCGAACGAGGTCTTGAATGTTTCCGGCGTTTGATTTTGGAAAATGGAATCTTTGAGCACGACAGCAAGATTGAATACTGCCTGCACGGGACCCATTTTCTGGGCCATTTTCAACATATCTTCGCATCCGGACTCGCTGGTGACGTCGTGTGTTGAGATCTGAACATCAGCTCCGTAGCCTGCCCATGCGCTGTTTGGGACCAAATACGACAAGTTGAATACGAAACGAAACCCAATAGGAAGAATCTTAAAGATGCCACCGGTGACCAGAGGGCTAGCAGCCACCTCGCAGGGCAATTTTAAGATATACAGTTTATTTTAAATGGAGCTTGTTGTAATGTTTCATATTAAGATATTACTGTTCTTTGTTTTAAAACACTAAGACCTATAATATACAAAGTGGAAGAACATCGAGACAGATCCAAAAAATCACTGATGCAAAAATTAGGTTGCAACTGTTCTGGATGGTTTTTTTGTCAAGGAGTATTTATCCTGTTGGTTATTCAAATTAAAGGTTAAACAACCATGAAACTTACCGCAGCCTAGAAGACTGGTAGCCGTTTGTGATGCCTCGTCGTGACGTCAGCAGGATTTTCCTGGCGCCACGCAGAATCAGCCAATCGGCCAGCTCGAGACCGAAGCCTCCTAATCCTCCGATGATCACGTACACTTTCTCGGCGTCGCACATGTATCTGGACATACAGGTCAGTTTAACGGATACATTTAATGTGTCCTATAGGGTGAACTGACCGGCCTGATAAAAAACTGTTAAGGGTTAGGGTTTATAGTGCAGTTTATATTATAATCTTAGCTCATAAACTATTTATAAAGTTAAAACATCGGTAAAAGAGCTTAAGTGTTTATAGTACAACAAGAGTTGTAAAACGGCGAGGGTCATAAATATGCGAGAGAGGGCTTTCTGTTTTACGACCCGTGTATCGTACACAATTCAATTTTATTTAAAGGTGTGGTGTAAATTACTTTTACAGTACATATGGTGCTATATTATCGCACTAGTGTGGTAATCAGCAGATTACGTGCATATGTCGAAACTTTAAAGAGCCATATGTACTGTAAAACGTTGTACGATACACGTGCGAACAGGTTATTCGCAACTCGTGTCGGTTTAAAAGACTCCCTTCGGTCGTGTTTCAATTTATCACCACTCGTTGCGAATTTCCTGTTATCCGCACTTGTATCGTAATGTACTATTTCAAACCCGGACATGATTAAATGGAATGCCAAATTTTCTTACCGAGGTAGAGCTTCCACGAAAGTAGCAACTGGTTTCACCGTCCTGTGACTGCGCTCATCCTCACGCACCTTGACTATAACCTGGGTAACACAATAATTCATAATAATCTCATCAATATGAATACAAATATCTTTTAAAAACGAGAAAAGTTTACAGTTTTAATGAAATAGGAGGCAAATTGAGTAGATAAATCCTGTGACTGCGCTCATCCTCACGCACCTTGACTATAACCTGGGTAACACAATAATTCATAATAATCTCATCAATATATACAAATATCTATTAAAAACGAGAAAATTCTACGGTTTTAATGAAATAGGAGGCAAATTGAGTAGATAAATCGCCTGATGGTAAGCGATTAGCTCCGCCGTCACGCCACCAAAGGGGTTGTAAGTGCGTTGCCGGCCTGTAAGATAAGAGTAGGAGTACGCTCTGTTCTTGAAGGTTTCAAGGTCGTATCGGTACGGAGATACCGCAGGCGACAGTTCATTCCACAGTTTAGCTGTGCGAAGCAGGAAGTTTCTGGGGAAACGCACAGTTGAGAACTGCCAACCATCTAAGTGGTGAGGATGGAAATGTTTACTTTATGCCCTTTAATACTTTGCGTCGTATTAATTCCAACAGTCATCAAAACATTCGTTGAAACGTACCTTGCCAATATGTTTTCCTGCTGCCATGTAACGGAAGGCGGTTTCGATCTCGTGCTTCTCAAAAGTGCAGTACGTCAACGGACGCACAGCTCCACTCTCAATACCGGCAATGAGCAGGTCTTGCAGTTTCTAGAACAAAATATCAGATTGAAAAGGCAGATGTGATGTTGTGTTCCTAGTACCTAAGTAAAATTGAGAGTGAGATACGTGCGTATGTCAATACACCGAAACCTTAAGTCAGTAAAGAATCGGCAACGCGCTTCTGACTCTTCTAGAGGAGCAGCCGCCCATAGGCTGAAGTCCCTGCGCACCATTGTAAAAGAAAAAAAAAATCAAAGCGTTAAAGGTACAGCAAACAACGTGAATTACTAATGTAAAAGCGGGAGAGAAACAACGCCGGCCACGGTTAGTTCTTAGATGGGTTACCGTTTTAAAGCGTTATGGAAGGCACGATGAGCTGTTGGTTCCAGTTTTTATCTTTTACAGAAATCGCTGAGTTAGCGGTCTTTAGAGGCTCTCAATAATCTAATTGCCCTCTCACTTTACATAAACTTCATTCCAACCAATCCCAGTTTATCTTCATGGATACGTCAGTCGCTTCCGTAACAATCGTTGTCTTAGCAGTAGGTAGCAAATGAAAACTCTTGGATCCAACTTTGATTGCACTTTCATAAAGAAACGCTTACACGGAGTAGTTTTTTAGCAGCCTGCAGCAGTAAATTTTCGAAAGGTCTTTTCCACGCGTGTCCTGCGTGTTCCCAGTGTAAAAAAAACTACAGGAACCACAAAATTCTAAAGGGAGAAAAGAAAATTGAACATATTATTTACCCTTCTGAACTCGAAGCTCTGGTCGAAGATGTAGTCCAACATAATGCCATGGAAAGAGGTTTCCTTGAGGAAGAAGTACATTCCAATGGGAGTGTTCTGGCTGATGTCAAACTTGCCGATCTCAAGGAAACGGCCGCGGTAACCGAGGCAGCGTACTGAGGCCTGGGGAAATAAACAACCATTATTATCAACATTATCAGCCTATAAATGTTACACTGCTGTACCTTGCAAACCAGGCCAATTACCTACATATACAGGATGACTCGGGAGACGTGAGCAAGCTCAACACTACGGATTCAGTAGACCATAAGCTACTGCTTCGTACCGCTATTAGTAAAATTTACGTTCATTTATCTTTGGTGTTGAAATCAAAATGTTTTAAATCATTTACGAAATTCATGGTCACTCTACAATCAGAATACTTCAGTCAAGTGATACGTTTCAAATTGAATGTAATGAGTCCGATTACTTTTGAAATATCGTGTCTCACTCAATGTGACAATTTACTTTCTTCGTAATTAAAGTGCTGTCATAACAGTTAGAGGTTTAATCTTTATAAACTAGTTGTTATAGGGTGACCATGATTATAGAGAATTAAACTTTAACTTAACAAAAATTGAAATACAGGAAAAAGGTATGGGTGTTTCACTTAAATACAATGGTGAACGATTCATTGCCATTTACTATGTATGTAGTGTTGGTCCTGCTCAAGTCTCCGGAATCACCCTGTATACCATAAACTTATAAATTGAATGGATCTGAGATCAGGAAGTGTTACCTGTAGTTTTTCATCAGACAGGGAATTAAGGACCATATCCACACCCTTGCCGTTAGTCTCTCTACGGATCATGTCTTCGAACGATGTGTCACGGGAGTTTCCGATATTGCTGTCTGTAATACAAGAGGTAATACATAATTAAGTCCTATAAAACCTTATATGAGGTACGGTTTTCTTTCTCCCAGTGACGTAATAGGAAATAATAAGTCTCCATTATATCTTCATTACTGTTTGGAGATTAAACTTCACAATGTAATGCACCCAGGTAATTTCAATAAAGAAATACGTTAAAAATACGTTATTACGTTAAGAGTAACGTTAAGTAGGGGTATTTTTGTGTTTGGAAGACACCATTTCTAAAAGGACCAGTTGAGTTTACTTTCAATTTTTTCTTTTATTCTTTGATTTGATCCTCATAACACTGTTTCACGTCGTACCCTTAAGCTGCGGGAACAGCTTCTTGATGAAGGCCCTCTTTTCTGCTGTTCCGACGGTGGTGAATACTTCGCAGCCGTAGTGAAGAGCCACGCTGATGGCGGCTTGACCCACGCCACCAGAACCAGCGTGGATTAGGACGGATTCCCCAGCTTGGAGCTGACCGACCATCACCTTTAAAAACAAAGTAGGATAAGAACACATAATAAGAGATACGAGGCTTAGCGTTTTGTCTCAATCTGAACCAATCTTCAGACCTGCTAAAATAAGTCATTGAAATAAAGTTAATGTCTAAATAATACTTAGGTATGGTGACTTTAATTTGGGAATCACGACCAGGACGAAGATGCGGCTGGTTCGGGCACTTGTGTTCCCTATTTTGTTATGGTGTAGAGACGTGGACTATTTTGGCAAGGGAAAGAAAAAGGATCGATGCATTCGATGGGATCGGAATGTGGTGCTGGTGAAGAATGTTGCGAATATCGTGGAATGCCAAACGTACTAATGTATAGATCCTCCCACAAGTCCATATTAAAGACCGCCTATCCACTATATTCCACCGCCGTATTCTTTCATACTTTGGCCCACGTTGCGTGCGAGGCGCGGAGATAAGAGCCTCAAGAAACTGATCATAGTTGGAAACGTGGAATATAAATGAGCTCGTGGTAGATCTCCAACATTATGGACCGACCAGATTATGGAGAAGAACAGCTAATTCTTCGATGTTTTGCGGATGTCCACTATTAGAAGCCAGTGGAAACAAGTCGTACTGTCCAAAAAGGAAGGACTAAAGATAGAGAAAGTAAGTTTACTAACTAAGCACTAGTGTTGAATAATAATAAAGATCTTGAATAATAATTATTTTCAAACTTGCGTTACTAGGTATTTTAAATTATTGTAAATTGTGGTACACATACACATGACATAAGTGTTTTTTGAAGTAAGTCCTAATTTGGCAGCAGGTTTATGTAACCTATGTTTATATTGTGTTCGAACATTACGGAGACGTACCTCCAAAATGATACAGACACGGGACGAAGAGTATGCCATCATCAATAAAAAAACAACATATTATGCAGCGTTTTTGTGCTAATAGTAATTGGTATTTATCAGAACAATTACTCCACAAAACTATTCCATATCGAAAAATAGAATTAACATAACCGTGATATGCTACTAGCGCTGAATAGAAACTGTTTTCGCAACTCCTCTTAGTGCATATATACTTATAAAACTATATACTCTTAAGCGAGCAACGTAACCAAATCTAAGTTAGCTACTCACCATGGCATAGTACACAGTGCCGTAAGCGACAGGCACAGTGGCGGCCTCCTCGAAGGTCCAGTCGTCAGGGATGCTCCACATCAGTGCTCTGTCTCCTTCCACCAAGTTCGCCATGCCACTGTTCTTCACCATAGCCATTACACGGGAGCCACTGCAAAAAATATGAATTTAACATACCTGGTCCAACAAATATCTGTCGCCATACAGCGTGGCAACGCTGCCAGCATTTTTGGCACCTTAGGACCATGTCAGAGCCGGACATAATTCATGTATATTTAATAATAATAATAAAGCCTTTTATTTCCCATCACCTAAATTATTACATGTATGTATTTCTATATATTTAGTTTAATTTATAATATTTTACTAATAACACTTAGAATATTTATTGTGTAAGTATAATGTTTGTATTTGCCATTCACGTTTCATTAACCGTTTGAACCCCTATTTGGGTGTAGGCCTCCTCCAGTTTGATCCAATTTTCTCTGTCCTTTGCTAGTTTCATCCACTCCTTTCCCGCTGTAGCTATGACGTCATCATTCCACCTTTTCATAGGTCGTCCTTTTCGTCTTGTCCTGCTAGGTCCTTTCCATATTGTCGCTTCTATTGTCCATCGCTTATCACTGTAACGTGCTACGTGACCAGCCCATTGCCATTTTAACTTCTGACTATAGTTTAAAAAAACATCTATTAGTTTTGTCTGTCTTCTTATAAACTCGCTTCTTATTTTATGTTTTCTTCTAATCTTTAGAAGGCTTCTTTCCATAGCTTTTTGGCAATTGACAAATTTCGTTTTGATTTTGGTGCTATAAGTCCAGGTCTGGCAAGCATATGTGAGAGTCGGTAATATACTTGTATCCATTACTGTTTTTTTAGGTAGAGTGGTTAGTCCCCTTTATTCGGCGTATAAATATTTATTCGGCGTTCTACCTCTTCTTCTTCGTTTCTGTCTTCGAATGATATTTATTTCCCAAGATATATGTATTTATTTACATATTCAAGTGTCTTTCCTTCGAGTTTTATGATATGTGTGCAGCTGTTTGTCATAAGTTTTGTCTTATCTTTGTTCATCAGAAGGCCTACCTTTCCACTCTTTTCGTTTAATAGATATATCATCTTTTCTAGTTTTTTGCTGCTTTCTGCAAAGAGGACTATGTCGTCTGCGAATCTGAGATGACTTAAGTATTGAGTACTTACCCATTTTGATTCCTTCTTTTTCCCATTTCAGATCCTCAAAGATGTTTTGCAGCACTGCTATGAAAATCTTGGGGGAAAGGGGGTCTCCCTGTCTAACTCCACGTAGAATAGGTATTCATGTGTGTTTACTGTTATTTAATTCATGTTGTTCATTTCCTTTTTCTTTTATTACAACCATTTAGGTCGCGGGTGTCCGCTGGATGCGGGTGGCGCAGGACCGGCCATTGTGGAAGTCTTTGGGGGAGGCCTATGTCCAGCAGTGGACGTCTTTCGGCTGACATGATGATGATGACAACCATTTAACTTACTGCAAAAGATCATGATTACAAAGCCGCTGGCGAGGAAATTGGTTCAGGACTTAGTTCCTCCCTTAGTTCTTAAATGTGGGCTAATTTTGAAACGACCGCTCCGTGTTTGCTGCCACCATTTTAAAAAGGGGCAAGTTAATCTTCTCTCAAATAGCTCTTCAACTAGATGCTTATCCAAAGCATCTCACTAAGGAGGGACAATTGTCCACTTAGCCCATACCTGGCCATACTATTACTTATTCTGTGACCTAGCTGCGATAGGGTTGTACTTTGTTCCGCAGACAGAAGTTTCATAGAATGTATGTTTCCCATAATTTTCATTTCATAGAAAGCATTTTTTTCATCAAGGTAGTTCTAACCTAACCTAATTTTCTGGTAGACCCAAATGATTTCTACAGAATGACCTAAAAAGTCTCCCTAAAAAAATTTACGGTTTCGGAAAAAAGCTTTCTGTGATATCAATCATCTATGTATGAAATGAATAATTCTGAGAATCAATACATTCTATGAAACTGCGAAATAAGAAGAGGATACCCTGCTATGGCTATATGCTTACTTGCTTGTCTTTCCTACGATCTCAAATCCTTGGACGCACTCCTGCGCAAGTCTGCCTCGGGCGACCGCGTCTACTGTCACGCGTCCTGTCGCAGTCATGACGTCACGGAAATTCAGCGCTGCGCAGTACACCTGTACAAGATTATTTCAATTCACTCAATGGCTCAATAGCTGGAAGAGATCCCTTTGTACTTCGAACTTGTGTGAGATGCATATGCTTTAACCTGTTATTGTGAACAATAAAGTTGTTACCTTTAGGTACAGACATACATTATTATAAGCTTATCTAAAGTATTGCTTTCAGAAATAGAAACAGAAATCGGCATAAAATATAGTTTATTTGAATAGACACACAACACAAAATGGATAAAAAGATAACAATTATTAGTCGTGTGCAGATCAACATAAAAACTACGTGCTCATGGTGGCTGCAGTGAAAATTTTTAGCCTGCTCCTTATGTGAAATGAGCAATAATATCAAATGTACGCAAGACTAGTGATAAGTAAATTTTGCAGAAAATCAATAATAGTACATTACGATACAAGTGCAGAGAACAGGATATTCGCAACGAGTGGTGATAAATTGAAACACGACCGAAGGGAGTGTTTTAAATCGACACGAGTTGCGAATTACCTGTTTGCACGTGTATCGTACAACGTTTTACAGTACATATGGCTCTTTAAAGTTTCGACACATGCACGTAATCTGCTGATTACCTCACTCGTGCGGTAAAGTAGCACCATATGTACTGTAAAGTAATTTAAAGGAGCAAACTATTTGGTTAAAATCACTAAGGTGATATAAAAATCAACAGATATTGTAGAAGGGTTAGTGCACAAATTATTATTGCATGTTTTTGTGAATTTAAATGATAAAGAAAATAAGACCAGTTGAAATGATACTGAATTACTCACGTGAAGCAAAACCCTCTCACTATTCTTGAAAGTCATGTCATGTTTGAGCGGGCCTTCGATCCACTTCATCGTGGAGAGATCTCCGATAGTGAGTGTATTGACAAACGCATGTTCTGCTCGAACCGTATCCAGGTCACCCAAGAGTAAATGGCGGTAGGTGCCCCATTGACCCTAAAGGAATAAACAAACGTATACAATTTGATTTAAATGTTTGCTCATAAACTTATTGGCACGGCGAAGTGGAGAGTCAAGTTGGAAAGCAGACTCTGCCAAGAGCCGGAATAACGCTAAGTAGAACTGTAAGTAAAGGGGCTTAAAGAAAAAAATTGTTTCTCTTGCCTAAGGATAGGTTCGTTGGTCATAGATCTCCGCAAATGAGCAAAATTAGACATTACACATACAAAGTAAGTGATCACGAGAAGAACTTACATCTTGCAGTATGTTAATAGCTAAATCCTTATCCATCTGTTCTTCATACAGTTCCAAATCTGAATTAAATTCAGGTGCTGATGGATCATTAATTAGGAAGCCATACACAATCTCACCACCTGGCTCTTTCCTCAAACAGTTGACCAGTCCAAGGAGACCGTTTATATGCTCATCTTGAGTGTAAAGCACCACTTTCTGTCCTTCTTTAAGCTCCTCTTTGACCTGCTCAATCCAAGAGTATGAATCGTCAGCTGCTAAAATCCTGATGAACTTGGCTGGTTTTGCTCCCACCCTCTTTCTGAAGAGGACTAGGTATTCGCAGCCTGTATCGTAGATGGTGATGATGTCGTATTTATCAGCGTAGTCTTTAGGGTTCGGGCGTTCCTTTTCTCGGCTGATCAAGAAGCACTTGTCTCTTAGAGTTGAAGCTGCTTGCTGTAGAATCTATGGCATAACGGAATACTTCATTAATAATTTGAGTAAATGTAGGGGATAACGAAGGATTTATTAACAGGTTAATCGTGATAAAATTTTGTTGGTTAACTTACTTCAGATCTTGACAGAAGATTTGCTCCAACAAACAACACCGTATTTGTCTCGCCAGATATCTTCTTGTTCTCTACAGTTACGTTGCTTGGCATCTCGAAAGTCTCCTCAGATATCACCAACAGCTCAGCCTGCATGAGTGGCATATCGCCGAGGATGTCACCAATTTGGGTAATGAGGGGCTCCAAGCTGTTGTTCTTGTATTCTTCATCAACCAACTCAATGCTCTTCACTTTGAAGGTCTGAATGTTTTCGAGGATGATTTGGAGGTTCGCGCGAAGGATGTCTTCAACCTTCAAAGCAAATCCAATTTTAGAACACTACAATTCACAATCAATACCCATTGAATCCTTTTTCGATGAGAGCTTACCTTCATCTTGCTCTTTCCAAAGTTTGGTAGGAACTCATACTTCTCAAGTACAGGCACTCCAAGCGGTACTCTCTTTGAAATGGGGGTAGCATGGAGACCTCGGATTTCTACTCCACCAGACCTGAATAAAAATAGGATAAATCATTAGCAATTGGACACTTACAATCCACCACTTTTTGCCGATGTCTATTAGGAATGATATAGCTCTCATCTTGGTGACTAGCTTTTAAAATGTAATGTAAATATATCAAATGTGATTTGATACGTCCATCTTTTCGCTAAGTTGCAAGTTATTGGAGAGTGGGTTAGATAGATCAAATTAATGTTACAAAATATTACTGACCTAATGACTCCCACATCAGGATAAACCCTGACTTCGAAAGACTGCCTGTTAGATTCAGGGTTCATGTTGGATATGGCGTTGTAATGCATGGAAGCGTCAATGGATAGTCTCTCGATCCTGGTCGGGACGAAGAGCCCACGTGTGTCGTGTCCGATTATCTTCAGTTGGAGCATACAGTCCATGAATGTCACCCAGTTGTTGACCCAGGCGAGACGGCCGCGAGTGCCTTCGATGTTGCATCCGATCACGCCTCGGAAGAGACCGCTAGAGAGAAAATAAGACAAGTCTTTTCACTACTTTGTTCATTAAGTTTATTTGCGCGCGAATCTAGTGTTTTTTTTATTAAAAATGGGATTGCTCTTGGCCAGCATTTAGCCGGGGGGCAAAGATGAGGCCGACGATGAAGCGAGCTCGCCCAGAAGATGCCTATTCACTCGTGCCTTAAAAAGGTCTAGGTTATGTGTTAGAAGGAACGCAATGATCACATTAAAGTGAGAGTACTTAGTAGCTCAGTGAGCTTTAGACCTCGCAATTTTATTTCAGATTTCAAAATTTCCAATAACTGAACCAACAAAAATATCTATATAATTCATCGAACCAGTTCACAAACATTTACGAGCATCGTTTGAAAATGCGACCTTTAGAGGAGAACAGCCGGAAACCCGGACATATTTACGAAAGCATTTTCTTATGCATCTTACCCATATTGATATCCTCTAAGCCTCAATTCCTTATAGAAGTCCTTTGTCAGCATGTGCTTGATGTTAGGCCCACTGACTTCTGGCAAGGCCGGCAATACTCTGTAGTTCTGGCCTACGTCCTTCTGGGCGTAAATGCGGCCAGTCACGATTGACGCACCGCTTTCGACGATCTACGGCAAAAGAGTAAGGATAAGTTTAACTTATGTATATGTAATAGAGATGTGAAACCTTCACGAAATTCGACAGTATTTAACTGAGATTGTAAAGGGTAAAGTCGGTGTCTCCCGCTCGCTAACCTCCTGGTACTTGTCGTCTCCCCTCACTCCCCTGTCCCAGCACTGGTGCTGTCTGAGTTAAGTGATCAGTGTAGCTCATGTGAGGAAAACTTGATGCTACCAAGAAGTTAAAAGAAATAGGACGATACGATGGCAGTAAAAATGGTAAACTTTGAATTTTTATTTAATTTAAAATGAATGGTCGCTGACAGCAGCATTCCTGGAGTGCGGTGGAGGTACTGCGATCGCCAACCCGCATGCCAATGAAATTGGAGGAGGCCTATGTCCAGCAGTGGACGTCCTAGGACTGATGTGGTGTGGTGGTCACTGACAGCCTAATACCCTGTTCCTACGTCGGCTGTTGGGTCTGGAATTTTATAGGGTGTCGGCGCCTCATACAAATTGGTGTCCGGCAGTGTGAATAGATTCATATAAAATGTTCTGCCGCTCGAACAACTGATTAAAATCTGGGCCCGTCAGCCGACCAGTGGGAACGAGGAGTAAATGTGAGTTGAAACGTCGTCCATCAAATCTGGGAATTGTATATAGTTGGCCGGTTCAGCCTAGTTGGTAGTGACACTGCCTAGGAAGCCAGAGGTAGTGTAAAACTCCACTTCCATTCACTTCTGACGTAAGCATATATGTAGGCGCAATACACAGGAACTCACACATTAACACAATGTATAGTAGGGGAAGGGCGTTCATTTTAAAAGTAGTTTTACACTGGTTATCACGACACATCTTGACGAGTATACGAGTGTGAAAGTGACAGTACAGAAATAAATGAGAAAATGCTTCCATCATGAGACCCGCAGCAGAACTCAAAATACAATCCCACGAGCTAGTCTCACATGTTCTTTGACAACTAACCTCAAAGTTCCCGCTGCCTTTCTGAATCATGATAATGAACTCCAGATTGCCGTCCTTGGGGATGTTCGTGGCTCGCTGGAACCTGACGTTCTCGAAGACCACTGATACTTCAGTGAAGAGCTCTCCCATCATCATGCCCAGGGTCTCCCATACGAGCACCAGGTAGCCCGTGGCGGGGTACAGATTGCGTCCTAGGAAAAAAGTTCATCAATCAATCGCTTTAACTGAGACAGCACGGGCTGGTTCTCAGTTCCCTGCCTTTGACGTCTTCCTTACTGTCTCTGTCTTGTCACAGTTAAGCTCAAAACGCACAGAGCGGGCTCGGAGCGGAGGCGACTGTCGATTACTGCTTCATATATCACACACGCCGCCTCCGCTCTACTGTGCTACCGAATACCGCGCCGTTTTTTTGGTGCGACGTCCCCCGGGCCGCGTTCGCCTTACCGCAAAACCGCCTCCGCCCCGCAACGACGCTGCGCCGCGCTCTGTGCGTCTCAAGCAGTAGTACATAGACATACGTTATGTCGACCTTTATGAACAGACAGGATATTGAACCCAGTATCTTTACCTCACCCGCCCAACACGTCAACCACTCCGCCACCGGGGCTCCACAACTGACGTATCGTTATCGTAACATGACACGCAAATGTGGCAACTCTAACTACATAATGCTAGTAGTATATCATGCCCTATTCCTAAGTTTTATCCACTTTATTATAAATTAAACGGACCAGCTAGCAATGAAGTCCTCAAACTTGCTCAAATTAAACTCAGCACTATTAATTGAAACCAAACCGCAACTAATCTAGCTCGAAATTGAAATGGCTGGCTGTGGCGACATAGTCATATTGAAGCCTAAATTCAATTTCAATTCTCCATTTGTATTCAGAATATTAAAAACTGTAGCAACGTGTAGATACATACGGGAGTGAATTTGTGGCCATTTGTATGAGAATATTTTCGTCGGACATGATTTTTGACAAGCCTTTAAAACGTAATGAAAATATCATAAATCATAAGTCATAACGATAAACAAATAATTCTGTTAGCGATTAAAATGTGGATAATTATAATATCAGTAATCGGCATAATGATATAAAAATAACGTTATGATATCGTTTTGATATTGACGTCCTGAAATGTAATTTTGCCAAGTTGTTAATGTTGTTTTTGTTTTATAACAATATAATGGATACAAAAAAGGTTAATACATTTCAGTTGTACACGATTAAGTCCCGTTCACCAATAATAATGTACATAAACCCTTTCTTAACTTTCATGGCGCATTGGGTTACTATAATGTCATGTACCTAAACGTTTATAATAAATAAATAAAATGTGCATCAAATATCGTTTTGAGTGAAATTATTTTATACAGTGAAATTTCGATAGTTTTAATTGGTGGTACGTAAAAAGAATGATTAAATAATAAACAAATAACATGATTATAGTACATTACGATACAAGTGCAGAGAACAGGAAATTTGCAACGAGTGGTGATAAATTAAAACATGACCGAAGGGAGTGTTTTAAATCGACACGAGTTGTAAAACAAGTAACATGCGCATGAACGTATTTGATTTGATTTCGACTATAGTTTTTATTTATAGGTTTAAGTTTGATTCGTGAAAATCCAACCAACATCATTTTATTTATAATTATAAGTAACATTGACAGACTTCTTCTTTCGGAAAGGAATAATAACTTCTATTTTTGAAAACAAATAAGGTATAAGGATCATACGACGTTGAAAATTCTTACAAACTATTTAATTACTTAATTATGAGATCATTATACATCTATCTACACAAAATGGAGGAAAAAACTAGAGCAATGCCCCAATGTATGTCCCCAACGATGCCTTTATTTATTTAAACTTTACTGCACATATGAATACAAAAGGCGGACTTAATGCCGTAAGGCATTCTCTACCAATCAACAATAGGGCCAAACAGAAACTTATAAAAGTGGGTGCATTGAGTAAACTAAAAAGAAAACATGAAAAGTTAAATAATTTTAGAAGTATTACCCGGACCTACCTTGTTTTCATCTCTTTTGCTATAAATTAAGATTCAAGGTCCGGGACCGGGGGAGACCGGGATTAGTTTACGATTGAAATTGCTGTCATTTCATATAAGTACTCTTTGAACTAAGTAGATGTGCTATGCTACGTTGCTATAGCTGCGTTTGAATCCAAAAATCATATTCATTGGTCCATATAGCATAGCATTAGTGGAAATGGGTTTTCGTAGCGTAGGTTGCAGCATACTCGTAGGTGCATATCACATCTCTTGTGGAAACGCACCCTTATCGCGGCTAAGTAATACATATGTATACCTACCAACTGGTGCAATCTCGACTTGAGAGTTGAGACTTTTACAGTATTATAAAACTCACCGTCTACAACGTGGCCAGCCATGTATTCGCTGTCTTCGTCTACAATGGACATCCGCACCGTTCGCTCACCAGATTTCATCTTTTCTTGCGCCTTGTATGACGTCACGTACCTGGTAATAACAAATGCCAATTATTATTTTACTTATGTACACGAGCAAGGCGATATCCAATCTGGAGGTTCGAACCCTCTAGAATCGTCAGGAAACCGATCTAATCCCAACAAGATCTGGCTTTCCCTCTGGTTTGGAAGGGCAAATAGTAGCCGCTTAAAAACTAGTGCCTACGAAAACCTGGGGAGTAGGCGCCAAGGCGGATTCCGGTATCTTTTGGGATAAAATTCTAGGATGATGATGAGGATACTGATGATGAACAATGTTCGTGAAAATCGACTAACTGCTTCAAATAATGAACCGCTTATTTAAATTGTTCTCTAAGGCCAGCGCGGCGGTATTTATTTATCAACCAAGTGAAACGAAGCAGGTTCGACAAAAATGATTTCGTATATCCAGATGTCGAGACGTTCGGGTTTCTGGTTGTTCTTATCTACAGGTCGCATTTCTCAACCGATTCTAGCGAAACGTCGTGAGCAGGTTCGATAATTATATAGAATATTTTTGTAGAGTCAGTTTTGGAAATTTTGAATAAAGAAAATGAAATTTGGAAAAAATGCGAGGTCTACAGCTCACAGAACTACTAGTTTAATCCTATGATTCGTAAGGCATATTGTATTGTTTTGTATTCTTTTGTCTCAATAAGTTTATTGTTCTTACATTATATAGAAAAAAACTATCATTAATCAAGATCCGGGTTACGGAACTTACGGAATGCTGCCCAAAACGGTGCTACCAGGGCGACCCGGAGGACCTCTATATAAATGTGACACCTGCCGGCCTAGCTAGCACGATAGCTAATACCGTCACGTTTTATGTAACGTTTTAGTATATTTTGGCCATGTAACGTGAAGGTATAAACGATCGTGCTAGCCAGGCTGACGCTGTTCACTGCCAGCGGCAGTGTAGGCGGGGAACGTCATAGTCGATTGTATAACGCACCATGCAGCCTGTTCAGTGAGCCAGGGAATTTGAACTTTTGAACCTTAATACACAAATAATAGACTCGAAAAGTAAACTGTATGTGAATACGGCCTAACTTTACTGGGAAAGCAATGATGTAAAACTTTCATTTTGCAGTGCAAAAACCGAACGCAAATATTTATCCTGACATCCCTGATCCCCGTAAATGAAAAATGGCGGCGCGTATTGAAGTCAAAGTCAGTGTGTGAGTGGCCGCGGATCACTGGCAGCGATTTGTTTGCGGCGACTGACGGATGCGTTGCGATTAATATTAGTCGCTCGTTATTAGTCAGACGCGCACCTACCGCATAGGTCTTTAGTTATAGGCGACACGAGACGCGTGCACTTAGGCGACTATGGAAACGTGTACAAGTGAAATTAATAGTACATTACGATACAAGTGCAGAGAACAGGAGCGGTGAGAAATTAAAACACGACCGAAGGGAGTGTTTTAAATCGACACAAGTTGCGAATTACCTATTCGCACGTGTATCGTACAACGTTTTACAGTACATATGGCTCATTAAAGTTTCGACATATGCACGTAATCTGCTGATTACCGCACTCGTGCGGTAAAGTAGCAACATATGTACTGTAAAAACTTTTTTTAAAACACGATAGCTGTAGGATTAATAATAATAATCATATGGCCTTTATTTTTCGAACCGTGAGATCTTCGAGAACACAGTACGGTTGAAAGTTTGTTGCACTTTTAGCACCATAGCTGTAAGTATTCAAACATTCATATAGATTGTATGTATTTTCGTATTCGCTTTTTAAAGCTCCTTTATTTTCGTATCCTACCCGAGGGCCTTGAAAAATATACCCAGTGACATTTGCGCCTTCAAGACAAATCTAATGATGTATCATTTATCAAAATCGGCTGAGCCGTTGAGTTGTTACGAGAGAACATAGAAACGGACATGGATACACATAACCCTCCTTTTGCGATTCGCTGCAGTCGGGTAGAACACCTCCGTAATCTAAGACTTATCATTGGTAACTGCACAGTTAATTGTAGAAGGAAATCTGTTCTCTTCTGACAAGGAATTCATTAGGATGTACCTTCAGTGTGGCAATTGTTCTCTTGCGCAAAAGAAGCATAGGAGACAGACAGCTCAGTTGAGAATATTTCATAAACGGATTTCAGTATTATCTGATGGATGACATTGATGATTATTAGTAGAGGTGAAATTAATATAAGCATCGCTTTTGAGTGGAAGCCCCTGCACAGAAGGGAAATCGCGTTCAACAGGCGTATGGTGGTTGCCATTTTATCACTTATCGTCGTGGATAAGATGCCCGTCACTCTCGCACTCGCATACTTGTCAGAACGTGACAAATATCTTACGCCTTCTGTGCATACACGGCGAATTGGTGACAGACGATTGAGAGTAACCTGTGTGGAGTTTGACTGAGCTAGAGCAATACCAAAGCGGCGAGCAATATCGCCGAGGATAGAAAGACGTGGCGCGAGCTTGTGATAGCCCTTTGCATCTTTGGGGTGCCGGTCTACCACAAAGTACAATATAAATATATATACTGAGATAGAGATACCAGTGAAATACTCCACATAGGTCGTAGCGCCGTTGTGTATTTAGTAAGAACTAACCGCACGACCGCTGCATCCCTGTCACTTCAATATGCAAGTGCGATAGAGATAGCACCCAGTGACACCTGGTACAAACAAGTTAAACTAACATTTCCAAGCAAAAAAATCGCACTTCGAGCTGAAAGGCCCTTGCGGTCTACAACAACAACAGCATGAATTTTTAATACAAGTGAAACATTGAGAATTTAATCGCCACGGGTGGGATTGGAACAACCTTCCTCTGGAATCCGTTCGTCAATTTTTCAATTTTTCACTTTCATTGAAAAATTATAATTTATTTAGCGGGCGCTACAGCTTGGCAAAAATGAACATCAACATGGTTTAATATTTTCAACATTTTGCGCTTAATTGTAAAACATGCCGTGTACACTTGTTTTGGATCTCGTGCTAGTTCATTAGCCATAATATGCATATGTTTGTTATGCATGATATTGTATAGGTATACATCAACATGATTCAGCAGTAGGCTCTTAAATTATTTCGGGGCTATAGGGTAGGTGCATACCCGGCCGTGGGTGAATTCCCGACTTGCTAGTTTTAATTAGAAGAAACTGACGAATTGGTTCGGTTTCCAAGACGAAAACTTACTTCTGCTGTAGTTTGGGGACAGAAATTAAGCTGTTTTATTGAATTCTGAGAATCCCGCGCAAATATATATAATAAATGCCAAGAATTACATTATTTTCATAAATAAATATTAAGATATTTAGATAGAAACGGGATATAAACAAGGAATAATAACATAAACTAAACTACTCGTAAAAACTAAACATGTACAAGGCATATATAAATTAGTTTCATTTCATTTATTTAATTGCAAAATCATGTACATATCAATTAAGGTCTTACATTGTAAAAGTCAGTCCATGACGCCCTGTTAGGGCACACAACATTAACTTAAGATACTTACAACTAAATATTTACCTAATATATCAATCAAACACTTTTTAAATATGTAGTATAATAATGAATTTAGTAAGAACATTTATTTACAATTAAAATAAATAAAAATTTACAAGTAAATTACAAGTATTTGTCCATCTTATATCTATACTATAATATTATAAAGCTGAAGAGTTTGTTTGTTTGAACGCGCTAATCTCAGGAACTACTGGTTCGAAATTAGTTCGAATTGAAAAATTATTTTCGTGTTGGATAGTCCATTTATCGAGGAAGGCTTTAGGCTGCGACCAATAGGAGCGAAGACGCGGACGAAGTCGCGGGCAACAGCTAGTTATTTTATAAGTGGGTATGAAAAATATTCGACGAATAACTCGCGTTTCAAATCACAATAGTTTGCAATTTTGACATCTTCGGATTATTGGAATTTGATAATATTAAATATATCAAGTATCTTTTGATGAGATGAATTACAATGTTTTTATTTGTTATAGGTTTTTATGACGATCATTTCATCTTATTTTCTAATTCTTTTAGCACTTTTATGTGTGACACGCTGTATATGGGTATATAGAAAATATGCCAAAGATCAAAAAATCAGAGGACCTACCTACTCCGAACTTCGAAAATTGAATTTTGTGTCGTGCCGTCCCTTTCACTCTCGTTTTATACACTACTAGCATTTGCCCGCGGCTTCGCCCGCGTACTAAGCGAAATTTTTAACCGTCTACAAAAAACAGGTTCGTATGTTTGTCCACGATTATCTCGCGTTTGGCTGAACCGATTTAGATGCGGTCTCCAGAAAAGTAGTTGTTACATTCTGGGGTTTCGCTATACGAAGTTTGGTGATTGTGATTCATTAACAGATGAACAGATAAAAAGTCAGTATACATTCTGAGAACCGGTAAACTGTTGAATTTCATTTGATTTTGGCAAAAATAAGGATCGAAAACTATTATCATACATTTCCGAGAGGCCGAAGGAGAAAGGGCCGATGAAATAAAAGCATGTCTGAAATGGCTCTTAGTAAAAGTATCTGTGTACTACAGTAACACCAATAGGTCTGTAAACGACCTAACAGCGCGCAGCGGCCATAAACTCTGGTCCTTTGAAGTACAGAAATACGGCTAATTCAATATCATGTGTAACATTTATTTTTCCTACAATTAAATTTATTAGGTAGGTTTTGCCACTTACCATTGAAGCATCCAAAAAGAAAATTTGGCCTCACTTCCATTCGCACTCCTTACTGCCAGTCCGTCTGTTACAACCAAGTTGCTTTTACTGGACCTATTGAATTGCAATTTGGCACAAACTATCAAGAATTTAGAGCGCTCGTGGCCCAACGGCACCCGCCTACCGCGTGCGGTGTGCGAGGTTAAGCAATGTGGGCGCAGGTCAGTTCTTGGATGGGTGACCACTTTGAGTGGTTACTAATTGACTCTAGTTCTTTGAAAGGCACGCTAAGCCGTTGATCCCGGCTGCAATCGTTAAGCCAAGTTAGAGGCCTTCGAGCGGCTTGCGAACTTTTAACAGTCAAGTTGCCCACTCACTTGACAAAGGGGGGTCGAAGTTGCACCGCGTCCGTAGGGAGGACCCACCGTTACCATACACAGAACCCCTGGGTGGTGCTAAAAGTGCAACAAAAACTGGCAACCGTACTAGTCTTCTCGAAAATCTCACGGTTCGTAAATAAATGCCTTACGATTAAAAAAGAATTGAAGGTTGATTTAAATCGAAAAAATATCGAAACCTCTATGTCGTTTTTAAAAGCAAATCCATAGATACCCCACACGCCTATATAGTAACCTATTTTTTGCATATAGGTATGAATAGAGTGCCAAAGTTTACCTCAGATTCGCATTAAGAGACCTCTCGGATGCTCAGATATCGATTTTGAACGAAATCGGGACGAAAAAAAAAGAAAATCGATATGGCCGCCACTTTCACAAATTTTACCTCGGATTCGTATTAAGAGACCTCTAGGACGCTCAGATATCGATTTTGAACGAAATCGGGTTGGAAATGAAGAAAATCAATATGGCTGCCACTTTTTCCAAATTTTACCTCGGATTCATATTAAGAGACCTCTCGGACGCTCAGATATCGATTTTGAACGAAATCGGGACGGAAATGAAGAAAATCAATATGCCGCCACTTTTTAAAAAAATTACCTCGGATTCGTATTAAGAATTCTCTCGGACGCTCAGATATCGATTTTGAACGAAATCTGGACGGAAATGATAAAAATGAATATGGCCGCCACTTTTTCTATTTTATACCTCGGATTCGTATTACGAGACCTCTCGGACGCTCAGATATCGATTTTGAACACAATCGGGACGAAAATGAAGAAAATCAATATGGCCGCCACTTTTTTCAAATTTTACCTCAAATTCGTATTAGGGGACCTCTAGGACGCTCAGATATCGATTTTGAACGAAATCGGGTTGGAAATGAAGAAAATCAATATGGCTGCCACTTTTTCCAAATTTTACCTCGGATTCATATTAAGAGACCTCTCGGACGCTCAGATATCGATTTTGAACGAAATCGGGACGAAAATGAAGATAATCAATATGCCGCCACTTTTTCCAAATTTTACCTCGGATTCGTATTAAGAATTCTCTCGGACGCTCAGATATCGATTTTGAACGAAATCTAGACGGAAATGATAAAAATGAATATGGCCGCTACTTTTTCTATATTATACCTCGGATTCGTATTACGAGACCTCTCGGACGCTCAGATATCGATTATGAACGAAATCGGGACGAAAAAAAAGAAAATCATATGGCCGCCACTTTCACAAATTTTACCTCGGATTCGTATCAAGAGACCTCTCGGACACTCAGATATCGCTTTTAAACGAAATCGGGACAAAAATAAAGAAAATCAATATGGCCGCCACTTTCACAAATTTTACCTCGGATTCGTATTAAGAGACCTCTCGGACGCTCAGATATCGATTTTGATCGAAATCGGGACGAAAAAAAAAGAATTCAATGACTGCGACTTTTTCCACATTTTACCTCGGGGTCGTATTAGGGACCTCTCGGACGCTCAGATATCGATTTTGAACGAAATTGGGACGAAAGAAAAAGAAAATCAATATGGCCGCCACTTTCACAAATTTTACCTCGGATTCGTATTAAGAGACCTCTCGGACGCTCAGATATCGATTTTGATCGAAATCGGGACGAAAAAAAAAGAAAATCTATGACTGCGACTTTTTCCACATTTTACCTCGGAGTTGTATTAGGGACCTCTCGGACGCTCAGATATCGATTTTGAACGAAATTGGGACGGAAATGAAGAAAATCAATATGGCCGTTACTTTATTCAAAGTTTAGGTACCTCGGATTCCTATTAAGAGTCCTCTCGGACGCTCAAATATCGATTTATGTCGAAATCGTATCGGACGGCACTGATTAATAAAACCATCTACAATACATAGAATCAAAAAAGGTCGTATCTTCATAGGGAACTCACGGCACTTCATGCACCTTTAGACCTTATGAGGAACTTACATGCCAAATTTGGTATCTCTCGAACCACCAGTTTGCGCTGTGCGGTGATATGTCAGTCTCTCAGTCAGTCAGTTATTTCTTGATATTTGGCACAATTTTTCAAAAGTTTTTATGACCACAATATTAAATTTCAAAACCGAAGCCATTTTCGTAATTAACGTCCAAAAAAAACATAAAAACGACACCCATATTAATATTTAGACATTTCATCCCCCTCGGTCCCCAACAGAGGGGATGGTATTTCACGTCCTCCACGTGGGATTTTAAAATCATTGTTGTTTTCGTAATCAGCGACCCAATAAACCATGGAAACAACACCCATATCGATTTTCAGAATTTGTCACCAGATTTCCCCCTTTTAGGGGTTGATTTCTCAAAAAACCTGAAACACATGTTTACTCATTTATCGTTAGAAATACTCCTGTGAAGTTTCGAATAAAATAATCCAGCTAATCTTGATTCCCCATACAATCTTCGGACCCCCATTTCACCCCCTTAGGCGTTGAATTTTGAAAAATCCTGTCTTAATGCACCTCAAGACCTTATATGGAACCTACATACTAAATTTGGAATCTCTAGAACCACCAGTTTGCGCTGTGCGGTGATATGTCAGTCTCTCAGTCAGTCAGTTATTTCTTGAAATTTGGCACAACGTGCTTGTGATACTGGAATAGCAAACGTCTATGGACTATGGTGTCTGCTTACCATCGGGCAGGCAGTATGTTTGTCGGCCACCGTCGTAGTATAATATCATCATCATCATCATGTCAGCCGAAAGACGTCCACTGCTGGACATAGGCCTCCCCCAAAGACTTCCACAATGGCCGGTCCTGCGCCACCCGCATCCAGCGGACACCCGCGACCTTCACCAGGTCATCGGTCGACCGTGTGGGGGGCCTGCCCACGCTACGCCTTCCGGCGCTAGTATAATATACATACACGAAAATGATGAAAATATTCATTTTCTGCTTCTTTGAAGTTTGTTCATAAATAAAAGGATGAACTTTCACAACAATGTCAAGTTACTTATATACTTACTAGTAAGTAAGTGTATATATTATTGAAGTTTTTGGAAGACTCGTTCGGCAAGTGGGCAACCATGGGCGAGTTTTACGAGCCGACGCTAGCAGCTCATAAAGACAATGCATGCTATTTGGTACGTTGCCAATGCTGAAACTGTTTGACTTATCAAGTAAAATGTGCCCTGCGGAATACGCTTGAAATAGGTAGTAAAGTGTACTGTTCCCTTATTTTTATATTTAATATTATTTTCATTGCCACTGACTGGCAGCACGACAGCTCGAAACAGAGACACGGCAGACCTCACCGGCGATGGTGGGACGAGTTAGCTCTCTTTTTCATAGGGATGGTCAGAGGATGCTCTGGACCGATATTGGAAGCAGAGGAGTTAGGCTTTGAACTGTAGTATAACTTTTTCAAAGTATAAAATGCACTAGGTTTTGCATGACTATTTATCACCGCGAATAACTCGTTATCTCCTTAGAGGAATGTGTATTAAATGACTCAAGGGACAGGCTTAGGTAACTATCGCTCTCCATACAATTATACATTACATTATATAACAACTGTTCTAAAATAGTATAATAATGCTTTACCTCGTGATTTTGTTGTGTATGTTAACAAAAATATAATGTCAATATTTATTTTTGCGTGTCCTGGAGTGCAGACCGTGCCTCGGTAAGCGTAGTGGGGGTCACCCGCTGGCCAGGTGGCGATATGACGTCAGACGTCAGACGGCCGGAGTCGGCGCGCACGCCACCAGAGTCAAAGGAATTCGAACCCTCCATACAGAAGCAGATCGGCTGCCCGAAACCCATTCAAATATGAAATCTAACTATTGTATGAAGGGTTCGAAATCCTTTGACTCTAGTAGGGTGCGCGCCGACTTCAGCCGTTCGGTGTGAATCTTCCATAAAGCAGAGGATCGCAGGCGGCCTATGTTCAGCAGTGGACTGCAGTGGGCTGATGATGACGATGATTTATTTTGGTCCTTCGACATTTCATATGCTTCTTTCTTTTAACTTATTTATAAAAAAAGAGAACGCACGGTGGACTTGCTTAGTGCCTCAAAACATTAATTTATTATATTGCAGATAATACCATCTTGTTTAAAAGGCCAAATATAACCAGCGCTTGAACTTACAAATCGATTTCAATCAAATATCGTTAACCAATTGCTTAGTTTATTCACTGGAAAATCACGTTATTTCTGTTGTTATAAGACAGTGTTAGAACTGCCGAGACAGAAATTAATATTTAATTGTCTTATTATTTGTTAGTGACAGGGTTTAGATATTTCATTTCAAGCCTATTGACAGGTTGACATTTTAATCACGATTAATTATTATTCCTGTGACCTTTTAACATTTAGATACTAGGTCCTTGTTATTTCTAGGTTCAAAGGGACTTTTAATAACTTCTTCGATTCTCAGAAATATTTGAATCGATAGGTTTGGTTTTAATAGGTTCTTAGAAACGTTTTATTTCACAGGGTTTATATTATTGTCTCTTCATTTTGTTTGACCTCTGGTTCCAGGAGTTATTTTGCCAACCAATCTTAAAATAAACGCCAAGGAACTGTCCTGTGGGGTAGTTACGCAACGTTTTCGGGGCTCTATACGTTTTTCATCGATTTTTGACGAGTTTTGAGTTGACATTCCTCCGTCAAAACTAAAGATATATTTACGGCACGAACGATTATCGGTTCTTCAATCCTTTATCTACATTTTCTAGAATCGAATTTGTAAAAAAGTGAATACTTATTTTTTATGATTTATTCAAACATGGTCCAAAAAAGCTCTATTTTCAATAGAAGTATGTTGATTATGCACTTACATATATGAAATGTACACATAACTGTTCCTTATTCACGTCTCTCAAAACGTAAGAGAGATTTTTATTTTTAACTTATTTTCACAAAATTACGTCCAAAAAACTGATTTTTTGGTCTAAAATTGCCAAAGTTTGCTGCCGCATATCTCGAAAACACTGAGTTTTAAAGGAAATATGAGATACTATTTCGGTATATTTGACAATTTTTTGATATTGAACTTTATGTGATCCATTAACATTTTAATTCTGAATTCTTAATTGATAGCTATTATTCTATTATACAATAATAATAATAATAATTTTCCAAATGTAACGTATACATACTTTAATTAATTGAATCGACATGTAAAATTTTATATTCTCTCAATAAAGTGAGTATGAGTTTGAGTATGAGTATGTATTTTAAATAAAAAAGACATGTGTTCTTAGTATTATTATACGTTAGCTATTTCGGTTCAGATAAAAAACAAGAGAAAATGGAGCGAGACAGCTCAAGGCAACAAGGGGCTACCCTTAAGGTATATTTAGATTCATTTTCCAGTAATTATATCAAAGTCGGTAATTATAAGAAAATCGAAATGAACAAACGGTAAATATTCAACTAAAATACTTGATGTAAAAAGGGAAATTAGTAAAATGATTAATTAAGAATTTCCTCAACAGATTCGTTTGCGGCTCGTTTTTTGTACATTAAGGGCCAGATTAAGGGTTTTAAGGAAGCTTTTCAATTTTTATTTCAATGTCAAATTTGGTTTGGTATTTCGGTAAGACTAAAAAATACTAAGAAAAAGTTGTCTTGTTGTCTTTGTAAATCTACCTACTTATATATACGAGTAACCACATAAATAAAGTAATGTCGTGTCAGTTACACCATTTATAACTCAAGAATCGTCGGGCCGATTTTTATGAAATTGGAGTTTTTGGATTTGTCTTTTCTCTAACAGCAGATTAGGTACCGTAATTATTAAAATATCGTTAAACAATCCAAACAAAAAAAAACAGTTTCTTATACATTTTGTACGGTACAGGTCGGGAGGGATACGACGTTCTCCGGGACAGCTAGTGTTTATATTTTGTTTCCAGAAGCTTCATAAATATCTGAGCAACCATTAAAGTAATGTTCACATTTATTGACTACTTTGTCCGTGCATATATTTTCCAACTCGACTGTACAATTTTTAATATTATATGGATAGGTTAGAACTTGACCACAAATCACCTGATGGTAAGCGATATTCTGGTCTAGGATGGAGTGCGCTTACCTAGTACGTAAAAACCGGTTCAGTCTCGTCTTGAAGACCGTAAGTTTGTAGTTTACGGGGAATAAGGATTCCGGAAAGGAGTTCCATATTTCACCATAGTATTGCTTACCAGTCTTCGCTATGCTCCCATTCCACCAGATGAGCTATCATCGGCGTGCCCAGGGACACCGGGAATTGGACGTGCGGGTAGATTTCAGCCAAGTGCGGGTTCAAACCAGCTTCATACAGTCTGAAAGGAAGTGAATCTTGAAAATAACGCAATAAACACCGTCTTATTACTATGTCCACCAGTGGACGTCCTTCGGCTGATACGGTGATGATGATGACACATACTTCCACTACTCATTTCACCCCCTTAGGAGATGATTTTCGGAATGAAATTATCCTATGTACTTCCCAGAGGTGAAGAGTTAACAGGCAGCTAGAGTTACTTTCATGTTTATGTGTCGTTTTCAAGCAAAAGATACCCAAAATGATGCCGTGGTAAAGTGTCACGCGGAACTTTAACCGACTATATCTTCACCATTAACCGCATTTGGCTTAATTTAACAAAGAAAAAATAGATTTATAATATATTTTGTAATCTTACTTATTATAGGTTTTAGGACACAAGCTCAATTATACTCCATTAATTTCCCGTTCACGCAGGTCACGCCGATGACCTGGTAAATAAAGGTCGCGGGTGTCCGCTAGATGTGGGTGGCGCAGGATCGGTCATTGTGGAAGTCTTTGGGGGAGGCCTATGTTCAGCAGTGGACGTCTTTCGGCTGACATGATGATGATGATGATGATGAAATTTTCGCTATCCGATGATAATGTGTGAAAATCATGCAAGTTTTAATCAATTTAGATTTTAGAGGAAATTATGGTAAAGATAGGAGAAAACTTTCTTACTCGCAGCTTCTAAGTATCGTTAAGTGTATTTTAAATACGAGGTAAATACTCACTTCCCCAACGCAGTAAGGAAGACTTGTACGTTATCTTCATGCCCCTTCTGCGTGAGCGGTATGTTCACGACGTCTTTCTTCAGGGAGCGTCTCAGGATGGCCTGCAGGAGGCCGTGAGGCGCGATCTCAATGGTGATGGCGTTGGGGTGGATCAAGCGTGACGCCTCTTCGAAGAGGACTGGGCTCTGTTGAGGTGAGGTTTGATTAGTTATTGGAAGAACTTCGGTCGTCGTGGTCGCTTCAGGTACTTGGCGGAATATTACAAAAATAACTCGTGAAGGAATACTTTATTAGGTACATACGCCGGTGCTTTTTGTGGCAGAGGTTTATTTGTCTGAACTGGTGGTAGTTTACAGAAACATGAAGTATGCGTAATTAGAAGAACAAAGAACTTTGTCTTTGATTTTGAATGGGATTCAGATCACGAAACCCGATGTTCTTTCGCCGCGACGCGTTTAACCCCCGAAGTGCCTTTTCCCCCCGAGGGACCCTCCGGCGTCAATTCGTAGTACCTAAATGGAGGAATATCATTCGCAAAGTACTTACTGAGCTAGCAAATAAACCTTCGAGACATCAAAATTGATATCACGTATGACATAAATTAAGTACTACGTAACACGTAACAGAGACCGCACGAGCCTCGGAATGCGATGCGGTGATATATGTTTTTCGTTCTAACTTTCTCAAAAGCCGGCATGACTTCATTCGACGCTCGACGTACAGACGCGCCCGTATGTTTTGCCTGTTGTTACCATTGTTAATATTGCCAAATCTTTTAACAACGTACTCATATATTTGTGGGGCAATAAAGATTATTATTATTATTCGTTTTTAAACATTCTGAAAAACCAAAAACTATATCAGAAAAAAACATACAATTATCGACTCGCGAAGTCTACCACCCACAGAGCCAATAGTTATAATTACATATGATTGGATCTATTAAATTTCAACGTACCAGCAGATTGTTGGTATGGTACTCAGCAGAGGAGAACTCTGCTCTCTTGTCGTTCCAGAACTGCTGGGGCACTGAAGTGGAGACCCACTTCTCCGAGCGCGCCTTTGGTTCCGGAATCACCTCCTTCAGGTACTTCAGGAGTGTCGGGCCTGAGAATACAATACAATACAAATACTCTTTATCAAACACTTCAAATAATAAAGCAGCACGTACAAAAGAATAAACAAAGATACAGAGGAAGACCGTGGTGAATACTGAGTGTTTTGAGAAATTGAAATTAACACACACAGAATTGGTTCAAGGAAAGGTAAATAGATGGTTCTTGGACCATTGGAAAGTTGTTTCTAGACACAATTAGAGCGCTTAAAACAGTACTCGTATTTTATCTAACAGTTACATAATAAGATTAATAAGGGTTCTTAAAAATCTTAGAGTGGCTGTAACAAAACTTGAGCCTTACCAGCTTCCGCAATATATCTGGAATGGTAGGCGATGTTGGAGCACGGTACTTCTTTGGCGAAGATTCCTTTAGCTGTCAGCTTGCCGACGAACTCTTTCATGGCATCAGCAGGGCCTGAGATGGTGCTGGATTCTGGTCCGTTGCGGCAGGCCACTTCGATCTCGTGGGGACACATGGTCTTCATCTGTTGAGGGTATTAGAAAATGAAGGTCTGTTGGGTTTAGAATATGCAGTCGGAGATGAAAAATTGTTTTATCCATCCGGTTTTGGATCTGTCATCATCAGATCATCATCAGTGTCATATTGTGTCATTATCATTACACGGATGTCAAATTGGAATGATCATGTCAGAGATTATACATTAGTCTGATTTACATGAATCCGAAGCTAAGCCTCCGAGGGGTTAAACTAAATAGTAGCAGTGATGAGAATATATTAAAATCTTCTAATGATATCACAATTCATACGGGTCTATGCTTGCTAGATCTAGACAGATTGATAGTTACGAGTATGTGATAATAAAAAACCTAGTACATTACTTAACAATAAAATGGTATTATGCAGAACAGTTATGACCTGTTTATATCCAAGACCAACGGCAGCGATGGATGTCTTAATTAAAGGAGTCTCAACTCAACAGATGCCTTGCCGCGGTAGGATGCGACCAGGATCATCTGTTCCATGGTAAACCAGTGCTAACCTGTTTGTATCCAAGACCGACGGCAGCCATGGATCCCTTGATGAAAGGAGTCTCAACGGATGCCTTGCCGCGGAAGTACGCGGCCAGGATCATCTGTTCCGCGGTAAAGCAACCGTCGGCGTACGCGCAACCGAGCTCACCAACGCTGTGGCCTGAGGAAGAGTTTTGAGTTAGTATTTAGGTACTTGTTAAAACAGTTTACATAGGGTGTCGCTATGTGCGTTTTCACTCAAAAGTGTACGTCTTCTAATTTTTCCTCAGTAGTTGGAAAACAAATGTTTTATTTTTATTATCTGAATCAAGGGTGCTAATATGAAAAATCCAAAGTTATCAATATTGTGAAAAAAGTTACTGAGCCTACTTTTGAGTGAACTTGAGTTTTTGAGTTTACGATAAGTGGGCAATGTGGAAGATGAACGATACAAAAATAGCAAATACTGAAAACAAGCCGAAAGTGCAATTAAACTAGTTTAAAAATCAACGATACTTTTCTTGATTTGATTGGACATGTCGTATATGCACCGTAAGATCGCTAAAAACGTCGCGCTTCCCTCTTCAAAAATAAAATTGTGATAGTTGACCTTTTATATTTTAGCCAATATTTTTAATATTATCGATTTTTTCAATAGTCTAATGGCGATGCACGAATTGAGCTTTTCAGTCTCAGAGTTGCTTACCAATGATGTGATCAGGCTCAATGCCAATCGACTTCAAAAGATCAGTGAGACCAATCTGAACGGCGGCGATACCGATAAAGGAATGTAGGATGTTGTCGTAGATCTTTGGGTCGGGTTCGGTTATGATTCTGGTTAGGTTGATACCCATGGGCTCTAAGGCTGTGTGGCACCTGGTGAGGAAAAACGGTTTTATTAAAATAATGCCTAGTCTGACTCAGAATCGTTCATACAAATGTGTCTTAAAAATGAAACAAATTCTGTGCTTGTAATATCTGTACTAATTCATGAAAAATTTCTTCGTCTCTCTATCAGAACCGGTAGTATTTTTATTAGATTTCGATATTACTTAGTTATATCGATCTATATTCGTACAAAAGCTGTTATGAGCGTTTTCGAAGAACTAAATATGTCTAGACTCTGCTAGACTGTCTCGTCGAGCAGTTTAGAAACAGTTGGTGTAGTTATTTTCATGATATGGAGATAATTGTGCAATACTGTAAAATGTTATGAAGGAAGGAATTTTAAGTTGTGAATGCCTGATAAGTAAATATTTTTTTTGGAGTGACATGAAAATGTGATAAACATTGATCAATAAATAATTTCAAATCTACAGGGGTAATACCATTTAACAGTATACTTTCGAACGTCACTTTCTAAATCATATTTTTCCTACATATTTCTCACTCTCCCTTTCATGGGCGCCGTGGTAAAGTGTCAGTCCGAACGCGCAAAACATATGAAGATGTCGACATATTGTGATGTGACAGAGGTGATTAGGGTATCTGCTTACTTGTGAATAGCGGCAGCGAATATGGGAATCCTCATGAGCTGCGCTGCCATGCCAGCCCACTGCGAGCCCATGCCGGAATACACAAACCAGACTGGTCGCTTCACGCCGGAAAAGTACTCCATGCTGCGTGCCATGGTCTGGCTCTTCGTTGGGGTTGAGCCTGCATCGAATACGTTTTTTTACAAAAATACTATACAACTCGACCGGCCATTAGGGCGGAAAGGTTCTCTAGTAGCGACCACGTATCGGAAGGTGCAGCGTGACTGATGACCTGGTAAATGTCGAGGGACTCAGCTGGATATGGGTGGCGCAGGACCGGTCATTGTGGCACTTTTTCGGGGGAGGCCTATGTCCACCATTGGACGTCCTTCGGCTGATATGATCATTATTAAAGAATAAATTCGAGAACTCTCCTGTTTTAGAGGCTCTTGGAATGCTTGGTACTTTCAGTCTCTAGGTATCAATATTTAAGAAATAAGCGGGCTGTGGTATGTAGATTATAGACTGAGCCTTATTTTATCGATTATAGTCTGTTCATGAGCGGCTCCGACTAGTCTGCTAATTTAAAAAGTTAACAAAACCAGCTCAACTTACGCAGCAACGTGTATCCTCTGACTACGTGCCCACCGATATCTTCGTCATGGATGGCGTGCCACAGCCGAATCTGCTCTGCATCCACCGTACTGGACTCGAGGTCATCCAGGATCTTGGCCACGGCCGATTCTGTACGGCCGGATACGCAGACCAGACGGGGTAGATCGTCTTGTGGGAGGCCTTTGTTGATCTGATAATGTGGTCAAATTAAATATTCTGTGCGAGTACCAACCGATCAACGTTAAATATGACGCCAGCAGCTGTCTTTTCATGGAAAATTTGGTGCAACCCTCCCTTATTCTGGCTTTGTACAGTCACCAGTATGAATATCTGCCGCAACAAGGCGATCATAAATATCTGACTTGCTATTTTCCGGGGATGTAAGCACGTGTTAGACATTTATGCGCTTTTAGATGTGGAAGATATTAATGCCGGTGAGTACACATTTTACTTATATTATAAGCAAATGAAGGATACGAATCAACTGATTCGTACCCTACACCCCAGCAGAGGGTAATGAGATAAAGATTAAGAAGAACGTCCCTCGGACGCTTCAGTATTGGAATGAGATCCCTGCCGAGGATTTTCCGGGGAACTACAGTATGGGATTCTTCGAAAAAGGAGAATCAAAATTTTTAAAAGGTCGGCTATGCGCATGTAACATCCTTGGAGTTGCAGGCGTCCATAGGCTGCGGTGACCGCTTACCATCAGGCAGGCCGTACGCTTGTTTGCCACCGACGTGGTGTTAAAAAAAAAGAAGAATAAGCAAGTATTTCGTCCGTGGATGTGAGTGGCACAGGACCGGTCATTGTGGGACCCTTTGGGGGAGGCCTATGTCCAGCAGTGGACGTACTTCAGCTGACATGATAATGATGATTGATGATGAACATTGATCTTGGTTGTCGTCTCTGAAAGCGATAGTTAAGCCAAGTTGGTGCTTGTTTCCTCTTTGGGTTGTAAGTTGGCAGTGACTCCCGCAAAAATGTGTGCTTAAACCAATAATTTCTGTTCGATGATGAGCGGAGCCAGCGGGCGTATGATGGTTGCCATTTTATCACTTCTCGTCATGAATAACACGCCCGTCACTCTCGTATTCGCATACTTGTCATACTATACTATTTAGTTAGTGATGATTGAAAGTGCCAACCATCATAGACCCGCTGGGTAGGATATGTATGATGCAATCAGAACTTAAATCATAATTAAAAGGAGAAGAGTGGACTACATAGTTAAAGTATCCAAGAGGTTTCAAGAAGCGATGAAAACACCGTTGAGTGAGCGGAGATACTCCGTCCATAGCTGAGTTTGTGTAGGTTGGTGAACGATACAGGAAAGATCGCGGGTCACTCCTGAATCAGGTTCTCAGGATCCGAACCAGTGGCGTCCAGGCCTTGAAATAGCGCTATTTTCGCATATCGTTATGATTCATAACGCTACTCTGTCAAAAAAACGCTTTACTAAAAACGATATTTGGCGCGCATTTATAGCGGTATCCATTGTATCATTTTATATTTTTATTTATTTATAAATAAAAATATATAAAGCAATATATATAGCGATATTTTGTGAAGCGCTATAATAAAGTTATAGGCTATCTCTGTTTCGCACACAGTCTCGCTCTTACGTGCACTCTGACATGTACGTCAAACTCGAGCACGTCATTGTCGCCACCGCCACCATTTTAAACGATATTATAACGTTATTATAACATTATCATATAAGGTTATGATTTTCATTTTGTTATGATATGAAATATCGCATTAATGGAATATCGATTACGATTATAACGAAATTTTAAACACGAACGAAATATATCGTTATAATATCGTTGATTTTCATAACGGTTTAAAGGCCTGGTGGCGTCCTTGAGGAGAGGCTTATTCAACAATGGTGCTACGTAAATCGAAAACTTCTGTTAGTTTCAGATATGCATACGGCATGTGTAGCGGTACAGTGTGCTAAATGCACCAGCATGGCGAACGCTCATGATTAAGATCCACGCATCGGTTTGAAACATGTCGAGCGATATTCGATATTAAAGGCGTGAGTGACCAGTCTCATTATATTTTAATGGTGCTACAGGCAAATAATGCAATTTCCGGGATTTTTTTCATAGAAATCGGTACTGGGATTTCTAGCTCTGGCTGCAAACGTGATGATTTTGATGCTGAATTTTCCCATCATACCTTAGGCCTGGCGACATTCTTCAGCAACACATGAGCGTTAGCGCCTCCGAAGCCGAAACTGTTGATGGAGCACATGCCCTTGTTCCAAGGATGCTTTTCCGTGACCACTTGAAGGTGACCGTTGACCAACGCCTCGACGCCCTCGCGGGGAGTGCTGTAGTTCAGATTGGGGGGGATGAAACCGGTTGTGTAGGCTATGCACATCTGTAAACAAACAGTTATGTAAGAAATACGTACTAAGAAAATTTCAAAAGTTAATTAAATAAAGTATTCAACTTTAGGCTTACTCTAAGTTAGATAACATGACTCAAAGGAGAAAATGCGATCAGACTTAGTTCAGTCGCGGAAATAAATGTTCATCACTTCTTGGACCTTAATTCCATTAAAATAAAGTCGCATTTGGGCGAACCTTTTTCTTCTTCGACTAAACACGATTGTAGCAAAATACAGAGACAATACGTAACGAACCATTGAAATTGACGTTCGAGGCACCCATCTTACAAATCCGCATATAGTCTTCTAAGATTTTTTGTCTTCAGAAGGTCATTATTTATCTTTCGTATGCATGTTACGTAGAACTGAATGTCATTTATTGCCAGGCAAAATTACATTTGATTTGTCCGGTCGCTCGTTCGAATAATTATGCAGTAAACCCTTTGTTTATTTGAAGTTTAGGTCACTGGAGTCTGACTGACGTAGAGGTCCTGACCTGTGATATCTGTACTTAAATTATGGGCACTTACTCGTATTCAATACTTTTAGAGAACTATGAATCAAAATATTTTTTACACCACACCTTGCCAAAAAGCGCGTTTTTCCGCACGCTGCGCGTCCGAAAAAACCCACTTTTAGGCCGAGTGGTGACGTAAATTTGTGTACGATACACGGCTCGTAAAAAAAGCCCTTTCTCGCATATTTATCAAAACTCAAAACTCAAACATCTGCGATATCGGCCTTTCTTTATTTTACAACCCTTGTATCGTAAATAGCTATGGGACAAGCTTTTAATCCCGACTGTACCTTTTTCCACAGCCAGTAACTTACTTACTTGGGTTAATTTTGTATAGTTTAAAAGTTGTTATTGCCATCTTCTGTCTCCAGCATTAGATTAGCTCTTTGGTACCATAATATAATACTGCATTGTCACTGAACTTACATTAAGTAACAGCTCAACAGTAAAAAAGTAACAGCTCAATCGGAAGTTAATTAAAAACTTGTAAAACAAAATTCTAAAGGCGGCGACGGAATAAAAAAAATAAGACTACTCTTTTAGACTAAGCACATTTAATTGAAAATGGATGAGTCCGTTATGCTCTAAAGATAATACGAGTATCTATTGAACCCTTAGCATAGACAACAGCATAAAACGTCCGCATAAATCTTCCAACTGTGTTCATTGTACTATTTTCCTAAAGGAGAAACTTCTAGCGAAGTGCATTAAGTATTTCATTTATTTATCTTCCTTTATATCGCACCTTTTGGCTCACTAGCTATATTCTTACTTTTCCAGTAAGAAAAGAAAGTATGTGCGGTCTTATACAACTATTATACAGCATTTTGGCCCGCAAAACTGTTGAATTATTCTGCGAAGACGTACAATGCCCAGCTTTTACAAAGCCTTAAGTCCGACTTAATATATTACTGTGAAATTTCGTCGTAGTTCTCTCCTATTTGGGGGAAGCGCTCTATAAGCTTTATTCACTGAAGCAAATAACGTGGAGAGCCAAACCTTTAGTAACTTTTTTATTGTGGAAATATGACGACTATACCTATAGTACGACACGTTTAGAGCCAACGTCCCTTACCGTAAAATAAAATTGTTTCGCCAAGTTCAATTCGTCCGTATGGTCCCATACACATTTGACCATCCCTGAAAACTTAAATGGCATCGTCGAAACAAATTAGTCTAGCCTTGTTGTAGGAACTGCTTACCTTGGCAACGGAACAGAGACCAGAAGCAGGCTCGCTGTGACCAAGGTTGGATTTGATGGAGCCGATGAGAAGCGGTTTGTCGCGGCCAGTGCAGAATATCTCGTCTATCGCCACCAGCTCTTCTGGATCTCCTACTTTGGTTCCTGGATGGAAAAAAATGCCTTTTAGTATGGTGGAATTATAGAGTGAGAGTTAGCATTTTGCCTCCAACTTTACAATTACGTACTGTTCCCGGCTAGGAACAATATGATTAAGGATGATTCATAGTAGACCGTTCCGTGTCCGGGCCAGCCCGTTTTCTATATGAGCAAACGCAACGGTCGGCGTATTTCTCTAGAAGAAAACGGGCCGGCCCTGAAACGGAATGGCCTACTGTGAATCATCCTTTATGCGTCTTTCTATCCACTGATCTGGTATTTTTTAGGTTAGTGTAACAAAAATGGCATCCAGCGCTGGCGCGTGACACGAAATAGTTCGTACCCCAGGAAAAAACAATTCGTGGATAAGTCGATTTCGTCAATAGATACGCGTCCACTAATTGTCACTCCCGCTGGGAGATATATTGTACTTTTCTCAAAAGGTAAAACGCGAGAAGGAATTGAGATCCTGGAGTCCTCCGTGTTAGAGCGCAGATGGCGATCAACCTGGAATTTTTAGTGGATAGAAATACCATATAACCCAGTCATTCCCCGATGACTGGGTACCTGGTTCGCAGGTTTTATCGTCATCATCATATCAGCTGAAAGACGTCCACTGCTGGACAAAGGCCTCCCTCAAGGATCTCCAAAATGATCGTAAAACGCGACCGAACCAGGGACAGCAGTCCAAGATAAAATTGGGAACTGCAAATTTAATTCACCACCGAACTAGCCAAATAAATTAAAGCAACAAAGCACGACCATTGCAGCGCAGCGTCTGCATATACAACTTTGTCACTCTCATTGTTTATTCAACTCCAAACCGGCACTCTTAACCTCCTGAATTGACAAAATACTTCAATCTACAAATTCGTGAACCTAGATTTGTACTAAAACTAAGTGAGCGTATGGTCTTTGGTAAAATAAAGTACATAAACCCTTTCGGTTCTGTATGACATCGGTACTTTCTTATGCAGCAACAATAGAACGTTTGCAACGACTCGGAATAAAAGAAGCCGCAATGTATTTGCTAAATTCGTAGATCCGTTTAAGTAAAAAGCGACTTTGTAACGAATTGGAGAGGGTATAAGACCAAATGGCATGCCGGAAAACTGGTAAATGTTCCGACTTTCAGTTCCAGTCAGGTTGTTCAGGATTTCAAGGATTGTAAAATACATCTGATTTGAACTGTCGGTAAGCTACTAGCAAACAATGTATCTGAACCTTAATAAAATGCTTATAGAAAGTAAACGGGTAAATGATACCTTTTTTATTTTATGTTGATGTCGAATGTACGGGTTATATTTGGTATTTTTTATTCGTTTCGTTCTATTTGTGATTTGAAACTATACAGATAAATACCCTATAAAATGCATGTAAGAGTATCAGTGATATTTACTATGGAAGCAACTTTTTTTTTATTATTAAAAATGGGATTGCTATTGGCCAGCATCTAGCCCGGGGGCAAAGATGAATCCGACGTTGAAGCCTATTCACTCAACTAACAACTATTGGTATTGAAATAAAAATCGATAATTTAATGATTGACTACCGTTACTATTTATTAGCTGTCTAGTGTCTTGGCAAACTTCGTTTCACCCTGTCCCCTTCCTTACCCCTTTACACCCGAGAAATCGCGATTGAGGTAAATTAAAATGAACTTTAATGACACTGTTAAAAAAGTGATAATTCAATGTAATTAAGGGCTCACAATCGTTTCAGTCCGGGTGTAAAGGGCTAAAGAATGTAGGTTTTTTTTAATATTTCATCTATCTTTTTATAGTTATTCTGCTATATTAGGAGCAAAGAAAAATCCAAAAAATCAAAGATCATAAAAGTCGGCCCAGCCATTCTTGAGTTATAATATAAATTGTGTAACTAACATTCGACAAGGATTCCCCTATTAATACCTTCGCAGTACAAGCGACGTTCTACAGTACGTATCATAAAATCAGAAAGGAAATACACTGGAAGGGAACACATTAAAGATCAGTTTTACCCTACGTGTGCACTAAAAGGACGCTATCGGTAGCCAGAGCTAAAAGTCGACTAACAACCACTTACTGTGGAGAGTAAAAGTTGAAAAGCCTTTAGCAGCCGTTAAAAATGCAGGTCCAGCTACGATTAAAGCGATAAGTAAAGTTTCAAGGATATTTCCCGCTAAAATGTGCTAGCATCCCAGCTCCATTTAAATAGAGGAAGCTAAACATAAACTAATTGTTGCTGGCTTTGTGCTTTGAAAGGCAAAATGGGTTGTACGTAGCTTGCTGGGAAATGTTTTTATTGTCCATACCATAAACGGAGAATAGCGTCTGAAAATGCTGCATTGTTAGTTGTTGGTAACCAGTTTAACATTTTGACTGGTGTCACGTCATGTGGACGAACTATTTTGAGCATATATTTCATTTCCCAATAGAACCGTTAACTTTAAATAGATATTATAGTTTCTAGAGCCCATGAGAGAAAAAAATGATTTGCTGAAGATTATAAACCTTTTTGAGATACCTCATTTTTGCGTGGAGTACTTTAAATGAGAAGATTCGTAGGAGAACCAGGGTCGACGCCATAGCTCAGCGAATTGCAAGACTCACGTGGCAGCGGGCGGGACGCATTGCTCGTAGAACTGAGTCGTGAGGGCAGAAAGTTCTTAAGTGGCGACCACGCACCAGAAGACGCAGCGTGGGAAGGCCCCCAACAAGGTAGACTGTTCAAATTCGGGGGAAGCCGTTGGATGAGGATGGCGCAAGACCGATCCTTGTGGGAGACCTTTGCTCAGCAGTGGACGTCTTTCGGTTGGTATGATGATAATGAAACCTGCGATCCAGGTACCCAGTCATCGGGGAATGACTGAGTTATGTGGATTTATATCCACTAATGACTCCACGGTGACCGCCATCTGCGGTCTAATGCAGAGAACTCCAAGATCTCAATACTGAACGTACTGGAGCCCCCCTCGCGCTTTACTTATTTTGGCTAAACTGAAAGCGATCTACGTCACCTTCCCTGTGGTTGATAGTCAGGTGCTGCGGCCCCGCCTCATGGTACACTCGCAACCCCGATAGCCCCCTTTAGACGCCTTTTACGACAGGTGGGAGAGACCGTAGACGTATTCTGGACCAAAAGTCTACACGGTTGAAACAATTGCTTAATTTGTAATAGCTTTTGAGTTACCTAGTTCGTGTGGATCTACGATCGCTACTACCATTATATTTTTTAGTTATTTCGTGTGTCGTCAAAAAACCTTTAGTACTACGATGGTGGTAAACAAGCGTACGGCCCGCCTGGTGGTAAGCAAATAACACAGCCTTTGGACGTTTGCGTCCAGAAAAATTACAAGTGAAGACGTGACGACCTTTTATTGATTTGATATATATATTTGGTATAACCAACACATAAACTATATTTCGATAAAATTTGAGTGTTCTGTCTAAATTCAAGTTTTTTTAATCCTTCTTTTTATCATACTTATTTTCAACGCCAAATAATTTTAATGATGTTGCCTCAAATAATCTCAGTAACGTAATACTATTGACTAAGTTTGTTAGACTTTCATTTTCGCTAATGAGCTTAATGGCAATAAGTATTACTGTTTTGTTAATGGAGACAAAATGTTATATAAAAATTAAAGCTGAATTTCCACTCACAAACGAGTAGACGAGTAATTTTATTAGTTAAATTACTGATAATATTAAATTACTGAAGTGTAACTTTTTTAGTTGCACTAATTTGTCTGCTGACTGTATTAAATACAATACATAAGTAAAACATTACCAATGTTACAGACTTACAGCAGAATTTGTCCCGGCGCTATCATATACTACCTTAATGAGGTGAGACCTGTGCCCAGCATTGGGACGTGTATCTATACTATCTATAGGCTGATGATGATGATAATGAGGACAAATTGGACAAGACCGCTGTCTTCTATTTTTAAACGACCTCTTTGGGCGTTTGGGATCGTTTTCAGATCTGTGACATCTGGCTACCTCTACAACAAACTGCCGATGTTATATAAAGTATAATGTTGCTTTGTAACAACTTAGGGAAGGTACCCAAACTACGTGACTCGTTTAGAGGGGGAGGGGGGTCGTCAAAATACCACTCTTGGTCACCAGGGGGGTAGCTTCTCGTCACGTAGCTAGTGGAATATTTTTGAGAAACATTCTAATTGAAGCGGATTCACGCGCCACTGTTTACCCCACCACTAAAACTTCTCCAGTTCCGATTCACTTTCGACGTCATGCATTAGGGGCTATATAAGAAAATACAAACAAGAGCCATTTTTCTAATTTTCCGCAAAAAAAGATTATTAAATTAGACTACGTGAAAACTAGAGGGCGAGGGTCTTGGCATATACTACGCTTGGTCACCAATTAATTCACTTTCTAAGGATATATACTATTGTATATTCTTAATGATTAAAATATTATTGTTATTTTTCATTATTGTAACGCAAATGGTTGCGTCTAACGATCAGTATACAATATGTAGTAGAAGCAAAAAATTGTTATATGAGAATTGTATAGTGTGATTAATAAAACTAAACTAAACTAAACTAAACTAAACACCGGGGGGGTAAAAAACTGTAAAAAGTTGGTCACGTAGTTTGGGTATGCTCCCTATCTGGCTCGGAGGCCCATGATCCCTGATATAATGTCATATATTATTATATTTCGATGCCTTAGTTCACAATCGTACTAATTACGGGGAAAATTTTGCTGTAATTAGACCTTTAATTCACTAATCATAAAGTCTTAATTTCGCTACCTTTTTTCTCGTAATTAGTACGATTGTGAAGTAAGGCATCGATTTATAAATTGGCGACTTTTGTTGGTGTATTCACATATTATATATGATGACTAGGCGTCGTTAGGTCTCAAAACTGTCAAAGGACTAGGCATCGCATTAAATAGCCTTTGTTTAAACCCCCTACAGACTAGAAGATGTTGCAAAGTTTAAAGTGCAAAGTGCCTGTGTGGCCAATTTGGCTCGTTATTATGCTGGAAGATACAACATTATGACACCGCAACGTAAAGTAACGTGATAATGTTAACAAGGTAGGGGACCGAGGCATTCTGAGGTTCTTAATTGGGTTGAGGTGATTTTGGCTCGTTTTGAGGCGTTGTGAAAATGAATTAGGAGAAGTGGCGTTGAGTTTGCGGCCAGGAATTTGTTTCCATTAAGGATGCAAACGATCGGCCCTGCGCCACCCGCGTCCAGTGAACTCCCGCGACCTCCAGGCCATCAGTCCATTTTTTGAGCGGCCTACCCACGCTGCGCCTTCCAATACATGGTCGCCACTCGAGATTGTTTCCGCCCCAACAGCCATCGCTTTTACATGCAATGTGACTTACTTCCTCTTAAGCTAACCAGTATATACTGCGGATACATGGATGGATGGCTGGATGGATGAATAGTTGGATGGTCTCATTTCTGATACGATCGCGCAGAAATCCTCCCAGAGTAGCCCTCTCCATTGCTCGTTGGGTGACTTTGAGCCTTCTTATAGCACAAGGCCTGTCATTGTGGCTCTCTTTAGGGGAGGCCTATGTCCAGCAGTGGACGTCCTTCGGCTGATATGATGATAATGATGAAGCATGCAAATAGATGTCGGCAGGGGTCATCTGCATCAAATATCACATATCCGAATGGGCCCTCACCATGCCAAGATTATGAGGTCGTCAGGGTGGTAAGTAAACTTACCAGTTCCGTGAGCTTCGACGAACTCCATACTCTGTGGCGGCACCGAACATTCCTCGTAGAATTCTCTCAGCAACATCTTCTGGATGTGGCCAGCGGGATACGTGATGCCCTGTTCTTTGTAGCCGTCACAATTTGTTTTAGCGTGTAGCAGCTGGGCGTATACTCTGTTGAAAGTCAAAGTCAAATTGTTTTATGAAATACAGGTGAAACTTACCTTACTTACTTATATGCTATAGCCGATTTACCTCTCCGGGAGTTATAAGTTTGTGTGTGATCTGATTGGTTCAAAAAATCTAGTTGGACGCGTGCCACTAGAATACTGCTCTGTACAGGTAAATTAATTTCGAGACGTATTTGCATCTGTAGTAGTATTGGTATATTTACAGAGACACACATACACGTTGACGTGTGTGTGACGTCACAACTACAAATGCAAAAACGTCTCGAAAGTAATTTACCTGTAATTACTAGAAATATTGAAGCTGCAAAGTCTAGTTGGCCGCGCTCCACAAGAAAAGCTCTGCGATTGGTTGAAATATTGAAGCTGCGCACTCCTATCGCAGGCGCATGAAACAATTGGAACATAGATTTTTATGTCTTTCCTACTTATTTATTTCCTCGCAAATGTGATGAAAAACATTGTGTACACGGGCGTAAGAATATTTCAAACTCCAGTCATCAAAAGTTTTTGATAGCACTGTAATTTACCGCTTACGCCCTTACGCCCTGCTAAGTAATAGACATTAGTGAAATCCTTGTTTTTAGGATTCCGTAGTCAACTAGGAACCCTTATAGTTTCGCCATGTCTGTCCGTCCGTCTGTCCGTCCGTCTGTCCGTCCGTCCGCGGATAATCTCAGTGACCGTTAGCACTAGAAAGCTGAAATTTGGTACTAATATGTATATCAATTACGCCGACAAAGTGGTAAAATAAAAAGTGGATTTTTTTTTTATTAGGGTACCTCCCCTATACGTAAAGTGGGGAGTGATTTTTTTTTCATTTTAACCCTAACGCGTGATATATTGTTAGATAGGTATTTAAAAATAAATAGGGGTTTACTAAAATCATTTTTTGATAATGTTAATATTTTCGGAAATAATCACTCCAGAAGTAAAAAAAAATGTGTCCCCCCCCTCTAACTTTTGAACCATAAGTTTTAAAAATATGAAAAAAATCTCAAAAGTAGAACTTTATAAAAACTTTGTAGGAAAATTATTTTGAACTTGATAGGTTGAATAGTTTTTGAAAAAAATACAAAAACTACGGAACCCTACACTGAGCGTGGCCCGACACGCTCTTGGCCGGTTTTTTTATTAGTCAGATGCAGCATAGATTTTGATTATCTTGAATTTCTTTTTAGATGGATTGTATTATTTACTTTATGACCAGTTTTAAATGAAGAGCCACTGAAGCCGGTAAGGCAGGCGCCTTTCAATTCGGAGGGCTTGATTTTGAACCACTGGGTTTATCAAAAAAACTTATGTATCACCTACGAAATATCATTTCATATTTAACAGTAGTTCCCAATAATGTGTAGCTTTTCCTATGGGCTGGAAGGTCTGATGGCAATTGCTTTCGTAAAATACTAGTACCCAAATCTTGGGATTTGGTGGAACCGGGCTACTCTAGGATGTAACTGGGATAACGCTATCACGCTCACCATCAGGTGGGCCGGCAACTTGCTTGCCACCGACGTGGTATAAAATAATCGAACATTAAAAAAAACTACTTTAACCGAGGTATTCGTCCATTTGGCGTGCACAAACTTAATGCAAATTTAAGACTTATATGGTTTTCTCATGGATGTTGGACCAAAGAATTGTCAGAATTGGACCAAATTGAAGTGGCACCACACGGGAGGCACCAGCTTTCAAATAAAAAAAGAATCATCAAAACCGGGTCACCTCCAGGTGCGGGTCCCTCACTATCAACACATCGCATCGCCAAGTCAATAAAGGGTCTGTAACGTACTTGTATGCCTCTGGAGTCACAAGTGTCCAAAGGCTACGGTGTCTGCTTACCATCAGGCAGGCCGTAAGCTTAATTGCCACCGTTGTTGTATAAAAAAAAAAACCAATCGAAAGTTCTGAGGTAACAAACTAAAAAAATGCAGTCCATTTGAGAACCTCCTCCCTTTTTGAAGTCGGTTAATAAAAACGCTAGGAGGGCGATGGTGAAAAATACATAGTGTATAATCATGTTATGAAAAAGATTGCAACAAACTCATAAGTTTTTAGTATGGCAGAATTGACGACACATAAGAAAAGGAGTTGGCAAAATAACAACAGCTACGTACAGTTGTGGAATGATAAGATTCGTAACTTTTCAACTATATTTTAATGCCGTTAACACGTTCGCTGCGGCAGCCCAAAACCTTTTCCTAAATTTCAGTGCGTTTCGAGGCCTAATATACCCCGTAGTGGGTTTCACTATGTTGCGTTACGGGTTTCAATATGCCCCGTACACCTACCTTCATTTAGGATCTTATAAAGTCCCGAAAAATTATTTTTAGTCATTTTTTTTAATGCTAATTGAAAGATTACGAATGTTGCTGTGTTACTCTGCCTCCGTATCTTGAGCAGATGAAAACTTATGAAGTTATTGAAAAAAGAAAAATACGGGGTGGCTTTAACCCCGTGTCGCACTAGAGTTAAAGGAAACAGGGGGTTTATCGAACCCCGTAACGCACACGCCGTATTTGTGTCGATAGATTAATAGTGATGTGAAAGAAAACAAACGATATTTTAATAGAAATATATTTTCTAACATATTTAATTTGATTGTGTAAATAAACACTAAAAATAAAATAAACAAAAACCAAACATTCTTTAGGAACTTTAGAAACGTTGTAACACACTGAAATAAAAAATAAACAAAAAACCAATCTTAACAAACTTTAGGAACGTTTTTTTCTCTTGACAATAGTTAGTGCTCCAAGTTATAACAATTTAAACAAAGTGCTTTTTGGCACTTAATGCATGTGGTTTTTACTTTTTTTACATTGGTTGCACTTAATTACTAATTACCGATAACAACGTATTGCACTAATGACTGCACTAGAGGCACTAAGCGTAAACACCCCGTACGGGATAGTGAATCACGATACGGGTACTTTGGACCCCGTACCGTACTAGAAGGTAATTTTTGCTTTGTGGTCGGTACGGGGCTCATAAGACACCGTTCATTTTTTAAATTCCGTCTGATTAGATTTTAAAACCGAATTATAAAGATATATTTGTGTCTATTGTAGGCGTAAAAATACCGAAGTTACAGGTTCCGCACCAGCGGGTAGACGGTAGTTTTCTGCCCCGCACTGAATGACGGCAGCGTACGGGGTTCAAAAGCCCCCGTAACGCAGTGAACGTGTTAAGGCCGCAAAGTGACGAGCATGCTACGACTATACATATGGCTACATATATAAACTTTATAGTCTTCATTTCCTTCAGAATAGCAATGTAGCTGTTTTGCTGAGAGATGAAACATTTCGACGAGAATAGTAGAATTCAAGATGACAGGTGGGTCGGGCGTTGAAATATCGTACCCGGATTAAAAAAAACACAACTGCACAATGGAATAATAAGGAAAATGAACTTTTGAAAGCCTAACATAAGGTGCAGATTAGAAGCTTGTTAAATTGTTAGTTGCATATTTTTATTTCATGACGCTCAGAAATGTTGAAGTAGTGTGCCTGTAGACTTAAAAGTAATACGTTGTCGAAATGCTATAGTGCCTATACAGTCAGCCAAAAAAGTAATCTACTACTTTAAACTTTATGGAACAAATAAATAGAGTCTATAAGCAGTATTAATTTCTTGCCTTATAGTGTACCTTCAGCTAACTACATGTTTTGTTTCAATTTTTTCACCTTACAAACTTACAACGCGACAAAGAAAAAAAGAACGGAACATTACAACCTAGAGAAGCCGATTTTTAACCACGAACAAACTAAAAACATGCACAGAATGCTTCAATGCGTGTCCGTAGTATGTCAAGAACACAGCACGTTTCGAGTTCTGTAGATGGATAGTCTCAACATGTTTAAGTATTTGTAATACTCCGTTCATCTTTTTTTCTTGTTCATAGGTATCACCTATTGGCTATCCTTAGAAAGCTAAGTGAATCTGTCTTGGGAGCTAGTGAGGAGGTCGATACATGTTTATATAGTTTTTAAGTATTTTATGTACCATCTCTGTTTGTTCTCCAAATCAACAAAAAAACAAGTAACGTACATTATTTCCATTAGCTCTAATGCACGCATTAGATTCTCAAAGACCAGCCTACAGGCTTTTGTATTTCTGATTCACTGTAGCTAAATTAGGTTAGGAAGCTGTAGTGCATAATTTAGATATAGTAAGACGTCTGATTGGTCCGATAAAAGCATTGCATAGGCAAGCAAGCAAGCTTTAAGGAGTCGCATCTTTTGAATCGTAATTGGTAACTATTATAAATCTCAGCCGAATGCTTGATGCTTAGGCTGTGGAGCTACACACATTGTAGTTTTCAATAACGGCGCGTAATGAGTATTTCGGAACCCAGGAAATAGAATACCGTAAACTTTTCAGTGAAGAGAAACATAATGAAGACATCTGCAACATCTACGAAGAAAATGAAGGGTGTATGTGAAGTTCCTAACCTGCGTGTGGACCACTGTCCGACCCCTCTCTGGCATGTGCCCTTATATAGGCTAATGAGGATTATGTATATTAAGTTATATATTACGTTGCGTGAAAATGGACTTACCTTCTAGAATCTTTAGCCTTTTGCAGGAACACAACGACAATGGCTTCGGAACGTGCATAACCGTTGGCGCTGTTGTCGAAACTCTTGCAACGTCCGTCGGGAGACAACACCCCCAATCTGTTACAAAATAAAGATATTACATACCTCATGATGGTTGATTCCTGAGGTGATTTACAGATTAAAGAAAATGCGGTGAGGATCAATATTAAAAAAGGAAATATTTATGTCGTAATAGTAGTCTACAATTCACACTACCAGCTGATCATGATGCTTATGTTCGAATGCGGGGAGAGAAAGATATCTTAAGCAACCAAGTCAAAGTAAGGTGTTCTGTGAGCTGTGGGAGAGTTATGTTATAGGAGGCTCGGTTACTTCAACACAAGATGAGTCAGTTGATCAAACGAAGAGGTCACTTCAAGTTAAGCAAAATGGAGCTGCTCAGCCAAAGAGGTCTGCACTTTTGTGGCCATCTCTGCTGGCTCTGAAGGCATTGTTCCACGGCGTAGAGGGAGCTGGAACAGCTGAGTCCACTTGTGTATGAGGGCCCGGTGACTCCAAACCAAGAAAAAGTAGCTGCTCAGCCTAAGAGGTCTGAACTTCAAGAACAAACCTGGAGAACTGAAGTGAGACGTAAGGATGGAGGCAGAGATTCGAGCCGCCGACAATAGCAGAGTCGCAGTGGCCGTCTCTGATGGCTCTGAAGGCGTGTTCCAGGGCGTAGAGAGAGCTGGAGCAAGCTGAGTCCACGGTATATGAGGGACCGGTGACTCCGAGCCAGTAGGAGATGCGGTTGGCTAACATAGCTCGGGAACATCTGTGGAGGAATATTTTTTTATAAATTAAGTTATGCTAATTTAACCTTGAGGGAGTTGAATTTTACCTACATACATTTAAAATTGCACGTTCTGATATTGCGGTTAAATTCACATATTGATTGTCAGTATGGGTGACATGTTTCAAACCTTTCAGAATTTCGTTTTATGGATGAGCATCATCCACCGGGCTAGATATAATTATTTGTGTAATTTGACCTTTAAGAATAATAGATATCAGAATATTATTTGTACGATTTGTACACATGAAGTGTACTTCATTATATTTTCCCGTGTACTAATAATAATCAGAATATTACGAGAGACCTCAAAAGGTTTTATCCTTCTTCTCAACAATGAACATTAGGAATTCCGAATTTCAACTAAAATGCAAGCTAAATGTTCTCATATAACTTTTCAATTGCCATAGTTTCTCTAATTCAGCATTCTAGCGTTTTCATATCGAGTTATAAAAGCATTTAAACTAATCGTGGAGCTCTGAGCAAAGGCTCGAGCAATTCAATTTTAACTTCTCTAACTTGCACTTACCATTGTTGTAGGAAAAACATTCTTAGGTCTTGTAGCGCAAAGGTCATAGTGGAGGTAAAAACAAAAGTTGTCTTCGTTAAAGTAATAATATAAATGTAAAATTATTGGGACGTTTACATACTATGAGCTCATATCTAAATAAATTATTAAATATTAGGTGTCATTTTTTTACACATCTCGAACTAGTCCCATAGTAAGCTCAACAAGGCTTGTGTTATGGATCTAGTCTTAATACAAGCTTTTACCCGCGACCTCGTCCGCGTAGAATCCATTATCGCCTTAGAGATTAATTGCTACCTATTAAATTGGGTAGTGTCCTGAATAAAAAAATATATTCCGTCAGTAAAACTATAAAAAAATATTGCCCTTGTATTTTTCCTTTAGTCAATCAAACAAAAAAATACAAAGACATTCCAAAACTCGTGACATCACACGGAGTTTTAGCGGGCTATACCTTCATAATTTATTGTTTAATAATATAATAATAAAAAATACTTGTACTATTTACTGATGAACTAATTATAATCGTGGCACAAGCCTGTCACTCTGCCATACTAATTTCCACCCCTCCCCCCTTTTCACCCGCTTAAGGAATGATTTCTGGGCTATAATACAAACTATGCTATGTCCTTCCCGGGTTTGTCATAACTAAATACAAAATGGTTTAAGCATGACAAGGTAACATACAAAATTACTAACTAACCTCTGGTCATTTTCTATAACAACCATAAAAGTGAGCTAGTGGTTGATTTGCGCAAATCAGGCCTTAGACAAACTTATTCATATGTAAATGACAGATGTGTAAAATTACGAATGACTTAAAATTTAAGGGGTGATGACCGAAGTATCAATAATACGTCCATGGTCCATGGTAAACAAGTTTTTGTTGGAAATTCCAATTTTATCAGTTTCTTTGTATTGCTTCAATATACTTAAAATGCGTCGGGTGTGAGTGGAGAAACAGTGGAGGTGCGTTCACTGTACATTAGTTTACGTTTGTCGAATATCAGCAAAAAAAGTTTACTGTATTTGGATTTTAAACTGAAAGCAGAAACACCCTCATAGCTTCCAATAATGTCAGCGTACCGGAAAACTTGGGCTACAGAGAAAGTTCGCTCGGAAAAATATAATTGCTCAAGACTACTCAAGAAATAGTTTGGTCAGTTAAATAGAGGATTATTTCTCAACTTGCTAATAAGTTTTGAAGTATTCCTTTGTAAAAGTCGACGAAAGATAGCTGAGAAATTGCGTCGCGTTGCTTTTGTTTCATTTATTTAATTTCAAGGCGAATTCAGCGCCATTGTCGAAGCAACGGTTCGTAGGTACCTATCTCCATAAAACACGTACGGTCAACCAACTTGATCTCCGGGCATCTTCGTACCTTGTCACAGTAAAAATCCATACGAAAACTGCTAGATGTTTCATGTTACTGTCACTGTGACAAGGTACAAAGTGACCCAGAAATCAAATTGGTTGACTATATAAATAAAAAAAAAAATAATAATATTGGGGGACAATCTTACAAAAATCGACCTAGTCCCAAACTAAGCAAAGCTTGTACTATGGGTACTAGACGACGATATATCCCACTAATATTATAAATGCGAAAGTTTAGATGTTTGGATGTTTGGATGTTTGTTGCTCAATCACGCAAAAACGGCTGAACAGATCAAAATGATTTTTTGTATACTAACAGTATGTAATCTGGATTCACTTATAGTATACTTTTTGTCCCGATAATCACCCTCAAAGGGATGAAATCGGGGGTGCAAATATGGTCTATGAAACGGGGTGATTTAAATCCTCATAAGCCATTATAAGCATTAAGTTTCAGCCAATTGGGAGTATAACGGCGTGTCAATAATTTTAATGTAAGCGATAGCAGAATTTGACGTATTGTAAACAAGCTGACTTTTCGATATGTCAAAGCCGAAATATCATAATTCCTTCTGATTGATGACGTTATTTTTGAGCATAACCTTTTAGCAATTAGGTCTATTATTGCGTGTAAATCAAAATAAATTTGCGATACTTTGGATTTGTTTGTTTTCATATGCTTAAATACAAAAACAGCTGCTTCAATGCAGTCTTTGTATCGTCAGTGTACAATTTAATTTTGTCGTGTATTATTGTTTACGTAATTGGTGACCCTTCACACTATAATAACTGTTTGATATAAGAGATCACTTGGGCTGGGCAGCTCAATCGTCAACATTGACGGTTGAAGCACCTTAGATCTATGCACAAATTACAATCTATATACTGAGATAGAGATACCAGTGAAATACTCCACATAGATCGTAGCGCCGTTGTGTATTTAGTAAGAACTAACCGCACAACCGCTGCATCCCAGTCACTTCAATATGCAAGTGCAATAGAGATAGCACCCAGTGACATCTGGTACAAACAAGTTAAACTAAAATTTCCATAGAAAAATTCGTACTTCGAGTTGAAAGGCCCCTGGATTTATGCTTATCCGTATACATATAATACAGCTGTAGAAGGTCGAAAATCTGTACATTGAAGATATTGGCTAAATCAATGGAGCGATTGGAGGGCCCTTAGCATCGAAACAGAACACATTCCAACAGTTTTAATAATTCGTGTGTGTTTGTCTATCGGTTTATATGTCTAGGCATTGTGACTCTCGGCCTTCAGCCTCACGTGCATTGCCGCTCTGCTTCGGGCCTTCGGCCCTCAGCCTTACATTTTACTCTGTGTGAATGATCGGCATCAGGAGCCCGCTCTGTGTGAATGATCTGCCTTTGGACTCGCATGCCTTGCCCCTCTGCATCAGTCCTTCGGCCCTACATAAGGAGCCCGCTCTTTTGGGATTCTCGGCCTTCGGCCTTGCGTGAATTGCCACTCTGCTTCAGGCCTTCGGCCCTACATGCGTGCCACACGGCTCCGAGCCTTCAGCCCTCATTCTTATATAAGGAGCCCGCTCTATTTGAATGCTCGGCCTTCGGCCTCGCATGCATTGCCACTCTGTTTCGGCCCGTTAGTCATCAACTTTACATAAAGAATCCAGTCTGTTGAGAAACTCGGCCTTCGGCCTCGCGTTTCTCGCCTCCCTGCTTCAGGCCTTGGGCCCTCAACCTTACATAAGAAGCCCGTTTTGTGTGAATACTCAGCCTTTCGCCTTGCATGTTTTGCCTCTCTGCTTACGGCCTTCGGCCATCATGCTTACATGAAGAACCCGCTCTGTTGGGACGTTTTACGGAAGAACTGCGTAGCGAGACTTTTATCATTGTACATGCAATATTTTACGGGCCTCATTCGTCTAGAATCGGTACATTTGATATAACTAAGCTTAATCATTCGTTTTGAAAGCACGAGCACGTAGCACCAACTCCCGTTACAAACGGACACTTTTACTTGAAGTTGTCAGACGATTATATACCTAGGACAGACTGTCCAGTTAGGTCCAAGGTACCCAGTTAGTGAAGGGCCAACTTCGAGAAAGGGGTAAATCGTCAAATCCGACTCGGCTGGGCAGCGTTCGAGAAGCTACGGCACATCTTTTCGTCCAATATTCCGCAGTGTCTCAAGACAAGGCTCTTTGATCAGTGTGTGTTGCCAGTGACGACATATGGCACTGAAACGTGGTCGCTTACTATGGGCCTCATAAGAAGGTTCAAAGTCACCCAAAGAACAATGGAGAGGGCTATGCTGGGAGTATCTCTGCGTGATCGCATCAGAAGTGAGGCCATCCGCAGTAGAACCAAAGTAACCAACATAGCCCACCGAACCGCTAAACTTAAGTGGCAGTGGGCGGGGTATATAGCACATAGAACCGTTGGCCGTTGGGGAGGAAAGGTTTTCGAGTGGCGAGTAGGTACCAGAAGGCGCAGCGTGGGTAGGCCCCCCCACAAGGTAGACTAATGACCTGGTGAAGGTCGCAGGTGTCCGCTGGATGGGGATGGCAAAGGAACGGTCATTGTGTCACTCTTTGGGGGAGGCTTATGTCCAGCAGTGGACGTCTTTCGGCTGATATGATGATGATGATGATTCGTTTTGAAAAAACGATTACTATTAAAATTTTCCGAGCGCGGTAAAGAACATTTCATATTCAATGTAATCATTTCTTAAGGGATGTAAAGAAGGGTAAAAGATGTATGGGAAAACAAATAATTCCAAAGCAAGAATGAGTTCTACGCAGACGAAGTCGCGGGCAAAAGCTAGTATACTTATATAGATAAATACATACTTAAATACATAGAGAACATCTAAGACCCAAGAACAAAATCCGTGCTAAATGCACAAATAATGCCCTGGCCGGGATTCGAACCCGGGACCTCTAGCTTCGGAGGCAGTGTCACTACCAACTAGGCTAAACAGGCCGACTATATGTACGTGTAATTGTAAATATACTCGACCTTCGACCTTCCAAGAACTTCACAACAAGCCGCTGTTCTTTTGACAAATTGATAATACAATGTGTATTCATCTGATGAAATGGATTTAAGGTAAACGACCCAATGCCCAACCCGTAATGATAGATGACACCTAGTGATCACCTCTGTCATTATGAAGATTGAAAGTTCCACGTATCGGGTCAGTGTGGGCACTGACACATTTACCTTACTTAGTGTAGGATTATAACATCTGGAGTCTAGGAAATAGGATTTAGATCCTATGATCAGATGTCAGTGAATCTCTAAATCCTATTTTACCTTTCGACGGTGTTCTTTTGTGGGTTGGATCCATTTTCCTAAACTACATACATCCATGTTAACCCACCAGTGAGATTTGGTATTGTTTTTTAATTTATTACGAAGTTAGATAGTTGGTTTCTCAATCATCCATAAGACGAGCCTATGCTCAGAAGTAGGACGGATGAATGATGATATAAAAATCAGTAACGACAATACGAGCATACCCGGTAATACCGAAGCCGTTGACCTGCATTTTCTCGTAGAACCACGTTTTCTCGGACTCTGAGAAGCAGGCACCAACGAACACGCCCACTTTCTGGTTCTTCAGCTCTTTGGGGTTCACACCTGCGAACAACGTACAAAAGGGGTTTAATGTCTGAACATATAAAGTGTTATAAGCCTATCACACTGGAATTATGGCACATACATACATACATAAACTCACGCCTATATTCCCAAAAGGGGTAGGCAGAGCACACGAAATTAATTTCAGTGCCGCTTTTAGCAATTCGTAGGTTTATAGATGGAGAAAATGTGATATTGTAGTGACAGGTTGCTAGCCCATCGACCACAACACACTCCAACCTGGTTCCCATGGTCGACTATTACGACACCCTAGAGAAGAAAGGGGGTGGTGCCATTCTAACCCGGCACCATACGGGAAAAAATCAAGACACTACAATACAATACAAATAATCTTTATTGACCCTCATATAATAAATCATCATATACAATAAGAATTAACAAAGATACAGGGAGACAGTTGTATAACAACAGGCGGTCTTATCGCTAAAGAGCGATCTCTACCAGATAACCTTCGGGTAGTGGAGAAATGAAATGTAAAACTGAGTAGGTGATGCAGAAATTTTCGTAAACACACTGGACAAGACACTTGAGACTATGCATGACACTTGTCTGCCTTCCTGTGAAGAACTAATTATGGCTACTTTCCTATTTTTACAAGCTTTCATTTCACTTGCATGATTCGTATGTATACATACATAGTTATCTTCAGAATTTGCATTCCGTTTTTCAGCCACTTGCCGGTATCCGATTAAGCTGAAGCTTACTTATTTCGCGGGCCCTAATAACTAGAAAGATTTTAACCACATATTTTTGACGACACTATAATACGAATAAAGAATGTTATTTTTATACTTATTATCAAGATGGCTCCAATTATTTGTCTTAATTAAACTACTATTTCAGCACAAAATAAATCAATACAATTGACCGCTACATTGTGAACAAAATATTTACGTGACTTGTTAATGTGTTCAAGACAAGAAATGTCAAGTCATAAAAGTGATTTATTTTAAATAATTAATATCTCTTAAATGATGGGTGTTTGGACTACATGTTATACCACATTATATACTCTATTTAGGCTCTAGAATCGTTTGTGAATCTTTCGGGTTATAAGGGCCCACGCGTATACTCATAAGTTCGGTAACAATGTAATATTATGATACCACTGAGCATCAAATGATGGAGAAAGAAGGTGGCTATAGTAACTCTTAAACCACACAAGATAAACCCGTCGCGTCTGAGTAAATTGGCACCGACTCAACGAGTAATCGGTTTATTAGAAATAAACAAAAAACCGAGTCGGACTCGCGCACGAAGGGTTCCGTACCAGAAAAAAGGCTAAAAGCTGGTGCCATTAAAAACTTGTTTTATTGAGTTTTTTTTGTATTTGTCGTTTTAGCGGCAACTACTCTGTTGTATGGGAGCCCCCCTTAATTATTATTATTATTATGATTTTAGTATTTGTTATTATAGCCACAATAAAAATACATAATCTGTGCAAATTTCAACTGTCTAGCTATTACGGTTCTTGAGATCTAGCTCGGCGAGTGGTAGCCATGAAAAAGAGCTAAAAATATCACGTTTTTTGTATGGGAGCCCCCCTTAATTATTGTTATTATTATTTTGTTTTTAGTATTTGTTGGTATAGCGGCAACAGAAATACACAACCTGTGAAAATTTCAACTGTCTAGCTATTACGGTTCTTGAGATACAGCCTGGTGACAGACGGACGGACGGATGGACAGCGAAGTCTTAGTAATAGGGTCCTATTTTTACCCTTTGGGTACGGAACCCTAAAAAGTACAGTCGGCAGTAAGAGCTTGTACCGAAATGTTTTTTGACAATAAAGTTTTATTTATCTGTGTTGCCATTCGGACCAGTTTAAAATGATTTTTTTTCTTTTTGACGGTTCCGTAGTAAACAAGGAACCCTTATAGTTTCGCCATGTCCGTCCATCTGTCCGCGGCTTAGTTCAGTAACCGTTACTACTAGAAAACTGTAATTTGATATGGAGATACATTTAAATCACGCCGACAAAACTGTATTCTAAAATTTTGGCCAATTTTTTTTTAAGGTATGTACCTCCCCTCATCATCCTCCTAGCGTTATTCCCAGTACAGTTGCATCCTGAAGAATGCCTGGGGTCCGCTACCTAATCCCAAGAATTGGCGTAGGCACTAGTTTTTACGGAAGCGACTGCCATCTGACCTTCCAACCCGAGGGGGAAACCGACCTTATTGGGAATAGGCTTGTCAAGTGAGTGGGCAACTTGACTGTTAGAAGTTCTCAAGCCGCCCGGAGGCCTCTAACTTGGCTTAACGACTGCTATCAAAGACAGCAACCGGGATCAACGGCTTAACGTGCCTTCCAAAGCACGGGAGCGCTCAGTTAGTAACCACTCAAAGCGGTCACCCATCCAAGGACTGACCTCGCCCGACATTGCTTAACCTCGCATACCGCACGCAGTACGCGGGTGCCACTGGGCCACGAGCGCTCCGGTATGTACCTCCCCTATATACCTAAATAGGGGATGCATTTGTTTTCTTGCAAACCCCATTGTGTTGGATATAGAAAGATAGCTCGTTAAATAAAAAGTGATATCTAAAATGATTTTTGATTAAGCTATTCGTTTGCGTGATATTAATTTTAAAGTACCAATTTATGTTGGAGTCAAGTTTCCCTTACAATTACATTTTAACGAATACTGCTTACGATTACAGACGGTTTGCTACAACCTTCCCTAAATACATTCATCAGGATCATCATCATCATGTCAGTCGAAGGACGTCCGTCCACTTCAGGACGTAGGCCAAAGACTTCCACAATGATCGGTCCTGCGCCACCCGCAGTACATGGTCGAAACAAAATAACTTGACAATTTTTAGATAAATATACGAAAGATATGGATTAAGAAATACCGGGTAGAGTGGGTAGACCAACCTACATAGTTTATTTCTGAAATTATTTTAACCAAATTGAATTCGAATAAATACAAGCAACGAAATCTTAAATAACAAACAAAAATTCATTTTCCATCCAATAACACAGCAATATTAATTTTCCCAATTGAATTTCTAATCTTTTACACAGGAATTCGAAATATTATTTCGGTATGATATCGAAATTTCTTTTTAAATTGTGTTCTTCAGGTCTATTTGATTCGACGTTAAAGGTTTGACATAAATTTTACATTCCTTGTGATTGGAGAGGTAAGGTAAGGCTAAATATTAGGAGCAGCCCAACTTAGAGAAAAATTCCGTCATAATCATAATATAATTTCCGTGTATTTTACTACCTCTAGGTATGTTGTCCGCTTCATATTCCGATATATAGATAGATGTTTGTTAAGAATAAATAAAGAAATACATTTATTCAACGTAACAATTCACACAGTAAAAAGCAAACATAATAAAAATAATACGAATACGTTAAGTAGGATCCCCATATCCTGAATAAGAGAAATGAATTAATTAATTTTAAACATGTATTTTTGTTTATATATATATATATATTGTTAAGTAAAATTTGAAGGTCCGTCCGAAGGTACGTGCGCGGGCAAAGAGCTTTCCATACCTATCGAGCGATCACTACCGAGTAAGAAAAAAATTTGGAAGCTAAAGTCACTTTAATCCTTATACGAATACGTTTAGTGAGATAGACTCACTGACAGATGACGTTTCCTCCGTTTCAATATTCCATTAGCCGACATATTAAGGAGCTGAATTATTCAAAAACAGAATTGTAATCTGTTAACAGTCAACACTTTAACTGTGATGCGATATTTTGGAATTCCAAGATTGGATAGGCTTGGCGTTTTAAGGCGCCTTCCTGATTTATCGATGCGGAGGCGGTACGATATGAGAAAACTGTCAGCTGTCAGTGTCAACAGATATCAATGCAGTACTGACCCACTTCTGCGCATCGTATTAGTACTGCGCAAACGCAATACTGACAGTAATTCGTCAAGTGAGGAAATTTCACATCAGTAAGCTTACGTCAAACAACAAAATACCTATGACATAGCGAGCCCGCCCCGCCAAGTCAGGAAGTCGCCTAAGGGTAATTTCCTGATTTATCGGGACGGAGTCGGTTCGTTATAAGAAAACCGTTAGCCAATTTAAACTATTAGCCAATTTAGCGCAGATCGTTTGGTGTGAAAAGTTTCTGGAAAAGCTTCGAATCAGTTAATTAGTTTACAGTACATATGGTGCTACTTTACCGCACGAGTGCGGTAATCAGCAGATTACGTGCATATGTCGAAACTTTAAAGAGCCATATGTACTGTAAAACGTTGTAGGATACACGTGCGAAAAGGAAATTCGCAACGAGTGGTGATAAATTGAAACACGACCGAATCCCGTGTTTTAAATCCACACGAGATGCGAATTACCTGTTCTCTGCACTTGTATCGTAATGTACTATTATGTTATATATATTGAACAGTGAGTAAGTGTCACACTGCCGGGCAATAAGCCTCTCTCTTGCTCTTCTACGTGTCCCGATCTTGTGTTCAGTCTCCCAAAACTCAATGTAAAAAAAATAAAAAATAAAAATAACAATTGCAAAGTAAGTGAGTATACCTAACTTTTTACAAACAAACGAATATAAAATCAAATAAAGGCTGCATAGAACGCTCACTGCACTTAACGAACCATCTCCAGTTTCAAAGCAGCTCGCAGTCAAAACTCGAGCCCGTCTCAAGCTGAAGGAATTCTTTATTCCCGAGCAATTAAACTCTAATTGTAGGACTCAAAGCAAACAAATTTGCTGGCTAATAGGAACAGACATACAAAAGGTATGGCAAAGCAAACGAGAGTATATTCATTTTTCCTGGCCCTGGGAGCTGTAGGACCTCGCGAGTGGTTGTTTTGTTAGGTTTTCAACCCCCCACGACTCCGCCATTTTTAAAGATTCCAAAAACTGAATAGACTGTTTATGGCAGCAGCCGGTAAGAAGCCTTCTAGCTGGTTTGACGGCTTCTAACAGTTAAGTTGCCCACTCACTTGACAAACCTAATCCCAGCAAGGTCTAGTTTCCTCCTTGGGTTGGCAGGTCAGCTATCAGTTCGCAAACTAGTGGCTACGTCAATTCTTGGGATTAATTAGTGGACCCCGGGTATCCTTGAGAATGCAAGTACGGGGATAACTAGAATGATAAGCAGTATTGTCGCCATCATATATATCGGGCCAAACAGGATGCTCGAAAATATCTAAACACAACAGACTTTAAGCTTGAAACGCAAAGAGCGCGGCGCATTATAGTTTAGGCGGAGGTGGTTTTGCGGTAAAGTGAATGCGGTCCTGGGCACGTCGCACCAAAAAACCGCGCGGTGTTCGGTAGCGCGGTAGAGCGGAGGCGGCGTGTATGACATATGAATCAGTAATCGTCAGTCGACAGTTTTTAGAAAGATCTAAAATGCAAAATTGCCTCTGCCTCGCACCGCGCCGCGCCCGCGCTGTGCGCTTCGAGCTTTATTGTCAAGGCAAGCAATGTTCAATATTTTTTGAGCACCCAGAAACGTATAGACATAACTTATGGCGACTGTACCAATAGTAGTGCACCCAACCATATTAAGAACACCATTAAAGCAGTGAGCACACCTTAAGATAAAACTTTACCATTGAAACAAACAAACTCTGAAGAAAATTTGAAAATTCCTAATTTTTCCACAGACCTCCGAAGTTACGCGGCGCTATCTCAAATCCATTAGAGATATAACTCCGGTGATTATAACTCAATATTGTCGACCACTCCGCTCTTACAATTCAAATTTTCTTCATTTCATATTCGCTGGGGTGCGATTTTCGACGGCTTACTGCTTAATAAAGTCCGGTTTTAACCGAGTGTGCGGAATGAAGGTGGATTTTAATAGTAAAATTGCAAATTTACATACATAATACATTCGTACTCTGAATTAGGTACAGATCCTGTACTTTTAAATAGGGGTGGGCTTAAAGATAGAGAAAATTTGATGACCCAGTGATATTTAGGTTATGTAGTATAGGTAAACTCACATATTGAAATACCGGTGGACTGAGGTTACAGTACAAAAAATTGGGGCTACTTTGATAATTTAGAATGTACTGTAACGTAATGTATTAAATGAAGTACTATTGGAAATCAGGTAAATTTTATAAATTAGTACACCAAAATAATGTACCTGTTCTAATAACGTAATAACTTCACTGCTCCAGCTCACGAAATAATAAAACAAATAATGTATGACAAAAAACGGTTTTTCAAATTCGGGGTGACTTCAATTATCGAATCAAATACTAATATCTTATTGGCTACGGGCGTTTATTTATTTATTAATAATCACAACGGTAGAAGCTTATACATATTGCATTGCCAAACAAAACTGTAGCAACAGTTTTGACTATGGGATCGACAGTCTATTAATAAGGCTTTGGTAATTATATTTAATTATTTACTTACAGTAAACAATCATACATATCAGAGATATTTAACTGGATTTACTCTACCAGTTGCAGTACAGTCATACAAAAACAGATGACTGTAAATCAAATCTGGCTACGCTATAAAAGATGCATTAAAAAATAATGATGGGAGATTTCAGATCACCCAATTACATTTGTAAAACGTCAATCCCTCTTCCGCCATTTCCAAATTACTGAATACAAAAACCACTCGGTTTTCAACTGGCTCAAAAGACCCGGGAGTTAATGTGAAAGGGGACTTAAGACTGGAAAGGAATTGCCGACCAATGACCGAGACGAATTCAATCGGAGTTTCGGATCAAACAAATTGCCCTCATTATGGATGGGGGTTTTGACGCAGATGTGAGTTAGAATAGACGGGTAACTTAAAGGGTAGTTTTTAAGCTCAAAACGCTCAAGGGGCGCTACCGCGAACCGAAATCGATATATTTGCCTCTCTGTCGTACTTGCATATTCGACAGACAGGGATCTCGATTACTGCTTCATATGTCACACACGGTGCCTCCGCTCCGCTATCCCGCGCGCGTTTTTGGTGCGACGTCCCCCGGACCGCGTTCGCTTTACCGAAAAATCGCCTCCGCCCCGCAACGACGCTGCGCCGCGCTCTGTGCGTTTCAAGCTTTAGAGAAATAGGACACGGAAGAGCATCATCTCGTTTACATTTGGAGCGTAACTAGGGAAGGACCTCCACCGACAGAAGATTGCAGCTACAATAAAACCATTACTTGCTGTGTAAGTATGTGGTGTTGTGTTCCTGGTGGTGAGTAAGGTCTCTAGAGCTACCGCAGATGCGCTGTGTGGGGAGTAAGGGAAATGCATTATTTGTCCTTTTTATAGTACCTCGTCGGCGGCAAACAAGCGTACGGCCCGCCGTATTGTCTCAAACGAATCCGCCGTTCTCACTAGTATCGACGTGGTACATAACGAATGTTCTCAGAATCAGTGACTAAATGAACTTTACCACCCAAAATATTTCTGTTTCCCACCTATATGTAGTATTATCATCAGCATGACCAAAGATCATGAAAAATATTTATCTATGGCATGAGTAATGCTTGACTTGAGAACCTTAAAGTAGGGATACCAACATTAACCCAATGGAGGGTGACATTAAAAAATTAAATCATACAAAAAAGTTTTAATCAAACGCTAAAGTATTGTTTATATATATTTATTGTTTATATAAACATAATTATTTCACATACACAACTTTTTTTTTTCGGCTGTATTTTATTTTATAATACCCAAAATATTTTGTCGTATTTTCTATTGATATATATACCGATTCGCGTTTTTTATATTCTTATTTGGTATTAAGGTAATGTGTATTCAAAATGAATTTGTTTTGTTTTAAATTTCTGTTTCAGTGCATAATTCACAGGTTGTTTATCTTCATCCTCCATTGTTTTCTTTCAACTCATTTGCTCAAAGGTTAGCTGGAAGAGATCCCTTAAAGGGATAAGCTCGCCTTTGTACTTCTACTTTTTGTTTGTTTGTAATTTTACCGTGTTTTATGTACAATAAAGCAATACATACATACATACATAAAGTAAAGTAAACTTTACGATATTATTTTAGAACAATAGTGTGAAATAAACGAGATGAAACTAAAATAATTATTATTCATTTCAAGAAAATCGTTGTCAGACGATCTTAATTATCAAAAGATTTCACGTTCGCTGAGAACGTCATTTGTTCAGTAATCTTATAAGTGGGTCCCCCCATCACACCGTAACGTAGCATATAACAGTGCACTTTTTAACAATGAAGGAAAAATGTAACTTTAAAAAACTGCAATATCTTGCTACGTTTACAAAATCACAATTACTAAAAACGGCGGACTTAATGCTATAATACGGTGTCAACATACGATTCCATATTTTTCAGTCGTTAAGGCTCATATTTACATTAGTTGCCGAACAGTGATCACATGGAAATCATAACATGGGACATGGGTGATATGGAAAATCGTGAGTGTCACTGTGGCATGGTCCTCCCGGGTCTCAGACAGCCACCCGAGCCGGACTGCCATAGCACCCTATTGAGTACCTCAGTGACACGTGTGATTAAACTGCCCACCCATACAAAATACCTTCAGACGTCAAACATGACATAATTTGTACTATAATTAGCTAAAAATAATAAGCTAGGGTTTTTTCTGTTTGTAACGTTTCATTTGTGTGAGGTGTGCAATAAAGAGTATTTGTATCGTATCGTAAGCTATGCTAAATGGTTAATAGCTACGACACTGATCGAAAAATAAGTTACGTTGCTAGCAACGATGCTAGGCGTTGGCGACGTCGGTAATCGCCGTCGTTCTCGGGCTGCTAGGAGGTCTCGCAAAAAAAAATTAAGTTACAATTGGCCAATATTTCTTAAGTTAAGGGGTCTTGCAAAGTTGTTGTCGTCGACGCCCACATTTTGCCTAGCGCTGCCACTGTGCCCCACCCCCACCTCTTTTCAGTGCGCATGTTTATGTATCCTACATTTGATATCGTGGTTAGGGAGTGAGGGATCCTCCGTGGATCGTACGATATGTAAAGTAGTGAAGGCAATTTGCAAGCCGCTAGATGGAGACCCTTATTCAGACACAGATTTATATAATAACAATATAAATATAAAGACATAAAATAACTAACTAGGAAAAAATTAAACTACATAAAAAACCTAATCATCATCATCATCATCATGTCAGCCGAAAGACGTCCACTGCTGGACATAGGCCTCCCCCAAAGACTTCCACAATGACCGGTCCTACGCCACCCGCATCCAGCGGACACCCGCGACCTTCACCAGGTCATCAGTCCACCGTGTGGGGGGCCTGCCCACGCTACGCCTTCCGGTACGTGGTCGCCACTCGAGAAACTTTCCGCCCCAACGGCCATCGGTTCTACGTGCTATGTGCCCCGCCCACTGCCACTTAAGTTTAGCGATTCGGAGGGCTATATCGGTCACTTTGGTTCTGCTGCGGATGGCCTCATTCCTGATGCGATCACGCAGAGAAACTCCCAACACAGCTCTCTCCATTGCCCTTTGGGTGACTGCCTTCTTATGAGGCCCATAGTAAGCGACCACGTTTCATTGCCATATGTCATCACTGGCAACACACACTGGTCAAAGACTTTCGTCTTGAGACACTGCGGAATATTGGACGAAAAGATGTGCCGTAGCTTCTCGAACGCTGCCCAGCCGAGTCGGATTCGACGATTAACCTCTTTCTCGAAGTTGGACCTACCTAACTGGACAGTCTGTCCTAGGTATATGTAATCGTCTACAACTTCGAGCGTAAAGTGTCCGATTGTTAAGGGAGTTGGTGCGACATGGAAATTTGACATGATCTTCGTCTTGTCCATGTTCATCCTTAGACCAACTCGCTCTGAGCCTTTATTGAGGTCATTGAGCATTGTACTTAAATCCTCCATGGTCTCAGCCAAGACTACTATATCGTCAGCAAACCGAAGGTGAGTGAGGTAGTCGCCGTTTATGTTGATGCCTTCTCCAGTCCAGAGTCTTGAAAACATGCTCCAGTGCAGCGGAGAACAGTTTAGGAGAAATAACATCTCCTTGCCTGACTCCTCGCTGCAACGGAATAGGCTTTGAGTTCTGGTCCTGGAGTCGGACTGACATAGTGGCGTTCTCGTACAAACACTTCAGCACTTCGATATAGCGGTAGTCCACTTGGCACCGTTGGAGAGATTGTAGTATGTACAGCTCACGTATCAATTGAATCAAATTCTTTCTCGTAGTCTACGAACTCTAAACAGAGGGGCAGGTTATACTCCTCAGTCTTCTGTATAACCTGACGGAGCGTATGGATGTGGTCTACGGTGCTAAAGCCTCTTCGGAAACCGGCTTGTTCGGGAGGCTGGAAAAAACCTAATACCTACCTAATTTACAAATAAAAAATGGGTTCGAGCGCGGAACTCGACGGTAGGGTGCCCAGATGGCTGGCCGCATTGCCGCGCTAAACAGCAATGCTGATGCGCTGAGCGAGGTACGCACCAGCCTTTTGGTCACCCGACGCCTCCACAAGGCGCTTCGCCAGCTCCTTAAAAGTGCTATGAGCATCAGGCCCCCACGACCCTAGAGTTTCCATTCTAAACGGTTTAAAACATGTAGCCGCTATCAATGGCTGCATATTTGCACCGCTTGAGGTGCTCAGCCGCGTCGGCGGCAGCCCCAGCCCTTGCCGAGGTCCCTGTAAGATGGGAGGGTGCCAGGGTATCCACACATGTGGCCGCTAAATTGCGTAATTAATTTGTGAATTTACTCAACGCTTCACATGTATTTAAGTCAGCTAGATCTGTTATTTTCGCCAGCTAACAGTAACAGTCCGATACCTTACGTAAGTGTTACGTAATCACAATGGATTACGGTGTAAGTGAAGGTTTCTAAGTAGCGAAGCCAATATCAATGGTACTTCAGTACGGCAGTCAAAACGTCCCATTCCGCGGTCGGTTGGTACGGGTCACGTGCTGCTCAATCCAATTACATTGGAATATTAATAATAGTTCTCAATTGCCCTCCACTTATAAGGTTCCGGGAATATTAAATTCCCGCCTTGTGCGAAGAGTTGGTAGTGGAATTTCAATCAAATCATTTAGAGAATAGCGTTGAATTTCCACGGCGTTTTAGCATCTGTTTATTACCCACTTTGCAAAAGGAGCTATATATATGCATGTACAGTCAAACTCATAAGTAGCTGGCCACTTTAGTTCTTTGTTATTTTCACCCGTTGGAAATTTAGTATCTCAGTTTAAAGATGACGTTACCATATAGTTGCACGGAGCGGGAGCTCATTAAGTATTTGGGCCTTAGAGCATGTTGGTTTAATGCTCTAAAATTTGGGCATACATAATTTTTTCAATACATCTGTGTATGACAGTTTAATGATGACGTGATAGCGACAAAGTATCATGTAGCTCTCGGTCATTAAGTAATTAGGCACACATTATTTTTTGTAAATAACTGTATACAAAAATGACTTTCAGATTAATACTGTCAAATCAGGTCCCATAGAATCTTTTAGATGCTGGTTGCATTTTTAATTTATGTTATATCATCATCATCATCATCATTTCAGCCGAATGACGTCCACTGCTGGACATAGGCCTCCCCCAAAGACTTCCACAATGACCGGTCCTGCGCCACCCGCATCCAGCGGACACCCGCGACCCTTACCAGGTCATCAGTCCACCGTGTGGGGGGCCTGCCCACGCTACGCCTTCCGGTACGTGGTCGCCACTCGAGAACCTTCCCGCCCCAACGGCCATCGGTTCTGCGTGCTATGTGCCCCGCCCACTGCCACTTAAGTTTAGCGATTCGAAGGGCTATATCGGTCACTTTGGTTCTGCTGCGGATGGCCTCATTTCTGATGCGATCACGCAGAGAAACTCCCAGCATAGCCCTCTCCATTGCTCTTTGGGTGACTTTGAGCCTTCTTATGAGGCCCATAGTAAGCGACCACGTTTCAGTACCATATGTCATCACTGGCAACTTATGTTATATAATGATTCTAAATATTTAGGGGTTTTATTTACATACCGACTGTTCATCACGTCTCACCTCACACTTCACCCGTTTATATATAGAAACTGTCAAAATTTGACAAATGACATTAGACAGTTACCATATAAAAATGGGTGAGGTGAGGTGACAGGTGAGGACGAGTCGATTTGTGAATAAGAGGGCGCTTACATAGTAAAAAGTGAGTTCACGGGGAACAAGGAAATTGCTTCATTTGAAATGATTTTTTTTCTATTTTTAATACCACCTCGGTGGCAAACAAGTGTACGGCCTGTTTTTCTAAAACAGCCCTTCTTTACGAGTACATTTTAGCAACTTCTTCCTCTACTTGTTAGGAAAATTGGCAAGTGAAGCTTCAGCAATGCTTTATTTATAGACAGCAAATATCACGTATTATTGTTATTGGCACTATTCCGATACGTGTGCAGGAAAATGAAGGATACATGAGAATATACACGACATACACGTGTTCCTTCACACGTTTATATTTATGAAGGCTTAGTTTGTTTATGGACTACGGAAAGTGATTACTGTAAAGATAACTATTGTAAAAAATCGGCAAATATCAGGCCTTATGTTTGGGTTATTAAATATCCTGAAGAGCGATTGGAAGGCCCAAAAAGCGATGGATGGATTGTGTGAGAGAGGATATGAGAAAGAAAGGAGTAAGCGCTGAAGTGACGAATAATAGAGAGGAATGGAAGAAGAAAACATGTTGCGCCGACCCTGCATAAGCGGGATAAGGGCAGGGAGATGATGATGAAATATTTCCTCACTATTTCTCTATTTATAACCTACAATTGCTAAAAGTGGCACTGAAATTAATTTTCGTCTGTACCTAACTCCTTTTGGGAATATGGGCGTGAGTTTATGTATGTATGTATGTACTAATAAATTAGCACACATATAGTAATAAAAAAACTTACTTACGATTACTCAAAAAACGTTGCGCTTCAAATTACGCGTACTTACTATTTTAAAGCTGTACGTTGTCGTAATCTTTTTACATTATTCATATCATAGGTAGTTATTTTGTTGTACTTTTAATTTTACAAGAGTTCGACACTTATTTGACCTAATAACAAACCATTTCTTAATAGGTAATCGTTATTATTCAGTATTAAAACACTTAGCTTAATCAAAGTAAAACCATACTATGAGACAATTGAAACACATTCAATTGCCATTCGCAAGACAATAAACCGGTCTCGAATCCATTCACCCGTTAATTCATTCGTTTCGTTCATTCATTCGCTCGTGGCACACTAAATTAGACCGCAAACGACACTTTAATTGGGGCAGGTTCACGGTTCCGTACATTAGTTACGGTACCCTTGTTACGGAACCATGGACTATTGCTTTTGTCTTTTGCAAGATGTGTAATGAATGTCTGTACGGATTTGGGCAGTAATTGGCGCTAAATACAAGATGAAATATGCAGTGCTGGCCGGTTATGATTTTTGCAATAATTGTTGACAGATTTGGGTATTTTATTTTTATTATCAGCCTATTTAAGAGGGCTCTAACGCGTCCACTAGCGCCAGTCGTAAATATTTGTGAATAAATTAATTGTTTAAATTTAAATATAGATATTTTATGTTTATTATCATATGAAGTGTAAAAAATAAGTATTTTTTTATATTCTATATTTAAGAAGGGGATTGTTATATTCTGTATTTTGTATACAAGTACCTTTTGAATATATGAAACTAGTTATTACGTTGCTAGATTTACCGATCTAAGAATTCAAAAATAAAACGGCCCTTTTTACTATAGACGCATAGATTGACAAATACACCCTTAATTATATTTTTTTAAATAAAAACACTAATGCGACAAATTGATATTGATGCTTTGGTCTGATAAAATAAACGAACAGAACGCAACGGTACTTTTTTTATATTTTCCTCCATAAATTTAAAATGATCCGCAGTGAAATAAACCTGTTTTAAAATGTGCAATTCAAGCTCTTCATATGACAAGCTTTTGCTTCCTCTGCATCGGTAAATTTTCACAGAAAGTAAAAATATATTAATTAAAATATGTTCAATCTATCTGGGTTAGCCTTCTTGATAACAATTCCAAATTTCAAATCGATATCATAGTTCTTGAGATATTTAGCAATGTGACAGACAGACAGACAAAGCGGCGCCATAAGGGTTTCTTTTTTACCATTTTGGTACGCAACCCTAAAAACGATCATCAATGTTTCCTCTACCGAAAATGACAACTAATCTGTCATTATAAGTTTCGCGTACTAGCTTGCACGAACGAAATATAATAATATGGATTAAATACGAAAGTGTTTCCCTGGATTTGCATCTAATAGCGGAATACACTTTACCACATTGAAATTTCAATATACCACGTTATCCCTAAAATAATTGAGGCCCGGGAAAAAGCGAGGCACGTTGCGATTTTTCGGGGTTTCATAAAAGACCGTAATGGGTCGGCGATGAAATTTTGCAACCGGCTCGACACATGACAACACGTTATTTCTCGTGAAATAATTGAGTTATCCGTCTCTTGTTGGTTTTGTGTTCATTTCTAGTAGGTAAATATAGACCTACTCATCGATTTTGATGACAACGACCCTTACAAATTGTGGATCGGTCCTTTCGTGAGCTCCAATATGGCAGAATATCAGAACTGACAGAAGTGTGTTTGATATATCAAGGTTCAGAACGAAGTCTAAAGTTCACAGGATATTCTCTAACTAGCTGTTGCCCGCGACTTCGTCCGCGTCTTCGCTCCTATTCATCGCAGCGTGATGTTATATAGCCTTAAGCCTTCCTCGATAAATGGACTATCTAACAAAAAATGAATTTTTCAATTCGAACCAGTAGTTCCTGAGATTAGCGCATTCAAACAAACAAACAAACTCTTCAGCTTTATAATATTAGTATAGATTAAGAGGGTATCCACTCGTAAAAAAAGAGATTATTTAAATTTAACGATACGTACTCGTATTAAAAAAATGGGACTGCTATGTACTGTATTTTGTATTTAAGTACCTTTTATATACATCAAACTAGTTATTACGTTTCGAGATTTGTCGATCTTTGAGTTCAAAAATAAAACAGCCGTTTTACTTTCGACGCATAGATTGACGAATCTAGCAATGTAATAACCGTTTCAATGTATTCAAAAGGTATTAATATACAAAATATAGTACATAGCAGTCCCTTTTTTTAAATATTTGTCGTTAAATTTAAATAATCACAAATTTTACGAAAGGCGCTAGAGGACTCGTTGATACCCTCTTAAAGTACTCTAACGGTGACGATGTATAGGTATGACGTATGATACCTTATATCCAGGGGTGTTGTTCACAAACTCACTCGTGTTCACCTCTTACCGCACACCTCACCCGTTTTTATATGGAAACTGCAGCCAAAATTTGACAAATGACATTTGACAGTTTCTATATAGGGTGTTTTTATTGAATTCCGTTAATTGCTAGGGCACAATCCTGAGATGAATTAAAGTAATATTTTCTAAGACACTAGTATCCAATTCGTACCATTTCTAAGATACACGACATGATGTCACAGCTAACACTTTAATACGACGTTTATACAAACTATTGGGGTTATAAGTTTAAGTTATAGGACCATTTTGCTGGTTGGGATTAGACGATTGGATTATGAGAAAATGATAGTAGGTACAAGCAAACAGCCATAAAATTGTTTTTTTTCGTCATTCTATTAGATGAGACTAATGCCAAACGCTGGTCACTTTTTTATTAAAAATAGCATTCGACATTTGTAAAAAAAAATACGATAAGTAACTACATTTCATTAGCTTGCTTCACGTCGCTGTTAGCCGAAAGCCTTCTTTGCAGTCGGATAAAAATAGAACAAATTAATCTCACAAAGAAAATGAAAGCAATACCAAAATTTCCTCGAAGCAAGAAGTGCATATTTAATGTACTGTAGTAGGTACTTATTGTTCTATTTCGTAGAATAAATAGTTCTAGTGTTTGAAATTGTAGTGGCAATGAACATTAAATTTCATATAATTTGTCTATCTTTGTGTAACATAGCAATGCACCGAGGAGAAGTTTCATAAGTTGCGAAACTTCTATGGAGAATATTCTCTGGAACTTAAACAATCTTATCGTGTCAGGACCGACGTAGACACACGTCATTTTAAATATTATGCCTGCCTGGTTTACTAATATGTGGCGTGTAATATTATATATTACACAAAATGTTAAAGTTCTCATGGGCATATTCTCAGAGAGAACTTTCTAAGTTGCTTTCATGTAATTTCTCGGAAATTTCCGAGAACATTTCTGCAATTTGAGTGAGTGAGTTTATATATAAGTGCATTGAGATTTTTTGAGCAGGCCGAGATTTTATAACACTGGTATTCGATTTTAAATATTCTAGCATGCAAAATTAAGTCCCTCCCTGTACGGATTACTTTGACATAACTCTGGCAACTCAAATAATCTTAAGTATATGTATTCAAACAACCACGCAGTACGTTGACAAAGTATACACTTATATGTACAACTATTATTGAAGATGACTGTACAAACGGGAAATGCTTGCGAATATTTATCGGCTGGCAAACAGGAAGTTTAGACAACGTCAACATTTTCAACTGGGTCACACGAGAAGCCTTCAGAAGCTTACCTTTAATAAGTAAACAAACGATACGGTACATAAATACATACGGTGGGGTGAGACTGAAGATTGCCTTTTGAATTAATCTGCCAGTAGCTGGTTTAGTATAACTAAGGCGAGTACCTGACGTCTGTGCGGGGATGGTATAACCGTAAACCATCAGTATATACTCGTAAACCATCAGTATATACTCGTAAACCATCAGTATATACTCGTAAACCATCAGTATATACTGGTAAACCATCAGTATATACTCGTAAACCATCAGTATATACTCGTAAACCATCAGCAGTCAGCCAAGACAAGTACACAGGCTAGGTTCACACGGCGACTATTCGATTCGACATTTTCTCGCATACGGTTTTACCGTATACGAGACGGCCGTTCACACGGTGCGAGGTCCATTCGGTTTTTTCACATATGCGGTCTTCCCGTATACGTGGCCGCTGTTCACACAGCGTCTATTCTATACGATTTGCCAGCCGCCCCACCGCCGGTCGTTGAATAGACGCCGACATGGATCCTCGTATTCCAATTCTTTTATATTGGTATTTAAGGAGGCATCGGTGCCCGAGAAAATATAGGGTCCATCCTTTATTAAAAACAGGTCTGCATCGAGAAAGATGATTTGAAGTTTTTTTCAACAGCTGAGATATGATGAACGAGTATTCTTCAATTATTTTCGAATGTTAATAGCCAGCTTTGACCATTTATTATCAAGATTGGAGCAGACCACCTTGCCACGTACTAACACTAACATGAGAATCTGCGTCGCAATTTTATTTTTATACTCGTCTAATGATTGATATCATGTTATGGGTCAATCCTACGATACTACTTCGCCAACGACTACACAAACACAACTGCCTGCGCCCGCGCCCCGCCCAGCGCACGTCTCGTATACGAGAAGTTTGTCCGTGTGAACGAAACAACGTAAACACAAGCGCCACTGAGTATCGCATTCGATAAAATCGTTTCGTGAATCTCGCATTCCCGGTGGCAAGACCCTACGGTATACGGTAAAAAATGTATCTCGAATACGAGATTTTCCCGCATAGATGCCGTGTGAACGATTTTCAAAGTTGCCATACAAATTTTGTTGTCACTACGGTACTCGATAAAATCTCGTGTACGGTATACGGGAAAAATTGCGCCGTGTGAACCTAGCCTAACGTCTTTGGCGAAGTAGTATCGTAGGATCGACCCATACTATGGGATAAATCATTAAACGAGTATGGAAATAAAATTGCGACGCAGATTCTCATGTTGGTGTTAGTACGTAGCAAGGTGGTCTGCTCCAATCTTGATAATAAATTGTCAAAGCTGGCTATTGACATTCGAAAATAATTGAAAAATACTCGTTCATCATTTCTCAGCTGTTGAAAAAAAACTTCAAATCTTCTTTGTCGATGCAGACCCGTTTTTAATAAAGGATGGGCCAATATTTTCTCGGGCGCCGATGTCTCCTTCTTAAATACCAATATAAAAGAATTGGAATACGAGGAACCATGTCGGCGGGCACTCAACGACTGGCGGTGTGGCGGTTGGCAAATCGTATCGAATAGACGCTATGTGAACAGCGGCCACGTATACGGGAAGACCGCATACGTGAAAAAACCGAATGGACCTCGCACCGTGTGAACGGCCGTCTCGTATACGGTAAAACCGTATGCGAGAAAATATCGAATAGAATAGTCGTCGTGTGAACCTAGCCTTAGGCTTTCCCGCCGACGTCCCGGTACCGCCGCATACCGGGAAGAATCAGTCCGACCCAGGTCGGACCTATCCGAGTTTCTTGCTGGACTCTTCTCAGCAAGGCTAGATTTAGTGAGGTACCTCTAAATCGGGCCCATATAATGTTTGTGAAGATCTTATGTCAAGATCCATGAGGAACCGAAAGAACTCCTATAATATTATAGACATCTATGACGATTTTGGTGTTTTTAGTAACAGATTGGAGTTGTTTTTTAATACTTTCTTCTGTGTAAAAATGTGTCAAACGGTTAGGCTGTAAGAGTCAAAATAACTTACCAGCATCAATAACAGCTTCATACGCCTTCTCCAACAGAATTCTGCACATGGGATCCATAGTATGTGCCTGCTTGTAATGTACCCCGAAGAATGAAGCGTCGAATTTGTTGACATGGTTGATCTTGCCTGTGCGCTGCGGGATTTCGGGGTGGGCGAGCTTCCAACGACGTGAGTCCCCTGAGATCAGGTCCACCTGACGAAGGGAAAGCAGTAATGGATGGGTTACAAAGTTATTTGATCGCTCTGGTTTAGCGTTTATGGTCTAATAGTATAGGTACATTCCACTACCACTTTTATTCTTTAAATATTATTAAATTTATATGTTAGGGTTCAAAACTGCTAGAACACTTTCTTGGCTTGCTCTTATTTTCTTTACGACTAGACTCAACTAGAGAAAACAAGCGTCTTTACTATAGAGGACAGCGAATCCATTGTTTAGTTTAGTTTATTTATCTCATTGTACCTATTAGTAAAGTAAAGTAAAGTAAAATTTTATTAGTAACATCGTTACAGGTCATTGAATTACATTCATTAGGTATTTATATTTATTTTGTGATAACATTATTTATAATTTATTATTGAATAATTAATTCTCTTATATCATAAAATTGTGACTGTAACAGCCATTTTTTAAGACTATTTTAAATATTTGTGAGGAAGGTGCATCCCTGATAGAGTCCGGTAACCGGCTATATACTAGAGGACCGAGAACGTAGGCTGATCGTTTAGATTTCGCTAGTTTGTGCGGCACGGGGGCGAAGTGACCCGCGTTCATATTGCTACGCAGACAGTATTTCGTGTTCGCCTGTTTTGTCGCGAACTCTTTGCTGTTTATGTGTGTAATATTAGACTAAAAATTAAAATGGACGAAAACAGCTTTCAACATCTTTGAAATTTTGCTCTCTGAGGGAGTCACAAGAGGGTTGAAAGTTTGTTTGGGAAGCAAATATTTTATTGCTTAACCTGAAACTTCGTTATAGACCTCGACTTCTAGTATAAAGGTAAATAACCCCAGCGTTTTCAAAATTTTGTCCTGTGAAGGAATAAAAAGGGGTTCAAAGTTTGTCGGTAGAGGAAATATTGTTTAAACAAGAAACTTAAAACTTCGTGTATATGTCTATAGACCTATCATTAAAGTATAAGTAGACGAAATTCAGTGTTTTTGAAAATTCAACCTTCTGAAGGGTGAAAAGGGGGTTGAGAAATTGTTTTAGGAGTAAGATTTTTTAAGCGGGTAAATTTAAACTTCGTTTATAGAAATTAGTAAGTAAGTAAATAAAAATTTTATTTACTAGATTAAACATGCATTTAAATGTCACAAAAATACAAAATTGGTGTGTTTCTGCAGCTGACTGTGCAGCATTCCACTTAATCAATAATACTTATACATTTGAGAAATTCTCAATCGGGAAGTTTTTTTTTAATTAGTTATCCACAAAACCGCAGCTGATATTCACATTGTATAATACAACTCCATGAAGCGTTTTACAAGATATCACCTGAGGGGAAATTGATCACGGAAATCTGTTGCTAGCTCGTACACTTTTAGCAGGCTTTGCATAATTTTTGAGAGGAAATAGTGTTTTACCTTATTAAAGAGATTCTCCTGCAGATCAACAACGGAGTCAGAGTCGGGGAAATAGCCGGACACGCCCGTGATGAAGACCTCATCGCCGGGGGGAGGGTGCGACAGCCGATGTCCGGACTCCAGTCGGTCTTCTACTTTCGTGGTTGGTGCCATCTGCCAAAGAAAATTAACTATTATTATCACCATCATAATGTTATTCCAGTACAGTTAGATCCTGGAGGATGCCCAAGAATTAGCGTAGGTACTACTTTGTACAGAAGCGACTGCCATCTGACCTTCTAACGGGAGCACATGAACTTATTGGGATTAGGCTTGTCAAGTGAGTGGGAAACTTGAGTGTTAGAAATTCTCAAGACGCCCGAAGGCCTCTAAATTGGCTTGACGACTGACGTCATAAACAGAAGCCGGGATCAACGGCTTAACGTGCCTGTATTTCAAATGATGGGTCTCCAATCGACAGACCTATTTTTTTTTAGTTACATATACTATAGTTAAAGTTGTCAAAATCATGATCAGATTAACATTTTTATATTTTGTATTACCAATTAGAAGTCACCCTGTATAGATAAACCCGGACCTGGGTATGTTCTAAAACTACGACCAACCACCGGGGGATGTGCAGCAGCATCCTTGGAGTGCGGTGGAGATACTGCGATCGCCAACCCGCATGCCAAGCGTGGCGATTATGGCATATACCCCCCGTGAATTTGGGGGAGGCCTATGTCCAGCAGTGGACGTCCTTTGGCTGATATGGTGGTGCCACCACCACCATGGTGTATAGATAAATAAATACTTAAATGCATAAATCACACATCAGCCCTAGGTCGTCCACTGCTGGACATAGGCCTACCCCAATTTCATGCATGGGGGGTAAATGCCATAATCGCCACGCCTGGCATGCGGGTTGGCGATCGCATTATCTCCAAATGCTTAGATACTTATGTCAATTATGTGCAATAAAGTATTGAGTATTGAAAACATCGAAGACTCAGGAACATAATTAGTGCTCATCACCACACAAGTAATGCCCTGACCGGGATTCGAACCCGGGACCTCCGGCTTCGTAGGCAAATTGTTCGTCCAATAACACGTGCGCTACCACCGCCTTTCCTAAAATATTTTAAATAGGTGAAATCTACAACTACTGGGTAGTCGTAAGCAGGTCACGCCCGACGTAATTGGGCGCAGTTATTGTCTATACGTTCAGTCTAGTTCGGTGATTATTCCTCCTTAATAAGACAGTATACCTGTCTTATTTACGATTTAATATTTTAAAAACCTACGTGATGGTAATGTCCATATCACTGTGGTCAATTTGGTAATTCTATGTTGTTATAGTTTAGGAGGAGTACAGTCACAACGAAATACGCGAATCGGGGATTGTCCAATCAACAATTCAACATTTTACATCTATGTATATGTAAATTACTTTCGCTCAACGTATCAGAATTGCGATACAGCGAGGAAATGCCGCCAGCATCCTCGGTACAATGCCTCAAGGGCCCGTTTTAGATTTAACTTAGTTTTAATTTTCTTTATATTATTTTGCTTAAGTATTTTTGTATATATTACCAACAGCGCCAAGAACCATTATGGTTGTCATGATGTACAGTCAGCTGAAGAGAAACCTGACCCCCGCTGCATACAAGCACAGGGGGTCGCGTTTCTTTGCAGCTGACTGTACATATGTTGTCAAAGTGACCTTCGTGCTTTACGCTAAGGAGCATATTCAATCTCTTCTGGAAGAAGAGTTGCCTTGTAAGTGTCACTTACGTTCACGAAGGATGGCGTTTAAAGGGTTAATAAAAAGGCGCACTTACCTGTAACGCTGTTAGCCCTAATCCTATACTTATGGAATTTGACTACCTTTTTCCTCAAACACTTAATCCAGACTAAATAAAATCACTCGATAAAAATATACACGGTAAATAAAATTATGCTTAATCAATGCAGATGTAAACGAATAATTAAAATATGCTGACGTTTTTTAACCCCGGGGTCGCGTTCACAATAAGCTCAACTCAAAATACCATCATAATGATACTATTTTAATCCTTATTACATTATGATTAGGTCTATTTTCAATTGCTAAATTGTTGTTAATTTGTTCCTGCTTTCAATTGTTCATAGCTATGTGGGCATAGATTTTTTTTGTAATTCTTAGGTTACTTCCTGACGTGGCGGGGCGGGATAGACATACATGTAGTAGTTATTTATTAGTAGTAGTATCTTTGAGGTGATTTGAAGTCGCCTAAGTAAGTAGGTACGTCAATCGAATTACAATTTTAGCACTGAATTTTCGTTCCAATGATTACTAAATTTAAGTGAAAGTGCGGTAAAAAAACTTTCTTTTTAACTTATTACCCGGGTCTTCAGAAAGGAGGAGGGTACCTTATAATTTTTTCACGTATCTCTATCCCTTACTTATAAATTTTTCGTTCTTTAGAAAACAATGAAGAAGCTTTATGTTTCCTTCGAATATAATTGAAATCCGTTCATATTAAACAACGCTACAGCAAGCTGTATGCCCCATTTTTCCTCCAATCGAAAAAGTTCACAACCACTGGGTGAAGAATCAGCTACTTAATATTTCCTCCGAATTGGATTGAACCCCTTTCATTGACCGAACGAGCGAAGCGTCTCAGTTTCAGCTTTCGACAAAAAATCTTTCGTATGTCTATCTGTCTGTTCGGAGGTTCTCCTCTACAGGTCGCATTTCTCAACCGATTCTCGTGAAATTTTGTGAGCAGGTTCGATAATTATATAGAGTTTTTTTGTTGAGTCACCTTTTGGTTTTTTTTGTGAGGTCTACAGCTCACGGCCACTAACTAGTAAATAAGTAATGCTAGAGCAAACTTCCCTCCTTTTTGCCCTCATTTTCAACCAAGTCTAAAAAATCTCTCGATAAAAAATCCATTAAATCGAAGAATATGTTTGCCAAGTTTTTTGAAGATCAATTCAAAAATTCGGCCTCTAGCCCGGAACAACATCTGGACAAAAGTAAAGTCGGCCAGTCCTGAGGGCGTATAACTTCGAAAATCGAAATTCATATCGTGCCGTCCCTTTCACTCTCGTGTTATATACCATATGATGGAAAGGGATGGCACGATACGAAGTTCGATTTTCAAAGTTTGGAGTAGGCCCTCTGAAATGGATACCTACTTCGCTGGCTCCACTCTCTTGGTCGATGATCGTTTTCATCTGATAAGATAAGAACCCTTAATGTCACATATCCAGAATTACATAAGAAAATAAGACAAAATTACAAAGAAGAAAAACAAAAAAAAACAATTATTTATTTATAAGAACAAAAAATTTGAATATATTGGGCGAAGGGTTTCCAGTCTCAGCGTGTGCCGGGCCGAAGGTGCCCGGCGCTGGTTTTCAGACCGGTCCCAGACTAAGACGGTCGGAGCCTACCTACCTGCAATACCTAAAACTGGCACTGAAAAGTAATTTTCATGTGCTCTGCCTACCCCTTTCGGGAATATAAGCGTGAGTTTATGTATGTATATATGTAACCTATTTACAATACCTACAAAGTACCATAAATAACTTCATGCAGTAAACAACCATTCTGTTTCACGTCAATGACCTCAGCCGTTGAATTCATCAACAATTAAAATAATTCACCATCAAAGTACTTATTATTCGTCGGACAACATTCGTGTTGTACAGAGAATCACCCATACAAATATACAAATACATTATTTCTGTATAGCAAGTACCTACGATAAAACCACCTATAAGTGAGCTTTTCTGACGTGTATCTATATTTGCATATTCACAGTTGACTCATCATTTTGTTTTAAAAACAATGAAAACGATTACAGCAATTACGACTGTAACTCCTAAAACGTAGTGCCTAGTTTTGAGTGTAGTTATAGTGGCCATTTTCATAGACAGTAAGCTAAAGACACAGTGTTTTGATTAAGAAAAAAAAAACAAGATATCTATTCAAAACTTTATACTTAGCATGTTTTATTCTAAGTCAAAGTATGTACTTACTCGTACTTAAACTCATTTCTTTATATTAATTAACAATTAGTCTCTGTATACTCTGTACCTTATTTTCGTTATGAACTACGTGCGATAAGTTACAGTACTTACCCAAAGAGTTATTCTGTTAAAACACTAGAAATGCATGACTACATAAATATATCAACTTTATTGCATAAGTCAGAAGGCACAGTTCTGTGTCACCAGAAATCCTTTCGATGGTTACAAGTTTTAAGAAAATGAGAAAAGCGCCTCGTAAATAAAGGTTATTCGTGTCTAGTAAGCAAAAGACAGCGTCGTCTTTTGCAAAGCTTTCCAAAGGTACTTTCAAGATTACCTAATCCTGCAAAGGAGTGTTTGGGCACGTAGCGGCTAAATTTAGTATATTACTGTATGGACGATTACAAATTTGCTTATTTGTATCCGGCAATAAGGCCTATATTTACATAAACCTTATAGACTAACCCCCTTATTCATAAAACTTAACAAACCTCTGTTAACTAAAAGTTGTTTTGTCCCTTTCTCACAAACATAAATGTCAAAGTGACAGATAAGGACAAACCAACTTTAGCGGCTTGTTAACTAGTAGAGGCTTGATGGACGTTTATGAATAAGGGGTAAGACTATAGTATTTTATACAACAGTTACATAATAAGAGAATTATTATGTAATTAAAGACTCGTGAATTTTAAGACCTAATTATGTAACGTTGCATACAATAATTTTTCTCCGACACCAAAATAATTTGATTTAAATAAAAAATCGATATGGTGGCAGAATACGAGCACTGACGTGTGCGTATTTTAAAAAGTTAAAAAAAATCAGTTGTATAGTAACGTATGAAAATCCATTTTGATTCTCCCAACAGTATATAATGACTTGTCTATGGTATAGACTTGCAGTTATTAAAAAAAGTCTATTGTTTTAATACCACTGTCAGTCATTTAACTGACAGATTATAAATTCGGGGCTCGGATTTTTCATGGCACGGTAAGATGAAAGAAAACTATGGAGTCGATATTAAGACTCATATTCATACTCACTCATTTTCTTAGTCCCGAAATACTTTTATCGCTTTATCAGGCTTACAGATCGAAAATGTCAATCGAAAGTTAATAATATTGTGTGTGTGTAATGTGTTAAGTTAATAATGTCCCCTAATATTTATTTATTTTATTTATTTAATCTTACTTAATGTAATTAAAATGTTTTTTGTAGTACGATGTGGGAAGTGTAATGTTATTCCCTTAACTCGGTAAAGGGTTACATTTATCACGTACATTAACAACTTAGTTAAGTACATAGTTATACAGACTATTTTGTTGCGGTAGACGTAATTGCTGAGTACTGGCCGCTTTATCAAATATCATGTGCATCGTATGTCAATCATTAACGTGTCATTTAATTATATTGCAATCGGTGCGTGAATTATTACGCGAACAATATCAAATCCGCAAGTTATTGCAATTTTTTAACATATTTTGGCCCTGAAACAATTAAAGATAAATTGGAGAAAGTACTCAATAGAAATCCGGACTTCACAGAAATAAGGCAGATGGCAAGTATTTACTCAAAAATTTGAGCGAGTTCTTGAATTTACTAAGCTAACGTCTATTAATATAGAACGATCTTTTTCAAGTCACAAGTGGATTTTAAACCAATATAGAACCCGTTTTACTCCAGAAAATATCGAAAAAGTCGCCATTACTTATTTTACAATCGTAATCTTGATATGGACAATACACACGCCATCCATTTTCAAGATTTTGAAGCATTCATTCCAGTATCCTCAATATTATTTTTTAAAGTATAGCAGATTTTTTTAAATATAAAATATGATTAATTCAACTGAAATTTATAATTCCGGTATTATTTAAATGAATGAGTATGAGTATGAATTTGAGTTACATTTTAGCCTTAATATCGACTCTATAGCTTTCTTTCATCTTACCGTGCGATGAAAAATCCGAGCCCTCATTATAAAGCTGGAGTAGAATAACATACAAATATATATAATGCACATAAATAAATATTCATAATGAAAATGCCTAAATAACGGAGTTATGATAATATTGCAATAGTTATATATGATACAGAAATTTTGCTTCGTATTTTTAAAGGGGGTATATGTATCTTTGTTGCTATTTTCAATTTCAGTTCCGTTACTAACGCTAGATGGCTATATAATAAAAGTGTCGGTATCGGTGATTATCAACGACATACCAAAGCTTGCTAAAGCATACTACAATTTTTCTACTCCTGACAGCAGTATTAAACTTTTAATTCAAATTCTATATCATAGCCAAGTCATTGTATGATTGGTGGGAGAAGCAAAAGGGAGTTCCATACATTATTAATATTATTATACAACTGTTTTTATTTTATTTTAAAAGAGGCACACGTCAATGCCCGTATTCTACCACCATATCGATTTATAATTTAAAATCAAATTATTTTGCTGTCGTAGAAAATTATTATATGCAACGTTACATAATTAGGTCCAGTACCTATGGCGTTCAATTTCTCCTGAATGAATAGGGTCAATCCGGATACACGATCGCCAACCCGCATGCCAAGCGTGGAGATTATGGCATTTACCCCCCATTAAATTGGGGGAGGCCTATGTCCAGCAGTGGACTCCTTGGACTGATATGGTGGTGGTGGGGGTACACGATCGTTGTACGGAACCCTCAATGCGCTGTGTTGAGAGTGAAACCTGCATATTATGTCTCTAGCTGTCATCAGAACGAATCCTCAAAGTCAAAAACCGGCCAAGTGCGTGTCGGATCACGCACAAAAAAGGTTTCCATATATTTCTATATATCCCTAATAGTCCACATTTAAAATCACTACACAATACTTGAATCGAAAAAGGTCGTGTCTTCATAGGGAACTCACGGCACTTAAGTCCTTTTGTTTGGGCAAGACAGTTTTTCAGTGATAACCAAAAACCGTTAGACATATCCTTGTTCAAACCAAAAATCCTTGAAAGTATTTATGAATGTACACCACCTCAATATTGTTTTCATACTTTTAAACTTGATAGTTTGGAAATAGGGGGGGGGGGGGGGGCACTTTTTAACAGCTAATATCTCGACAACAAATTGAAAACCCCAATATTGTTTTTAAAGGCCGATCCCCCTCCTCACGCCTATATGATTGAAGAAACATCTCGCATGCATCATTTAAATAATATTTTTTCGTAATTTTGCATCACTTTTCGGTAGCCGTTCATAGAATACACCTTTCTACAAAATGTAATAAGTGTAGTGCTTATAGTTTTCGAGTAAATCAGCTGTGAGATACGGAGGGACGGACAGACATGACGGTGTAAGTCCATAAGCTACGGTATCTATTCACAATCAAGCAGACCCTAAGATTTTTTGCCACGTCGTTGAAAAAAAAACTTATAAAGATTATCCGTTATTGAGTAATAAATCAACCAACCTTATTAAAACACAAAAAAACTTTCACAAAACTGAACTGTTCTGTCCGGAATCGAACCTGTACGTGAACACCTGCAGGCACCCACTACTCGTCTGGTCGCCGCCACCACACCGCGGTGGTTATAAAACGGACAATTAAAAAAGATTTGCATACAGGGTGCTCGATAAATGGGGACGATTGAATTGAAATGCTGGAGCGTTCGTGGCCCAGCGGCGCCCGCGTACCGCGTGCGGTATGCGAGGTTAAGCAATGTCGGGCGAGGTCAGTCCTTGGATGGTGACCGCTTTGATTGGTTACTAACTGAGCGCTCCCGTGCTTTGGAAGGCACGATAAGCCGTTGATCCCGATTGCTGTCTATGATAGCAGTCGTTAAGCCAAGTTAGAGGCCTCCGGGCGGCTTGAGAACTTCTAAAAGTCAAGTTGCCCACTCACTTGACAAGCCTAATTCCAATAAGGTCTAGTTTCCCCCTCGGGTTGGAAGGACAGATGGCAGTCGCTTCCGTAAAAACTAGTACCTACGCCAATTCTTGGGATTAGGTAGCGGACCCCAGGCATCCTTCAGGATGCAACTGTACTGGGAATAACGCTAGGAGGATGATGATAGAAGTGAACTGTTGACGGCGTAGTGCCGCACTAGTCATGCCATAATGTTTTTTTTTATTACGACATCGGTGGCAAAACTGGCAAACAGTAGTACGGCCTGATGGTAAGTGGTCACCGCAGCCTATTTACTCGTTTTACTCGTTTACTAGTAATGTCGACTTAGCGTTCATAGTTTTCCTTTTGTATACATATCCCACAATTATCATTTTCTTCGTATACCCCAGTAGTAACTGTTTAACTGGAGAGGGGGGGGAGGACACTTGACCACACGGGACTCCAACAAAAATTAGCAAATAAAAATTAATAATAATAAGTATCACGCAAATGGACAGCTAATTAAAAAATATAGTTTAAGAAAGCTCACATATTTTATATAGAAAACTCCAGTGAGTTTGAGACATATTAAATATAATGAAACGGGTCACTCACGTCTTTAAGGTCGAATATCGCTCGACATGTTTCAGACCCGTTCGCGGTCCTTAATCATGAGCACCTATCGCGGCGGCATTAGGTAGCGGACCCCAGGCATCCTTCAGGATGCAACTGTACTGGGAATAACGCTAGGAGGATGATGATAGAAGTGAACTGTTGACGGCGTAGTGCCGCACTAGTCATGCCATAATGTTTTTTTTTATTACGACATCGGTGGCAAACAGTAGTACGGCCTGATGGTAAGTGGTACCATAAAAAATGTTAAATTAAGATTTTATTATATTTATTATATTATAATGGTCGGCGTGATTGATATGTATACTGATGCCAAATTACATATGTATACTTAAGCCGCGGACAGACAGACGGACATGGCGAAACTATGAGGGTTCCTTGTCTACTACGGACTCCTAAAAATGATGTTTTCTCTTTCTAATTAATAAAATTGACGGCCTCAACTACGAATAAATGAACTTTTTTTAAAATAATCCGAAATAAAAGGACTTGCTCACATTGTACCTAAGTCATATAACACATCGGTACAAAAATGCACTTTTTTTGCTAAGTAATATTTTAGTTACAAAAAACAATTGACGCATGTTCAGGATTCTCTAAATAACCGTTAATTACAAAACATCACTCAGAACCCAAACGGCTTAAGACACATATACATCCAACGATCACATACGACTCATTGTCTATACTCGTAAGATCTGCAAATTCTATATAATTCTATATCACAAAACGTGACATGATACCCGGAGCGCGGATTAACATGCTTGTACTTAAGTGACATAGTTACATATACCTTTCTCCGCACTTACGACCTTTTTAGGTCACTAAGCGGGATCAGCGGGATTATGTTTGCGTTAGAGAAGCTTTTAATAGAAACAGTACTGTAGGAAACTGGATTATAGCGGTATAAACCGCTGTATACGTTGTATAGAGTCGTCACTTAAGGGCAAATGTCCTGTCACGTATTATGGACATCATTGGGGTTTGGGACTAAAGGGTATTTGAGTGACAAACCCAATATTAAAATGATTTAGGGTTAATAGACGAGAGCTAATTAATTAGCTACATCCAAGATAATTGAGATATTATACGGATTTCACGATTAAAAAAATTATTCAGAAAGAATCCTCTGTGTGGTCTAGTAAATAGGTAATTTTTGAAGGCTTAATACTCTAAAACTAGGCTATCAAGATTTCTGGAACGAAATATCGAAAAGATTGGAATATCGTTAACATTTTCTTATTATAATTGATGTATATTTAATCACATAACGTAACACTATAAAAGAACATTGCAAAAACAAACTTAAAACTAAGAGCTACCTATAAATAAAAAATATCCTCCTAATCAGTGCCGATGGGTAGTGTGCCTAGGAGGCTGGCCGCATTGCCACGCTGTATGGCGACACTTATGCGTTGTGCAAAGTATTGGCCGGCCCTCTGGTCACCTGTAGCTTCGATAAGCCACTCCGCAAAATCTTTGTGAATGCGGCGCGCGCTCGGTCCCCACGGCCCCAGAGTCTCGACTGCAAACGCCTCAAATATGTATCCACTGCCAAGGTTGGTGTATTTGTGTTGGTGTGTTTGGCTTTGCCAGCATTTTGGCTGGTCCTTGGAAGGTGAGACGGTGCAGGGTGTCTACACATGCATATAGCATCCCAGACCAGGGGCCGTCCCATCCTCCAAGGCACCAGCGTCATGCCGTCGGGTCTCTTGCCGTCGTCCCTTGCCAAACCAACGGGTTCTCGGATGGCTGGAATTTTGATGCTGACAAGGGCCCTTCGGATGACATCGTTTATGTTGGCGTGACGGGGTATGTGCCCAGTGCTTCTACCGCAGGAGAGGCCGTGGTGACCCAAGCTATCTACCATCGCACCACATTAGTACCGATGCGGAGCGTTTCTTGCTGCCCCAATTCGCAAACTAGTCGCCAGTCTAAAGATTGAATTATCTAAGAGTGTGCCTATAGATGATGAAGGCAGAGCCTGTAGTGACAGACCCGACTCCCACTCCGTTTTCTCGTTCGATTTCGTTGATTCATAAATATAATTAAAAAAAATATTCAAAAATGAGGCTGCTTTCTACTTTAAGTCTTCATGTTTTTCAGTCTTATGAACAATATTTTGTGATATTTGTCCACACTTTCAGGAAAAAAACCTGAATAGGTTTTTAGTAATCTAAAACTTAATTCACTTTTTTTTATGAATCGCCTGATGGTAAGCGATTAGCGCCACCCATGGACACTCGCAACGCAACACCACAGGGGTTGTAAGTGCGTTGCCGGCCTTTAAGATGGGAGTACGCTCTTTTCTTGAAAGTTTGAATTTTTCAAAATAATGATCTGTTTTAACAAAATCTTATTTTCATGACTATTTTCACATCGATATTGAACTATTTATCATTAGACAACAAGAAATTTTGTCAGACACCTTAAACAAGAACTATTTAATGTCGTGCGACGTTCCAAAACATGACACTTGGAACACAGCGATTTACTTTAACGTTGCCACGTGTTGCCACGGGCCCTTATCCCCTAGACAATATGAATATCAAAGCTGAAAAAGTGAAGCCGAAAGGGCTTTGAGCTCAAACATGAGAAGTTTGGTAGACAGAATATTATATGACATAGACACACCAGCTGTATCTTAATTCCAGGCAAAATGTATTGGAAAATACTCCGTAAGTTGTTGACCTGTTGTAATATACATTGATATAAAATTTCAGAGCTGAGCTACAGAGCCGGCAACCAGAGGCAGTCCTTTCGTTTGAAGCGATTTATTTTAGACAACGCGTCGTTATTTTACAGAGTCCATATGACCATCCTTGATTTCCATCATCAGTCAAGGGGATCGATTCGAAACGTCCATTTGTAACCCAATTACCTATTCTCTTCTAAAGTTGTGTCGACCAAGCTTTTCAACTCTATTTAAAAATTGAAAAAGAGGTAGATCAATTGCTTGGCTGACTGTACCGCAAAGAGCCACAGTTTACAGTCAAGTTCATTGACACCTTTCATGAAACCCGAAAATAAACAAACACCCTGTATGTTTCACTTCAGGCTGGACTTGAAGTTTAATGTCACTGGACCGTGCGATATAGGTGATTTTTCGTAATGACTAAAGCCACGTTTGGAGAGACATCGCTTTAGACATACACACACACACACAGCGGTGTCTCGCTCGCATGCGGCGTGTAGTAATCGCCCAAGATCGTAACTTTGAAAAGTACATACTCGTATATTTTAAGTACGCGTTGTTTGAAACGCTGTACTGCCCAGATTTGAAAACAATTAGGAATGGCTTGAAGCTCTGAGATGCTACCATGAAACGAAAACGAATGAAGTTCTCCCTCTCTGTCGCACTTGCATATTCGAGTGACAGAGAGGGATTCGAACTTCGTTCGTTACTGAGTTGTCGGGCGCGGCCGTAACGCTGCTGCAGCTACTTCGGAAGGCTAAGTATTGTTAGTAGAATTAGTTAGATTTACATTAAATAAAATATGTTGATCATAATGGAGCGACAAGCTCTTTAAATATGGTATTTGACAATACATATACTTGTTTCTCTGATTATAGGTGAAAAGAGCAGGCGGCTCTTCTGATATAAGTACTAAGATAGGATAGGAGGTTCCAACCTTTATTATAATGTGTAAAATTTTTCTTAACCAATAAAGCATTTTTAATTTTTATGATTTGACTTTGTACCTCAGCCACCTCAAGCAATTAATTATTATACAACACGTTTGCTGTCTGTGCCAAAAAGCACTAAAACTTGTCTCAAAAATTAAATTATTGGTTCAGACACAAACATTAACGGTTTCAGAGGAATTTCCTCCCTTGGACGCTCCGGTTGTGGAATGAGGTCCCTGCTGAGGTTTTCCCGAGGGGCTACAGAATGGGGTTCTTCATGAAAGGAATGTATACATTTTTAAACGATAGGCAACGTGCATGTGACACCCCTGGAGTTGCAGGTGCGCTTGCCATCAGGCGGGCCGTACGCTTGTTTTCCACCGACGTACATACTATAAAAATATGTCTCATGCCAAATAAGTTTTATAAAAAAATCCCTGGTTATTTAAAACAAATCACGATATGGAAGTATCACAGCGGCATTATACGGTACACGCGGTATTGTATGCAAAACAGCTTTCAGTGCCCCACCTGGATGGAAACCCCTGACCTCTGCCGCCTATATTACCGCCATAGGAATACGTTTCGAAAATACCACTATTGACGGAGACCGTCAAAAACCTTTCAATTACCAATGGGAATACAATTTTCTCGAACATGCAATGAATTGAACAAACGCCATGTTTGACATTAAAATTAGAAATAAATTACTTCCCGTCCTAGGCCTTCAATTTTGTATGAAATTCCTTTACAGGTGGAACAACTCGGGAGTTCTCCCGAGTTTAGCCTGCAAAGTAATACTTTGAAGCCTGTTATAACGCACGTAATCACGAAATTTCATTGCATGGTTGAGAAAATATAATTACATAACATAAAAATGGTAAACAACACATGGTCTTATCGCTAAAATGCGATCTGATCCAGACAATCTTTGAGTAGCCGAAACGAGCCAATAGTACATTTCTACAGAGGCCGGGACGAAAGGGGTTGCCGGCCGAAGACATATAAAGTAGAGGCCGCGCCAAGCGAGGCCGGATAGGTCTGAGGCGGACAACCCCATATTTCCCGCCGAGGTATGTATAGTGCTTTTTTCAAACATGCAATGAAATAAACAACAAAAAAAAAACAGTTTTATTTTTAAAACGCATAGTGGCAGAATGTCATGATGTCTGTGCCACAAATTTATGTGGAATGGAAATTAAAAAAGAGGACTTTGCCGGCCTAGGCCTGCAAGATTTGTATGAAATATCATTAACGACCTCTTGTCCTAGCTGCGCCTGAAACGTCATACTTTGCAGCCTATTATAAAGAACATAACATCAATATTTCATTGCATGTTTGAGAAACGTAAATTAAAATGGACTTTATGGAGTTTTATAACTTTTTTTAAACCCTTTCAAGATTGTTAATAAAAACATTGAATTGGATTTGAATTGAATTATCCTTACCTAATAAATGGGCTTTATACGAAGTTTAATTAGAATCCTGAAAAGTAATCGGTTTCATAGAAATGAAATGAAATGAAACCGATTGTGAAATGAAAGTTATGAATATGACTAAAATTGTTCAGCCATGAGAAGTGAATCCTAAACAAAGTTCACAACTTTACTGTGACATACACTTATTGTGCCTAACTAAAAAGGTTTTTCACTGTTACACAAAAGTATAATATTCTGATAGAAGACTTCTTTCCATTTTTAGAAATAATTAGAACTGCTTTCACAGACTTTGGAAAATTTACTGCCTGAACTATGAATCGAACATGCTAAAACGTTTAAAAATCGTACGTACTGTATTTTTGTTATAACAATTGAAAGAGTTATTTCATATCACTTGTTTTTCCCTTAATAACTTTGCATATACTAATCTAATTAGTTTTTAATACATTTTTGTCGGTTCGATTCCTGGTACAGGCAGGCCATTTTTGTAAAACCTGTGAATGCAGTTCTAATTCTTTTTATTTATTTATTTTTATTAAAAATGGCATTGCTCTTCGCTAGCATCTAGCCAGGGGGCAAACATAAGGCCGACGATGCAGCGAGCTCACCTAGAAGATGCCTATTCACTCGAGCCTTAAAAAGTCCAAATTATATAAACTCGGAAACAAACGCCGGCAGAGAATTCCAAACCTTACAAATGAAATAAGTTTTTGGTCTAAAAAATTTATTTTTGGTACGAGCTTTTCTTGCCGACTGTACTTTTTTTCACAATCATAAACTACTTGTTGAGTCGGTTCGAATAAGCTCAAACACGATAGGTTTATCTTGTGTAGTTTATGAATTGCCATGACGACCTTCTGTCTCCATCATCAGATCAGCTCTATGTCATAATAATATTGCATTGTCATCCGATTTATACATGCATGCAAAATTTCAGCTCAATCGGAAACCGAGAAGTGGCCAAATTTAACTTGCAAGATTTGATTACAGACCGACAGACAACGGGACAGGTGAAACTAAATAAAAGCTTGTAAATGAGATTTTCTTTCTTTGAAATGTCCTATTATCAATATTTAAATTACTTCCTCTCTAATGCCGTGGGACATCCTAACTTCGACTGTGTAGTCCGCTGTAAAAATATGCATGTCCGTTTCGTTCATAAATATTTTCGCCAGACCTTATTAGCCGTGAATAAAGTTAAAAGAAGATATTTTTGAACGGGCTAATCGTATTTACATTTTTGCAGCTGACTGTCCATTGTATTTGTATTTAAGACAAGGCTACCGTTCCTGAATGGACTCAAGTCTAAGCCTAGATCCAGCCCAGCACAATCACAGGATTACTGCTAAGTCCATATGGGGAAATAGTAGAAAGCATTGAATAGTGGTAGATTCCACATGTTACAATTTAATTATAACATTATATACTTATAGAATATATTCCACGTACTTTCTTACTAGTTTCGTAAAAGAAACCTCCCATTTAATTTTAAAACATTTTTATTTCTATTATTTGTTTGTTTGTTATTTAATTGTTAATTGATGGCTATGTTATGTTATCTCCGCTACCCAAAGGTTGTTGTTAGGAGATCGCTCTGTAGAGATAAGATTGCGTGTTGTTTGCATCTACTTATTGTTGTTATGTGCTGTAAGTACCAAAACTGTTATCGAAGAGCGGAATTTCCTGCCACAAGTGTATTTTCACTTACCTATACTAGGAAATTCCAATCTTGACTTCTTTTGTTACCGAAATAAATATTTTGATTTTGTTTTTCATTTTTGACTGTGCTTTTAGTTGAGTTGTGCATTAATAGTACATTACGATACAAGTGCAGAGAACAGAAAATTCGCAACGAGTGGTGATAAATTAAAACACGACCGAAGGGAGTGTTTTAAATCGACACGAGTTGCGAATTACCTATTCGCACGTGTATCGTATAAAGTTTTACAGTACATATGGCTCTTTAAAGTTTCGACATATGCACGTAACCTGCTGATTACCGCACTCGTGCGGTAATCTAGCACCATGTGTACTGTAAAGAGTATTTGTATTGTATTGTATAGTGAATACATAGTTACAGTTGAAATGAATGGTTTAAGCAAGGCGATTAATTTCGTATAAGTAAATCGGTTTAATGGAAATGTTTGTACCGAACGTACACACAAGTAGTGAAAGGTTGTTGACGTTGACAGAGAGGCGTTAATTGATTTAACTTAATTTAAATACGCCAGCCGAATGCGTAAGCGGAATTAATAGACACATGAAAGTTAATGACACTTGCTACATCGAGTTAATGACATTCGTTGTAGTTAATAATAAGTTTAACTACGTGCAGTACAGTCGCTTAATTCCCAAAATCACATTTGTTTTTGGACATAATCACGTAATAGAAAATGACAATTTACAAATATTTCACCCATAGTCAAATTAGCAACTTTTTCTTCTTCAACTGCCATGCGTTAGGGCGTCGGTGGCCAGCCTTGCAAAGTCCTTCCTATTTTTGGCAGCGTCCTTGATGCCTGTCCATTTCTTAATAATGTCGCGCCAGTTCATCCCCATTCTTCCCTTTCCCCGTTTGCTCTCTATTTTTCCTCCTATTATAACTCTCAATAAATTATATTTCTCATTTCTATATAAGTGTCCAAAATATAAAATTTTCCTACATTTAACTATGGCTAGTACTTTCTTTTTCTTCTTCATTGTTATTAGAATGTGAAAGATGATGATGTGAATGTTTGTTGTTCTTTCAGCAACTTTTTTCGAGACGTCAAAAACGCTCGTTTAGTATGAAGTTTGTAGGGAAAGGTGCCTAATGAAGTCACAATTTTCTATAATCAAACCTCGTCCTTTTTTCATGTTTAAATATTTAAAAAAGATTGCATAGTAGTCTGAAGTTACATTTTTTCCCAGTATGTTCGTATGATATGTTTATTGGTAACGTGAAAATAGTATTTTATGTAACAGTTACATGTTAAGGGTTCTTAACATTCGAGAGTCGCTGTAATAAAACGAGCGTAGCGAGTTTTGTTATTAAAGACTCGAGAATTATAAGACCTAATTAGAAATGTAACGTTGGAGACAATATTTTTTCTACGACAGCAAAATAATTTAATCGAAATTAAAAATCCATATGGTGGCAGTATACGGGTATTGACGTGTGCCTGTTTAAAAAAAATATAAAGTTGTATAATAATGTATGGAAATCCATTTTGATTCTCCCGCCAGTCAAATGGCTTGTCTATGGTATAGACTTGCATCTGTATAAAACTTTTATTGTTCTTTGGTTGTCTGGTTGAGATCGCTTAAAGAGATAAGACCGCCTGTTATTACCATTTTTTTTAGTAAGTCAGCTACTGTATCAACTTTTCACTAAGTGGTGCAATAAAGAATATTTATTATTATTATTATTGTTTTAATACTACGTCAGTCATTTAATAGACAGATCATACCTAATGCTGAAGTAGAAAAAAAAATAGTGTTGTGAAATATCATATTAGTTGCATTTTGCAATCCAATAACATGACGTTCTGTTTTCAAATTTACGCCTGACGAATTTATAATTCCGATTTAATTTTATTTAGATTATGACAAAAAGTCAAATCGCAATATAAATGAATTAATTATTAGGCTTATTTTACCTACATTGAGACAATAGGTCTCCTTAACTTTTTGCGGTAAGTTTAATTTTTAGTGAGTTACTTAATAATAATAAGAAAGCGGAACAACAGTATCACCTTCGCGTGTTACCTACCGCCGATACCCGAAGTGTCTTTCTCAAATCCTAATGTTATTCTAAGAGTTAACGGACTTGTAATTGGTTTAAATCGTATTTTTTTTGTACATAGTTAAGGATTTAATTATGTCTAGGTACATTTTATTTTAATTAATTTCCGTGTGATGCGGAAGTTATATTGTAGCACAAAAGCAATAATACCATAATGGCGGACTTATTTAGAGCCTCAAGACATTCTCTTTTTACTAGCTTTTATTTAACTTACACTGTTCGTAGGTATGTAAGTATGTAAATATGTTATTGTGTAGTTGTCATCAAAATTTGCAACCCCATTTTCAGCCACTAGCCGATATCTGATTGAGCTGAAATTTGGCATACTTAGGTAAGTTCAGTGACAATTAATAATATGGTTCCACGGAGCTGATCTGATGATGGAGACAGAAGGTGGCCATACGACTCCTAAACTACACAAGATAAACTCATCGTGTTTGGGCTCATCCGAATCGTCTCAACGAGTAGTTGATGAGTGTGGAAAAGTACAGTCGGCAATAAATAATTGAAAAAAAAAATTCTTTTTTACACAAACTTATATATCAAATAATTTTAAGTCCATAATATGTTTCATATCATTAGGAAGTAGGTTGTACTGTAACACTTTTCTGTTAAAATGGTCTATGTCCAATCAGGACCCGGGTATGTCCTAAAACTACGACCAAGACCACCGGGGGACGGGCAGCAGCATCCCTAGAGTGCGTTGGAGATACTGCGATCGCCAACCCGCATGCCAAGCGTGGCGATTATGGCATATACCCCCCGTGAATTTGGGGGAGGCCTATGTCCAGCAGTGGACGTCCTTTGGCTGATATGGTGGATGTCCAATCAGGTTGATGTAAGGCCAGCTTAATAGGGTCGACAATTACACATGCTGGGATTGGGACCCATGGCCTCTATAATTGTAATGTGTGTGTTTTTAATCCAGGATTATGCTATAAAGATTATTTCCTTAATTTCTTTCTTTTAGCAGTATTTTAGTTACACTCTGTATATGTACGATTGTGTCCATATGAAATGTAAAAGCATTTCATTTCAGCGTAAAGGGTTACCCATAAATTTCAGTTCCACTTCAGCAAAAGAAAGAAACACCCTTCCGGATGTCCGGAAAATGTTCACTGTTCAAAATGGTCTGAACTTTACTCTAAAGCTCTCAAGTTACCCTCAAGCTCCGTGGAAGATGAAAGCTCGGGGCGGAAGCGTAGCTTTCACCCTTACTCTACTTTTGTAAAGCTTGCGGTTCAGCGAATACGAACTTTATAAAGGCATTTGTTAAAGTTATGAGTCGTTTTGTGACAATTTGTTTTTCTTTTTTTATGACATAGGAGGCAAACGAGCAGATGAATCGCCTGATGTTAAGCGATTAGCGCCGCCCATGGACACTCGCAACAGGTTTTATTAAAAGTATCTACAATGGATATTTAGTTGCACCACGTCCGTAGGGAGTACCCACCGTTACCCTACACGTGACCCCTGGGTGGTGCTAAAAGTGCAACAAAAACTGGCAACCGTACTTGTCTTCTCGAAGATCTCACGGTTCGTAAATAAATACCATACGATTAAATAAATATATGGATATTTCCGGATTGAGTACCTTGTGATAAGTAAAGCTTGAAATGCACAGAGCGCGGCGCAGCGTCGTTGCGGGACGAAGACGGTTTTAGCGGTAAAGCGTAAGACCAAAAATACAATACCGCAACCGCTCCGCATCGCGTCGCGCGGGCTCTTTGCGTTTTATTAACCGACTTCAAGATTTCAAAAGAGGAGGTTATCAATTCGGTTGTATGTTTTTCTTTTTTTTTATGTTACTCCACAACTCCGTCATTTCTTAACTGATTTGGAAAATTCTTTTTTTTATTGTAAGTATATATATTCAAGTTGGTCCCGTTTTTGTCAAAACGCAGTTCTGATGATGGAATCCATGAGGAATCGAGGGAACTCCTCAAATCTTTAAGGCAAACATATAGTGATTTTTGTGTTTTTATCAACAAGTCAAGCATTTGCATCCAAAAATGTGACATTGGATGAAGTGGAACTGCTGATGATGATCAGAACAGAACTCTTCAACGACAAAAAGTTCACGTTTGGCGATTTGTCCTCCTAGCTGTGTTTGTTAAGCAATTTCTATTTTCACGGTTAATTTTTGTCATGCTTGATTTCTGATGATGGGATCCATGAGGAATTGAGGGAACTCCTCAAATCTTAAAGGCAAACATATAGTGATTTTTGTGTTTTTATCAACAAATCGAACATTATCATACAAAAATGTGACATTTGATGAAGTGGAACTGCTGATGATGATCAGAACGGAACGACGCGTAGTTCGCGTTTGGCGATTTGTTCTCTTCGTTTTGTTTGTCAAGCAAACAAGGTTATTCCATGATTCCATGAGGAATTGAGGGTACTTAGTCTTCTACCATTATAAACATACTTATAGCCATTTTTATTTTATTATATGGAATCTAAGAGTGCACATCTAAGTATAATAATCTTTCACCGGCCTCCCCCATTGAAGTCGGTTTTTTTATTCTTAAAAATTATTATAGGGGTGCAGATACTTCAGCAGACAACTGATTAAGCTGCTTTAACTTACTGATCACAATCTACTGATCACAATGAGTACAATAATCCGATTTTAAAATATTTTGATCATATATGACAATAATGTGTCCACCTGTAATTTTTTTTTTTATTAAAAATGGGATTGCTCTTGGCCAGCATCTAGCCAGGGGGCAAGGATGAGGCCGACGATGAAGCGAGCGGGGTATATAAAACACCAAATAATAGCTGTGCTACAGATATATAATAAGCTAGGTTATTTACTCTGTTGGTGTCCCGCTTAATAGAATAAAATAAAAATTAATAAATAAATCACGCTGTATGCACTTAGCTTTGGATATCGTGCTAGTCTATAAGCTACTCAACACGTGCGAATAAACTGTATCGTGTTTTTTTTATAATATTTGTAAACTGTACCTTCCTAATAAATACAATATATAATCGTGGCTGATAGATAAAACGTTAGCGTATTTTGTGGTCAATGAGATATTTAAAAAAAAGTGACATATGGTCATTGTGGGACCAAAACAATAGTAGTAAAAATGTATTAGCGGAGATGAAAATAAGAGGCAGCTATATTAACAGGCGACTTGTCTCACTCACCACATCAGCCCTAGGACGTCCACTACTGGACATAGGCCTCCCCCAATTTCATAGGGGGTAAATGCCATAATCGCCACGCTTGGCATGCGGGTTGGCGATCGCAGTATCTCCACCGCACTCTAGGAATGCTGCTGCCCATTCCCCGGTGGTCTTGTTCGTAGTTTAAGGACATACCCGGGTCCGGGTGTCTCACTCAATAGGCCAGCAATTAGTTCATCATATTCACCAAATAATCCCGTTTAACTAGATTCCATCAACCAGCAATAGTCTTTGTACACCCTGGCGAGTGTTGTTTCTGTGTGCGTCCCATGACACGGGCAGAGACAGCATCTGCTCGGTGCAACCCTTCCATTTCATTTACATTGTCAAAAGGGCCTCTACGTGTTGGCTATGTGATGGTACACGTTTATTAATTCGGCTTCGCGCCGCCTCCCAAAGATCCGAGATACCATTTTCCAGCAGGAATGACATACATATAATAATAATAATATTATACTTTATCACACCACACAACAAAATAAAACAAGAATTGCTTAAGAAAATTATATAAATAAAAAGTTGGAGGACGGTTTAAAAGTAATGTATGAGTAAATTTATAATTCTAAGGCGCCTTCTGGATATGTCGGTGAGGAGTTCCTTCAAATGCCACAAAGAATAGCCCTTGTTGGCCTTAGGCCTTAGACTGGTATACTCGCAATGGTTTCCTTTATCAAAAAACAACTTTTATATCAACGATTTTTTTTTTTGAAAAACCTATTTTTAAACTTGCTTGATTTACACTGGCTTAACATGCATATTATTTATTTATTATATACCCATTCCACTCCATTCCTACCCCCAAAAACATATTTACGTTCGGTTACTCATAAATAAGTATGTTATAACTAGTTCCTATCAAAAAGGCTTAACTCACATACAGTTTGTATGAAAATATATCTATTTTGCAAAACGGCTGCCTTAAAAATGTTGACTTGAATTTCATGAAAAGCAGACATCTAGGAGAAAATATGGAATGTAGTCTATTTCTGCAAGTTATTTTTGAAGGTCGTGTTTCCATTGTATTGTGACTGTTTTTCACGTGCAAATGAAAAGGGAAATTGTTGCGTACTTAAATGGTCGCGAATGGTACGTTTTCCGGGTAATTTCCTCTCTCGGACGCTCCGGTTGTGGAATGAGCTCCCTTTTCAGATTTTCCCGAGGGCCGACAGTACGAGGTTCTTCAAGAAAGGAGTGTAAACATTTTCATAGCGTCGGCAAATGCCATGTGGCATCTCTAGAGTTGCAGGCGTCCATAGGCTGCGGTGACCGCTTACCAGCAGGTGGGGCCGTACGATTGTTTGCCAACGACGTGATATAAAAAAAAGTCTTTGACACTTGCTCCACCGATTGAAGAGATTTGCAATACAGCACCACAAACACGTTTTCTCCGGAGAAGCACAAAAGAAATTGTATCGTCTTCGATGGCGTGGCGTCCGGGGAGGAGATCACCCAGGTGTCACCTGGTCATCCCGGACATCTTACAGGGTGTCTGCGTACTTACATACCATCAGGCAGGCCATAAGCTTGGTTGCCATTGTCTTTTTATAAATAGTTTTTAAGAACGAAATGACTAAGTGGACAAATGCTTCTATAATGAAAGAAAATCTGGATCATGTTTGACATTGTTATTCAATTAATCAAGCTAATGTTCCCCTTACAACCTGCTATTATTGTGTATATTACAGCTTGCTTGAGCGGTGAAGTAGGTGCGGGCTGAAAAACAGCCGACTACTTCACCACTCCACAGCCGAGCAAACGCTGAGCATAATTTGCACGCTGTACGCAGGCTGAATGCACTGGACATTTATTTTCAACACCTTATAATCATGTATTCTGCTCAAATAAATTATTTGAATAATGAATGAAATTTGAAAATAAAAATGAGAGAAAAACGGCCGTGTCATGATTTATCATGGGGTATAATGGAAACAAGCACCAGGTGAAACCGCGTCGGAACTCGAGATCCGTCGAGATACACCGCATCCCGCGAGATAAACTTAATGGCGTACTTCGTGAAAAAATGTTGATATCAAACTAGGTACACGAGGTGCAATGGCGTAAGGACGTAGCCGACTTAAGTGACATGATTGTTGCAGTAATATCCACCATTATTTTTAACCCCCGACGTGGAACGCAAAAGAGGGATCTTAATATAAGTTTAACATGTGTGTGTGCATCTGTATGCGGCATTGTAGCTCTTAAACGGCAGAACCGATTGAATGCGTTTTTTTAAAGCAGGTTTTGCAGCGATGAAATCGGTTCAGCCCGTTTCAAGATATTGAACATATATCGGGGACTTTTGTTATTAATAGTATATTACGATACAAGGGTTGCAAAACTAAGAAAGGCCGATATCGCAGATGTTTGAGGCCCGAGCCGCAGGCGAGGGTCACAAATATGCGAGAGAGGGCGTATTTTGTATTTACGTCACCACTGGGCCAAAAAGTGAGTTTTTCCGGACGCGTTTTTGTCACAATTTGGTATTCTTTTTTCGGTATCGTAATATTATGGTATCTTCGAACTGATCTGATTATGAACGTGGCCATAGCAACTGCTAAACTACACAAAATAAACCCGTTATGCTCACTGGTACCATAATATTGCATTGTCACCGATCTTAGATAAGCACGCCAAATTTCAGCTCAGCTACCGGCATGTGGCCGAAAAATAAATACCAAATTGTGACAAAAACTTGGTCGAAAGTTTGAGGACAAGTAAAATAAAAAAATTTACACCATACCTTGCCGAAAAGCGCGTTTTTCCCCACGCTGCGCGTCCGGAAAAACTCACTTTTTGGCCCAGTGGTGACGTAAATACAAAATACGCCCTCTCTCGCATATTTATGACCCTCGCCTGCGGCTCGGGCCTCAAACGTCTGCGATATCGGCCTTTCTTAGTTTTACAACCCTTGTATCGTAATATACTATTAATAACAAAAGTCCCCGATGATCCGATATGTTCAATATCTTGAAACGGGCTGAACCGATTTCATCGCTGCAAAACCACCATAATATTGCATTGTCACCAGACTTCCATATGTATGCCAAATTTCAGCACAATCGGATACCGGCAAGTGGCTGAAAAGAGGATTGCAAGTGCAAAACTTGACATTGACAACTTACTTACATACGAACAGTGCAATTTAATAAAAGCTTATAATAAACTAGCGACCCTGACCTTGCAATGCTGATATAAATAAAAATATACTACAGAATGTCTCTTTATATACAACCCGGCCGGTAGCGCCGCAATCGCTATGTCCCTGCATTTTTAATCTGTAATATCTTCGAAAATATTTTTTAAATTACATGCTGTAAAGGGCCATATTGATCTGTATTAAATGCACAATGTATTTAAGGTATTTAATTGGATAAGCTGTATTGCATAAAATCGCTGCGTAAATAAGCCATTATTTCTCGTAAAAATTTAAGGACAAAAAATGGTTATTGCGGGTTATACCTAAGAGATAGACATATACATCGTGGACTTTTTTGTAGACCTTTTTAAGGTATACAATACTGTAGTACATTATTTTGATATATCTCGTAAGGTTCACCCAGCGTTTGCAATGAAAGCGCAAAAATGTTTTTATTTACGACATTACATTAGAAACCTCTAAAATTATCAGAGTTTCTCTACTATATTATGCATGTGTTATATATTATTTATGAGAGCGTTGCTGGCCCAGCGGCACCCGCGTACCGCGTGCGGTATGCGAGGTTAAGCAATGTCGGGCGAGGTCAGTCTATGGATGGGTGACCGCTTTGAGTGGTTACTAACTGAGCGCTCCCGTGCTTTGGAAGGCACGTTAAGCCGTTGATCCCGGGTGCTGTCTATGATAGCAGTCGTTAAGCCAAGTTAGTGGCCTCCGGGCGGCTTGAGAACTTCTAACAGTCAAGTTGCCCACTCACTTGACAAGCCTAATCCCAATAAGGTCTAGTTTCCCCCTCGGGTTGAAAGGTCAGATGGCAGTCGCTTCCGTAAAAACTAGTGCCTACGCCAATTCTTGGGACTAGGTAGCGGACCCCAGGCATCCTTCAGGATGCAAGTTGTACTGGGAATAACGCTAGTAGGATAGTTTCTCTTGACTCATTCTATCTATTAAAAAAAACCGCATCAAAATCCGTTGCGTAGTTTTAAAGATTTAAGCATACATAGGGACAGACAGCGGGAAGCGAGTTTGTTTTATACTATGATTAGATTATATTAGATATATTTATTTCTTGTAGTTACACAGTACTTTACATTCAAAAAATAAAATGACAAATGTCAAATGTTACAACAATGTCAGAATATAATACAATCATAAATGTCAAATGATATAAATAATAATAACGTAAGAAAATATAAAAATAAAAACCGGGAAAGAGCGTGTCGGGCCACGCTCAGTGTAGGGTTCCGTAGTTTTTGTATTTTTTTCAAAAACTATTCAACCTATCAAGTTCAAAATAATTTTCCTACAAAGTTTTTATAAAGTTTCTACTCTTGAGATTTTTTCATATTTTTAAAACTTATGGTTCAAAAGTTAGAGGGGGGGGACACATTTTTTTTTAATTCTGGAGCGATTATTCCCGAAAATATTAACATTATCAAAAAATGATTATAGTAAACCCCTATTTATTTTAAATAACCTATCTAACAATATATCACACGTTAGGGGTTAAATGAAAAAAAAAACATTCCCACTTTACGTATAGGGGAGGTACCCTAATAAAAATATTTTTTTTCCACTTTTTATTTTACCACTTTGTCGGCGTAATTGATATACATATTAGTACCAAATTTCAGCTTTCTAGTGCTAACGGTCACTGAGATTATCCGCGGACGGACGGACGGACAGACGGACGGACAGACATGGCGAAACTATAAGGGTTCCTAGTTGACTACGGAACCCTAAAAATATCTACAATAATAATTTTAAATAATCAATTACTACTCGTATCAAACGGCTGTTCATTGTATTCTTTTACGGAATACAATGATTTCATTAGTTATGTAGTGATGATGTAGTGATACAGAAGTTTGTGTTTCATAATCAAAAAGATTTCGAGCGATCATATTTACGCTATCGTCAGAAAAACAACCACACAGTGAAAAATCTTAAAACTAAAAAGGGGGCTGCCATTGCTTGCCCTGAAATGAAGTAAGATTATGTGGTCTGTGTATTATGCACCTCAATTTAAGTTGTTGTATTATGTAATGTACCTTGAGTTTTATGAAATTAAGAACAGACATGGCAATGGCAGCCCCCGACGGATTTTTCTGGGTTTGTAACTATACCTCGCAATCATACAACCGTTTTTGAAATCTACTTTTATCTTTATGTACTTACTTCGTATATGGTCGGGGGATTTTAATTGTTTTATTTTATTATTTTGCAATCAGGTGAAATCGTCGTGGGTTTTTCAAAAAATTTAATTTAATTTTTTATTTTATTATTTTTATAGAATAATGTATATACATTCCACCCTAACACGCTTCAGTTGCGCAACGCGCATTAACGCCCCTGGAATTACAAGATGGGCGCTTACTGTAGTCCCTTGGGAAAACCTCGGCAGGGAACTCATTTCACAACTGGAGGTTGCGGTAACCGCTTACCACCAAGCGGACCGTACCGTAGTATCACCGATGTAGTATAAAAAACTATAAGTATATTCCGGCGAAAGGGGCATAGTAGACCGAAAGTCGAGCTCAGCGTAGGGCCAAAGTTCCGAAATGTTTGTTCCATCGGAGAGCACTCTCTACGTGAGCCCGAGGGCCGGAGTTCCTAAGGGCGAGCCCACGTGTAAAGGATGATTCGAATTAGACCGTTCCGTTTCCGGGCTAGGCCCAGACCGAGCTGCTTCTGAGGACCTACTCCGAAATTCGAAAATCGAACTTCGTATCGTACCGTCCCTTTCCGTCATATACTGTATAAAACGAGAGTGAAAGGGACGGCAGGACACGAAGTTCGATTTTTGAAGTTCGGAGTAGGCCCTCTGAGCCTCGGCCGTAGCAGGGTCGGCCGTCAAATGCTTGGGTTGAACAAAGGCGGTCGGGTCGGACCGCTTCCGAGCATCACCGGGCCCGGCCGCGCAACGGCCGTCGTTTTGTTGTCATAGAAAACGGGCCGGCCCGGACACGGAGCGGCCTACTGTGAATCATCCTTAATCTTCCTACCCCCGAGTGACTTACAAAAAGAACCTGAGGCCGAGGGCTCGAAGCTTCCTTTGAGAGAGTTCAATACGCGAGCCCGAGGGCCGAAGGTCAAAAGGGCGAGCCCACATGGACACTCACTATCTATGAGTTCTTACAAATAGAATTTGAGAGCCGAAAGGTAAGTGGCACGGCACGTCAAACCAAAGGCAGAGCCTGATCAAAGGCAGAGGTCAGAAGGCCCGAAGTGCCTAAAAGCCCGAACGTCTCCACGTTCCAGTACCTGCCTCCGGTCACGCTCTCTGCGCGAGCCTACGCGGATTCTCACTATCGCTGAGTGTTCAAAGGGGAGCGTCAAGGCTAGTGGGACTGAAAGACCGAAGTGTCTCACCAGGGCGCTTTCTACGCCAGCCGGCGAGCTAAAGGTTTGAAGGTCGAGTCCACGCGTGAGCAGCAAGGCACGTAAGGGTAAGTACTGCGACTACCGCGAGGCCCAAAGTGTCCCACTATCCCTTTAGTACGCGCTTAATATGCGAGCCATAGCTATAAGACTGAAGGCCTAAAGGGCGTGCCCACATGGATACTTTCTATCCCAAAATATCTAAAAGAGAATCTGAGGACCGCAGGCCCAAAGGTGTGTGAGGAGGCACACGAAGACGGAGGCCGAGTTCTGCGTAGAGCTGAAGGTCCGAAGCTTTTCCCTTCAGAAAGCGCACTACGAGTAAATGCGAACCCACTATAAATGCGAACCCACTAGAAGCTCGTACTCATATGTCTCTTTCACAAGAACAAGAAATTTTAGGTATATTAGTTAATTGGGCCATTCATTTTAAAACTTCAACTAGTGGCAAAGTGGAAATAATTAAGTATGCCGTACATTTACATTAGTGAAGCCGTTTTGATCTTGAAATTATTTTATACAGCATAAGACAATGGTTTACTAGTGCCCCGTGGCATATTTACGTCATGTATTGCCAATAAATCACTAATCCCATAATAATACTGAAACCAAAGACTTAATATGATTATATATTTAAATCGGCAGATGTGTTTGGGGGACATACAGCTTACACGTAACTTTCCGTTACGGGTATAAAGAGCAAAAAATCTACTTTTAGCAGTCCTTGTAGAGAAGCTACTCACTAAACACCTTTAAAAGAGCCGTATTACTGTATTCTATCTATGAACCTTCACAAAGTTCCTTACTACATTATTCTGTTTCATCATACCTGAAGCCCTCAGCAGTTCGTGCACAGATGCTACCGAGAAAACACTATCAAAATAATCACAACACGGTAATACACATAATGTATATTTGCAAAGTTCCCTAGGGTGATGTTCTGCTCCATCATCAGGCATTCAGCATTTCAGGAGAAGAGGCTTCTAAATAAATACTATCAAAAGAGTCAAAACACGGTTTACTGAATAATTACCTGATAAAGATTCCCTGCAATATTGTTCTGATCCATCATCAGACGCTCAGCAGATCATGTACAGAAGCTACTCAGTAAACACGATGAAATGAGCCCAAACACGGTCAAGTAGCTATATGCCTTCGAAAGGTTCTGTGTGATATTGTTCTACTCCATCATCAGACCCTCAGAAGTTCGTTTACAACGGCTGCTAAGCAAACATAAATAAAAGCGCCCAAAAACAGACATAAAGATACCTAACCACTTAACAGTTCTCTATCATGTTTTTTCTGCTCCATCATGATCCTCAGAGTTCAATTACAGGTACTCCTCACCAAGCGCTATCGAAATCTGCTATGCTGGTCAAGCAGAGTTCCGGAGGAAATTCGTTCAAACGCACTTTCAAGAGGAAAATGTTAACTGCAGCTGCAAGTTATGGTCGTAAAATGTTTTAGGGGTTCGTCCCGAATAAACCACAAACCCATTGCAGAAAACTGTATTCAAATCGGTCAAACCGTTTTGGAGATATTGAGGTGCACACACAAACAAACAAACTGTAGATATGAGATGTGCTGCTCCTAGGTAGGATAATGTACAAGGAGGAATATATACAGGAAAGGATTATCTACAAACTATATACATAATACACAATAGATAGGAGTCACAAGAAGAAACGACAATAGAGAGATCTCTCAGGGACCGAAGTCCATTGAGAGTTGGTTAGAAGTTATATATATGCAACTGATTTAAGAAACTTCGATAGCGCGTTGCAGATCATGTCAGATTTGACGGGTGACACGAGTGACGCCACATCAGCCCCCCTTTGAGACGGAGGAGTCGCGACGACGTAGGAAGAGAGTGCTCAGAGTCAGCGTGGCGAGCGAGTGCTCAGAGCCAGGGTGACGAGCGGGTGAGGAGAGAAAGAGAGAGAGGAAAGGAGGTTAGCTGCGGGGCGTCATTAATCTTCAGAGTTGCGCTTATGTCCATTGTCGGAGGTCACCAATGTAGATATGAGATGTGCTGCTCCTAGGTAGGATAATGTACAAGGAGGAATATATACAGGAAAGGATTATCTACAAACTATATACATAATACACAATAGATAGGAGTCACAAGAAGAAACGACAATAGAGAGATCTCTCAGGAACCGAAGTCCATTGAGAGTTGGTTAGAAGTTATATATATGCAACTGATTTAAGAAACTTCGATAGCGCGTTGCAGATCATGTCAGATTTGACGGGTGACACGAGTGACGCCACAAAACAAACAACCTCTCACCCTAAACGCATATACCTTCTCCGTTCCGTCGTGGGTAAAAAGAACAGACAGTTGTATGTAGAGAGGGGTTAGGGGGCGATGTTGGGTAGAACCCCGTCGTTGAAGCCGAAAAAATGATTTATAGATCTGAATCTGTTGAGAGTCCCACGCATTCACATACTTTTTGCTCGGATTACGGATATTATAATTTTTTACCTTAACCAGCCCAGAATTACAGTTAGGGGTCTGTCCCAGTGGCCGGCAATAGCTTCACCAAGATGTTTTATAAAGGCGGACATTTGTGGAGCGAAGACTCCATCGACTGATGTAACAAGAGGGGTAAATGTTGCGTGACGTTTCTCACAGATTTAACTGTAGATTTAACGTCTTTTTTTTTGTTAATTTATTCTCTTTTGCTCGGTGGATATGGCGCAAGCAACATCTAAAAAAAGAAAATAAAGAAACTTTTTTTCACACACAGAAGACACAAAACTATGTCAAAAATTAAAGAAACCGTACACATAAAATGTGTTTTCCCGCGACAGTGAACCGGAAACTGACTCAGCATTATGCTGAGGTGTCAGCAACCGACAGTGCTGATTTTCGGCCAGTATTGTCACTTTTGACGCACGGAACGCCATTCAAAAAAATTTTTGACATCTCCTTCCAGCATCTCCTGATAAAGCCTCGTAGAAAGGCGAAATACGTCGATTGTCATTATTGGTGGTGGTTGTTTTGTAACATTCACTGTATGCAAAAACAGACAAGTGCATACATTGTATCACTAATATATGTACACGTTCTTTAGCGGAATAGGAAATAAAATGGTGCTATAAATTTATTCACGTCATTAATGCTGCTACAATCAAACACGTGTTCAGGTACATTTTAATATCGCTAAGCGTTATGAAAACATTTCATTTATAATACTCGTACCAACGCACTGCGAGACGGCTCAGCGTTTTATGAAGAACCATAAATTTGTTGAAGCGCCGAGCACGGCGGCTGCGAAAATAACCTCTTAAACCTGAATTGCAATTATTAGGCGCTACGCACTGGGCGGGAAAACGGGCGGGTTTTACGGAGTTTATTTAACCGCTCATTTCGTAAATCCAGATTTTACATATACACCGAAGTGTGAAATCTAGCTACCCATTGTAATTTGCAATAACAGAATTGCATTATTCACTATACGTTACGTCTAATGATTAAAAACATGCGCCGCACCTCCGATCTACGACAGGCTTCTTTTTTTAATAAACGGTCGCTGTAACAATTATTTGTCAGGATGCTGTAGCCAATGATGATGACAATGACGTCTTATGAATGCACGAAGTCAGATAAGACACCCGTCAATCTCTCACTCGCAATACTTGCGATAAATGATAAAATAGCAACCATCATACGCCTCCTGATCAAATGCTTTATTTTCTTTTCACATCACATTCACTCAATGTTAGAACATTCTAATAAAAAAGATAATCATCATCATCATCATCATGTCAGCCGAAAGACGTCCACTGCTGGACATAGGCCTCCCCCAAAGACTTCCACAATGACCGGTCCTGCGCCACCCGCATCGAGCGGACACCCGCGATCTTCACCAGGTCATCAGTCCACCGTGTGGGGGGCCTGCCCACGCTACGTCTTCCGGTACGTGGCCGCCACTCGAGAACCTTTCCGCCCCAACTGCCATCGGTTCTACGTGCTATGTGCCCCGCCCACTGCCACTTAAGTTTAGCGATTCGGAGGGCTATATCGGTCACTTTGGTTCTGCTGCGGATGGCCTCATTCCTGATGCGATCACGCAGAGAAACTCCCAACATAGCTCTCTCCATTGCCCTTTGGGTGACTTTGAGCGTTCTTATGAGGCCCATAGTAAGCGACCACGTTTCAGTGCCATATGTCATCACTGGCAACACACACTGGTCAAAGACTTTTGTCTTGAGACACTGCGGAATATTGGACGAAAAGATGTGCCTTAGCTTCCCGAACGCTGCCCAGCCGAGTCGGATTCGACGATTAACCTCTTTCTCGAAGTTGGACCTACCTAACTGGACAGTCTGTCCTAGGTATATGTAATCGTCTACAACTTCGAGCGTAAAGTGTCCGATTGTTAAGGGAGTTGGTGCGACATGGACATTTGACATGACATGTTCATCCTTAGACCAATTCGCTCGGAGGCTTTACTGAGGTCATTGAGCATTGTACTTAAATCCTCCATGGTCTCAGCCAAGACTACTATATCGTCAGCAAACCGAAGGTGAGTGAGGTAGTCGCCGTTTATGTTGATGCCTAGCCTTCTCCAGTCCAGAGTCTTGAAAACATCCTCCAGTGCAGCGGAGAACAGTTTAGGAGAAATAACATCTCCTTGCCTGACTCCCCGCTGCAACGGAATAGGCTTTGAGTTCTGGTCCTGGAGTCGGACTGACATAGTGGCGTTCTTGTACAAACTTTTCAGCACTTCGATATACCGGTAGTCCACTTGGCACCGTTGGAGAGATTGTGGTACAGCCCACGTTTCAATCGAATCGAAGGCTTTCTCGTAGTCCACGAACGCTAAACAGAGGGGCAGGTTATACTCCTCAGTCTTCTGTATAACCTGACGGAGCGCATGGATGTGGTCTACGGTGCTAAAGCCTCTTCGGAAACCGGTTTGTTCGGGAGGCTGGAAGTCATCTAGCCTGCGTGCGAGACGGTTCGTAATGACTCTTGAAAACAGCTTATAGACATGGCTCAGAAGTCAGATGGGTCGGTAGTTCTTCAGTAAGGAGTTGTCACCCTTTTTGAAGAACAGCACCACCACACCTCTGTTCCATGCCTTTGGAGTTTTCCCTTCCAGTAAGACGGAGTCGAACAACTTCTGAAGGGCCCTAAGGACCGGTTTTGCACCCGCCTTCAGGAGTTCAGCTGTAATTCCGTCTTCACCGGGTGCCCTGTTGTTCTTCAGCTGCTTAAGAGCCATTCTAATCTGGTACAGGCTGATGTCCGGGATATCTTCGGTATAGTGCCGGGTTAATCTAGCTCTAGGGTCTTTCGCCAGACCAACTTCGGGTCTGCTAGTTGACGTGTATAGCTGTCCATAAAAGCACTCTATCTCACTCAGAAGCTCAGGTTTGGACGAAACGATTCTACCATCCTCAGTTTTTAATTAGGCGAGCTGGCTCTGCCCAATAGACAGATCTCTTGAGAAAACTTTAGAGCCCTTATTCTGCTCGATGGCCTCTTCAATACGATTTGTATTGAATTGGCGCAGATCGCGGGTAAGGGACTTAGAGATCTGTTTATTGAGCTGCCTTTATAATTTCGCATCGGCTGAAGACTGCAGAATCATCTCAATCCTTTCCTTGATGAGCCTCTGAGTGGAGATAGAGAGCCTTTTGGCTCTTTGAGTTCGTTGGGCCTTAAAGAACTTAGACCCAATGCTATGGACAGCTTCCACAAACCCGTCGTTGAATTCGTCCACATCGCCGCCTAGACAATCGAAACGGTTTTGGAGTTCCAGCTGAAAGCTCTCGGGGTTTTGGATTTGGACTGCTGCTGGACGAAACGTGGACTTCATCAGTCGAGAGCGCTCTAGCTTGACGCATATATTCAATGTGCCTCTTACCAAACGATGATCACTTCCGGTTTTAACCGTATTGATCACAGAGACATCATTGAATATATGCCTCTTCGTCGACATGATGAAGTCAATCTCGTTTTTTGTTGCACCGTCGGGACTCATCCAGGTCCATTTCCTGTGTTCGCGTTTCTTGAAGAAGGAGTTCATCATGTAGAGTCCCTCCTTCTCCAAGAAACCAGCCAGTAGTTGGCCCCGGTGGTTCCGACTTCCAACTCCAAATTGCCCCACTCTCGGCTCTTCGCCGTCTCTTTTGCCCAGTTTCGCGTTGAAATCCCCCATAACAACGGTGAAGTAGGTTTTGGAACTATGCATGACCTTTGATATATCCTCATACATAGCCTCCACCTCGTCGTCGGAGTGTGCTGAGGTCGGCGCGTACACCTGTATGACCGCCAACGAGTACCTCTCGGATACTCTGAGTATAAGGTACGCCACCCTAGCCGACACACTCTCGATCTTCACCACGTTGTTCACGAGGGATTTGTGGACGATAAACCCGACACCTCCCTGGGACTGTTGGTCGCCCTCCCGGAAATAGAGCAAGTTGCCGGACTTCAGGGTTATCGTGTCCTCCCCCTCTCTTCGGACTTCAGATAACCCTACGATATCCCAACGCAACTTGCTCAATCCTTCCTGCAGTTCCGCTATCTTTTCGTCGGTCCGCAGTGTTCGTGTGTTGTACGTTGCCAGGGCCAGGAGTCGTCGGTGGTGGTAGCCGGATCTTAACCGGAGATTCTTAGCACCCCTAACCCCGCTAGTACCCTGGCCGCTACCAGAACCAGGGTACCGGGGGTCGCCGGAACCTCGGGGCCGTGGCCTGTTTGTGTATGTCATGAGGGGTAATTGCCATAATCGCCACGCTTGGCATGCGGGTTGGCGATCGCAGTATCTCCACCGCACTCCAGGGATGCTGCTGCCCATCCTCCGGTGGTCTTGGTCGTAGTTTTAGGACTTACCCGGGTCCCGGGAAAAAAGATAATATATGTGTACAACGTGTTAAAATAAAAAAATAATTAAAATTATGCGTGTTGCATGATAAAAATCCTCTCAGGAAATGCTATCACTATTACGTTCGCACTTAATTATTACTTTCGACTGAACGGATCACTTATATCCCAAAAAACGTCCACGTCATCCCTTCTACTATTTATACCTTCGTAACATCTCACAACATGAAACGTTACCACCACCGGCTCACCCCTACCCTCAGTCGTCCTCACGGATGAAGAACCCACTGCTAGAAGAAGCCACGCCTCCAACGTAAAAAAAACCATGTGTAGGTACTGATCCCTTCCCGCCGTGTCAGGAAGTCGCCTAACAACGTGGCCAAAACACTGCGTTGCGGCGTCGCATACGTTTTCTCTATGGAACTCATATGACAACACTTTAAGCAACTATAATGAAAATTTACCAAACACGCGGCGCTGTTAGTCAACTTTAATGAAATTAACAAATCATGTGTCATCGTGGTTTGCACACACGAGCGCATGGCGCATGAAAGCGTATCATCGAACAGGTTTCCACAGGACTAGGTTAATTTTAACCCTATAATCTTCAATTATAGGGTTGTGACGACGCTCTAAAGTTATCGCGTGTCCAACCACAGTGCGTACGGCCAAGTCTACGCACAATTTCTTCCGTTTTACACGTTTAATTAAAACCGGGCCCACTCTTAATGTCGGCTGATATTGTCAAACTTGAATTCCACTGGGAGATTTACGCGGTTTTTTTAAATATCGCCAAATACTTGGGTATTTTTTTAGGGATCAGAAGATTCAGAAGTGTTTTATTAAGCGGTGCCGGACGGTGTTTCGTAATGAGTTTACTGGAGGTCTATTTTTGTTTCTCGCATCCAACAATAGAGCATTTTCTGAAATAAGTGTACCCAATTAGAGTGAGTTGTATAAAAAAGTTAATCCACGTCAGTTTTGTGACGATTATTAAGCAACATTTTCTATAAAAACTTATTTATAGTATATTTTTACCAATTATATGTGTTGTCACAAAACATAAACGCGAATATAATTTGTTTTTCTTAAATTTTCTTTGGTTAATTGTCGTCCCAAAACTGACATTGATTATTGACCAACGTTTTTTAACAACTCACACTAATTTTGTAAACTTACGTCTAAAGTTGCAGGTACAAGTAAAAAAACATATTTATGAATTAATACTAAATATAATTAAACTTATAATTAAAAATTTATTTAAATAAGAAAAATAAAAATCCTACACTGGCGGCTACCCAAGGTCGCTCATTGGCGGAAATGAACCCAAGATGCCGTCAATTATTTCTGAAAATGCCCAATAATGACATTTCATTTGTATATATAGTAAGCCAAGAAAGTACTACCTTCCTTTCTTCCTTCATCCCTTCTACCTTTTCTCAACTCTATTATTTGTTTATTGAGGTACAAAACTGGCAGACCACTCTCTTGTCTGACTTTACATAGAGCTAAATGCCAGAACATAGGACACATTAGGAGCGCTCGTGGCCCAGTGGCGAGCGCGAACCGCGTGTGGTATGCGAGATTAAGCAACGTGGGCCCAGGTCAGTTCTTAGATGGGTGACCGCTTTGAGTGGTTAGTAACTGAGTGCTCCCGTGCTTTGGAAGGCACGTTAAGGCGTTGATCCAGGCTGCTGGCTATGACTGCAGTGGTTAGGCCAATTTAGAGGCCTTCGGGCGGCTTGATAACTTCTTACAGTCAAGCTGCCCACTAACTTGACAAAGGGGGGGTCGAAGTTGCACCACGTCCGTAAAGAGTACCCACCGTTACCCTACACGTGACCCCTGAGTGGTGCTAAAAGTGCAACACACTGGCAACCGTACTGTCTTCTCGAAGATCTCACGGTTCGAAATGATTGCCATATGTCTCTACTTTTACTGATGGCATGTTTGCTTATTTTAACCGTTTTTTAGGGTTCCATACCCAATGGGCGTCTGTCTGTCTGTCGGTCTGTCACCAGGCTGTATTTCATGAGCCGTGATATTTAGACACTTGAATTTTTCACACATGATGTATTTCTGTTGCCGATGTAACAATAAATACTAAAAACATAATAAAATAAATATTTTAGAGAGCTCCCGTACAAAAAGAAATAATTGTAAAAAGTTCCTCGTTGTGTTTATCAGGGACTGGGTCTCAAAATGTATGAGAAAACTAAAATCCGACTCGCACTTGACCAACATTCTACTTGATATTATTTAACGTTCTTATTTCGGATAAAAAGTTTAAAAAGTATATTATTATTTTAATTAAATTAAAAAAGGTTATTACAATAAAGTGTCTGATGTTGTATAGATAATAATACGGAACCCTACGTGCGCGAGTTTTTTTACCATCGGCCCGTGAATAAGAACCCTAATATCAAAAACAATGAAATATGATGTAGGTAATGATGATTGCATTCATTTCATTGTTTTTGCTACATCGGACCATAAATTACGAGAGAAATAATGTATCGCTTCCCGGTAATCCGGCATTAAACGAAACGTTATCGGGCTAAGTTAATCAGCGTGCTCCAGTCAATGAGGAATGTTTTCGGATGAAATTATTTTTCATATAATTAATAATCGAACATTTTAACAAAAAATAAAGATTTCAACCGAATTATTCGTTATTTGTCGTGCACATACTCAATGCAAATTTAAGACTTAAATGGTTTTCTCATGGATACCTGTCAGAACTGGACCAAATAGAAACGGGAAGCACTAGCTTTCAAATAAAAAAAGAACCATCAAAATCGGTTCACCCAATCGAAAGTTCTGAAGTATTAAACAAAAAATAAATACAGTCGAACTGAGAACCTCCTCCTTTTTTGAAATCGGTTAAAAATTGGTTAACCTCGGCCGTACCGAGGTACAATCCATCCAAAATTGAAATTTCTTGATGTAAAATGATGGTTTTATGAACAATTAGAGAGGTACTGTTAGGAACGGGATATTTACCATGTATACTGACCAGGACGACCTGTTTAGCCTAGTTTCTAGTGACACTGCCTCCGAAGCTAGAGGTCCCGGGTTCGAATCCCGGCCAGGGTCTTATTTGTGCATTTAGCACGGATTTGTTCTTGGGTCTTGGATGTTCTCTATGTATTTAAGTATTGTATTTTACAGTACGTACTTATGGTGCTACTTTACCGCACGAGTGCGGTAATCTATATAAGTATGTATATCGTCGTCTAGTACCCATAGTACAAGCTTTGCTTAGTTTTGGACTAGGTTGATTTGTGTAAGATTGTCCCCCAATATTTATTTATTTATATTATGTACGTATGTGACCGACGACCTGGTAAAGGTCGCGGGTGTCTGCTGGATGCGGGTGGCGCAGGACCGGTCATTGTGGAAGTCTTTGGGGGAGGCCTATACACACACAGTAACAGTAATTCTAATGTTAATGACCATGTTAGCTTGAAAACTTGTAATTAAAGAGGTGTTCCGTTTCAAAATCAGGCGGGCGGATTACAATAATTATCTACGAAAAATGTACAGTATCATGTCATTGACCAAACAAATGAATACGAGTACGTAGTACAGTAAGCATCAAAAGTAGGTACGCATTTGAAAACTTCAAAAGTCTTCATTGTAAGGGAATAAATGCTTTTGACACCTTCATATATGTATAGCTACTACTTGACAAGCCTATTCCCAATAAGGTCGGTTTCCCCCTCGGGTTGAAAGGTCAGATGGCAGTCGCTTCCGTAAAAACTAGTGCCTACGCCAATTCTTGGGATTAGGTAGTGGACCCCAGGCATTCTTCAGGATGCGAGTACTGGGAATAACGCTAGGAGGATGATGATATATGTATAGCTACTTTTGATGCTGACTGTACGACGAGTCGACTTAACACGGCTGTTGCTCTGCTACCAAAGTGAGGATAATAATTGGCCGCAAAATCCAATTCTAACGCGAAAGGAAAAAAGATATGTTAAGTACAACTTAACCATCCGAAAACCGCGCCCTTTACAAACAAATCACGTTAGCGCTCAACCGAAGGGAGGGGAAAAAACTCGAACGGGTTTAGAACTCCCGAGTATCGACGCATTTGTGGCTGTATTGTAAATTTAACTCATTTGTGTAATTTTCATGCAAAAGGTTCGTCTTTGTGGATATCACTAAGGACAAATCATAATTGCGTCAGTCAGGCAATTTTATTTATTTGTATTAGGCAACAGAGCTCATAATTGACAATATTTCATTTTTTAAGCCTGCTTTTTTCCGATGAAATCAAATAGAGGATAAAAAGTTAAGTAAAACCACATCTTTTAATTCTCGGAAATATCCCAATTTGATATAAATAAATCCATTTCAGAAGTTCCTCATTTTAAAAGAGAGTAAGTGACAAGTACCGCGTCACTGCGTAACAAATCACACAGAAGCACTGTTACTAAGACCAATTTCCTAAAGAAAGTGAACTGCTGTTCTTTTTGTGGGCTGTGACTGTCACAATTTCATAGTAGTGACGTCATTACTACGATATGGGCTTTCTTCACATTTTCGTGAATATTTACAAGACTAATAGCTATAAAAATATGAAAAAAAAATTGGGGTTTCTTGTTATCTAATTAACGAAATGAGTTAAGATTTCACACTACTTAAAATTTTGTAATGTTGACAATTACATATATGTAGGTACCTTGCGCACTAACCATTGCATCATCAGCCCGCAGTCATCCACTGCTGGACATAGGCCTTCTCCAATCCGCGCTACCACACCCGATCCTCAGCCCTCCGCATCCAACCGCTTCCCGACACTCTCTACAGGTCGTCAATCCACATGGGGGGAGGTTGTTCCACAGGACGAGTCTTTCACGGTCTCCACTCCAGAACTTGTCAACATTACTTAATTTAGGCGACGTAACAGTGTGACTCCGGTAGGTCGTCAGCTCATCAGGATTAGATTGCCTCGGAACCGCCGAAACACGCTTCGTCCAGAAGTCAGCCCTCGCGATGGTCCCCTGCAACGGCCGCGGCACGCGCACCACAAACGAGTTGAAGTACACACGTAGTCGCGCGGGTGCTGCCGGAACAACGCCTAACTAGCCAGACTTCTGACAAAATTACTCCATTATGCCTGGCCAAGACTGGCGACGCGTTGCCGATATAGCCATTCACTCAACCTTGAACAACAAGTCTCTCAATGGTGACGTCTTCCTTACGAAAAACTTGGCTGATGTAGATCCCGCCCCGCCAAGTCAACCTTTGGCCCGGCCACGGCTTCGAACAGCGGTGGCAGCACCAGCTGTTTTGCTAATACATTGCTTGTGATCCCAACTAATCGAAGTGCGTTGCGCGTCTCGACCGTGCAATGGACGCAAATCGCGCAAAATCTGTTTTACACTACTCGCAGATTATCTCGAAAACGAACTCGACTGCCCCTCCCTGTCGTCTCTGGCAGATCCCAAGGGCCCATAAATAATAATAAGTGTGACACCGCAAGGATCGCGCGGCTTAGCCGTTGCATTGTGTTATTCTTATAGTCTTCATAAAACTGAATGGTTTTTTTCACGCGGCAAAATGGCACGATGCCAGTAATGTGTGAAAAAGGTTTTTCGCATTCAAGGTTTGGGTTTTCTTAAGTACTCGTACCGATAAACCTCGAATTTAAAATCCAGTTAAATGCTCCGTAGCTGTAATACATTGAACGCGTCTTATGTGGCGCAATTCAAATAGGTATACAGGGTCTGGCCTGTAATAGGAGAAAAAAATTAGAAGGTACACAATTGAGCTTGTGTTTGTGGTTTTATTGACATGGGTGTCATTCGAATTTCGAATATTGTCGTAGGTACTTGACATTAACTTTTGCTTAACTACACGTTACACGTAACTCTTAAGGCTTAAACCCTTTTGCATTCACCCTCGGTGATATAATTATTTTGTATGAAAATAAAAAAAAAACTGGAAAACTAAATATGCTACGACGTTACTATTGGTATACAAGGCCATATACATGTTTAAGGAAGGGAAATTAATAAAAATACCCTGTTTATCACCTTGTCCTTGCGGGAAGATACTAAAGGGTAACTGAAAGAAAAGGTTAAATGACAGAATTAGAATGAATAATACGTGAAAATAAATTCCATCTGGCGCTTCAAACGGCTATCATTTATATCCACCCTACTGTGTTCACAGATAATAAAGGCAAGCGATTTAGGATAGCAATGATGTACGATTCACAACGTTATTGATTCACGTTATTTGTTGAATTTAGAGGTAAATTAACATATGTGAGTTTATGTACCCTGTTCAGTACTTCCACCATTTATATTATGATCGCGTGTCTATCCGCCGTGTAGCACGGGCATAGAATACGGCTACGGTATCCCCTGCCAGTCGTACAAAGCGACTAAAAGGGGGTCCTTGGGGTCGAAAACGGTCGCAGTGGGGGCTGCGATCGTGTATGAAAACAGATGGTAGGACCCAGAGACGTCTCTAGGGCGGTACGGGTGCGTTCCGAAGGAGATCCAAGAGCCGTACGAAATGAGTTGAGGAGAACCATCGGGGCGTTTTTAGTCGGTGCAAGTTCGACATAACCTCCGCACTGTCCCCGCGGTGCGGTGGTATCCAAAACGGATTTTACCCCCGGAGAAAACATAAGTTTCTGTCAAAATTTTCATAGTTCTTACTGCAGACTATTATTATTATCGTTCGGCCTGGAGATAATTAATCCTGCGTATTACAAATTTAAATCTAAGTTCTTCAACCAGTCTATTGCCGCCCCAGAGCACTCGCTAAGTTCCCTGATGCCACCAACAAAGCATCGGTTGGGGCACTCCTCCACGATGTGAGAAACTGTCTGCTGTGGTGCTCCACAGTCACAAGCCGGCGAGTCTTTAAGGCCCCACTTGTGCAGATAGTAGTTGCAGCGAGCGACCCCCGTGCGGATACGGTTCAGAGTCGTCCAGGTTTTACGGCTGACTTTAAAACCAGGCAGCTGGACGAACGGGTATTCCACGAGGCCACCCACTGAGCACTCCTGGGACTTCCAGTCATCGGACCATTGTCACTCGTTACAAATTTGTGCCCCCTGGTATATCCGGCTCGTCCGGGTCTGACTTGCTTCCTGGCTGGGTATGGTACCTATGTTCATGTTCATGTTCGTTTATGTAGCGCAGCCGGTATTTTGCCGCGACGCTAACACGCAAACGTGACGACCCTATCTAAGGTGACGTCCTAACTTTGCAGTGCGGGATCTGGTATTTTGTTCTTTGACGTGAGCTTACCTACTTAGTATCGCAGAGGGGGCCAATTCTCGGGTTCGATCGAGATGATCTCTATTAGAGATTCCATACAAGTGATTCTACCATTCTATAAAATGTCACGATAAACATCCATCTCGCTCGGACCGAGAATTGGCCCCCCGATTTCTTTACTAGGCGTGGTACTGGGTGAAAGCATATCGGTTAGTTATTGGTTAATTACTTTGGCTGATGACATTCTGAACGGAAGTACCTACTCGTATTTTACATTCTGTGCTGCTGCTTTTGAAACGACAACGAACAGATTGATGCCATATCAACATTTCCATGACACATTGAAACGTAAAGAAACGGGCAAAAACATGAAAATACATGGGTTTTTGCTTGTACCGTAGCCGCCAATTAGAGAAATGATCAAAGGGCGCCCGTTTTTGTTCACAATTACATGGTGCCCGATATAATTAGTGGCAGAGAAAAGAGGGCCGTGGCCTCTTAATTGTGTATGTGTGCAATTGGAGACGACTTTGTAGCTGGTTTTTGCTGTTAAAATGAAAATAAAATTATAGGAAAATGGGTTATTTAAACTCACGTACTCATAAAGAAGAAAAAGAAGAGATTAAGGAGAGGTATGGTCACGCTTTTAAATTCAAAACCACTTGGCATTTTTTTTTATACAGTTTGATAGGATTATCAGCCCTAAAGGAGTCCCAAATTAAAGTTCTTGACAACACTACCAAAGGGTTCGAAACATGTCGGTAACAATTGGCTACTTAACTATTTTACTACAGCTATTTGGTACCTCTTTTAAAACTCTGTGTACCTTTAAACTGATGTTGTATAACATCTCTCCTGTACATCTAGTATATATTTTTTCGAAACATAAACACAAACGAACGCGTTTGCTTTTAGGCTCAATTTGTATGGCAAAAAATAGTTTTTTTTTTATACTACGTCGGTGGCAAACAAGCGTACGGCCCGCCTGATGGTAAGCGGTCACCGCAGCCTATGGACGCCTGCAACTCCTAGGGGTGTCACATACGCGTTGCTGACCCTTTAAGTAACCACCAAATTCCACCAGAAGCGCTGTTCCCGTTGCGATACAAATTGAGAATAAACGCAAACCGTTCATTTGTGTTTATGTTTCGAAAAAATATATACTAGAGGTACTGGAAACGGGTGGGTGCCAATGAAAAAAAATGCAAAATATACCTACATGCGGGTGGACGCCACTCTGAAGCATATGAATATTAGGGTCCTTATTTCATCGAAGTTATATTTTTCTATGGGGCACCCGCTTAATGTAATTTCTACGCCTAAAAAACCAACGTAATATTTCTTTCAGAATTTTTAAATACATTTTAGGGGTCGCTACTGAACTTTTTAAAATTTGGACCCTCCTTGCAAGATGATTTCTTTTCCTATTTTTGAAAAATTTCAAAAATAATTATCTTGTACCTATGGAGGGTCCAAATTTTCAAAATTCGGAAGCGGCCTCTAAAAGGTATAAAAAAATCAGAATAAAAATACGTTGGTTTTTAGTGGTAAATTACATTAAGCGGGTGCCCCGTAGAAAAATATAAATTAACGAAATAAAAGACTCGGTTTTCCCGCACCTCAAATGTGCCATTCACAGTTGCACTTGACATTCAAAAAGACAAGAAATTATTGCAGATGTGAATATTCATCGAAATATTTAAAAAAAACTAGCGGTAATTACGGCGAATCAGAGGAACAAGCAGCTAGACCTTAAGATAACTAACAAGAGATACCAAAGACTCTCTCTCTCTCTCTGAAAACAAGAACACTTCGTATGAAACAAATCAAACCAGCCTAATGAATATTATGCATGTTTTTTTCATTGAAAATGATTTTTTTTTTGGAAACCACCACTACCACCACCACCACATCAGCCCTAGGACGTCCACTGCTGGACATAGGCCTCCCCCAATTTCATGGAGGGTAAATGCCATAATCGCCACGCTTGGCATGCGGGTTGGCGATCGCAGTATCTCCACCGCACTCTAGGAATGCTGCTGCCCATTCCCCGGTGGTCTTTTTGGAAACAATAGACTATTTTAGAATGAATGAAAGGAAGGAAGAACGAGGTTCAAGTATGTCGTTTAAAAACAGATTTGCTTCCCAAACAACCTTTCAACCCCATTTCCACCCCTTCAGATGCGAATTTTGAAAAACGTAAACTGTGTTCTTCCGTTTTATTGCGTAGTGTATAAACGAAGTTTCATGTTTCTGTCTTAAAACGCTGAAGATACCTATATTTTTGTCTTGTTCAATCACTAGTGGTAGCTCGATATGCCGCGCTCTTCGCACGCCGTTACGTTCAACAAATCATAATCAAGAAAACTGATTATTATCAAAATCAAAATCAAAATCAAATATTTATTCTGCAAATAGGCCACAAGGGCACTTTTACAAGTCAAAGCGTGAATTTATACAATTTAAAAAAAAAGCTGACATCTTACTTAATAATAATGATTAAAAAAATATACTGATTAACAAATATTAAGGACGTATTGAATACGATCTGTCCGAATAAACAAAAAGTACATAAAATTAATTTAATATCTCAGAGATGTATATGGTCTCTGAGCGTCCAAATACGATTAATAACAATTATTTCAAAGTCCTTAGAGATGTAAATGATCTCTAAGCGCTAAAATTAAAATAAGTAAACTTAATATTGTTAGAGATGTATAAGGTCTCTAAGCTTCAATAACAATAAAACTAATCCAAAACAGGATTATGTCTCTCGTTAATCTACATAAAATAAAATAACACTAGTATTAAGGTACGTTTCCCTTGCAAGCAATAAATATCAATAGAAAACACACTAAGTATACGTTTAATATAAACTTCTTAGTATGATTGTGATGTCATTGTATTAAGTATTACTCGTATGATCACTTAAGTTAAAAAAATATAACAAAGGACTGTTTAAAGAGGATTTTCAGACGTAACCTCACAACACAATATTTTCTATCGAGCCGAAATTTTCAAATCGTGTTTTAGAGGAAGCAAACTTTTTTTATTATATAATGTCTAAATATATAAAAGAAGAAACTGACTGACTGACTGACTGACATATCAATGCACAGCCCAAACCGCTGGTCCTAGAGATTCCAAATTTGGTACGGAGGTTCCTTATAAGGTCTAGAGGTGCACTAAGAAAGGATTTTTCAAAATTCAACCCCTAAGGGGGTGAAATGGGGGTCTGAAGTTTGTATGGGGAAACAAGATTAGTTGGACTATTTTATTCGAAACCTCACAGGAGTATTTCTAACGATAAATGAGTAAACACGTGTTTCAGGTTTTTTGACAAATCAACCCCTAAAAGGGGGAAATGTGGTGACAAATTCTGAAAATCGATATGGGTATTGTTTTTATGGTTCATTGGGTCGCTGATAACGAAAACAACAATAATTTTAAAATCCCACGTGGAGGACGTGAAATACTATCCCCCCTGTTGGGGTGCGAGGGAAGAAATGTCTAAATATTAATATGGGTGTCGTTTTTATGGTATTTTGGGACGTTAAGTACGAAAATTGCATCGATTTTGAAATTTAATATTTTGGACATAAAAACCTTTGAAAGTTTGTGCAAAATTGCAAGAAATAACTTACTGACTGAGTGAGTGACATATCAACGCTTAGTCCTAACTGCTGGTTCTAGAGATTGCAAATTTAGTATGTAGGTTCCATATAAGGTCCAGAGGTGCATTAAGAAAGGATTTTTCAAAATTCAACCCCTAAGGGGGTGAACAGGGGGCCGAAGTTTGTATGGGGAGTCAAGATTAGTTGGACTATTTTATTCGAAACTTCACAGGGGTATTTCTAACGATAAATGAGTAAACATGTGTTTCAGATTTTTTGAGAAATCAACTTCTAAAAGGGGAAAGTTGATGACAAATTCTGAAAATCGATATGGGTATTGTTTCTATGGTTTATCGGGTCGCTGATTTCGAAATCAACAATGATTTTAAAATCCCAGGTGAAGGACGTGAAATACCAACCCCTCTGTTGGGGTGCTAGGGGGTTGGAATTTCTAAATATTAATATGGGTGTCGTTTTTATGGTTTTTGGGTCGTTAATTTCGAAAATGGCGTTGATTTTGAAATTTAGCATTGCGGACGAAAACTTTTAAAAGTTTGTGCCAAATTGCAAGACGAAACTGACTGACTGAGTGAGTGACATATCAACGCACAGCCCAAACTGCTGGTTCGAGAGATACTAAATTTGGCATGTAGGTTCCTTATAAGGTCTAAAGGTTCATGAAGCGAAGATACGACCTATTTGATTCAATGTATTGTAAGTGGTTTTCTTATCAGTGCCGTCCGATACGATTTTGACAAAAATCGATATTTGAGCGTCCAAGAGGACTCTAAATAGGAATCCGAGGTAAAATTTGAAAAAAGTAACGGCCATATTGATTTTCTTCATTTCCGTCCCGATTTCGTTCAATATCGATATTTAATTAATTTATTTATTTATTTTCTAAAGCTTTGTATGGTACATTTGTTTACATTATAATCGCCAAACATTAAGTTTATTGGCGAGATAGCACTCATTTTCCTGGTATTCTTATATGTACCTTACTAGTTAAATGCACACAATCGTCTTAAATCAAAAATTGAAAATAAATTATTTATCAATGTCAATTAAAAATTTTAAAATTAATTTTTTTAAGATTTTTTGAATCATTTAATTTTATGTTAAAAATATCTGAGCGTCCGAGAGGTCGGGACCTCTCGGACGCTCAGATATCGATTTTGAACGAAGTCGTATTAGGGGTAATACGACTCCGAGGTAAAATATGGAAAAAGTGGCGGCCATATTGATTTTGTTCATTTCCGTCCCGATTTCGTTAAAAATAGATATCTGATCGTCCGAGAGGTCTCTTAATACGAATCCGAGGTAAAATTTGGAAAAAGTGGCGGCATATTGATTTTTATAATTTCCGTCCCGATTTCATTCAAAATCGATATGTGAGCGTCCGAGAGAATTCTTTATACGAATACGAGGCAAAATTAAAAAAAAAGTGGCAGTCATAATGATTTTCATCATTTTAAACCCGATTTCGTTCAAAATCAATATCTGAGCGTCCGAGGGGTACCCTAACACGACTCCGAGGTAAAATTTGGAAAAAGTGGCGGCCATATTGATTTTCTTCATTTCTGTCCCGATTTCGTTCAAAATAGATATATCTGAACGTCCGAGAGGTGTCTTAATACGAATCCGAGGTAAAATTTGGAAAAAGTCGCAACCATATTGATTTTCTTCATTTCCTTCCCGATTTCGTTCAAAATCGATATCTGAGTTTCCGACACGTCTCGTGATACGAATGCAAAGTAAAGTTTGGAAAAAGTGGCGGCCATATTTAGTTTCTTCATTTCCGCCCCGATTTCGTTAAAAATTGATATCTGAGCGTCCGAGACGTTTCTTAATACGAATCCCAGGTAAAATTTGGAAAAAGTCGCAGCCATATTGTTTTTCTTCATTTCCTTCCCAATTTCGTTCAAAATCGATATCTGAGCGTCCGAGACCTCTCGTAGTATTCGTATGAATCCGAGGTAAAATTTGGAAAAAGTGGCGGCCATATTGATTTTTATCATTTCCGTCCCGATTTCGTTTAAAATCGATATGTGAGCGTCCGAGAGAATTTTTAACACGAATCCGAGGTAAAATTTGGAAAAAGTGGCAGTCATATTGATTTTCTTCATTTCCAACCCGATTTCGTTCAAAATCGATATCTGAGCGTCCGAAAGGTCTCTTAATACGAATCCGAGGTAAAATTTGTGAAAGTGGCGGCCATATTGGATTTCTTCTTTACCGTCCCGATTTCGTTCAAAATTGATATCTGAGCGTCCGAGAGGTCTCTTAATACGAATCCGAGATAAAATATGGCACTCCATACATGCCAGGCATTGTAAAAAAAGATTAATGTTACTATATAGGCGTGTGGGGTATCTATGGATTGGCTTCTATCAACGACATAGAAGTTTCTATATTTTTTTCCATTTAAATCAACCTTTAGATTAGTATTACATACTAGCAGCCCGGCCCATACAAATAATTAACAAATAGTTATTCTATCATCAATAGTTTACGCAGCGCACGCGATGTAAAGAATATTTTAGTTTTTTCTTACACATTATTGGAGTTTTAATAAGATACTTATTTTTTTGAAAATTTAATATAGCCCATGTCAATGTCACTCAGAAATAGTGTAGCTTCCCAAAAGTGAAAGAATTTTTCAAATCGGTTCTGTAGTTTCGGAGCCTATTCATTGCAAACAAACAACCAAATATTTCCTATTTATAATATTAGTATAGATTAGCTGTCTAAGTCGTAAAAATTGTGTCCTCTCACTGTAATTTCCAAACTATGAAGCTTAAAATTCTGAAACAAAATTTGATGGTGCATATTAGTAAATACTTTCAGTGACTTTTGGTTTCAACAAGATAAGTTTACCATTTTTTGAGATATCGTTGAAAAACAGTCTTGCCCAAACAAAAGGCCGTGAGTTTCCTATAGGGGTTTAAATGTGGACAAGTAGGTCTCGGCACGGAACCCTTCTTTGTGCGTGATCCAACACGCACTTGGCTGGTTTTAATTTAATATTATGGACATGAAATTTCCTGATAGATTGTGCCAAATCGCAATTCAATCGGTCTAGTAGTTTTAAAGCAAAACGGTTGTAACAGACGGACTGACAGACAGCCACACGTGAATTGGGAATAAGGGTCTCTTTTTGCTTTTGAGGTACGAAACGAGCCCCGCGTATCGCGGTTAGATAGGCATAACTATGATTAATTAAAGGATGAACAAGTATACGAGCAAATAGTAAGGAGTGCTGATAGAAGTGAGGCCAAATTTTCTATTTGGATGCTCCAATGGGAACTGGCAAAACCTACCTATTAAATTTAATTTTAGGAAAAATAAGGGTTACACGAGATATTGAATTAGCCGTACTTCTGTACTTTAAAGGACCAGAGTTTATGACCGCTGCTCCTGTGTGTCGTTTTCATGTCGTTATCAGACCTTTTATTGGTGTTACTGTAGTACACAAATACTTTTACTAAGGGCCATTTAAGACATGCTTTTTCATCGGCCCTTTCCCCTTCGGCCTCTCGAAAATGTATAATAATCGTTTTCGATCCTTATTTTTGCCAAAATCAAATGAAATTCAACAGTTTGCTGGTTCTCAGAATGTATACTGACTTTTCATCTGTTCATCTGTTAATTAATCACAATCACCAAACTTTGTATACCGAAACCCCCAGAATGTAACAACTACTTTTCTGGAAACCGCATCTAAATCGGTTCAACCAAACGCGAGATAATAGTGCCGTGGACAAACATACATACATACTTACCTACATACGTACATACATACATACGGGTCAAACAGAGAACCTCTTTTTTGTAGACGGTTAAAAATTACGCTTAGTACGCGGGCGAAGCCGCGGGCAAACGCTAGTAATGTATAATTACACATATTTTTCTCGCTTTGCCATATCGAAGAGTTTTTTGTTAAAATACTGCTAAAGTGAAGGCAATTTAGGTGTTGTCAAATTAAAAAAAAGTTTCCGACGAATATTGAAGTCGGTAAAAAAATGTTTTCCTCAAACAAAAATTCCACCCCCTTTTGACCCCTAAGGGGATGAATTTTTAAATAAATTATGGTCACATTATTCTGATGTCTAAGCTACAACACTGAACATTTTCATACAAATCAGTTCAGTAGTTTTTAACATGAAGAGGAACATATATTGGCACAAACTTTAGCGTTTATTTTTAACATTATCAGTATTAGGACTTATGTTTTACCGTAAGATAATCTGTCCATCAAGTGTTCTCCACATTCCCAACCTTAATTCGTTCCACAGAAAGTCTTATTTGGTTAAACAAAATTAAACTTCATAGGATGTTTCGTATATTACCGCTAAATACTCCAGTAAACGACAGAAAATGCTTTCATAAAAACAAATGAACGCACACGCTTTTTATTATGATTATGTTCGCCTTTATTGCGTTGACTTAAGGTCGATAATTTAAGCGTTCATACGTCGCATGTGCAGATCTTAAAACGGAGGAATAAAGTTGTTTTTTGAATAATGTTAGAGGTGGATGGAGTGCGTGCCACAGTGTCGTTACGGCTGGTTCTTTAATATTTTAATTAAGGTGTTCCATAATTTCATACGAATAGATAATGGAACATGTGAGGGCGGGCGGTTGTATTAATGACTTTATGAAAAATAGCTGTCCGAATAAAAATTAGTACATCAAAGTAAACGATTTAATCAGGAATGTGACAAGGTTTCGAGTAACATTCAGCATGTAACACGTAATAACGTGTATTATTACGTGTTACATGCTAAAAAAATACTATATATAATGTGTTGTGTATATTTAATGTGTTGCAAAAAATTACTATATATTGATATAGTAGTTTTTTGCAAAATTCATGTCGCCGAATAATTATGTTATGTGTCAACTTATATTTTCTTTTATTCCTCAACCTCACAGTTACCGACTGTACGTTTGATCTGTTTTTATAAAGTCATTTCAAAATGTAACATTTTGAGTAATAGAATGTTTTAGTTTGAGTAATACACATTTTGTCGTTTATTGTTTACCAAATGTTTTATCGAATAAGGTTTTATTTAGTAAGTACAAAACAATGTTGTTAAGTGCAATATATATGTATATTTTTATAAATATTAAAAAAAAGTCGATTCTGTTTGCTCACAGTTCACCTAACACACTCCTCGCTTCGCTCGTCTGCGCAACTAACTGGACTCTGTCACATGTGAGATTTCTGTTGCTATACTTATCGCGAAATTATTATTTGTTCATTTATGAAAGGGAAATATTGGACTGACGAAACGTTACTCGTTTAGTTAATAGTTTTTTGGCCTAGTGAAACATTCGGCAAATGATAAGTATCCCAAAAGTTATTAATCAACTTTAAAATAATTCTACTAAATGGAACGTTATCATATAAATATTTGCTAATAGTTATAAGTAATTGTCAAACAGTTGGTTGGCGAGTGAAATTCGGCCAAAAAAAGTTCGAAAGGTGAAACGTCGTTCTACAGTAGTAATATCACGTAGTTCAACTGGTAGTACAAATGATATAAGTAAATCACTCGGGTTTGGTCATAGACCACAGTGTTAATAGTTCAACTGGTTGTACATATGATACACATGCGCGATGTAAACAAAATACAATAGGCAAAGCAGGCGACTATCAAGTACCCCACTAAGTATCGTACTTTACTGGTTGAAATTCAAGCTAACATATTTGTAGCTTACAATTTTGACATCGTGTCGCATTGTGACAACATTTAGTTTAATCTGTCAAAATCGCGGAACAGTGACAGAGATATTCAATTACAAGTCCGCACTCTTCTGCATGAAAGATATAAATACCACCCTGCTCTAAATTTAAATGGTTAATCACCTATCATCATTTCATCGAGGGCGCCATTTTGCCTAGGTACATATTTTGACAAAATGCTGATTGATTTTAAACTGTATGGTTGTTTGGCCTTAATGTATTTTTCCTTGAATGCTCAGATAATTTGATCACCTTGGCTGCTGAGATACCTTTGGCATTCTGTGCGTTCACATATTATATACTCGTTGTATGTACAGAATTTATTGGAAATCATATATTTACGACATATTGGAGTTTGAGATAATATTGACCATAATATATGTACTTATATAGCGTAAAGATTATATTGAAATTTTTTTGCTGCTCAGAAGTATTTGAGCACCTCGTCCGCTACGATATATCTGATGGCGACTGCACCTCTTCGTATTAACAAACTTTATCTAATGCTGAGTGAAGTGGAAGATGATAAATAAATACAAATTATATATTATGTCAAAAATGTACTCAAAATGAAAACTACTTCTGTGACTTAGTCCTGACGTTTTTAAACTTATAAGTAACTTGTCACATAAAGACTACACGGCAGTTGTACTACCGGTCCTCTATTATGGTCACTAGTACTACTGGGGTGCTACCGCGAACTTCGAAAATCGAACTTCGTATCGTGCCGTCCCTTTCCGTCATATAGAGTATAACACGAGAGTGAAAGGAACGGCACGACACGAAGTTCGATTTTCGAAGTTCGCGGTAGCACAGCTTGTATTACTAGTGAACATTGGGTGTATCATGTGTACTACCAGTCGAACTACATGGTAGTACTACTGTCTCAGAGCGCTTTATATTACACCGGTACCTAAATAAAGCTATCTTAAGGCCAGAACTAAACTATTTTCACAAGATTTGTGGCTCGTGGTCCCAGGGGGTTCCAAGTTTTACAAGTTTCTAGCCCATATAAGTCTCTAGTTACCGAGTTTAACAAGTTTCACCAGTAAATCGAACATACATTAATTAGCGTAGAGACTTGTTATACCGCCTGTTAGGTACCTACCAATATTTGCCCACCGACACTGACGACCACCTTTTTAACCGACTTCAAAAAAGGAGTAAGTTCTCAATTCGACTGTATTTTTTTATGTTTGTTACCTCAGAACTTTCGATTGGGTGAACCGATTTTATGATTATTTTTTATTTGAAAGCCGGTGCATCCCGTGTGGTTTTATTTCAAATTCTGACAAATGGCATCCATGAGAAAACCATGTATGTCTTTGCATTAAGTACGTGCACGATAAATAACTCGGTCGGTTTTTTTTGCTAAAATTTTCGATTATTAGTATACGATGGCAAAGAAGCATACGGCCTGCCTGACGGTACGAAGATACCATAACTTATGGACGCTTGTGTGTGACTCCAGAAGCTCGTTGCCGACCCTGATTGTTTTTGTTGATTAGTTGTGTTGTCCGCATGCCAAGCGTGGCGATTATGGCATTTTCCCCCCATGAAATTGGGGGAGGCCTATGTCCAGCAGTGGACGTCCTTGGGCTGATATGGTGGTGGTGTGTTGAAAGGGACAAACACAGGTCGAGGTCTCTCTCTCTCTCAACACTTCCTCGGGAGAGTCGTGAGTTCTGGTTTCTGTAGGATAGAGATACTTCCCCAGTTGGGCTGCTCCGAGTAAGAGCGAGACGAGATGACATTCCATACTATACCAAAGCCTCGAAGTGCGTAGGGAACTTGCATCAGTAAAATACTTTTTCAGACTAATCCGAGGCTTACTCACGAACCCATGGCTGCTACAATTTGTACAATTTAAAGTACCGACGTAATTTGGCAGAAGTACTCTTCGGCCCCGCGAAAAACCGCTTTTTGTAATCCCCAGCATGAGTACGGTGACCCTAGTTACTAGTCCCTTATACATGGCACTGAATACTATAAATAACATTCTTCTATACGACCCCACTTTGGACCTGTTCTCGCAGACGGAACCGATATTCCTGTCTGCAGCCGCACGCTATCTTGAATCAAACTCCACTCCCACTACTATTCAATAATATATGTAGCATTTTATTAGTAATAAGTACCTAATTGTAACCTACAACTTGCATGTTTGGTTTATCTGTCAATGTAAGTTGGTTAGTAAGTAAATAAATAAATTAATTAATTCCTTTTTAGGTCTTTACGAAAAATCTTCACCAAAGTACCTGATCGTTTATGCCCTTACTACGCACTCATTGATTACCTTACTATGGCAACAAGACGGCTCCATCTCAAGTGTGAATCGAACAACCGTTACTTAGTTTTCGTTCGGGGCAGCGCCATCTAGTGATCTACAAAACGAAATTGTCTTAAACAGTGAATCCATTTTATTTTTGATGTAAAATAATAATGTTATTTTCTAAGAGAAATAAATGAATCTATCTATCTATCTATCTACTACTCGTACTAGAAGGGTTCTAGTCCCATAACTTAAAACTGCCACTACTATACTTGAAGGCCAACTTTAAATTATCTAAAAGGGACCTCCCGTAAATTTAATATGTGCGGCCTTTTACTTGGATAATTTATCGTTTAAAATAACTATGCAATTTCGAAACATCTTACACACAACTTTATACATTGGAAACCAAACTTTATGACAAAACAATACAGTACTTATTAGAACGTCTTGCTAGTAAGATCTGGTCCTTTGTTGAATAACTTCACATGTTTCACAGTTAAGAAATCAATTAACGCTGGATGGAAAAAAGGGGGCAATACGATACAACGAATTAGATATGTTAAGTTTTGTTTTAAAGCTGACGTAATAATCAAAATAATCAGTTTTATTTATAGATTTCAGTGCAGAAGATACCTACTCATATTTGAAAAGACCGAAATATGCTCATTTAAGCCTTATGTTACCCGTGAGTACTCAACAATAATATGACTCATTTAATGTATTTAGATACTATTTTAATGTTAAGAATTCATGAAATACGGTGATTGGGAAGAGATTTAAACAACCCTTTATTGAAAATGAGTACTACAACTTACATTGTACAATACATGAACAATTTTCCTCGCGATGATGAGGTGCAAAGTTGTGTGTTTCGCTCGACAGCAAAGTTGTTTGGCGTCTTCTGCCTTGAAAACCTCCTTACGCTCAGGTTTATAATTTTGAACCGCTTGTTTCGCTTGTGGTTCAATCTTACAAATCTTAAAATCCTGCGCTAGCTAGGCTCGCAATACAAGCACTCGCGACAAATAACAACTTTGCAGCCTTGCGAAACAAATAACTATTTTACAGTAGTTTTTCGGTTCGGTAAAAGAACATCGTGAGGAAAGTATTCCCTCTGGGTAGGTCAAAAGGTCGTCATTTTCGTACAAGGGGAATTTAAAAAAATTGAGCATCACAATGTTGAAGAGATGGTATTTCATCAAATCATGTAATCTACGGAACAGGAGGAAACGAGATTAGAACACTTCCCAGATCCCTCTGAATCAGTCGTGACTTTGAATTCGAAATTCCATGCATTTGATACTCCAAGCAATCTTACACAGTCAATTGAGACGCAATTTCGATTTCGGAGCCAAAATGTTGTTAGTAGATATGTTGTTAGCAGTAGGCTGACCTTGGTCTATGCATTAATTGCTTTTACTTTGACTAAAATTTAGAAAAAAACGTAATATATTTTGAATTAAAAAGCGAAATGGAGTAAGTCAATTCTATATTGTATTGTGTAATAGGTAAATTACAAATGTTCAACTTGGCCAGTGTAGAACAATATCGGGTGCAGGAACCTCAAATTGTAGTAAGTGAAGACTACCACATCGCAAAAGAAATGAACAACTGAAAACAAAAGAATCAATTTGATTACATGGTAACGATAACTATTACCTCCTTCCTTCTGGTCCTTGGACCCGGGTATATCCTAAAACTACAACCAAGACCACCGGGTGATGGGCAGCAGCATCTCTTGAGTGCGGTGGAGATACTGCGATCGCCAGCCTGCACGCCAAGCGTGGTGATTATGGCATATACCCCCCGTGAATTTGGGAGAGGCCTACGTCCAGCAGTGGATGTTCTTCGTCTGATATGGTGGTGGATAAGTTACTATACATAAATTCGTAGTGATATCATAAATGAAAAAAAAAATCTGCCTGTCTGTCTTTCACCTTTTTTTAGGGTTCCGTACGCAAAAGGTAAAACGGGGCCCTATAACTAAGACTGCGGAGTCCGTGCGTCTGTCTGTCTGTCTGTCCGTCTGTCACCAGGCTGTATCTCATGAACCATGATAGCTAGACAGTTGAAATTTTCACTGATGAAGTATTTCTGTTGCTGCTATAACAACATACATATAATCACGCCTGTTTCCCAGAGGGGATGGCAGAGACCACGGATTTCCACTTGCTACGATCCTGACATACAACTTTCTCTTCATTAACTCTCATAACATTCTTCATGCATGCGCGCCGATTTAGGGTACTCTTGACCTGGCCTTTCTGCAGAATGTCTCCGATTTGGTTGGAGTACGTTCGCCGACGTCTTCCCCTTCCAACTTTTCCATTCACTCTTCCTTCATACACTCGTTTTGTCCATCTTCTTTCATCTCTTCTCTCTACATATCCAAACAAATAAAACAACAAATACTAAAAACAAAATAAAATAAATATTTAAGGGAGCTCCCATACAAAAGAAAATTAAAAAGTAGCTCGTTGTGTTCATCAGGCGCTGGGTTTCAAAATGTATGGGAAAACTAAAATCCGACTCGCACTTGACCAAGTCTTCTTGATATTATTTAACGTTTTATTACTGAAAATTTTTTTTTAAATAAAAAGGTTATAATAAATTGTCTAATGTTGTATCTATAGATATAGATTGATTTAAAACCAATGTACAGTGGAAGCACAACATTAATGCGCAAAAGCGTGTTTTATTTAGCTTGTAAGATTTACAATAAAATGCCGAACTCCTTTAAAATATTACCAATTCCACAATTAAAATATAAGCTAATGACATTACTAATTAATAAATGTTATTACTCAATTAATGATTATTTAAGTGACAAGACTCTCGATTTGTGATTTTTTATTGATTAGGTACATATTTAGATTTAGTTTTAAAGTCTTGTTTCCTTAAAAAGAAGCATAGCGTACTATTTATTTATATTCCACTTACCGTCACCATGTAACCTATGTCTACAAATAAACACTTTGACTTTGACTTTTGACTTTGACTATAGATAGATAATAGTACGGAACCCTTCGTGCGCGAGTTTTTTAAATAATTACGGCCATGTCTTCGGGTGTCGGCGAATATAAATAAATATTAGAAGACACTTTTTACACAAATCTAACTAGTCCCATAGTAATCTGAATTAGACTTGGGTGTCGGGTACTAGTCGACGATATATTTAATAGATATACAGGCGTTATTATACATAAAGGCGTTAATTGGTATCACATTCTGACCAGAATGAATATATATATGATATTTTTGGTTTTGTATCATAATTTGCAAATCTCTTACACAAAACCAATAAATTTTAAAGTCAAAATATTTTTTACCTTCTTATATCTACTCAGAATGCGATATAAATTAACGTCTTAATGGATCATCTGTATTTTTGTTGCAACCTGTACATTATATACTTAAATAAGTAGAAAACATCCAAGTCTCAGGATCATATGTTTTTTCTCACCACATAAACAAATGCTCTTACCGGGATTCGAACCCGGGACCAACAAGGTTAAACAGGCCGACCATAAATAAATAAAGAACAATCTTTACCTAACACCCATTATGAAACCAAGTGAATACATCAACCTAACTGTAAGGGATTGCAGTTTTGGATTCAACGCATTAACATATACACAATATCATGACATTAACCCCTATTATACTTGCATCGCTCGCTTACCAAATCATAATGTATTCCGTACTATGGCTAGGCTAACCGTACTCATTTTAAACCCACTATTATGTAAAGAGATTTCGAAATGAACCGCCCTCCAGTGTGCCTATAGGCAACGGTAACCACTGTCAAACAGAACGTATGCTCATGCGCCTCTGACGTGGTATAAAATACAATAGTTATACAAAATAGTTTCCGTCAAAAACTATTAGTAAAAGTAGTTTATTCTTCAAATTAGGCATATTACATGCACCTATGAACGTAAATAAACTACCACCGGTTCGGAAAAATATACCTCTGCCACGAGAAGAACCGGCGTAAGAAACTCGGCGAGGTGTAATTTTTTCAAAACAATATACATTGTATAGTTATATAAAAACCTGTGTCAATTTATATTGACACAGGTTTTTACTGTCGACTGTACCCCAGTCTGCCTGCGATCGCCAAGCCGCCTGCCAAGCGTGGCGATTATGGCATTAACCCCCCATGAAATTGGGGGAGGCCTGTGTCCAACAGTGGACCTCTTTGAACTGCTATGGTGGTGGTGGTACTGGTGGTACCACAGTCATTAAGCAATTTATTAAAGGTTTCCAATGACCTCAAACACGGGCTTATCTTGAGTAGTTATGGCCACCTCCTGTCTCCAACATCAAACCAGCTCGGTGGTGGTTATAATATTGCATTGTCACAGAATTTACTTCTTTGATGGACACTATTCCAGACACAATAGAAATAACAATTGAATAACGCCTATAGGTCTCTACTGTCCATCAATGCATTAACACGTTCCCTGTCCCCATACAAAATTATCCTTCAATGTCACAAGTCCAATTGACAGTTTTAGTTCGTAGCCGTGAACAACCCGTGGACCCACAGTGGGGACACGGACTCCTGAAAAAAAGCTTCATGTCCCCACATTGGGGGCCTTCGGACAGGGAACGTGTTAAGTAAGTATACCACGTCTCAATCGGATACCGGCAAGTGGCGGAAAAAGGGATTGCAGATTTTGAGGACAACGTACATACTTACATATAATACGTATGTATACGAACAGCGCAAGTCAAATAAAAGCCTGTTTAGCCTAGTTGGTAGTGCCACTGCCTCCGAAGCTAGAGGTCCCGGGTTCGAATCCCGGTAAGGGCATTTGTTTCTGTGGTGAGCAGAGACATTTGTTCCTGAGACTTGGATGTTTTCTATGTATTTAAGTATATATCTATTAAATATATCATCGTCTAGTACCCATAACACAAGCCTTGTTGAGCTTACTATGGGACTAGTTCCATTTGTGTAAAAATTGTCCCATAATATTTATTTATAAAAGCTTGTAATAAAAATCGGCCAAGGGCATGTCGGGCCATGCTCAGTGTAGGATTCCGTAGTTGCCCCATTAGCAAACTTCATTGGTTCATTAACTTACTTTAAAAAAAAAAATAACAAGCAAAAGGGAATACTCTCGCAGTGTTTCATACGTCTTTTACTAAGAAGGGAAGACTTTTTACGATAACTCAAAAACGGCTTGACTGATCATGTCCGCTATAGTTTACATTATAGGGTTGAAGCAATAAAAAATAATCCCCACTTTACTAGTAGGGGAGGTACCCTTAAAAAAATCTTTTAGATTTTATTTTACGACTTTGTCAATTTTATTGATTTATACATCCGCCAACCCGCATGCCAAGCGTGGCGATTATGGCATATACCCCCCGTGAATATGGGGGACGCCTATGTCCAGCAGTGGACGTTCTTTGGCTGATATGGTGGTGGTGCTGGTGGATATATCCATACCAAATTGCAGCTTTCTAGCACTAACAATCACAGAGCAAAGCCTCGGACAGACAGACGGACATGGCAAAACTATAAGGGTTCCTAGTTGACTACGGAACTCTCAAAAGGGATAAGAAAATCCTAGAAGGTAGGAATTGTACATTTACATAAAGTATTATAGTACAGTCCAGGGCACCAGTAAATTTATTCGATATTTTATCAATTACAATGGTCCATATATCTATAACAAAATAAATAAAATACTTAATATTTATCCAATGACCAAAGTAGAATGTAAAATAATTTTTAAGAAAAAAAAACCGACTTCAATGGGGGAGTCTGGTGAAAGATTATTAATCTTAGCTGGTGCACTCTTAGATTCCATACAATAAAATACAAAAATGGCTATAAGTATGTTTATAATGGTAGAAGACTAAGTGTAAGTAAGACTAAGTGTAAGTGTAAGTGTAAGTAAGTAATGGTAGTACCCTCAATTCCTCATGAAATCATGGAAAAACCTTGCTTGCTTGACAAACAAAACGAAGAGAACGAATCGCCAAACGTGAACTACGCGTCGTTGAAGAGTTCCGTTCTGATCATCATCAGCAGTTCCACTTCATCAAATGTCACTTTTATGAATGAAAATGCTTGATTAGTTCATGAAAATACTAAAATCACTATTTGTGTGCCTTTCACATTTGAGGAGTTTCTTCGATTCCTAATGGATCCCATCATCAGAACTCGAGCATGACAAAAATCAATCGTGAAAATAGAACTTGCTTAACAAACACAGCTAGAAGGACAAATCGCCAAACGTGAACTTTTCGTCGTTGAAGAGTTCTGTTCTGATCATCATCAGCAGTTCCACTTCATCAAATGTCACATTTTTGTATGATAATGCTCGATTTGTTGATAAAAACACAAAAATCACTATATGTTTGCCTTTAAGATTTGAGGAGTTCCCTCAATTCCTCATGGATCCCATCATCAGAACTCGAGCATGACAAAAATTAATCGTGAAAATAGAACTTGCTTAACAAACACAGCTAGGAGGACAAATCGCCAAACCTGAACTTTTCGTCGTTGAAGAGTTCTGTTCTGATCATCATCAGCAGTTCCACTTCATCCAATGTCACATTTTTGGATGCAAATGCTTGACTTGTTGATAAAAACACAAAAATCACTATATGTTTGCCTTAAAGATTTGAGGAGTTCCTTCAATTCCTCATGGATCCCATCATCAGAACAGCCTTTTGACAAAAACGGGACCAACTTGGATATATATACATACAATCAAAAAAAGATTTTTTCAAATCGGTTAAGAAATGACGGAGTTATGGAGTAACAAACATTAAAAAAAAAAAACACAACCGAATTGATAACCTCCTCTTTTGAAATCTTGAAGTCGGTTAAAAAGTGTAACAAATTGGTTGTTAAACAAAAACTATGATGAAACTGAAGCTCTTTTGACATTAATAAAGTAATTAAGCTAAAAATAAAATAAATGTATACCCACAACAAACTAATATAAAATCACTAGCTTACACACACACACACACACACACACACACGCACACACGCACGCACGCACGCACACATCTTATAAACATAGTAACTAGTATAACACCAAATTCTTATATAACTAAATACCTAATTATTATATAACTCATAGTTAGGTTCTTAAATGTATAATCTTTGCTCATAAACATCATCTATGTTATAGGGGAGGAGCACTGCTTACTCGTATCCTATAGTTTCAGGTATAATACCTATTTAGGGAGTAGAGTTCTACTTTAAGGAAACTTTGTAAAAGATGTTTTTGTATAAATAAATTAAAAAATTGTATACATTTTTTCACCTGATTCCATTGAAATAAGGCCCAAAAATGTATACATATTTATGCCCTTGACTGTACACGGGTGTCCGAGCCTTGCTCGGCATCTTCCAAGTTTCTACGGACTAAACAGATTTTTTGCTCCCGTAAACTGAAATTGTAAATTTAATCTAAATCGTTTTATTACAGTAGTATCCAAGATCCCCTAAATAAATAAATAAATATATACACTGTGGGCCCGTATAACTTCAAAGATTTAAACCAACGATTCTAGAGCTTAATTAGAGTATATAATGTGGTATAACATATAGTCCAAATACCCATAATTTAAGAGATATTGATTATTTAAAACAAATCACAAGTTGAAAATCTCAAGTCTGTCTAACACACTCTAACGGTGTGACGTAGCGAATTACTACTTATTAGGGTTCCGTACCCAAAGGGTAAAAACGGGACCCTATTACTAAGACTTCACTGTCCATCCGTCCGTCCTTCCGTCTGTCACCAGGCTGTATCTCAAGAACCGTAATAGCTAGGCAGTTGAAATTTTCACAGATTGTGTATATCAGTTGCCGCTATAACAATAATATTAAAAACCTGCCAAGTGCGAGTGGGACTCTTTTTATAGATCATGCGGTACGGAACCCTTCGTGCGCGAGTCCGACTCGCACTTGGCCGGTTTTATATTTAACTTGACACTTATTGTTTTGAACACATTTGCAAGTCACGTAAAGATTTGTTCACAAAGAAGCTGTCAATTAATTAGATTTATTTTTTACTGAAATAGTAGTTTAATTAAAACAAATAATTGGACCAATGTTGATACAACATTATTTATTCGTAGTGTCGTCAATATACGTGGTTAAAATCTTTCGGACTCTTAGGGCCCGCGGTGTATTTATACAACAATACCTTGTCTAAAGATATTAGATTCATATATGCGCAATATGTATATCCATACCACCTACGTACCGTTATACTTGCGTCACTCGTTTATGTCACAGTCATTAAGTATTCTCCGTTATGACAATCGGCTGTTAAGTCTACCTAACCTTTTGAATACCGGCGCCGCTTCTGGACGATTCACATCAAACGGCCGGAGTCAGCGCGTACCCCACTAGAGTCAAAGGAATTCGAACCCTCCATACAAAAGCTAGATTTCATATTTAAAGGGATTACTGCCGCCGGCTCTGCCGCTGCCATTTAGATACGAAATCTAGCTTCTGTATGGAGGGTTCAATTTCCTTCGACTATGGTGGCGTGCACGCTGGCTCCGGCCATTTGGTGTGAATCGTCCATTACAGTGGCCGTGATTATTTATAAAGTGATTGGGGAAACGAGAGCAGGATCAGCGCGACGGAATCAATAGATCATAAGCTACTGCTTCGTACCACTATCCGTGAAATTAACGTTCATTTATATCTTTGGTGTAAATACAAAAAACAATATTTACGAAATGCATGGTCACTCTACAATTAGATCCAGCAGTGGACGTCCTTCAGCTGACTTTCTTATAATGATGAATTACTTAACTATGTTTACATGCTTTTATTTAACTTGCATAACGCTAAAACGCGCCGGGCATCCTTTAGGATGCAACTGTATGTACTAGCATAAAGCTAGGATTATGATGATGTAAATATTTTCCGTTTAGGTCAAAAATGATACATAACGTAGTGAAATAGTTCGGTATTTACCTGCTCCAAGTAACGTGAAAACCTCAAGCACGCACGCGTCACTCAATATAATTGGATTATTGGCCGAAAGCGAAGGATCTGAAAACACAACATAGAATAGTACTATTATGAAACAAAGGATAAATCAAAATCAAAACAAATTGTTTATGTTAACGGATGTCATTTCCATCATATTCGCGAATGCGAATATTTAGACTTAGTTCCAAGATTCTACTTAGATTTACTTCCAAAAATAATAGAACGCCTCCCAAAATACACACGCGATCTATACCTATCCAACCCTAAAAGAATGCAAAATGTCAAGAAATATTGAATGTCATTTGATATTCATGATCATGAATACGCATTGTGATTATTGTACAACTTGAACTTAGTAACAGATACTTAATTCGAGCTCTAGCTATAAATAAGCCACTGATAGCTTTATCAGTTAGCAACATACGAAACTCCGCGATACATTTAATTATTTGGAACTTTAATCTAAAAAATGCGAATATGCGAATGCGAATGTTAAGGAACTCAACTTATTAAAAAACTCAACGTACATCAACATAAGCCGAACTCGCAAACCACTACCAAATTACATCACGCCATGACTTGCACATATTCGCATGCGCAAAATATTTGCATCGCTTGATGCGAGTGCGAACTGCGAATATTTAAAATGACACGAATCATCCGCATATGCGAATGCGAACATTCGTAATAGCCCTAGTCATGATCAGTATGATCACCATTACCACCGTGATCTTCTGGGTTAGCGTGCCCATCTTAGATCTTGTCTTAACTGTCCATCAGGTATACGAGTACGAAGGGCAAACGCAATCACATTTTTATTAAAAAAAAACGTAAATATTTAAAACGTTTTCAGTTATGTTAGTCAAATACATAAACATAACATAACATAAACGCACGCCTATATTCCCAAAAGGGGTAGGCAGAGCATACCAAATTAATTTCAGTGCCACTTTTTGTAGGTTTATAGATGGAGAAAATGTGATATTGCAGTGACAGGTTAGGTTGCTAGCCCATCACCCACAACACACTTCAACCTAGTTCCCATAGTCGACTCTTACGACACCCAAGGGAAGAAAAGGGGTAGTGCTATTCTAAGCCGGCAACGGCCGCGGTGGGGTGTTAGTCAAAGTGTGTGAATATAACCACCACCACCACCATATCAGCCAATGGACGTCCACTGTTGGATATAGGCCTCCCCCAATTTTATGGGGGGTAAATGCCATAATTGCCACGCTTGGCATGCGGGTTGGCGATCGCAGTATCTCCACCGCACTCCAGGGATGCTGGTGCCCATCCCCCGATGGTCTTGGTCGTAGTTTTAGGACATACCCGGGTCCAATCGGGTCGGGTAAATAACGCTTAACACGCTTAACGCTTGCATATTTTACAAAGCGTAAAAGCATTAAATACGGGTTGAATATGCATTGTAATGACTGTCGCGGAATGCTTTCCCTGCGTTACCTTTCTCTATGGCAAGAAGAGCAAAATGCATTTTCAGGACGGATAGTATTACTACATATCCACTCAAACTTGTCGCAGTCACGATACGAATCTGAAAAACCAATTAGCTTTTAAAATATTACTGTCACGTCACGGATCCTTAAATGCATTCACGCCTTTATTTCGAAAACGTTTAGGCAGAGTACATGCGGTTGATGGAAATCAGTACCACTTTAGCAATTGACATCATTTCATCATTTTAAGCAGACTTTTGTCCTGTGAAATCAAATAGAGGATAAAAAGTTAAGTAAAACCACATTTCTAATTTCTCGAAAATATCCCAATGTCATATAAATAAATCAATTTCAAAAGTTCTTCATTCTAAAAGAGAGGAAGTGACAAGTAAGGCGTCACAGCGTAACAAATCACACAGAAGCACTGTTACTAAGACAAAACTAAAGAAAGTCAACTGCTGTGACTGTCACAATTTCATACTAGTGACGTCATTACTACGATGTAGGCTTTCTTAACATTTCAGTGAATATTTAGAAAACTAATAGCTATAAAAATATTAAAAAATATATTCTGGGGTTTCTTGTTAACAATTTAACGAAATCAGTTAAGATTTATACTACTTAAAAATTTGAAATGTTGTCAATTGTTGGGTTATTAAATGGGTGAAAATGAAATATTGCAGTGAGATTGGTAACCCATCGCCCACCTCACAATTCGACCCGGTTCTCAAAGTCGACTCTATGCGTATCTCCTTATAAGACGTAAACAGAGCGTGAACATGTATTTTTTATATACGTGGGTACCTCTGCCGAAAGAGGGATTGTCTGCCTCTGATTATTTCCCAGCCTTTATAATAATCACAGCTCAGCTTGACGTGAGCAATTGTGTAGGTACTGACGTTTTTATAGTGCGAGGACATACAAAACTATACCCCACAGGTAACCGATATTCTCTTAAGAACTATTGCTAGGGACCCTGGTAGGGGTCCAGGGTCCATGTGATTCTATTTCTTCTTTCCAGCAGCTTTTTTTGTTGTTTTGTGTGTATATTAGTGTGTATAATTGTTACAAGACATTGAATTACACTATTAATTATTAGAACTAATATTTGTGAAATTTATTGCTCTGACATTGTTTATGATAATTATATGTATAGTTTTATTTTCGCTTTCTCCTGTAAATTATGACTTGTAATAATATTTTTACCAATAAACCATCTGAATCTGAATTTTTATAACACCATGGTTTGCAATAAACATTTATTATTATTATTCTCCAAACTTCTCTTTTGAGGAATAAAATGGAGGAATAAAACTTTTGAAAAAAAAACTCATCCATGTAACTTACCCACATGAGTTTACGGTTGTCTCTAACCAGTGACACTAGCAGCATCGTCCCACATAACATCAGTGTCGTCAGTCCAAGAATACTCGATATGGTAATTACTGTAAACAAGTAATTTTTTTTACAAAAAAACACCGACTCCAAACTTTGCCAGACCCCATCCTCCTACTATATAATTTGAGGAGTTCGATTTTGCCTTACCCCATCCTCTTGGTATATAATTTGAGGAGTTGACCTCTCCCACGAGAAGAACCGGCGTAAGAAACTCGGCGAGGTGTCATTTTTTCAAAACAATATACATTGTATAGTTAAATATAAAATTACAGTGTTAGCTGCTACAAAATAACAATGCTACAGTAGAAAACCTAAACCTATATCTGTAACAAAGTTTGACAGCTGGACCTTACTCGACAGTGGCGCCAACTGGTGAGCACAAAAACGGTACCTTTTATACTTGTCAAGTGAGTGGCCAACTAACTGTTAGAAGTTCTCAAGCCGGCCGAACGCCTCTAACTTTTTTAACGACTGCTGTCGTTGACAGCAGACGGCATCAACGGCTTAGCGTGCCTTTATAGCACGGGAACGCGCAGTTAGTAAGCCACTCAAAGCGGTCACCCATCCAATAAATAGCCCAGGCCCACGTCGCTTAACCTCGCATACCGCACGCGGAACGCGGGCGCCGCTGGGTCACAAGCGAAATATGTAAAACGAACTTACTTTTAGACCCTTCAGTTCCATATATTTTATCATATTTACTCCTATGACCTGTCACTAACACCACCAAAACCACACCGAAAAAGATCTCCAGAATTCCTACAACCAAAACCATTGGCCAAAGTTGCCTGACAAGCCCGGGACTATATACCGTACAGGGCTTGTGCCAGAACTTGCGACAACCAGGCTTATTACAAGGCTTGAAAGGGCATTTTCGCCTAACAGTGTGTTCGGTAATTTCAAATTTTGTATCACCACTTAGTTCCGACACTTTGGCGCGCTGCGCAAAATTTATTTGAACGGGTTTCTGGCTTTGCATTTTATTGCTATTTTATAAGTTATCCTAAGTTATCATAGAATTTAATGTTTTGATGTTAAAATGACACTTTTGACAGAATTTTATGTAAAGTACGATGCATGTAAAGAGTTTTTTTAATTATGAGGCACAACCTCATTACTGAGTACGAGTATTATATTCTTTGGGCACAACGCAGGCAGCTGAATAAGGCTACCTCACGCGGTTTTGAAATTATTTTAGAATGGTTTTCCATTCCTCGCATCATATCAAATTTTAATCCGGAAAACAGACGTATGCGTTGAACATTTAAGAAGTTTGAACAACTCATAAAAATACGTCGGATTCCACATTCCAGTGACGTAATACTCAACCTGGACTTAATCTGGAGGGTAAAACCTGTAGGAAAACAAAAAGTCGAACAGCATATGCTGCAAAACCAAAAAAAATTCTACACTACCGCTCATAAGTATTTAGGCACCCATACCTTTTTCCATACATCTGTATACAAAAATGACTTTCAGAAATACACTGCCAATGACTTAAATAACTACTAATAACACACTACACTTTTCTATGAACCAGCAATTAGTCGTTATTAAGGTCACTCTGGCACTACCGATTTAAGGCTCAATAAGTCAGCTAAATAAAAAATGAAAAATGCACGCAAAACTGTCAAGGGACTCTGACTTGGCAGTGTATATCTGAAAGTCATTTTTGTATACAGAAGTATGGAAAAAGTCATGGGTGCCCTTATACTTATAAGCGGTAGTGTATTTAACCGATTCATTAAATAAAGTAGTACTTGTTCCATTCAATAATTAACTATAGTTATATTATAAGTAAAAATTTATATTGTAATTAAAACTAACGGCAAGGCTCCTTAACTGAAACAATCTTTTATAATTAAGATTAGTAGTTAAGTTTGTACAAAAAAAAGACTCTTATTATGGAATAAACAGTTATTTTTTTTTATTACACATTAGGGAATCTGACATCCTGTGCGGTATGCGTTGCGATAATTACATAAATTACCATCAAATGTTGCGACTCATTCTCCGCCAGGTAACTTCAACCCCATTGCTACTACAGGTATCAATCTCAAGTATAGTCGTCGAAACAACCCTATGAAAAATTTTTGTGAATATCATTGATTTTTAATTTTACGCGGAAGGAGTAGTTACATGGTAGTTACGAGTAACTAATGGCAAACTAAAATAAGTGGCAAGTCAGATCATAGCCTGTATCTGTAGGAGGTAGGGCATAGCGAAATGTCATCTCGCTCGTAATTGGAGCAGCCCAACTGGGGAAGTACCTCCACCTTACAGGAGATCACAGCCATAATAGCGCCACTACTTACTCAGTAGGTATGTGGTGTTGTGTTCCTGATGGTGAGTAAGGTTTCCAGAGCTCCTTGAGGATGCGCTGTGTTGACGACGGGGGACCTACGGGACTAACAACACTGCCTTAGGTTCGTGTAGGCCCGGAGAGTGGGTGCGGCGATCAGGGAGACCCGGTGAAACGGCTGACCGCTGGCCGCCCGCAGGTTAGTAGGGTTCCCGAACCCAGGGGTCACTTAATCTCCACCCTGGGAGGCTGAACCGCCAGCCTCGCGCATAATTCCTGGTGTGGTAGTCGTGCCGGAGAAGGAGACCGGAGTGGACCCGGCTGCCACAACAGGAGGGGACCGGGGGCCCTTCCGTACGCCGCGCCCACTAACTGGATTACCTGCATCATCCTCTGTCAGGTTTGTACCGTGCGTTTGTCCCTTCAGCCGTCATCACAGCGAATCCTCCTTTATACACATCCGAATAAATATATATGGCAAGGAAAAAAAGGAATAGGTTCTCAGCGGTTCCCTCGTCCACACAAGTGGACTTCTGTAACATTCGGGGGCTTCACTCAAATTTAGACGCAGTTCACCACCACCTAGAATCTGCGAAACCGACCCTTTTGTTCCTTACGGAGACACAGATATCCTGCCCAGCTGATACATCATACCTTCTTTATCCCGGATACATGCTCGAACATAAGTTCTTGAGACGTGCCGGTGTATGCATGTATACTCGGGAGGGTGTCTGCTGTCGCCACGTCCAAGCCTATGAAGACAGAGACCTGTCAGTACTGTGGGTGCACGTTGACTGCGGTGGCCACACCCGCGTCTACGCGTGCCTTTACAGGTCTCATAGCGGTGACATGGGCACAACTCGACAAAGTGACAAAGTTCTCGAGCAGTACCCCTCCGCGGAGCTGGTGATCTTAGGAGACTTTAACGCCCACCATATTAAGTGACTCAGTTCTCGATCCACAGACTACGCGGGTAAGTCTGCTCACGAATTTTCTCTGGCCTATGGACTCTCGCAACTGGTACGTTCTCCCACGAGAATACCAGACGTCAAAGGCCATACTAGCTCTCTACTGGACCTTCTGCTGACTTCACTTCCGGACGGGTATTCCATCTCAGTGAATGCGCCACTCGGCTCATCCGATCACTGCCTCGTCCGGACACAGGCACCATGTGTGCGACAGGAACCACCACGGCCAACCAGCCTAAGGCGCATGTGGCAGTATAGGTCAGCAGACTGGGATGGATTGCGTGAATTTTACGCATCGTGCCCGTGGAGGCAGCTCTGTTTCACATCAGAAGATCCAGACTCCTGTGCAGCCGCTGTCGCTGAGACGATCCTGGCGGGTATGGAATGTTTTATTCCCAACTCGCTGGTAGCTGCAGGAGCGAAAAAGCGGCCTTGGTTTAATCAGCCCTGTAAATATGCTAGAGCACATAAGCAGGCCGCATACAGGGCTTGGACCAAGGCTGAAGCTAGTAAGGATCCAAACTTATCTGATGTGAAACGCAAGTTAAACGCTGCCTCAAGGTGTAGTAAAAGAGAAATTGCCAGAGCTAAATTCAATTTCATCGGCAGAATTGGCGAGAAGCTTACTGGATATCCCTCCGGAAGTCGTGCCTTCTGGTCGCTCACCAAAGCTACCGAGGGAAACTTTTGTCAGTCGTCTTTACCACCACTGCGAACTACAGCTGGAGACCTGGCCCACAGCGCTAAAGAGAAAGCCGATCTACTGGGCACCCTCTTTGCCTCGAACTCTACTTTGGACGACGATGGCAGCGCCGTACCTCCTGCTATCCCTTGGTGTGGATATTCTATGCCCGAAATTAGTTTTTCGCAAAGGGATGTCCGGAGGGAGCTGCTGTCCCTAAACATCCACAAGTCGAGTGGGCCGGACGGCATACCAGCAGTGGTGCTCAAACTTTGTGCTCCTGAGTTGTGTCCCGTACTAACGCGACTGTTCGCGCTCTCATACCACAAACGGCAAGTTCCGTCTTCATGGAAGACTGCCCTCGTGCACCCTGTGCCTAGAAAAGGGGATAGATCAGACCCATCGAATTACAGGCCTATCGCTATCACCTCCCTGCTCTCCAAGCTGATGGAGCGAGTCATCAACACAAAGCTACTAAGATACCTAGAAGAACACGATTTGATCAGCGACCGTCAGTATGGCTTTCGCCACGGTCGCTCGACTGGTGACCTTCTAGTGTATCTTACTCACCGGTGGGCTTCTGCCATTGAGAGTCAGGGTGAGGCTTTAGCGGTCAGCTTGGATGGGGCATGCGATTTCCCGGGAAATCCCGGGAATTCCCGGGATTTTGAATAGAAATCGGTACCGGGACTGCAAACCCTAAGCTTGGACATAGCGAAGGCGTTCGATCGGGTCTGGCAGCGAGGTCTTCTGTCGAAGCTACCATCCTATGGACTGCCCGAGGGTTTGTGCAAGTGGGTTGCCAGCTTTCTGTCCGGCAGATGCATAAGAGCCGTAGTAGATGGCAGTTGCTCCAAAAGCATGGACATTAACGCTGGCGTCCCACAAGGCTCCGTGCTATCCCCGACGCTGTTTTTGCTGCATATAAATGACATGCTATCTATTGACGGCATCCATTGTTATGCGGATGACAGCACCGGGGACGCTTATTACACGGGCCGTGCCAACATTCCTCGTTCCTGTGTGTTAGAGAGTACTCTAAAATAATTGAGAGCACTCTAGTCAGAGTCTCTGAGTGGGGCCAGGATAATCTGGTCCAGTTCAACCCCACCAAGACACAAGTATGCGCGTTCACTGCTAAAAAAAACCCCATTCACTGTAGCCCCGCGGTTCCAAGACGCAACCCTCTCCATCTCAGAGACTATTGGGATCCTTGGTGTCGATATTTCCAACGACGTCCAGTTTCGGAGCCATTTAGAAGGCAAAGCCAAACTGGCATCTAAAAAGCTAGGTGTGCTCAATAGAGCGAAGCGATACTTCACCCCGGGACAGAGACTTCTTTTATACAAGTCGCAAGTCCGTCCCCATATGGAGTATTGCTGTCACCTCTGGGCGGGAGCACCTGGATACCAGCTTGGGCCTTTTGACTCGCTCCAGTGACGTGCTGTGCGAATCGTGGACGATCCCAAGCTCACGAGCGATATTGAGCCGTTGAGTTTAAAGAGAAATTTGACTCCTTGTGCGTGTTCTATCGCTTATATAATGGGTTGTGCTCCGAAGAACTGTTCGACATGATGCCTACGGCCGCTTTCTACCATCGCACCGCTCGCCGTCGGCAGGGCATTCACCCTTACACCTTAGAACCTAAATGGTCGCGTACGGTACGGTTTCAGAGGAATTTCCTCCCTCGGACGCTCCGATTGTGGAATGAGCTCCCTGCCGAGGTTTTCCCGTCGGACTATACAGTATGGGGTTCTTCAAGAAAGGAGTGTATACATTCTTAAAGGGTCGGCAACGCGCATGTGACACTCCTAGGAGTTGCAGGCGTCCATAAGCTGCGGTGACCGCTTACCATCAGGCGGGCCGTACGCTTGTTTTCCACCGACGTAGTATTAAAAAAAATAGCCACTACGTACAATAAACAATGGAAAGAATCCAATGAAATTTTGCGAGGCTCAATTTTTAATCCTTTAATTACCAAACAGTTTTAATCATTTTATCCCTCCAAGTCCTTTATTCCAGCGTCTGATTGCTTCAATCCCCCAGAACAATTAGCCGACGACATTATCTGTCCGCCGTTTTGTTCATTGTAGTTCGCGCTAACTTTTGGCGGGAACGGAAAATTATCTCCAGTGTTGCCACTTCGTGAGAATGAATTGGCCATTCTCTATGGTCTGTGTAGTTTTATTGTTAATTAACGTTTAATTAAATTTTGTTTTGTAGTCGAAACTGTTTTATTTGCGGACTAATGTGAATGGTTAGATATCTGTAATTGAACCGATAGGAATGCAGCGAGCGGCCATTTAGCACTTTATTGTACAATGGGCTTTAGTAAAACTTAGTGCAGTATTTGCATCATAGTTTTATAATGAGTAGAGCCATATTACTTTGAGAAGAAACTGTTGGGTAAGGAAAACTATCTGTAGAAGATTTGAAAACTGTTTATAAAGACGGTCAGCCATAAATATTGGTTTCAAAATATAGGTAGTGAAACTAGTAAAAACTGCCATATGTATTTAAAATCTAAACAAATAGGAAGTGGCTACATGTTTGCGGCATTTGGCATTAAAACTTGGGCCGTTGGGGCCGAGCGCGCGTCGACTATACATAGATCTTTCGAAGCGCCTAATAGAGGCTTCTGTGCTCCTGGTGACCAGAGGGCTGGCCTCTATTTAACTCAACGAATAAGTATTGCTGGGCAGCCTCCCCACTGACAGCGATTTTAGCCATTTTTTTATTTGAAATCTAAACCGATAATAATCAAGGACTTCCAGATACCTATCAAATAGCAGACCAAATGACCACCCAAATTAAACCTTTTCGAAGTTCTCCCGCCAAAACCGGTACTGTATCCAGTTTTTATCACTATCATTGTAGGAAATTGCACTAATATATCAAACTCAACATCCTTTCATATTGCCCAACTAACAACATTCCATCTAAAAGCGCTAGTGATGAGCCGGTAGCCAATATTTATATTCCTGAGAATACCGCCACCGGTAATATTGTGGGAATTTATAAATTTAAATTTATTAATTAATCCTATGAATTTATTTTTAAAGTCTACGGAATAGTGTATTTTATCCATATAAACCTGCGCAAATAATGACTTATTAACAGTTTCAAAAAATACAGATGACAAATATTGGCTGTGAGATGGACCCGTTTCGTGACAGAACAATGTCTGTGTGTATTATTGTATATATGTACTTGGATATATTTTCTCTGGTAAATGTATGTATGTAGTTTATGAAATATTCATATTAATACTTAAAAAATATTTAACTTTTCATGTATTCTTTTTTTTTACCTTATGCACCCACTTTTACAAGTTTCTGTTTGGTCCTATGGTTGACTGGTAGAGAATGCCTCAAGGCATTAAGTCCGCCTTTTGTATTAATATGTGCAATAAAGTTTCAATAAATAAATAAATAAAATTTCTGACACTCTTTTAATTTTTTTATTTATAGTTATGTTGTAAGTTTGTTTTTGTCTAGAATAAATTTTGCAAAAAGCCACGTTGCACACACAGGCGTGACCTGTCGCGCGCACTTGTCAAACCAATTAGATTTCCATACATTTCGACAAGGCTGTACACAAGCTGTTATTGATACGGTGCCTTGAAATATTTCTACGTATATTTACCTTAATAAGGAGGTCAGCAAGAATATTTATTCTGGTTGTAAATACCTCTGATGAAGTACTAAAATGATCATCTACTTTAGCTGTTAACTGTACCTATATACAACAACGACGGTGGCAAATAATGTTACGGCCTGGTAACCAGATACTTCATATACAGGGTGATTTTGGGGTTGTTATCCAGAATGATTGTACATGGTCATACATTCAAAGTAGACAACATCAGAATTGGTATGAAGGTTGTTACAAAGGGTCGGCAACGCGCATGTGACTCCCCTGGAGTTGCAGGCATCCATAGGCTGCGGTGACCACTTACCATCAGGCGGGCCATACGCTTATTTGCCACCGACGTGGTATAATAAAAAAAAGGTTATAAATTCAATTAATTCCCTTTTTTCATATTGTAATGGAAATAATACTTTTTCATACAACTTGGTCACCCTACTTCACTGTCAACTCTCCATACTATCCGTCAAAGAGAATAGAGTAACCATGTTTTTTTGGAGATTTTGTATTCACAAGGAGGCAAAGTTTCTACTTATACTTAACGGTTCAATATCGCTTGTGAGTTTGGAATCGACTACGATTCGCACAGCACGTCTCTGAAGCGAGTCAAAAGGCCCAAGCTGGTATCCAGGTGCTGAGACCAGAGGTGACAGCAATACTCCATTGGGGACTCTTGTGATTTATATAATAGAAATCTGTCCCGGGGTGAAGTACCGCTTCGCTCTATTGAGCATACCTAGCTTTTTGGATTCCAGCTTGGCCTTGCCAATTTATCTAGTAATGCAGCATGAAATGGTTATAATCCCTTGCTTTAAAAAAATTAAACTCAATTAATTGCTGTAATTTACAGCAATAGATTTTCCGTTGTGGCAATATTTCCGTGAACCCCGCATCATTACCCGCACCACATATTAATACAATAGTGATTTGTCAAGGGACTGTATGACGAATGACCTCATCAGGACAATGAGATTTGGGGGAATCACGGGAGCTTGCGGGGAGAAATAAATTAGCGCACCGTTATATGGGTTATTTACTAAATTAGGAGTTTTGTTGGTATTTGTGTTAGCGTGAACATGTTTAAGCGTGTTTGCGTGAGGAACTTGTACTTTATTATATTTTTTTTATTAAATTGAAGAGAATTGTTCGCGTAAAGAAAAAACCTTCTATTACCTCTGAGCTTCACCGAGCCCGGAATTCGAGCAGCTAACCTGTACAGGCATTGCATTCAACCAATATTCAGTAGACCTCTGATATCCTTGCTGCTTCTGCGGGCCGTCCAGCACCAACTTCGACACGCTCCGTACGGAGTCTACATAATACATAATTAATTAACTTGTCCACACACATAAAAATACGAAATCATACAGATTTAACCCTTAACTTGGCAACGTCCCCTGGGTTTCCCACACTCTTTGACCGTCTTTTTGTATTTTTTTCTTGGCCAGTATGAGTGAGTATGACTATTCAGCGTCACCGACGCTTGGATTAGGGACATTCTCTATTTCTTGCCAAGTTTAGGGTCAACGACCTTTATGGGATATTTAGCGAGACATACGCAGCGCATCCGTGCGTGATGCTCCGAAAAACCGAGGCTTCGTATTCAACCTTCATATTGAAACTTAATTGGGGGGTCGAAGTTGCACCACGTCCGTAGGGAGTACCCACCGTTACCCTTGACCCCTGGGTGGTGCCAAAAGTGCAACATAAACTGGCAACCGTACTTGTCTTCTCGAAGATCTCACGGTTCGTAAACAAATGCCATACGATTAAATCAAATAAATATTGAAACTGAACAGTTATGAAATATTTAGATATCTAATTATGCACTTATTTTGCAAAAATCATCGTTCATTTGTATCCTACTGATAATGATATATGCACGTTAAACCAACGTGATTATTATATTCTCATTATGTTTATCGGCATACCTACTTATTTTAGGCCGACTAATTTGTGGCAATGTACAAAATGTATTCGCATTTATAAAAATTATAACACTCATTATTAATTAAACATTGATTCCATACTGATAAATAATTTGATAAACAGAGTATAAATACGGCAATTAAAAGTACCTCAATATTTATTTGTAATGGTAATTATAATGGCTCGATTATTACTGGTTTTTACCGTGATTAGTGTATTTATCCAAGCAACATGGACCACTGGTACGTTTAACTTATTCTTACCGCGTAGTACCTAGTACTTGCGAGCCATACGATAAATAACTAAATAAAAAACACCATCGAAATACTAATGGTAAAAGTATCAAATTAAATTCCGTACGATTTTTATGAAAAGATCAAATGTGGTACTCTCAATGATCCCCTGATAGACATTCCCGTCAAACTGAAGGTATAGAGTTATAGACATTAAAAAATGTTTTTGCGAAATGGCTCCCAAATTAAAGAGAGCAACAGTAGGAACTAAGGTTCAAACCCTGGAAAAACGTCACTTTCCTAAAGTGACCAAAGTAATTTATCAACTCTTATAATTTATTTATGTACAACGAAAATATATTCAAGATTAGTTAACCAAAATAATATCAAGAAAACTAAAACTAACTTAAATCTAAAACGGGCCCCTGAGGCATTGTACCGAGGATGCTGGCGGCACTTCCTCGCTGTATCGCAATGCTGATACGTTGAGCGAGGAAACCGCCAGCTCTTCGGTCACCAGTTATGTCACACCAGACGCTTCGCAATTTCTGCAAATAACTTATGCGCGCTGGGACCCCATGGACCTAGAGTTTCGAAATCAGAGTTTCTACTCTTATAATTATGTAAAATACCTATATTTCAGGACTTCATACAGGAATGCCAAGACACAATGTAGGCATTTCAGGTGGTCATCCGATCTCAATTGAAGCCGCTCCTTTCATGGCGTCGATATTGTACAAGAGCAGAAAACACAAGAGATACGTTCCGTTTTGCGGAGGCTCCATTATCCACGAAAGATTTATTTTGACTGCTGCACATTGTTTCGAGTAAGTTCAATTCGATTTAAAAAAAAATGCTTCGTCAACTCTTGATGAATACGAGTATCCCGAGTTCACACAATTAAGAAATTAATGGTAACACACCGTTACGTCCTGCAACGTGACGCACATAATTGAGTAATATATCATGTACGCATTAATTGTCTATATATATTGTTTGTATGGGTATACATCGCTCTTTTCCCTTATCATTAATACACATCTCCGATGTTACTATGTCTGCGTTTACTTAGAACCTTTCGATCACCGCTCAACCAATCCTCTACCATAACTCAACGTTCACGTTCACGCACCTTCAAGAAGAAAAAAGACAGAACTATACGAACAACTAGTGGATTATATGAGTAGGTATAGTTGTTCGATTCTGGTTGTGTCCAATCCATTGTCCTATTGTGCGGTTTTGCCACCTCATTGTAGTTCGTCATAAAAGATAAGCATACTTCATACATAAAGACTGCATTTATTAACATTTTAACGGACTATCAACTCTAGGGCATTTGCCAAAAGTTTAAATTGCTTTAATAGATTACGTTAGACGTATTCTGTATATGGCCGCCATTTACCTGAACACCTGAGATGTACAGACACATCTGGACCGCCATTTTTCTATTAGGATACTCAGTAATCTATTGCTTACGGAGATAGAGTTGATAATTAATTGGACTTTCTAGGAGGATGTGACGACTTATTACAATATGTTTTTCCTTTCAGTGGATTTAATTGGACAAAACTGGACGAATATGCTCGTGTAAGCGAAACCATGCACAGAACTCTTCAGAAAATTTCGCAATGATGACAAAGATAATACGTTTCAAGTTCTGTGCACTCGAGCGCTCTGTGTGTTCAAGTCCTTTCTTCGTTTATAATAGTAGTAGTAATCGTATGGCATTTATTTTCGAACCGTGAGATCTTCGAGAATACAGTACGGTACTTCGTTTATAATGATGCTCCATCTATTTTTTACCTTGGTCCGATGTCTTGTGCAGGACCCAGTTACTTTGTTTCTCAATGTCTGTATGCGTTACCATTATTCAATTTTTTCATCATTGCAGTAAAATCACCCACATCCCGACACTGAGAGTAATATTCGGTATAGACAACTTGAGTGAAAAAGGCAGAGTCTTACACAAAGTAAGAAGTAGGTTTTGTTACGAGAATTACAGCCGTAGTTCTTTTACTAACGACATCTGCTTATTGAAACTGAAGAGACCTGTTCAGTTTGGGGCCAAGGTCGCTAAAGTTGGTTTGCCGGCTGAAGACCTGAAGCTGGAAACAGGTGTACAAGTCAATGTCAGTGGATGGGGCGAGTCTGAAGTCAGTGTAAGTTTTACTCAGTGAAATATTATTATTTGTATGCATGCATATTGTTTTTAATTTATTTGTTATTTTGGATTAATGAGTCCAAGTTAATATTACGGGTGACAACATTTCATTGTTTATGCGGGCTTTTTTCCGATCAAATAGAGGATAAAAATAATGTATAACCAACATTTTTAAACTCTAAAAAATATCCCGATATCATATAAATATAAAAACCTTCTAAAATAGGGTGAGTGACAAGTTAGGCGTCGCTGCGTAAAAATCATACAGACGGTGGATTTACTAAAGAAAGCATACTGCTGTTCTTTTTGTCCGTTGTGGTCGCACAATTCAGCCTTGTGACGTCATATGTAAAGACGACGGTAAGCTTTCTTCACATTTTCATGAATATCTTGAAAACTAATACGTATAAAAATATAAATAAAATACTTATGGGATATTGTTAACAAATTAACGAAATGAATTAAGATTTCATACTACTTGGAAGTTTTAAATGTTGTCAATCCTTCATCTTTTGCGAGTTTATTATTCTAGACATCAATTCTTGAAATAACCCAGTCTAAACCAGATATTTAGCGTATTAAATTTCATCCCCATTTATGTTTCTTATCGTTATGGCGGGTTGCTAAAAGGGCACAGTGGCTCTCTAGGTAACGACGTAGCTGACGAGCTGGCCAGGAGAGGTTCTAGCCGGCCTTCGTTTGGCCCTAGTCCAATACTCCCGCTACCCTTTAACCAGCTAAGATCATGGCTACGTCGCAGAACATCTGAACAACACGCTGATCAATGGAAAAATACCAGTACATGCAGACAATCCCGGGAAATAGTGCCACACCCGGAGGGGAGGCACGATTTACCAGGCGTCTGCTCTCTCTTGACAGAGCGTCACTACGTATAATCGTAGGCACCATCACTGGACATTGCTCACTCAACAAACATTTATATGAACAACAAACATTTATCTAGGTACGACCGACAGCCCCCTATGCAGGGGATGCCTGTCGGCCGATGAAACAGTTCCCCACGTCATCCTGGAATGCGAATGTGTAGCTACACAACGGACTCAAATCCTCAACGCACCGAGGTCACTCCGCGAAGCCTGTGGTGACACCAGGAGGATCCTGCGCTTCTGGTCGGAGTTAGGCTGGCTAGATCCCTAGCAGGCGTTCACGTCACGCACAATGGTCCAACTTTCACGTACTAAGTGCGGAAAAAGGAGTCCATAACTATAACCATATGGGGGGTTGCTCTGCCGACGTCGAACACTCGGTCTCTCAATTACTATTAAAGAAAAAACGGCTGCTAAAAAACTGGGTATCCTCTGTAAGGTCCAACGGTACTTCTCACCGAAGCAGTTGCTTCACCTATACCAAACTCAGGTGAGATCGTGTATGGAGTACTGTTGTCATCTTTGGGATGATGCACCCAAATATTAGCTGGGTGCTTTGGACTCGGTGGGCCGGAGAGCCAGGAGACTGATAGGTGACGCTGCGCTCGTTGGAACCAAACTCCAAAGTTTGGAGCATCGGCGGAGGGTCGCCTGTCTGGCAATTTTCTATAGGTTGTATTTTGGAGAGTGTGCTGCTGAGCTCCATGACCTTATCCCCCCTTCGACTTTTCTTTATCGGAGTACTAGGCGCCGTATGGGATTTCACCCACATGTAGTCGAAATCCCTCCATGCCGCACCTCGCGGTTTAACAGATCATTTCTGATTCGCACTGCTTCAGTCTGGAATTCTCTTCCGGCGTCTGTATTTCCAGAAGCATATGACCTCGATGACTTCAAGGTAAGAGTGAATAGGCATCTTCTGGGTGAGCGTGTTCCATCTTAGACTTTGTCTTAACTTTCCACCAGGTTAGACTAAGGTCAAACGCAATCCCATTTACTATAAAAAAAGAACAAAGAAGCAAGGTGTTTAAATGAGAGTAAAAATGAAAACTCACTTTCTGTACGGCCCGCCTGATGTTAAGCGGTTACCGCAGCCTATGAACGCCTGCAACTCCAGGGGTGTCACATGCGCGTTGCCGACCCTTTAAAAATTATGCAGTTAGTGTTGTAGTATACAGGGTGTCCTACGGTTATGCCACAACACAATATTCCAATTATTTTTTTAAGTAAAATGAAGTCGTTACGATATTTTTTTTCGCTGTGACGCCTTACTTGTCACTTACTCTCTTTTAGAATGAGAAACTTTTGAAATTGATTTTTAATATGAAATGGGGATATTTTCGAGATATTAAAAATGTGGTTATGTTTAATTTTTATCCTCTATTTGATTTAATCGGAAAAAAGCACGCTTAGAAAATAAAATGTTTAATTTAATTTAAACAGGGTGCAACGAAAAATCTACGCCAAGTGACAATACCAATCGTGTCGGAGGAAATTTGTCGTAATGATCACCAACATTTGACTGACAGAGAAATCTGCGCGGGATCGCGGGGCCATGATGCGTGCAAGGTGAATCAAACCTTATTTTTATAGCCTTAAGATCTTTTTACAGACATCTGATCTGATATGCGTGGCGGTGTGACAAGCGTGTAATTAGGCGACTATATAAACGCTCACAACTAACTGTACATAAATGTTTCCTAAAAGAGATGCGCTAGATACGAGGGGTGGTCCATAAGATTTAATAATCGGTATGAACCATTCCGATAATGATATTCTTTAATGTAGAACCATGGCACTAATCATTAATCAATTTTAAATTAGAGAAAAAAAAATAGTTACATTATTAATTTATTTTTCTTTAATTGCTGAACAAAAAACTTATGTATGAAAAAGTTAACAAGACGGCAAAAATAAGAGTTAGGTTTGTAATTATTTGGAGCAGTGTGGAAAAAGTCCTGATTCACTACTTAATAAAGAAATTATGATTGCAAATAAAATCTTGGTTTATATTATGATTTAAAGAGGATATGAGGGGACTGTCAACGCCGCGTCGTCCGGTACGAGTACGTGGTCGCCACTCAAGGACTCGCTGCCCCCATCGGCCAATGTTCTCTTGACAATGTGACCCGCCCACTGCCACTTAAGTTTGAAAATTCTTCGGGCTATGTCAGTTACCTTGATCCTTCTGCGGATTTCGTCATTTTTGATTCGATCTCGCAGAGTAACTCCGAGCATAGCCCTCTTCATCGCTCTTTGAGTAACTTTGACCCTCTTTATCAGGCCCATCAGGCACAGTCAAGATAGCTGCCAAATGCAACCTTTCCCGTTCGGTCCATTTGACGGGGAGCCGAACTTCATGGAGGGCAGTTCCATGCGGCCGCGATCCTCAGTAATGAGGAATCGATTACGAAGTAGAAGAAGATCAGGCCCATAAATGAATTTATAGGTATTTACCTTGCACTTCGCTGTCATTCTACAAATGCCACTGACTGAAATGCAACGTACAAGGGCGTTAAAGCACATCTCAGTGAAGTGTGAAGTCGATTGCTCGATAGTTCCGTTGTACGCCAGCAGAGGGCTATTGAAAGGAAAAGATGATTACAGAACAAGAGACAAACGGGTGATCTTTCAATTGTCATTGATGAGAAAAGCTTGGGGAGATGACGAAGGCTCCTGCTGGAGAAATGGAGATGGTGTGACGGCATCTGAGTATCGAAATCACTAACTAGTTCGTTGTATTTTGCGTGACATTTGTAACAATGTTGAAGTGGAAGTAAAAAGTTGACTTTGTAAAATGAATATCGTCTTTTGTTAATGCCCGAAGAACTCCTGGACATGAACCTTCCCTGATAGAATACGCCCGCGATCCGACATATAGATAATTATTCCAGACTCACAAACCATTAAATCCCAATTGTTTCTACAGGGGGACAGTGGCGACCCTCTTACTTACAACAACATACAAATTGGATTGGTGTCTTACGGTGAGCCATGCAGCATCTACTCCAATGGTGTGGGGGTCTACACCAGGGTATCCAGTTACTTAAAGTGGATTAACGATACCATCAGCAAGAATGTTACCTGGGAGAACTTGTATAGCTAAGCATGATCGTGTATGTCTAAGAATGTCAAATGTACCTATTAATACAAAGATCAAAGCAGAGGGTTATGTGTTTGACCTGTAACTATGTACGTTGGTTGTCCGTTCCGAATGTCCGCTCGTGCAACTAACTAACGCCTCAACCGATTTTGTAAATGATAAGTCATTAGATTCGTCTTGGTAATGATAAAAATCAAAATGAAGAATTTTAAAATGCGATTTAAGGATGATTCACAGTAGACCGTTTCGTGCCCCGGCCGTATTATTATTATTATTATCCTTTAATGTGCTTGCTCTTATTTTAAGCCCCTTAATAAACAGCTAAAAGTTAAAAGTCGATTACAAAAATTTACAAAATTTATATGTTTGAAAAGAGTTCGAAGCGATAAGTCATTGAAAGAAACTTACTTTCACTGAGTAAATAGGTGGTAAATACTAATAGTTTATTGATATGGAACCCTAAAAACAAATTTTAACTTTAGTAGTGGTAGTAGTAGTAAACACTTTATTGGACAAATCAAGTAAATAAAAGAAAAATCAACTTAATTTTAGAAATTTGTGTTTTTTGAATTTTACTTGTTTTTTAAAGGCTCTTTGCCTTTAGCGCCATCTATGCAACGATAGTATAGCACCTTAGCTTCGTATGCACATTTCTCACTCCTTTACAGCAGCAGTGCTACGTAAGCTAACTTCCACTTTACTAGTTTTTCTTTGGTGTTGAGCTTTGTATCAGTGGGTACAATAATGTGGTGGTGTATTTTCCACATTAAAACACGAAATATAAGATTGTTTAAAAAAAACAACATGCACCATGAACATATTACATTCTAATTTAGGATAACTGTGTGAAGATATAATATTTAATAGTGCGCAGTACGCTCGGTTCTCCATACAAACGTATAAATTTATGCTCTCAATTTAAAACGCCATGCTAGAATAACATGAAGCTTTGTATACACAATGGGATCCGGTATATCTAGATCGGACCATAGTTTCTGTTGCTTGAAATTATAATGGAGAAAAAATACAGCGGTTATTAAGGTTCTCAAACAAGCCGTAAAAAACTCAAAAAACCGCTGTATTTTTTTTCTTTTACAATTTCTAGCAACAGAAACTAATTTCCGACCTATATATGCCGGATCCCATTGTATATACAAAAATTCATGTTATTCTAGCATGGCGTTTTAAAATGACAGCGTAAATACGTTTGCATGGAGAACCGAGCGCACTGCGCCCTCTTAAGTGAAGGAAAGATAAATAATTTTAATGCTGCAAATTTATGAGTCTGTCTACCCAATTTAGACAACGAAGCTAACCTCACTCATACAAATTATATTATAACCTAACTTGCTCTAAGTTACTGCGAATGAAGTCCTAATTTTGACAATACTACCTTCATTAGCACCGCGCCGTAATTTCGACCTCATCAAGTATTTACCTTACTGCAGTCTCGTTCTGTTATTAGCTGGGCTATGCACAAAGAGTTACAACTTACCGTAGGAGAACCAGCATATGTTGAACCTCCAATTACACCTAGTTTTGGGTATTTTTAGGGCCTTATTTTTTATCAAAAATGGGATTGCTCATGGCCAGCATCTAAAACATTGCGCTGGCGCCCACTTCCCATAGTAAACTGCCCGCCGGAGGCGTCTGAGGTGTGTCGAGGGGCGCACTTACCCACGAGGGAACGGAGAAGGTTGGTCAACTCCCCTACCTGTAAAAGGTGACTAAAGAGGATCATCGAGGTTGTGAGGGTACCACGTGGCGGGGGCCGCAGCACCTGGCTATCAACCCCACAGCCAAGTGAAATAAATTGACGTTATTCTGCAAGTAGGCCAGATCTAACAATAGTTTCTGCAAAAGAAGACCACTGCCGCGAAGAAACGGCGAAAGAAACTCGAAAGTCAGTAAGTATTTTTTTTTTATTATTCATAGTATCAAATTTTCCCATCGCGTTCTTTCATGATCGCAAATTTTATTTTATTTCGCCAGCTAGCGTAGACCCTTAACCTACTTAATATAAGTAAATCTGAATATGGAAACAAAAGAGGAAGAATATTTACAACAAGACAACATGTGTTTACTATTTCGTAAACGTGATACAATACAAATATACATATATGAATATTAATGTTATTTAGGTATCTGGTTTGCGCCATGCATTTCTGTCGGTTCGATTCCTCGACCCTGTAATAAGCCTTTGACATCAACGATTTTTCCAAGTCATTTTAAGGGCTGGAAAGGGTGACGTGGATGGCTTTAAGATGAGCCATGGGGAGTAAAGCGCGTATAGGGAGCTCCAATGCGTTCAATATTGAGATCCTGGAGTCCTCCGCATTAGAGCGCAGATGGCGGTCACCTTGGGGTTTTTAGTGGATGGAAATACCACATTACATTACTGACTACCTGGTTAACTGGTTTGCAGACTTTTTCCACGCAAAATGGTATCATTTAGGTTGTGAGGTTGTACTCATATGTTACGAGATGCATTTATTGCCATATCATTGAGTCAATGCATTCTCGCCTGACACACCTTTCATAAATCATCATCTCTGTCCCTTGTTTATTGTTTTGTCGGCCTGTTTAGCCTAGTTGGTAGTGACACTGCCTCCGAAGCTTGAAGTCCCGGGTTCGAATCCCGGTAAGGGCATTTGTTTCTGTGGTGAGCAGAAACATTTATTCCTGAGACTTGGATGTTTTCTATGTATTTAAGTATATATCTATTAAATTAAATATATCGTCGTCTAGTACCCATAACACAAGCCTTATTGAGCTTATTATGGGACCAGTTCGATTTGTGTTAAAAAAAAATGTCCCTTTATATATATTTATTATTTATATATTTATTGTGCCGTGAGCTCCCTATAAGGATACGAGTGAATAGGCATCTTCTGGGTGAGCTCGCTGCATCGTCGGCCTCATCTTTGCCCCGTAGCCAGATGCTGGCCAAGGGCAACCCATTTTGTAATAAAAATATTTAAAAATAAAACGACCTTTTTTGATTCAATGTATAGCGGTTTTAAAAGGTGTCGCTACGGAACCCTTCTTTGGGCGTAATCCAACACGCACTTTGCCAGTTTTTTCTCAAAACGCGTCATCAGTAGGAATAGCGGAAAAACAGTATTTTTACGCTAGTACCGGAAATTTCTAACTCGTAGTTTTTCGCTAAAATGCGGATTTGGCTATCCTATGTAATGTATTGTGTTGTGTGTATGTATACATGGGAACACGCTTCCTGAAACCGGGCAACGGAATTGAAACTCTGTAACCGACTAGCTCGGACATCGAAGTACCGTCCGCAGCGACTTTTCATTCAACGCAACATATTAAGAGGAGTAACGCCATGGCCGTAATAAATAAACTAACGCTAAATAGGTCAGCAAATTATTATTATAAAAATATAAGTTATACTTTTAGTGTATCATAATACGAAAAGGTTCTCGAGTAGCGACCACATAGTGGATGCCCAGCACGAGCAGATCCCCCACAAGGTGGCCTGATGACCTGGTAAAGGTCGCGGGAGTCCGCTGGATGCTGGTGGCGCAGGACCGGTTATAGTGGCACTCTTTGAGGGAGGCAGCAGTAGACGTCCTTCTGCTGATATAATGATGATGATAATCTAGATTGTTAATTTGTTTTTCACTTTCCGTTATCTTTCCGTGGATTGGAAAAATGTGAACAGTAGACATATTCTTTAAATATACCTATGGTGATAAACGACTTAACTTGACTTTATACGTTTAGGCAGTATGTTTAATCAACTGTAGTGGTCATTTAAAACTTTTATATGTAAACACAATAGTCAAATTTCTTTTATGACAAATTTCTGCCTTGACATGACAAATTTCTGCTTTCTAATTGCCTGAACTATCGAATGTTTTTCAGATCTGAATAACTCGAAGACCATTTCTGCTTTTACACTGCCAAAGTGATTAAATTGATCGTTAATCAGTATTGGTCCTATTTTCGAGCATATAATATAGAAATAACCAGGGGATAAACACAGTCGTGGCAATTAGGCTGAGAATGCCAAACTTGAGAAAGGCCGTACCACTCGTTCCCCGTCCCTTTGAGATCCCCTCCATACCAGCAATCGCTTGAGTTTAACGGCAGAGGCGGAATGTAATGTATTTATTTGATCTAGAGATGTAGACGAGAAGAGATCTATAATTATACTAGTAGATAGTGTTGTGATGGGGTGTTGTAATCGGAAATTTAATATAGGATGAACTGCTTTGGCAGCGAAACGGAGGGTAGACACATTTGCTCGGCTTGCTCAAAATGATCGCACACATCCTGCGATTGTAATTCCGAAAAACTTGATTCGGTGCTGTTAATGGGACATGCTTAGTTGTTGGTTTTTGGTGCAATAGACTCTCTAGGGTGTGGTGTCGCCAATAGTGTAGACTCGGGCAAGAATAGATCTACGGTCTCCCCGCCTGTCGTAAAAGGCGACTAAAGGGGGGTCACCGGGGTTGCGAGTACACCATGTGGCGGGGACCACAACACCCAACTATCAACCCCAGGGAAGGTGACGTCAATTGATAGGAGCCAAAAGGAGTAAAGCGCAGGGGGGGGAGGCTTCAGTACGTTCAATACTGAGATCCTGAAGTCCTCCGCATTGGAACGCAGATGACGGTGACCCTGGAGTGTTTAGTGGATACAAATACCACATAACCCAATCAGTCCCCGAAAAAAACAGGGTGTGGTGTCGCTGGGAAGGTGAAGATTTACTGAGAGCGGCGGAGATTACTAGAAGAAGCCTGCAAACACGAGGTCAGTGATTTGACGTACATTTGAGGATTTCAATTACCGTTCAGTTTGAATGCTAGGGGACTGGGGATCAGTGCTTGAGACATCGAAGTGTTTTACGCGAAAAAATGGTGAAATTATTTATTTCATTGATTCTGCTGACGTTCCACGGAGAAATGAATTGTATTACGAAATCATGTCAACGCACGCTATGCATACGAAACCCAGGGACGGAAGTCCCGCTCAAATAAATATATCCTCCTTTGATAATATTAAAAATCACATTCACGGCCGATATCACACCAAAGAAATTATTCCAACCGTCATAACAGTCATAACCAATTCGCGCATACGACATATTTAAATAGAAATTTCAAACTTTTCCTCGCCTTAACCGTATTTCTGAGTTCTTAGTGAACAAGGTAATAAACGCCAGGATTATTAAATGATTTACGCCATTTTGTTAACTCAGATTTCGCGTGTGGGAACAACAACCGAAATTTATTTGCATAAATTTAAAATTTCGTCTCGACCTTAACTCGTATTTTCGCTAGGGACGGGACGCCCTCGGGTTTCGACTTTTTATATTTTTCAATCGACTACATAGGACTATGATTATTATAGAGAATAGTATTTAATTTTACACACACAACATATACATTATAACAATAAACTTTTTATACAAATACTGCTGTCAGTCATTAAATTGACCGATTATTGTAACGATGCGTGTACGTTACACACAAACTTTCTGACTGATCACAATTTTAAATTTTGAACAACATACCAAATTTCACGTGACACTGCGCAGCCATTTTCCAGCAGCTCAGTTCGATCTTGGATTTCCTTCCATGAATATCTGTCTAGAAGCACAAGCAGTTTGACTATTTAAAAATCATAATCTAATACCTATTTTTTTGTGCAGTGCAGTTGTTTATACAGTTATTGTTTTCAGTGCACTTTTTTTATATTCTGCTAAGGCACAATAATTGTGAATCCCTCCTTCTTCCTTCGGCCTCTCGGAAATGTATGATAATAGTTTTCGATCCTTATTTTTGCCAAAATCAAATGAAATTCAACAGTTTGCCGGTTCTCAGAATGTATACCGACTTTTCATCTGTTCATCTGTTAATGAATCACAATCACCAAACTTCGTATAGCGAAACCCCAGAATGTAACAACTACTTTTCTGGAGACCGCATCTAAATCGGTTCAGCCAAACGCGAGATAATCATGGACAAACATACGAACCTGTTTTTTGTAGACGGTTAAAAATTTCGCTTAATACGCGGGCGAAGCCGCGGGCAAATGCTAGTATTATATAAATAAGAAGTTAAAAGAAATTAAAAAAAAAACAGGTTTCGGTTTCGGCCAAAACCATAATCCGACGAGCACTAATTCCGGCACATTCTTGAGAAAACTGGAACTTACAGCGGAATATTTGCCGATTTATGTCATTCTACCGGACGTATTTTATACCGGCGGACTACTAAAAATGGAAAGAATAGAGTTTCTGAATACAAAATGTATTGGGCGGAAATTCAAAGCTATAAGGAACGGGAGTTTACGCTTCAGTAGTTAAAGAAGCAAATAGGAGATTTATTAGCTGTATTTAATGAAAACTGGATTTTGATTTTTGAGTCTATCAAAAACTGAGTTATATTTTTTTTCGAGTGTGTATACAGAATAGTACCTACATACTTATTCAATAAAGGAAGTCTTCGTTTAGGGGTACTTGATCATCATTATTATTCGCTTGCCCTTATCCCGTATACTTGGGATCGGCGCAGTATGTTTTTGTCTTCCATTATTCTCTATCACCCATCATCTCACCGCTCAAGTCCTTTTTTAACCGACTTCAAAAATAGAAGGAGGTTCTCATTTCGTCTGTTTCTTTTTTATGTATGTTCACCGATTACTCGGAGACTAGTGGACCGATTTCAAAAACTCTTTTTTGTTTGAAAGGGTATGTTTTTTAGTTGGTCCCATTATCACCAAGTCTGGATCTGATGAAGGGATCTTGGAAAAAAGGGGGGAACTCCTCAAATTATATAGCAGGAAGGGCCGAGTGTGAGTCTGGAAAAGTTTGGAGTCGGTATTTTTTTGTTAAAAATTTACTTGTGTTCACATTGTATCTCACGCATTCTATCCACCTTTTCCTTAACCTACCCCTTTCAGATTATTTGAACATGAAACAATCCCCCACAATGGAGTAGACTGATGACCTGGTAACGGTCGTGGGAGTAAACTTGATGCGGGTGGCGCAGGACCGCCGTCATTGTGGCATATTACGGATTCCCGCATGTGGGGTGCGGAATGTATCAATAAGGTACGTAAAAGAGCCCAATATCGTTGCCGATGGCCTTGCGAAATGATGAAGAAATGCCGGTAAGAGGACCCCAGGCTTCGAAGCACCAGCCGAGGATGCAACGACGCTCAATCTGAGAAAACTGTGCGACATCAATAAGATCCCGCCCAGACAAGTTAAGAAGTAGCAATATCATCCCAACATCAAAAAATGTTAATTACATAATTACAAGCAAATTAACGCAATAACATTAATGACGATCGCATTTGTGTCGCTCCAGACTCTCATTAGATTACGCCTATTCTTATTACAAGCACATTAGGCATGTTTAATTTTCCAATATCGTATTGAACCTATTACTAATAAAAGCGACTTTATATCAAACTGTATTGAGTTCAATTTATACATGTCGTGGAATATGTCCGTGGGGGCTCAACGCGTCGCATTTAAAGAAATGATAAAATGAATATTGACGTGAAAAAATTACTTGTTTTCAGAATTATTTTTACGTTACACTTCCTTGATTGAAATTGGAACGGCACCAGTTTTTAGGGATCCGTAGTAAACGAAGAACCCTTATAATATCACCTTGTCCGTTTGTCTGCGGTTTAGCTCAGTAAGGCGACTTCCTGACTTGGCGGGGCGGGATCGATATGTCACAGGTATTTTGTCGTTTGACGCAAGCTTCCTGATGTGAATTTCCTCACTTGACGAATTACTATTAGTATTACGTTTGCGCAGTACTAATACGATGCGCAGAAGTGGGTCAGTACTGCATTGATATCGGTTGACACTGACAGCTGACAGTTTTCACATATCGTACCGCCTCCGCATCGATAAATCAGGAAGACGCCTAAAGGTCATATCATCATGTCGACAAAACGATAGAATAAAATCTTGTTTCTTTTCTAGGGTACCTCCTCTACCGGTTAGAGGGAAAGTTTTTTTTTTTAATTTAAGAGTCCGTTTGCATGATATTATATTCAACTCATTTTTGTTGGAGTCAAGTATCCCAGTGTCAGATTTCCCCCTACGCCAACAAGCTCCGTTCCTAAAGGCCCATTTTTCAAATGGGGGATGGGGCCCCGAATGCCAAGTGCCTAAGGCCCCTTGATCTCTAAGTGCAGGCCTGGGGGCCAATTCTCGGGTTCGATCGAGATGATCTCTATTAGGATTCCATACCAGTGACTCTACCATTCTATTCAATGTCACGATAGACATGCATCTCGCTCGGACCGAGAATTGGCCCCCTGGTTAATCTCCTTCTGAGTACGGCCGAATACTATAGGGCATCCATATTAAAAATGGTTTTACCCTACTCAGTTTTCGATAAGGTGCTACACAGGCATATTACAGATATTAAGTCTAAAAAAATCTGCCAAGAGCATGTCGGGCCATGCTCAGTGTAGCGTTTCGTAGTTGCCGAATGAACTTACTATAAAAAAATCAATAACATGCAAAAGGGAGCATTTCAGCAGCATTTCATACGTCTATTACTAAGAAGGGCAGACTTTTTACGATAACTCAAAAATGGCTTAACTGATCATAGTGATCATGTCCGCTATAGTTTTCGTTGAAAGTCTTTATTAAGCTTTACTTTCATGATTTTTGTTCATATTTTTTGGGCCCATAGTTCAAATATACAAGAGGGGTTTTTTTTTTTTTTGGAGTAAATATTTCCAAAAATATTCACTTTATCAAAAAATGTTTGATTAAGACCCCTACTCGTATTCATTTTGAAAGCACCAATGGGTTGATGCAAAAAAAAAACATCCCCACTTTAAGGAAGTATCCTTAAAAAGACGTTTTTTAGATTTTATTTTACGACTTTTTAGTTTTATTGATTTATATATATACAGATATATACAGACGGACATGGTGAAAATATAAGGGTTCCTAGTTGACTACGGAACCCTAAAAAGGTCTACTTAAAACGAGGCAACGTGCTTGGCACCGCATTTTTAAACTTTGTATTTTACTAGCTAGGGTTACCTACACCTATCCCACATTCCCGATCGTAAGAGCATTGTCTCGGTCTCAAACACAATTTGTCGGTGTCGTGGCATTTGCATACATATTGGAGTAGGTTTCGGGACCAGAGGGCGTACTCCGAACTAGGCCTTCAGGGCGGTGAGGAATTGGCTCGCGGAGTTTTCCGAACGGTTGAAGCGGACACTTCTTTAAGCTCTGTACCTTTTTATAAACTGCTACGCGTTTAAATTTATAGTTGTTAATGACGTGACGTGCCGTGATATTATAGAACAATATCGGTGGCATACATTTAGCACTCTATTAATGTCCCATCAAAAACATAAATGTGAAAATAGGAGCCAACTTCAATATTAAGAATATGCGATGCTTGGTTGTCGTCTTCACCGACAAAAGAATTGAGATCTAAATGGGTGCCAAGTTCCGTAGATTCTATGAAATGGTGCCAAGTTCCGTAGATTCTATATATCTGTATATATATAAATCAATAAAACTAAAAAGTCGTAAAATAAAATCTAAAAAACGTCTTTTTAAGGATACTTCCTTAAAGTGGGGATGTTTTTTTTTTGCATCAACCCATTGGTGCTTTCAAAATGAATACGAGTAGGGGTCTTAATCAAACATTTTTTGATAAAGTGAATATTTTTGGAAATATTTACTCCAAAAAAAAAAAAAACCCCTCTTGTATATTTGAACTATGGGCCCAAAAAATATGAACAAAAATCATGAAAGTAAAGCTTAATAAAGACTTTCAACGAAAACTATAGCGGACATGATCACTATGATCAGTTAAGCCATTTTTGAGTTATCGTAAAAAGTCTGCCCTTCTTAGTAATAGACGTATGAAATGCTGCTGAAATGCTCCCTTTTGCATGTTATTGATTTTTTTATAGTAAGTTCATTCGGGTCGATGTGAATGGACAGCGATCACCGGGATCAGTGGTCTCGATGGGTGTACCGCAGGGATCAATATTGGGACCTTTCCTATTCCTTATCTACATAAATGACTTGCCATACCTCGTAAAGACCCACCATGATATAGTATTGTTTGCAGACGATACCTCTCTTATATTCAAAGTCAAACGACAGCAACAAGCTAATAATGATATAAACAATGCTATTGCTAAAGTAGTTAATTGGTTCAATGTCAACAATTTATTGTTAAATGAGAAAAAGACCAAATGTATCAAGTTTGTCACGACTAACGTTAAGCACAATCAAACAAGTGTCATTGTGAAAGATGAGGAATTGGAACTAGTGGATAGTACAGTTTTTCTTGGATTAACATTAGACTCCAAACTCCAATGGGGTCCCCATATTGCTAATCTCTCGAATAGACTGAGTTCAGCAGCTTTTGCCGTGAGCAAGATCCGCCAACTGACAGACGTGAAGACAGCTCGATTAGTATATTTTAGTTACTTCCACAGTATTATGTCGTATGGTATTTTACTATGGGGCAGTGCTTCAGATATTAATACCATTTTTGTTCTGCAGAAGAGGGCTATTCGAGCAATATATAAAATGAACCATAGAGACTCACTTAGAGATAAGTTCAAGAACATTAATGTAATGACATTGCATTGTCAATACATCTATGATAATATTGTGTATGTACATAAAAACATTGTAAATTTCAGGAAGAACTGTGACATACATAATATTAATACTCGAAATAAACACAAACTCGCGGTGCCCACCACTCGCCTCCAGAAAATTAGAAAATCATTCATGGGTAATGGTGTGAAGTTTTATAATAAGCTTCCAAGAAACGTAACTGAATTATCTATTAATAAATTTAAAAATTATGTAAAGCGTCAACTCATATCGAAAGCATATTATAGCACACATGACTACATGAATGATAAAACACCGTGGGATTAATTGTGACTGAAATATTAATGAATTAATCATTATGGCATTAAATATTAATATGATCTTTTTTTTTATTTTGATTTTATTCTAGAAACTGTCTAGATTTATATTTTTTATATATTTTTTTATTATTATTTATGTTTTGACGATCCTATTGTGAATTTTACTACAAAATAATTTTAAAGAATAATAATAGCATCAATAAATTGCTCTAAATAATTAATTAATATATATGTTAATACATGTTATAACTGACGATTCGAAAGTACTTGTTGCTAGGCCTATTTGAATAAAGAATATTTTGACTTGACTTGACTTGACTTGGTGCCAAGTCGGGCACTACATTGTTTACAGTAAAACTAATTTACTACGGCTTAATGCATTTTAAGCTTTAACTTGGCAGTTTTCATAAATATCCAACAGCTTTTATGGTGTTATAACATACTGCATAGAAAACTGCCAAGTTAAGGCTCAAAATGCATTAAGCCGCAGTAAATTCAGCTTCCTCAAGTGAGGGAAGAAAAATACGATTTTGATCCCTCATTCGAGGGCAACAATGACTCTTTTCTGAATAGCAGTTGTGAAAACACAATTTCCATTCACTCGCAATGTTTTCAAAGCTTTTAACGAGAATAAATCCCATGTCCAAGGGAATAAAAAGTGCTTTTACCAGGTTACAGGGCATTGAATGTACAAAATCAGTTACTGTTAAAACATGTCTTCTTAAATATTCACTCGATATACTGCTTCCGATGTAGAAGGAAATGGATAGACGATTATATAGAGTGTTTGAAGCGAAATTGAATCATTTGGAATTCGATTTGTGCTGATTCCAATCTGGCATGTCACTCATTTAGAGCGCTTTGTTCCTGTCCAAATTGATTTGTATGATGAAAGTGGATGAAAGATTACAATTTTATGTAGGGACTAGCGTTTGCTCGCAACTTTGGCTTTATTTGTAGAGGGTTTAGCATGTCATAGTCATAGTCATAGTCATTTATTCTCATAACAATATACAATGTGTTCGAAAATAATAATTCAAAATATTAATAATGTTGAATGTACAAAACTAAAGAAATTATAATAAGAACAAACGGTTAGATTAAAAGAATCACACACACAACCAATAACATAACATAGCATAAATTCGATTCATTTAAAATACAATACATATAACATAGCATAATTTATTTAAAATTCAATTTGAAAATAATAAGTCCATAATTTAAAAATAATCTCAAAGTTCTAATATATAATGTTAATTACCATGTCAAACAAATTTAGACTTAAACCCTATGCTGAAAAAACTCCTCAATTGAGTAGAAACAATGTAATATAATGCAATCATCATACGCCCGTAAAAACATTACCTATACATATGACATGAAGATAGTTCCCAGGAAATTATCTTGGTTGTTCATTTGTAGGAACCAATAATAGCCCCAAATATAACGAGCAACTCGGTGGCAAACTTTAGTCCAAATAATAGCAGAACGGGGAGCAAGTTGTAATCTTTATTTACTAAGAACTGAGAACTAATGTAGTGCCATTTATTAATCGGAACTTGCGGTATTGGGAATAGGGTGGTTTTCCGGAGTGACATATGGAGCTGAAAATCGTCGATCAAAATTAAGTAGGTGCGGTAAAGAACGACACGTGTATCGGTTGTGCTTTATTGACATAGTGTGGTAATAATCCAGGACAGACTAGCCTGGCGCAGAAGTGAAAGGAGACCCGATTCCTCTCCGAACGGACGAAAACTAAATAACTAGGCTGATACGACGACCCAAAATGAGTTTTGGCCTCCGAGACAAGAGCTCGCCACTTTTCTCGGCCCTGCGCCGTTTCTCGCCAGCTTGCAACGGCTAACGCAGGTCCGCGTCCACCAAATCCTTCCAGCGATACTTGGGGCTGTGCTTGGGGCGACTCACAGGACGCCTTCCGGTCGGTCGGCCCAATTATGCTCTCTTCACCTGTCGATTATCTCCCAGCCTCTCGAGATTCGGTTTTCGAAAAAGAACATTTTTGTTCCTGAGTCATGTTTGTTTTCTGTTTTTGTATATACGAGTACTAGTATCGTCACACCCTTAGCACAAAAATAAGCTTTGCTTAGGACTAGGTTGCGTTATGTAACAATGCCCGGAAATATTAATGTATTTTATTTACTGACCGAAGTTGTTCTCCAAATCCACTGGAGCAATAGGGAATACGCTGTGTAAAGGCTGTGTATAAATTTTTGTACGAAGATAGATAGAATACCGTTGATCGGATCGTAAACTTTGGCAGGTATATTAATCAGCCTCACAAGTGGCTCAACACCTTTGTACTTTGTCTAAATATCCAACGAGTGAACGTGTCAAAGTCTCAAAGTGTCCAACGTCCAACTACTCACGAGGTCGTACCTCACAAGGTTGTTCTTGACAGTATTCTGATTCTGTGTGAATTACGTACGTTATAATTATAACAATATCGTAATGGATATGAAAACTGCGAATTCCATTTTGCGTCGATATTGGTTTACATGTCAAAAATATAGCTATTTTTAGGATTCCGTACTTCCGTAGTCAACTAGGAACCCTTTTAGTTCCGCTATGTCCGTTTGTCTGTCTGTCCGAGGTTTTTATCCGTGATTGTTAGTGCTAGAAAGCTGCAATTTGGTATGGACATATCAATCAATAAATCTGACAAAGTGGTAAAAAAAAAAAAATTTTTTTTTGGGTATACCTTCCTTACACGTATTTAAAGCGGGGATGATTTTTATTTCTTCATCCCTATGGTGTGGGGTGTTGTTGGGTAGGACTTTCGGAATAAATAGAGGTCTTCATCAAACACTTAACACACATAAAGTGACTATTTTCGGATCAGCAACTACCTACTGCCACACCTATCAATCCGCAAGCCGTGCGATCATGGCATTTACTCCCCATGAAATTGGGGGAGGCCTATGTCCAGCAGTGGAAGTCCTTCGGCTGATAACCATATCCACAAACCAATATAACCATCCACCAGGATGGTATGGTGGTGGACTATTTTCGAAAATATTCACTCAAAAAGAAAAAAAATTTCCCCGCCCCCCTCTAACTTTTGGACTAAGTATGGATTCAAGAAATATGAAATAAATCATAAAAGTAAAGCATAATAAAAACTTTCAACGTAAACTATAGCGGACATGATCAGTTAAGCCGAACCGTTTTTGAGTTATCGTAAAGTCTTCCCTTTTTAGTAAAAAAACGTATGAAACGCTGCGAAATTATTCCCTTTTGCTTATTTATGGATTTTTTTAGAGTAAGTTCCGACATGCTCTTGGCGATTTTTTATTCTTCTAGTGTGGTGGAGAGAGTTTGTGACTCTACGTTGAAATAACATAAAAGTGGTGAAACATAATACTATGAGAAATGAATGCTCTTTATCTAAAAAATACTGTTAAAGGGCCAAGTAAGTATTTCGCACTACGGGACAATGTGTAGTGACTGCGCCCCATAAATCGTCCCGCACTGCCTGTCGGATTTGTATTCCACTTGTGCAGCCCTGATAGCACACACTATAACTTCATCTCTGTTTTTGGAAGTTTCACTTACATCTTCACTCTCATTCAGATCTACTTGGAACGAACAAATATGTTTCATAAATAATATTTGTGTTCGTTATGACGTCACAAACACAATTCTACATTTCAGTTTGCTTTGAATTTTTAATTGAACTCTTTTCTCTTGTAATAAGGATAACACCCGTTCTCCCGTGGCTCTCCCATACAAACTTTCACCCCGTTTCACCCCCTAAGGAATTATTTCCGGGATAAAAGCTACCCTATTTCCTTTCTCAGGACTCAAACTATGTCTATACCAAATTCCATCTAAATTATTTCAGCGGTTTAAGCATGAAAAGGCAATAGATGTAGACACACTTTCGTATTCATAATGTTAGTATGGATTTAAATAGAATTTTATTTATATCAAATTAAAGGGGAAAAATTGAAAAATTTAGCACTCCGAGCAGGATTTGAACCTGCAACATCTGGCATACGCGGCCAATCGTCTAGCCTCTGAGCTATCGGGACAATCAAGCTCGGGCACGAAATCCTTCACTAGTTCCCTCTTACTTCTTGAATGATGTTTTCTTCTTAGTTCTGTTTACTTTAAAAGTTTTCCCTTTAATTTGATATTTAGATTTATTGTAAGCAGCATTACTGCTAAATACAAAATTAGTATATTATTTATTTGTTTGAGAGGAGGTTCAAGTGGTCCCATATAATTTTAGTGAAGGTCAATAACGAAATCCATAAGGAATAGATTTTTAATAGTTTTTTTCCTTATGCTTAATCCAAGACTGCTGTAGAATTTTGCCATGTCACGAATTCATATTTAAATATTCGAATTGCTGCTTTGCACAGCATCAGCTCTCGAGCTCCCGTCACGTACGAACTTTATGTGCAAAGTTTTGACTAAAAATTTCACACAAAACATGTGCAGAAACGTGAGTGCTCGTTACTGCTGCATACTTTTCTCTCTAGGTCTTTGTGTTCAACATTTATGCTCAGAATTACAATGCAAAATCGTGTACTCACATCCAACCACCAGAAGAATGCCGGAGTATTTGTCAGTAGAACTGTTTGTGTGATTAAGAAAACAACGTTCATGGGCCAGCGGCACCGTACGGCACGTAACGCGTCCTGTAGTATGCGAGATAAAGCAAAGTCGGCCGTGGTCAACTCTTGGATGGGTGACCGCTTTGAGTAATTATTAACTTGAGAGCTGCCGCGCTTTATAAAGGCACCCTAAACTGTTGATCGTGGCTGCTATCTATGACAACAGTTGTTAAGCCAAGTTCGAGGCCTTCGGGCGGCTTGAGAACTTCTAACAGTCAAGTTGCCCATTCGAAGTTAGAATGCAATTGTACTGAAATAACGCAAATAATAACGCTAGGAGGATAATGATGATTGGTGTGTATAAGAAAACTCTTAGTGTACCTACACAAAAAGTAAAAGTATTTATTTTCTTCTTCAATTTATACAAATTATGTGCAACTATGAATGTCAATCAGCTAAGCTACCACCAGTTTAGAAAAATGCCACCACATTTTTCTCAACTGGTGGTAGCCAAATGAAACCACTGCCACGAGAAGAACCAGCGTAAGAAACTCGGCGATGTGTCATTTTTAGAGAATAATATGCGTCATTTAGTCTATACTAATATTATAAAGCTGAAGAGTTTGTTTGTTTGAACGCGCTTATCTCAGGAACTACTGGTTCGAATTGAAAAAATATTTTTGTATTGGATAGTTCATTTATCGTGGAAGGCTTTAGGCTATATAACATCATGCCACCAATAGGAGCGAAGACGCGGACGAAGTCGTGGGCAGCAGCTAGTTTAATATAAAATTACTATTTACGCGATTCATTAGGCGCCTTCCTGATTTGTCGATGCGGCGGCGGTATGATATGAGAAAACTGTCAGATGTCAGTGTCCACCGATACCATGCAGTACTGACTGCCCCACTTCTGCGCATGGTATCACTCACTACTGCGCAAACGTAATACTGACAGTATTTCACCAATTGAGGAAATCTCAAGAAGATTACGTCAAAGAGCAAAATACTTATGACATATCTCTCCCGCCCCGCCAAGTCAGGAAGTCGCCTTACTTGTGCAGGACGCTATCACTGCCCTATCCATGATGTAATCGTTTAACTTATAATATGCTTTTGAATGATGTGTTTGTTTTACTACAGATTTGAAATTAGAATTACCAAGTTCAGTAACGCGTTTAGGAATTTTATTGTAGAATTGATACAATTTCCCAAGAACGACTTTTTCGCCTTTACTAAAATAATAATTTTTAAGAAAAAAAAAACGACTTCAATGGGGGAGGCCGGTGAAAGATTATTATACTTAGATGGTGCACTCTTAGATTCCATACAATAAAATAAAAATAGCTATAAGTATGTTTATAATGTTAGAAGACTAAGTACCCTCAATTCCTCATGGAATCCTCCATCAGAACTCAAGCTTGACTAAAATGTGTCCTGAAAACCTAGCTTGCTTGACAAACAAAACGAAGAGAACAAATCGCCAAACATGAACTACGCGTCGTTGAAAAGTTCCGTTCTGATCATCATCAGCAGTTCCACTTCATCTAATGTCAATTTTTTGAATGAAAATGCTTGATTAGTTCATGAAAATACTAAAATCACTATTTGTGTGCCTTTCACATTTGAGGAGTTCCCTCGATTCCTAATGGATTCATCAGAACTCGAGCATGACAAAAAATATTCGTGAAAATACAACTTGCTTAACAAACACAGCTAGAAGGACAAATCGCCATACGTGAACTTTTCGTCGTTGAAGAGTTCTGTTCTGATCATCATCAACAGTTCCACTTCATCAAACGTCACATTTTTGGATGAAAATGCTCGACTTGTTGATAAAAACATAAAAATCACTATGTGTTTGCCTTTAAGATTTGAGGAGTTCCCTCAATTCCTCATGAATCCCATCATCAAAACTGCGTTTTGACAAAAACGAGACCAACTTGGATATATATACTTACAATCGAAATAAGAATTTTCCAAATCGGTTAAGAAATGACGGAGTTATGGAGTAACAAACATTAAAAAAAAAACATACAACCGAATTGATAACCTCCTTTGAAATCTTGAAGTCGGTTAAAAAGTTATTTTGAGCTTCTCATAGTTTCTGGAATTGGTTTATTAGCGTTCGTTAGGGAATTGCACAAATCCTTCATATCGTACATAATTATTTCACGGACGGCAGGGATAAAAACTGCTATTTGTGTCCGATCAACGGTAATAATCACAGGTAATAATCAACGGTAATAATTAAATATCACAGGATTGTGGACTTAATATTTCAAGGCGAAGGGGTAGGCAAGCTCTTTCCATACAATTTTTGTGTATGTTTTTCTTCGTTCGTGTTTGCGCTACACTTTTCATTTTTTGTCAATATGCTGTGTCTATGTCTTCTGTTTTTTTTTTTTAATTTAAATATTTTTTTGGTATATTGTGTTTTTTTTTTAATATAGCAAAATTTTAACTTAAAATTCTGCGTATATCCAATATGTACAAGCAATATGTAAAATCAAATGCTGTAGTGCCAAAAGTAACGAATAAAACTTGCACAACCTTTGTATGGAGAATGCCTTGCCTGACCCTTTGCCTTAAGTCTTGGTAAAAGTGGCTAATATGCTTTGCATCGTAGTATTCGTGGTATTGTTAATTGGAACTATGTAGTTAATTCGCACGGGAATTTGGTGAACACGGATGTAAAATTCAACATGGCCTGGCTGGCTCTCGACAAGCTAATTAAATAGAGAAGGCTGCAGCGCGTAAATAGTTGATGAACTGGAAATTACAGTGCTAATTTAGGTGCCATTGCTATTATGGCGCTGTGGATTCACGAGAGCACAGACAACACACACACAACATACAAGATAATTACATCATCATCATCCTCCTCCTAGCATAATTCCCAGTACAGTTGCATCCTGAAGGATGCCTGGGGTCCGCTACCTAATCTCAAGAATTGGCCTAGGCACTAGTTTTTACAGAAGCGACTGCCATCTGACCTTCCATCCCGAGGGGAAACTAGACCTTATTGGGATTAGGCTTGTCAAGTGATTGGGCAACTTGACTGTTAGAAGTTCTCAAGCCGCCCGGAGGCCTCTAACTTGGCTTAACGACTGCTATCATAGACAGCAACCGGGATCAACGGCTTAACGTGCCTTCCAAAGCACGGGGGCGCTCAGTTATTAACCACTCACAGTAGTCACCCATCCAAGGACTGACTTTGCCCGACATTGCTTAACCTCGCATACCGCACGAGGTACGCGGGCGCCGCTGGGCCACGAACGCTCCTAATGGTGGATATTACATATGTAGTAGGGGCCTCCTCCGAATCGCTAACCTTAAGTGGCAGTGGGCGGGGCACATAGCACGTAGAACCGATGGCCGTTGGGGCGGAAAGGTTCTCGAGTGGCGACCACGTACCGGAAGGCGTAGCGTGGGCAGGCCCCCCACACCGTGGACTGATGACCTGGTAAAGGTCGCGGGTGTCCGCTGGATGCGGGTGGCGCAGGACCGGTTATTGTGGAAGTCTTTGGGGGAGGCCTATGTCCAGCAGTGGACGTCTTTCGGCTGACATGATGATGATGATGATGATGATGACATATGTAGTGAATAATGCTTTACCATCGGCTAAACTCTGAACACGACTAAACCCGAAGTGGCTATCAATTATCACATTAAAACATCGACACCTTTCTTTTTTTTTTATTAAAAATGGGATTGCTCTTGGCCAGCATCTAGCCAGGGGGCAAAGATAAGGCCGACGATGAAGCGAGCTCACCCAGAAGATGCCTATTCACTCGTGCCTTAAAAAGGTCCAGGTTATATGAACTCGGAAATACAGACGCCGGCAGAGAATTCCAAACCTTAGAAGTGCGCATTATAAAAGAAGAAGCAAAGCGCTTGGTTCGAACTAGAGGAATTTCGACCAGGTAAGGATGGTAGCCAGCCGTACGTCTGGATGTCCGATGGAAGAAGGGGGAAGGCGGTATGAGCTCTTGGAGCTCCTGAGCACACTCACCGAAGTACCTTCATGTCTTTTAATCTGAAACTTTATTATTCAATGTCAAATGTCAATGAAAAATGGTACCTTTTTGCCATTTGACACGAGGTTGACATGACATGACAGACGATAAATAGTACGGTATCGAGAACCCACCTAATACAGGGTGTGGCCTGTAATAGGAGCAATAAATTTAAAGGACGCTTCCTTAGAGCATCTGCAGTAACCTCTTGTATCCAAAAATACCTTATTTCAATTGGGAGAAATTTTGATCTAAACTTATGACCTCCACGTAATGGATCTTGGCACCCAGAGATTATACCGCGGCAGTCACTGCTGATTTTGAGGTTGCTTCAAGTTATGACTCCGCATTTTTGGTTTAAAAGAATATTTTTGGATTTTGTTTTTAAATTTTTATGTTTTTTGAATAAATTGTTATTTATATCACTCCAGGAGAGTAAAAAAGTACATACTCGTATAAGCTACATTTTTAAAAAAAATATTCCAGAACAAACTTTTTTGTTTTAATTAAAATCATTTGGAAATAATTGCTGGAGAGCTCAATAGCAATTATTTCCAAATGATGGCAATAACTTGATGTATAAACCTTATACAGGCCACACCATGTATAAGGTTTATACATCTCTGTACATTTTGTTGTCTTTTTTGTGTTTGTAACAATTGTAACTGTTCCATTCGTGTAATGTCATGTGTGGCAATAAAGCGTGTTTATACTGTTATTACAGTGCTAATTTAGGTGCCATTTCTATTATTCCGCTGTCGATTCACGAGAGAACAGAATGGTGGATATTAATATTAAAGGTAAACCATAAATATATGACTATTGTCAAGAGGGCGCTATTATTCTGATTTATATGGCAACAGTTCAGTATAGTCGGAACAATGCGAATTGGCGACTTGTCATTTTGAATTACTTTCATTTACCGTAATCAACATCAGAATCCAAATAACACCAACACCCCTTCAATGATACTCGTTGTAGACAATAACGTTGTTGTACATTGTCAATGATCAAGATTGATTGTATCCGAAGCCCATAATAAATACTTATTCTTCAAATTCAAACTCAATTTCTTTACGGCGGGTATTCCTCGCTTGTATAACATAACACTACAATAACCGATTTATAATAACCAGACTATAATGACATCTTGACTTGTTTACCTGTCAGCTCTGATATTAATTTTGAAATGTTTTGTAGCGAAATAGTTTCATTTCCCGAGCGTTTTTTTCCAGCAGCTTATTATATACATTATTAGGACATTAATAATGTTCCGCTCTTGACTATGAATAGTTTTGGGCATTTTTTGTCATTTAATATTCAACACTTTATTATTATCCAAATATATCGCCACAGTGACACTGACAATCTATCATTAGAATTATTGCCAGTGTAAGAAATTCGTTCCAAAGAAATTCCGCAACATGGCGCATGGTCATATATTAATGGTTTACCTTTACATATGTAGTGAGTAATGCTTTCCCTTATGGCTGTCAATAATCGTATTAATGATTGACACCTTCATGTCTTTCAATCAGGCGGTTCTGAGGTGCAGCGAGCGCGGTACGCGGGACGTCGTACACGGAAAGAAATGATTTAGCTGTGGTAACTAAGCACGCTTTGCTGAAATTTTCTTTGCTGCTGTATACAATTTCTTATCTACTGTAACAAAGCCTTGTCTATAGCAACTAAAACCAGTTCGCTACCCTTGCTAACGATATTTAGCTAAAAGGATTTTAATCAATTTGCTACCGCTGCTAATTGATTAACAACTATGTCTAATTTATTTATCCGTATCATCAAAATTTTATTCGTCATTGTTGTTAGCTGGGACTGCTAATAATGTTTTGTTGTAGTGGACAAGAACTTTGTTACTATTGCTAATTATACATGTATTGGGCAGCAAAAGCGTATGTTTGTTGCATTTGATAAAAATATTTTGCAATCACTAACAACAGTTTTGCAACAGCTGCTAATTTTATTTTCATATTCATCTACTAATATATCCTTCGCCAGTTTTGCTAATAATCGTAGTCACATCAATAAATTACCTTGGCAATGGAGAGCATTAATATATAAGCAGTAGTAGCAAATCAGGTTTGTGTGAGGCTGCTAAGAACATTTCGTAGCTGTAACTAACTTTTTCACAAATTTTACCGAATATTAATTGCTGCAGCTGCTAAATAAAAACTCGCCGATGTTGCTAAATATCTTTGTCAAACCACCGAATTTCCTATGCAATTAACAGCAATAATATATTAGCTGTAGTAGCAAATCAGACTTAGGTAAGGCTGCTAAGAACATTTTGTAGCTGTGACTAACTTTTTCATAAAACTTTAACTATTATTCTTTGCTGCAACAGCTAAGTAAAACTTCGTCGATGTTGCTAAAAATCTTTGTCACACCATCGAATTTCTTATGCAAATAACAGAAATAATATATTAGCCGTAGTAGCAAATCAGACTTAGGTGAGGCTACAAACAACATTTTGTAGCTGTGACTAACTTTTTCACAAACTTTAACTAATATTATTTGCTGCAACTGCTAAATAAAAATTCGTCACTCTTGCTAAAAATCTCTGTCACACCACTAAATTTCCTATACAAATAACAGCAATAATATATTAGCCGTAATAGCAAATCAGACTTAGCTGAGGCTGCTAAGAACATTTTCTAGCTGTGACTAACTTTTCACAAACTTTAACAAATATCATTTTCTGCAACTGCTAAATAAACATTCACCGATATTGCTCAAAATCCACACCAACGGTTTTTTATGTAATGTACAGCAATAAACTTTAGCTAATATTTTTTGCTGCAACTGCTAAGCAATCCTTCACTACTGTCGTTAAAAATTTTAGTCACACCACCGAATTTTCTATGCCATGAACAGCAATAATATAGTAGCAGTATTAGAAAATCCAACTTATGTGAGGCTGCTAAGGATATTTTGTACCTGAGACTAAATTTTTCACAATTTTAGCTAATATTGTTTGCTGCAACTGCTTAATAATAACTTATTTTCTATCTGTAGGGTATTTAAATTTTGCCGTCTAATTGATTACTACGAGTACTACGCGATACCCTAGTACAAAGTCGATCGTTGTGCAATCAAGCCATAAATCCAAGTCTGGTTTAGGTAGAAGGAGTATAACAGAAACCCCTTCAGAACAGAAAAAATGAGAAATTAAAATGCATGCATTTTAAAACGACCAAATCATCACGATACGTTTCTGCCAATTCACGGGCATTTTCCATGAAAGAAAAACCCGTGTAATGATGGACCAGCTTAAGGATAATCCTCCGCGCAGTCTGAAAAAGAGATGATATCCGAGAGTAACCTTGCGACGAAACATCAGTAAAATATTAATTTACCTAAAACTTTATTGTAATTCTTTTTAAACAATTTATTTATGAGTATTTAATTATTTCACTTTCCAGAGTACATATCTGCAACTAACAGCTAGTCGCCAAAGCGTTACAGATCTTAAACTATAAGAACATTAAAAATAAGTTGGTTAGTGCAATTTAGAGTTTATAAACACATGCAACCTATTAATTACTATACTACCTACATTGCTCTAACACAATTCCATAATTATCAAGAATAAGGAGCTTGTTTTTCTCTTTTTAGTTAATTATTGACGTGTCAGTAGTAACACTTTATTTAAGATGTACACGTATTAACCTGTATTGAAAGTATTTTTAATAGGTTTTTATCATAATGATTAAATGATTAAAACTTATTGAATTATCAACTAGAATGAAAGGTTAAGAATGAAAATGATTACGTACTTATTAGATTTAAAACTAAATACCTAAGTATGTAACTATCTATTTCTTAACACGTCCTTCCGTTCTCAATCCAGAAGTGTATAGGTCAGATGGCGGTCGCTTCTGTAAAAACTAGTGCCTACGCCAATTCTTGGGATAAGGTAGCAAACCCCAGGCATCCATCAGGATGCAACAGTACATAATTATGTACCTACCTATATCATGCTCGAAATGCACATTTGAAATTTTTCAACCACTTCTACAGTCCTCAATATACAGATTACCTATACCTATCTATATAACATAGATTCTGTTGCCATGTAATGGAAAGGTTCGCGCGGTAGGTAGTTATACGCACTGGACTTGTGTAGGGATTTGTAGGCGTGGCCGAGTGTCAATGTGTCTAGAGACGTATTAAAAATGCATAACTCTAACAAAAATTGCTTTATAAAGCGCTTCGTGATTGTATGATATTAATATTTCAAGTATAATATCATGCATTCAGATTCCTGAAACAAAAAATGATTTGAGAAAACCCTCGTTATATTAAAACGAGCGATCCAACAATGATAGCCCATACGATGGATTTTGCAAAGGAAAAAAAATATTTCAAGACTTTATTTTACCCTTTTGTCGGCGTGATTAATATGTATACCCATGCCGAATTACAGCTTTCTAGTAGTTACGATTACTGAGCTAAACCGCGGAGGGACGGACGGACATGGCGAAACAATGTGTTTCTTTTTCACCACGAAACCCTAAAACTCGTAATAAAACTAACTAACTGTAACTGCTCAGCGTATAGCATTATAGCGACACGTGCCGTGCCCGCCGGCACAAAAAATGTTTATAAGCTCGAATGTTTTAGTTATGCCAACGAATGTCAAATTCGTTGTAGTAGCTAAGATGCATTTTGCTACTACGACGAATGTTTTCGAGTTTCACGCGGGAAAAGTAACGTAGCAAGTGTTGCCATAAATAAACGCCAGTATTTTCTAGTAAAAGCCGGGAATTACATTTTATTTAACTGTCTGTGTGAAAAAAATCTTGTTGATAATCTAAATATATAAAAGAAGAAACTGACTGACTGACTGACTGAATGACTGACTGACTGACTGACTGACTGACTGACTGACATATCAACGCACAGCCCAAACCGCTGGTCCTAGAGATTCCAAATTTGGCACGTAGGTTCCTTATAAGGTCTAGGGGTGCACTAAGAAAGGATTTTTCAAAATTCAACCCCTAAAGGGGTGAAATGGGGGTCCGAAGTTTGTATGGGGAAACAAGATTAGCTGGACTATTTTATTCGAAACTTCACAGGAGTATTTCTAACGATAAATGAGTAAACACGTGTTTCAGGTTTTTTGAAAAATCAACCCCTAAAAGGGGGAAATGTGGTGACAAATTCTAGTAATCGACATGGGTATTGTTTTTATGGTTTATTAGGTCGCTGATAACGAAAATAACAAGGATTTTACAATCCCACGTGGAGGACGTGAAGTACCATCCCCTCCTGTTGGGGTGCGAGGGGGATGAAATGTCTAAATATTAATATGGGTGTTGTTTTTATGGTTTTTTGGGACGTTAATTACGAAAATGGCATCGGTTTTTAAATTAAATATTGTGGACATGAAAACTTTTGAAAGTTTGTGCCAAATTGCAAGAAATAACTGACTGACTGAGCGAGTGACATATCATCGCATAGCCCAAACTACTGGTTTTAGAGATTCTAAATTTAGTATGTAGGTTCCATATAAGGTCTAGAGGTGCATTAAGAAAGTACTTTTCAAAATTCAACCCCTAAGGGGGTTAAATGGGGGTCCGAAGTGTGTGTGGGGAATCAAGATTAGTTGGACTATTTTATTCGAAACTTCACAGGAGTATTTCTAAAGATAAATGAGTAAACACGTGTTGCAGGTTTTTTGAGAAATAAACTCCTAAAAGGGGGAAAGGTGGTGACGAATTCTGAAAATCGACATGGGTATTGTTTTTATGATATACCGAGTCGCTGATAACGAAAACAACAATGATTTTACAATCCCATGTGGAGGACGTGAAATACCATCCCCCCTGTTGGGGTGCGAGGGGGATGAAATATCTAAATATGAATATGGGTGTCGTATTTATGGTTTTTTGGAACGTTCATTACGAAAAAGGCATCGATTTTGAAATTTAATGTATGTAAGCACTTTATTGTACACAATTACAGGTTGAAACATAAAGAGGTCACAAAGCGTTAAAGTACAAAGGCGAGCTTATCCCTATAAGGGATCTCTTCCAGCTAACCTTTGAGCAATTGAGTGGAAGGTAGGTAGAATAAGATAGACAAACTTAAACCATGTACAATACAAATAAAACAGATGCAATATATATATATGAAAAATAAAACTTATAATATATGCATAAATGTAATCGGTAAATATATACATCATATATATATATAAATATATATATACAAGTGTTAATGTAGTGGACATGAAAACTTTTGAAAGTTTGTGCCAAATTGCAAGAAATAACTGACTGACTGAGCGAGTGACATATCATCGCATAGCCCAAACTACTGGTTCCAGAGATTCTTAATTTAGTATGTAGGTTCCATATAAGGTCTAGAGGTGCATTAAGAAAGTACTTTTCAAAATTCAACCCCTAAGGGGGTTAAATGGGGGTCCGAAGTGTGTGTGGGGAATCAAGATTAGTTGGACTATTTTATTCGAAACTTGACAGGAGTATTTCTAACGTTAAATGAGTAAACATGTGTTTCAGGTTTTATGAGAAATCAACCCCTAAAAGTGGGAAAAGTGGTGACAAATTCTGAAAATCGATATGGGTAGGTATTGTTTCTATGGTTTATCGGGTCGCTGATTACGAAAACAACAATGATTTTAAAATCCCACGTGGCAGACGTGAAATACCATTCCCTCTGTTGGGTTCCAAGGGGGTTAGAATGTCTAAATATTAATATGGGCGTCGTTTTTATGGTTCTTTGGGTCGTTAATTTTGAAAATGGCATTGATTTCGAAATTTTATATTGCGGACATGAACTATTAAAAGTGTTTGCCAAATTGCAAGAAGAAACTGACTGACTGAGTGAGTGACATATCAACGCAAAGCCCACACTACTGATTCGAGAGATACCAAATTTGGCATGTAGGTTCCTTATAACATCTTAAGGTGCATGAAATGCCGTGAATTCCCTATGAAGAGACGACCTTTTTTGATTCAATGTATTGTAAGTAAGTGGTTTTATTAATCAGTGCCGTCCGATACGATTTCGATAAAAATCGATATTTGAGCGTCCGAGAGGACTCTTAATAGGAATCCGAGGTAAACTTTGAATAAAGTAAGGGCTATATTAATTTTCTTCATTTCCGTTGCAATTTAGTTCAAAATTGATATCTGAGCGTCCGAGAGGTCCCCTAAATACGACTCCGAGGTAAAATTGGGATAAGTGGCAGCCATATTGATTTTCTTAATTTCCTTCCCAATTTCGTTCAAAATAGATATCTGAGCGTTCGAGATGTCTCTTATTACTAATCCGAGGTAAAATTTGGAAAAAGTCGCAGCCATATTGATTTTGTTCATTTCCTTCCCGATTTGGTACAAAATCGATATCTGAGCGTCCGACAGGTCTCGTAATACGAATGCAAGGTAAAATTTGGAAATAGTGGCGGCCATATTAATTTTCTTCATTTCCGTTCCGATTTTGTTAAAAATCGATATCTTAGCGTCCACAAGGTCTCTTAATACGAATCCGAGGTAAAATTTGGAAAAAGTGGCAGCCATATTGATTTTCTTCATTTCCGAACCGATTTCGTTCAAAATCGATATCTGAGTGTCCAAGAGGTCTCGTAATACGAATCCGAGGTATAAAATAGAAAAAGTGGCGGCCATATTCATTTTCTTCATTTCCGTCCCGATTTCGTTCACAATCGATATCTGAGCGTCCGAGGTCCCGTAATACGACTCCGAAGTAAAATTTGGAAAAATTGGCGGCCATATTGCTTTTCTTCATTTCCGTCCCGATTTCGTTCAAAATCGATATCTGAGCGTCCGAGAGGTCCCCTAATATGACTCCGAGATAAAATTTGGAAAAAGTCGCGGCCATATTGATTTTCTTCTTTTCTTTAACAATTTCGTTAAAAATCGATATCTGAGCATCCCGCTTCATCAGGTTTCTTAATACGACTTCGAGGTAAAATTTTGAAAAAGTCGCAACCATATTGATTTTCTTCATTCCCTTCCCAATTTCGTTCATAATCGATATCTGAGCGTCCGAGAGGTCTCGTAATACGAATCCGAGGTAAAATTTGAAAAAAGTGGCGGCCATATTGTTTTTCTTCATTTCCGTCCTGATTTCGTTCAAAATCGATATCTGATTGTCCGAGAGGTCTCTTAATACGAATTCCAGGTAAAATTTGTGTAAGTGGTGGCCATATTGTTTTTTTTTCCCGCCCGATTTCGTTCAAAATCGAGATCTGAGCGTCCGAGAGGTCTCTTAATTCGAATCTGAGGTAAATTTTGGCACTCCATGCATGCCAGGGATTGTAAAAAAAGGATTGAGTTTTAAAAACGACATAGAGGTTTCGATATTTTTTCCATTTAAATCAATCTAAAAAAATTTTTTTTAATCGTATGGCATTTATTTACGAACCGTGAGGTCTTCGAGAAGACAAGTACGGTTGTCAGTTTTTTGTTGCACTTTTAGCACCACCCACGGGTCACGTGTAGAGTAACGGTGGGTACTCCCTACGGACGTGGTGCAACTTCGACCCCCCTTTGTCAAGTGAGTGGGCAACTTGACTGTTAGAAGTTCTCAAGCCGCCCGAAGGCCTCTAACTTGGCTTAACGACTGCTGTCGTAAACAGCAGTCGGGATCAACGGCTTAACGTGCCTTCCAAAGCACGAGAGCGCTCAGTTAGTAATTACTCAAAGCGGTCACCCATCCAAGACCTGACATGCACCCACATTGCTTAACCTCGCATACCGCACGCGGTAGGCGGGTGCCGCTGAGCCACGAGCGCTCTGAATTCTTGATAGTTTGTGCCAAATTTCAATTCAATCGGTCCAGTAAAAGCAACTCGGTTGTAACAGACGGACTAACAGTAAGGAGTGCGAATGAAAGTGAAGCCAAATTTTCTTTTTGGATGCTCCTTTTAATAAATCACAATCACCAAACTTCGTATACCGAAACTCCCAGAATGTAACAACTACTATTCTGGAAACCGCATCTAAATCGGTTCAGCCAAACGCGAGATAATCTTGGACAAACATACATATATACCTACATACATATATACGGGTCAAACAGTGAACCTCTTTTTTGTAGACGGTTAGTACGCGGGCGAAGCCGCGGGCAAATGCTAGTAAATTAATAAAAATAATAAAATGAAAAGTAATATTCGACTTTAAAAAAAGGTAAACGAAATTAGCTCTTTGTGTTTATTTCTATCCAAATTCAAGCCATGTTCTACATTATTACTACTTAACCTACTATCATTTCTACCCAACTGCGTCGTGAGAAGGGTTACATTTTTCGATGTATGTATGTTTGCGTCGACTCAAATTATCGTGGGGTTCGCATGGTACGCGCGGTAACGGGGAAGCAGGACAGGTAAAATTTCGCGAAGTCATGGGTATCCACAGGATGGAATCAAATTTGGCTAATCCTGATACTATTATCCAAATATTAATAACTGTAGCTTAAATAACAAAAACACAGCAGCTAACTAAAATTCCCAAAATCGTACAACGAATATTCATATTGGAGCGTTCGTGTCCCAGTGGCACACGCGTACCGCGTGCGGTATGCGTAGTTAAGCAGTGTCGGGCGGGGTCAGTCCTTGGATGTGTAACCGCTTTGAGTGGTTACTAACTGAGCGTTCCCGTGCTTTGGAAGGCACGTTAAGTCGTTGATCCCGGCTTCTGTCTATATTATAGCAGTCGTTAAGCCTAGTTAGAGACCTTTGGGCGGCTTGAGAACTTCTAACAGTAGAGTTGCCCACTCACTTGACAAGCCTAATCCCAATAAGGTCTAGTTTCCCTTTGGGTTGGAAGGTCAGATGGCAGTCGCTTCCGTAAAAACTAGTGCCTACACCAATTCTTAGGATTAGGTAGCGGACCCCAGGCATCCTTCAGGATGCAACTGTACTGTATGTAGCTGGGCATGTAACGGCTTGACGAAGTTTAAGTTTTTTTGTGGAAGTGTAAGCCTACAAATATTTGAATAAAAAAAATGAGAGTTTATAAAAACTGGCCATGTGCGAGTTGGACCCTTCGTTCGCGAGGGTTTCAAACTATCATTAGACGCTTTATTATAACATTTTTTAAATTTAATTTAAATAACAAATATCTTTTCATTTTTTATCTATACTAATATTATAAAGAGGAAAGATTTAATAGTTTGTTTGTTTTGTTTGTTTGCATTGAATATGCTCCGAGACTACTGAACAGATTTGAAAAGTTCTTTCACTGTTGGAAAGCTACACTATCCCCGAGTGACATAGGCTATAATATTATTCAAAAAAAATAGGGTCCCTTACTAAAATTCCAATAATGTAACCCAAGGTGTAAAAATAAATAGTTAGCATTGAATAGGCTCCGAAACTTCTGAACCGATTTGAAAAATTATTTCAGTGTTGGAAAGCTAACACTATCCCCGGGTGACATAGGTTATATTATACTAGCATTTGCCCGCGGCTTCGCTCGCGTACTTAGGGAAATTTTTAACCGTCTACAAAAAACAGGTTCGTATGTTTGTCCACGATTATCTCGCGTTTGGCTCAACCGATTTAGATGCGGTCTCCAGAAAAGTAGTTGTTACATTCTGGGGTTTCGCTATACGAAGTTTGGTGATTGTGATTCATTAACAGATGAACAGATAAAAAGTCAGTATACAGTCTGAGAACCGGCAAACTGTTGAATTTCATTTGATTTTGGCAAAAATAAGGATTGAAAACTATTATCATACATTTCCGAGAGGCCGAAGGGGAAAGGGCCGATGAAATAAAAGCATGTCTTAAATGGCTCTTAGTAAAAATATCTGTGTACTACAGTAACACCAATAGGTCTGTAAACGACCTAACAGCGCGCAGCGGCCATAAACTCTGGTCCTTTGAAGTACAGAAATACGGCTAATTCAATATCATGTGTAACATTTATTTTTCCTACAATTAAATTTATTAGGTAGGTTTTGCCAGTTACCATTGGAGCATCCAAAAAGAAAATTTGGCCTCACTTCCATTCGCACTCCTTACTGTCAGTCCGTCTGTTACAACCAAGTTGCTTTTACTGGACCTATTGAATTGCAATTTGGCACAAACTATCAAGAATTTAGAGCGCTCGTGGCCCAACGGAACCCGCCTACCGCGTGCGGTGTGCGAGGTTAACAAATGTGGGCGCAGGTCAGTTCTTGGATGGGTGACCGCTTTGAGTGGTTACTAACTGACTCTCGTGCTTTGAAAGGCACGCTAAGCCGTTGATCCCGGCTGCAATCGTTAAGCCAAGTTAGAGGCCTTCGAGCGGCTTGCGAACTTCTAACAGTCAAGTTGCCCACTCACTTGACAAAGGCGGGTAGCACCACGTCCGTAGGGAGTACCCACCGTTACCCTACACAGAACCCCTGGGTGGTGCTAAAAGTGCAACAAAAACTGGCAACCGTACTAGTCTTCTCGAAAATCTCACCGTTCGTAAATAAATGACATACGATTAAAAGCAGATAGCTGTGATTGCCCAATAATAAAGTTTTGGGTAGGGCAAATAAAAAGTGTGGCCCAATTTGATTTTTACTAACATAGATATATAAGCCCTTACTAACAAAATATGGATGTAATCACATAAAAAACATCTGAAATAAAGGATTTATTATTATTATTATTAAAAAAGTATTTAAGGTTGATTTAAATGGAAAAAATATCGAAACCTCTATGTCGTTTTTAAAAGCAAATCCATAGATACCCCACACGCAGTAACATTAAACTTTTTTGCATATAGATATGAATGGAGTGCCAAATTTTACCTCAGATTCGCATTAAGAGACCTCTCGGATGCTCAGGTATCGATTTTGAACAAAATCGGGACGAAAAAAAAAGAAAATCAATATGGCCGCCACTTTCACAAATTTTACCTCGGATTCGTATTAAGAGACCTCTCAGACACTCAGATATCGATTTTGAACGAAATCGGGACGAAAATAAAGAAAATCAATATGTCCGCCACTGTTTTCAAATTTTACCTCAAATTCGTATTAGGGGACCTCTAGGACGCTCAGATATTGAATTCGAACGAAATCGGGTTGGAAATGAAGAAAATCAATATGGCTGCCACTTTTTCCAAAAGTTACCTCGGATTCATATTAGGAGACCTCTCGGACGCTCAGATATCGATTTTAAACGAAATCGGGACAGAAATGAATATAATCAATATGCCGCCACTTTTTCCAAATTTTACCTCGGATTCGTATTAAGGATTCTCTCGGACGCTCAGATATCGATTTTGAACGAAATCTGGACGGAAATGATGAAAATGAATATGGCCGCCACTTTTTCTATTTTATACCTCGGATTCGTATTACGAGACCTCTTGGACACTCAGATATCGATTTTGAACACAATCGGGACGAAAATGAAGAAGTTCGATATGGCCGCCACTTTTTTCAAAAATTTTACCTTAAATTCGTATTAGGGGACCTCTAGGACGCTCAGATATCGATTTTGAACGAAATCGGGTTGGAAATGAAGAAAATCAATATGGCTGCCACTTTTTCCAAATTTTACCTCGGATTCATATTAAGAGACGTCTCGGACGCTCAGATATCGATTTTGAACGAAATCGGGACGGAAATGAAGAAAATCAATATGCTGCCACTTTTTCCAAATTTTACCTCGGATTCGTATTAAGAATTCTCTCGGACGCTCAGATATCGATTTTGAACGAAATCTGGACGGAAATGAAAAAAATGAATATGGCCGCCACTTTTTCTAAATTATACCTCGGATTCGTATTACGAGCCTCTCGGACGCTCAGATATCGATTTTGAACGAAATCGGGGCGAAAAAAAAGAAAATCAATATGGCCGCCACTTTCACAAATTTTACCTCGGATTCATATTAGGAGACCTCTCGGACACTCAGATATCGATTTTGAACGAAATCGGGACGAAAATGAAGAAAATCAATATGGCCGCCACTTTCACAAATTTTACCTCGGATTCGTATTAAGAGACCTGTCGGACGCTCAGATATCGATTTTGTTCGAAATCGGGACGAAAAAAAAGAAAATCAATGACAGCGACTTTTTCCACATTTTACCTCGGAGTCGTATTAGGGACCTCTCGGACACTCAGATATCGATTTTGAACGAAATCGGGACGAAAATGAAGAAAATCAATATGGCTGCCTCTTTCACAAATTTTACCTCGGATTCGTATTAAGAGACCTCTCGGACGCTCAGATATCGATTTTGATCGAAATCGGGACGAAAAAAAATGAAAATCAATGACTGCGACTTTTTCCACATTTTACCTCGGAGTCGTATTAGGGACCTCTCGGACGCTCAGATATCGATTTTGAACGAAATCGGGTGGAAATGAAGAAAATCAATATGGCCGTTACTTTATTCAAAGTTTAGGTACCTCGGATTTTCCAAACGAAAACGGCAATTTCACTTAGCGCACACGGCAATTTAAACGTCTGCGCTGGCAACACTGGCGCTGCTGCTGCTGGCTTTCAAGTGACACGCTCCGGCTCTCTACTCTCTCCGCTGCCATTCAGACGCTTGAAAGGTGTATGTAATTTGAAAGGTGTTAATTGAATATATAAGAAAAGCAGTTCAGTGTGTAAACGTCAAAATTTAAAGGCGAATCTAGTAAAAAGTTAAAGGTAATAAGAATCTAGTGAAAAGTTAAAACACAAATGGACGACCAAAACGATACCCAGGATATTTCCCAACTCCTACATTGCTGGTACTATGAGCATAAAATTATTGAGAAATTTAAAGGTAAGTGAATAGTATAATGTAATTTTTTCTGTATATTCTATTGCTCATATGGCGAACACAGGCTTGGGCCAGTAAGTTGGCATTGGCTCCAGCCAATGTCAATTTTTGGTCGAGTGCTTGTCTGATTCTGCAATAGTGAGGTTCTTAAGTTTGTGTTAGCACGATAATTTTATTTTGGGCCATTTTTGCCGCTTACGGAATCATCCTCATCATCATCAGCATACGTCCCACTGCTGGGCACAAGCCTCTCCCATTGATGACATTTAAAGGAGTGACATTGAAGTCCCCAATCCACACTAGGCAAGCGTGGGGACTAATTCTCGGTCCCTCATCAATGAGAAGAGCCTGCCGTGCCTAGCAGTGGGACTTACATAAGTAGGCTGACTTGAGTGTCTGCCAATGAATCTTTTGTCTCGTAGGTATAATATTTATTATTATTAGAAACTATTTATCTTGTGTTTTAAGATGAAGGGATTGAATCTTTCTGTTTGTCTGTGTGATGACCGAATATTGAGTAGAAAAACTCTTTCCACAGATTGGTGAGAGGATAACATTCATGCGAAAATTAAAAATGCAGACCAAGGTGAAATAATATGGAAAATAAATTAACTGACTACTATACTTACAAAAGTATACACAAAAGCTAGCCCATGAAATTGTAAAACAAGAGTTGAGACATGAAATCCAGAAAAGGTTTGTAGTTTTGTTTATTCATTAAGCTATTTACTTAATTTTAAAGTTCATTTTGATAGAAAACTAGCTTTTATTTCCGGCTTCGCTCCCGTGAACCATAGGCATTTTCAAAGAAGCATGCGAGTAAGCAGTCAAACTTGGAAGTATGCAAGTAAGAATGCAATCGTGTAAGCAACCCGACGACAACATGTGTTTGTCATGTTGTAGCTAAATATCTTAGTCACACCACCGAATTTCCTATGCAATGAACAGCAATAATATATTAGTGGTAGTAGCAAATCAGACTTATATGAGGCTGCTAAGAACATATTGTAGCTGTGACTAACTTATTCTCAAACTTTAGCTTATATTATTTGCTACAACTGCTAAATAAGACATTATTTATATGTAAGTTTTTAAACGAGATCGACTATATATGTTGAAAGGATCAATGGGTATCCACAACACATGAACAAATTTCTAGCTCTCAAAATGTTCTGACGGCTATAGACTGGTACTTAATTAACCACTATTTACCACAGTTTGTATATACACAGGGACAAAATTGGAGGAATGTTCATAATACAAGATGAACGATGAAAGTTACATAGTTTCAATTAACACAGCTACAGAAAGTTTGTAAAGCATTTTGTTTTGTAACTTTTATAAGTGTAACTTTAATTTTGTACCTTTGTTTATTACCAAAGTACCTATAGTAGTGTAGTTTTACTAAATGCTTAATGTCCCTTATATTTCAATTTTATTTCCCACAGAAATGGATTTTAGTGATTTGACGCTGGAATGCAACTTTATAACGATTAACCAACGCTATCATCCTAATATCTCAATAATAATTTTTTATATTATAAATACATCAGGTGATTTTGTTCTTTTTGTTTGCAGAAACAAAACAAATTTAACCCTCTGAGAGTCGTTCCAATGTTACTTCCAATTAAAAATATTGCTATGAATGGAGGCTATGGAGGCAAGGGAGGCTATCAAGATTGGAAACTAAATATGGCTTTATTCAATATATAAAAGTAAGTAGTTTATCATAATAACTTCAGGCTAACTAACTTGGGCCTGTATAGCCTAGTTGGTAGTAACACTGCCTCCGAAGCTAGAGGTCCTGGTTTCTAATCCTGGTAAGAGCATTTGTTTCTGTGGTGAGCAGAAACATTTGTTCCTGAGACTTGTATGTTTTTTTATGTATTTAAGTATATATCTATTAAATATATCGTCATCTACCAACCTTATTAAACCGTTAGATTTAAGACTTTAGACTAAGCGACGTGACTGACTGACTGACAGTACTATTTAGTTTTAATGTAGGTACTTTACTTTCTTACTTCTTGGCTTAATTCTAAATAAATTTAAATAAATATTTTGGTTGCCCAAGATACAGGCTGTGCCTAGTTTGGGGACCCCTGTTCATACTCTGTTAGTTAAGTGTCGCTGTAGGCACACATCTGTCTCTAGTATTTACTTATACTCACTGCTGTTCTTTGAATTTGTATGTATGTGTGTGTGCTAAAATAAATAAATATTATTATTATTATCTAGTACCCATAACACAAGTCTTACTGAGCTCACTATGGGACTAGTACAATTTGTGTAAAAAAATGACCTATGATACAAAGTGTTTTGTCCATCGTTTTCCAAATTAAAATGACGGGTAGATGGGGCTTCATTTGCTATCTCCTACGGCCCCCTAAAATATTCTAAGCCCCACGCAATTTTTTATGTAATTTTTTTAAAGTTTGTTTTAGAATCTTAAAGGGTGACTGGTTAAATATCAAATTCAAAAAAAATTAAGTGGTCAAGTCTGAATTCGTTATAAAAATGTGCAATGATATACGGTTCTATCAAAGTGAAAATTAAAATCATCAGTCAATTTTTTTTATTTCTCACCCGCAAAGATTTTTCATGAGGTAAAAATTCAGTCGCAGGTTAACTTTGAAATGCAATTAAAAAAAAACTAAAACAGATCATGTTCTTAATTTTTTTTTTAAAGTGCTCCTGACAATCTTCTTTCTAATGATGTGCAATAATGCCAAAAAACATTTCAGAAACTTTATTGATTTGTTTACTTTATGACAAATTAAGCTAATATTCGATATTCAACTTGGCCAATCTTTGGGCTCAAACTCATTAAGCAGGTTTTTGAGTACGCTAAATTTGTGGGTAATAATCAAATTTCAAGCATTTTAATCGATCACAATCACTCTGTTGTTCCGAACGTGAGAGGAGAAAGGCATTTCCCTTGTGACAGGACTCGGAAATTAAAAAATCTGCTATGGGAAGCGGAGAGCGAGTGGGAGATTTAGAGTCAGAGCCGCTACCGCGAAAAAACTGTCCTTTCTGTCGCATTTGAAAATTCTAGCGACAGAGAAGGAACATGACCTTCATTCGTTTTCGGGCGTTCTAGGTTGTAAAAGAGGGACACACCCCCTGTGTCCGCCTGGGTTCACCCGTCGGACTTTCGGCCCTCGGGCTCGCATGGAGAGCGCGCTCTTATGGAACGCTTTGGGCCTTCGAGCTTACGCTTAGGTTGCCAAGCCCGGCCCTCTCTCACAAGGAAGACGTACATGTGCGCAGCCTGACAATCTCTCTCCCGCTCTCCGTTTCCCATAGCAGAAATATCTGACTCCTCTCACAAGCGAGATCTCTTTCTCCTCTCACACTCGAACGACAGAATGATTGTGGTTTAATGATGGAAATTTGATTGTTACTTACTGATTTAGCGTACCTACTACAAACCTGCGTGCCGAATTTAAGTGTAAAGGTTGGCAAAGTAGCATATCGAATATTACGCTAATTCGTCACAAAGTTTGCAAATGATTGAAGTTTGTGAAAGGATTTTAGCATTATTGCACTTTATTGTACAGAAGATAGATCAAAGCACTTTTTAAAATAATTTTAAGATCATGATCTTTTTTAGTTTTATTTTAATTGCCATTCAAAGGTTACCTTTGACAGAATTTTTTCATCCTGAAAATTTTCCGCGGGTCAATAAGAATAAAACTAGACGTTACCTGCAAGTAATTTTGATTTTGATAGAACCGTACATCGTTGCACATTTAAAATAAAATAAAAAATGCAGACTGGACTACTTACTTTTTTTAAAATTTCAGGCTTAACGAGTCAACCTTTAAGATTCTTCAAATAATTTTAAAAAAATTACATAAAAAAACTGCGTGGGCCTGAGAATTGTTTTTGGGGCCTTATGCGATAGCAAATGACCCCACCTATCCACCATTTAGGTTTGGCAAACGATGGACCAAACACCCTGATTATATTTATTAATAAAAAATAACTTTGTCTGTATTTTTACCTATGTTTTGTGTGCAATAAAGTATTTACATACATACATACATATAACTTCACACCTAATCTATGTCAATTCTGAGGTTCTCATCTACGTGTCTTACAAATGTTTTAATTTTTCAGTGTACCGCTGGAGTCCTGCCAACCAACCTGCATAATAAGGAAAACTGTTTCCGACGGGGCCTTACGCTTGGTCCTCAGTTGTTTGCAGTACCGGACGAAAACAACATCACTAAAAGTTTTTCAATAAGCTTCCTGTAATTGTATTAATAGAAACTACAAACTTTTATTGTTCATCTTGTATTCAACTCTGCCTTTACATTATTATTCACTGAGTAATTCTTACGACTCTACTAAATCATTTGCGCTTGTTCAATCTATGTCACAAATACATACATATATGAATTTTATTTATTTTGTTTAAGAGACACGTCCGATTTCGCTGATGACTAGGTATAAGATACAATATGACACCCCTTTCATAATAAATATAATGTAATTACAATAATTTCTGCATTTGATTTTTTCTTCATAACATGAAACTTACTTGCGTGATGACTTAATTAGGGACACTAAACTTCTTTGTAATTATGTTTTTTTTTAGCAGCAGCGGTAGCAGTAAGTTTATTTTGACTTTATCATATCATTACGACTCGATAGAGTATCAAATTGACGTAGTTGCTGCAGCTGAATCATCTTTTATGCAGCTTAACGTACTGTTAAGGCGATAATTATATTCCGATAAGTCGCATGAAGGATAATTTTAGCTGCAGCAACTGCGTTTCAAAAGTTTATCAAATGAGTTTTAACTGGGACTGTGAATAAGGTTTGTTATTTCAACTAACTGAATTAGTTAAAGTAACAAACTCAATTCACAACCACAGCTAAAACTAATTCCCTATGGCTGCGAATTGAGTTTGTTACTTTAACTAAGTGAATTAGTTAAAGTAACAAACCCAATTCACAGCCACAGCTACAACTAATTCGATAGAGTGACAAATTTACTTACCTGCTACAGCTAATACTATCTTCTATGCGACGAATTATTTTAGTCATCTCAACAAAATAATTACACCACGCAACTAAACCCCTTAGTTAAAGTAACAAACCCAATTAGAAGCTAGAGCTAAATTTTTATCGATAATCGCCAAGGTAATTTGATAGCGTATCAAACTCACTTAGTTGCTATAGCTAGCACTATTTTCCATGGCTGCAAATTATTTTAGCTGTCGCAGCTAATCCGATTACAACTCGTAACTAAAACTCTTAGTTACAGTAACAAATCCAACTCGCAGCTACAGCTAAGATCATTGTCAAATGCCGATAAGGTAATTCGTCAAAGTATCAAACTGACTTAGTTGCTATAGCTAACACTATTTTCTATGACTACAAATTATTTTAGCTTTCGTAGCTAATCTGATTTCAACTCGTAACTAAAACTATTAGTTACAGTAACAAATCCAACTCGCAGCTACAGCTAAAGTCATTGTAAAATACCGATAAGGTAATTCGTCAAAGTATCAAACTGACTTAGTTGCTATAGCTAACACTATTTTCTATGGCTACAAATTATTTTAGCTGTCACAGCTAAACCGATTACAACTCACTACTAAAACTCTTAGTTATAGTAACAAATGAAATTCACAGCTACAGCAAAGATCATTGTCAAATGCTGCTAAGGTAATTGGATAGAGTATCAAACTGACTTAGTTGCTAAAGCTAATATTATCTTCCATGGAGACGAATTATTTTAGTTGTCGCAACCAAAATAATTAGCAGCTGCGGCGAATATCTTTTGCAGCCACAGCTAAATTTAGCTAATAAAATTAGCTGCCACTGCTAAAATAGTTAGCAGCCACAGCTAAATTTCGGTAAAATACTTAGCTGTCCCTGCTAAATACAGCTATTCCAGTTAGCAGCCACAGCTAAATTTAGCTAATATAGTTAGCTGCCACAGCTAACTTTTCTATGATTCGAAGTGATTTCAGCTAAAAATATTTGCTATCACAGCTAAGATTTAGTAGCAAAATACACTTTGCTATGGTAGCTAATAACTTCGCTGTCCGTATAGTTTGTAAGGAATTTAGCTACCACAACTAAATTGTAGTTACTACAGCTAAGTTTTTTTTTCCGTGTACTTACCAAAAAACCCGCGCGGTATTCGGTAGCAAGATAGAGAGGAGGTGGCGTGTGTACGAGGGCTGTTCCGAAAGTTTTTAGCTGCTCTTACTCTATTCATGCGATATATTTTTTATTTATACCATTATGTGGGTAATTTCAATAGTTATGAGCTGGGATAAAATCGTTAGTAAGCAGCAAGTATTTTTTCACAACATTTTTTTACCAAAAGGCCTATTGAATGGGCTTTTAAATATTTGCGAAAATAGTACCATTTTTGATACCTAAAAATAGTTTTGACATCTAAATCCCTAACAATTGTGGTGGAAAATGTCCGGGATGACTTCCTAACTTAGTTTTGCTGATTTTAATGTAAAATCACTAAATGATTTTATTTAATTTAAGTTTTTTTGTGATGATGACCAGTCTCGCGACCTAGACTAATATTCGACACACCTGCTCATTGTCGCTGATTTTCATGCAATCGAAACAGATTACGTGGGTAGAGACAGGAAAGATTCATAGTTTGTGGTGTATAAAATTTCGTTTAGTTGTGATGACGTATTAATTAATATTGGCCCGCAACACAAAATTGGTATTGTGACCCGTTCATCGCATATTCGATAGCTGCTGTTGACACGTCGTACTTAAAACACAATTTAAAAAAAACCTAAGCGACTTTCATCAACAGTTTCACCCCAACACATATGTATCGAAATTACCCGCATAATGGTATCATTAAAACATATAGGGCATGAATAGAGTGAGAGCAGCTAAAAACTTTCGGAACAGCCCTCGTACTCATACCATATGAAGCAGTGAAGACAGTTTACAGTTTAGAAAAGATCAAAAATGCAAAACCACCTCCGCGCTGCACCGCTCTGCGCCCACTCCACACTCTATGCGTTTCGACCTTTATTAGTCAATTTCAAATGTCAAAATCAAAACTGGTAGCTTTTTGCCATTGATATGACAGACGTTAAATAGTACGATAACTGATCTACTGCAATCCGAATTGAGCCGACGGGAAAGCGTTATTCACTACACCTAGATACCTAGATAGGTTTTGTGACCCGTTTTTGACAGCAGAACCGTGAACACCGGAACCTTAGGTCGAACGAAACGAACAGAACGGGCGCGGTGCGGAGCGGAGCCGAGGCAGTTTTGCATTTTTAGGGTTCCGTACCCAAAGGGTAAAAACGGGACCCTATTACTAAGACTTCGCTCCGTCCGTCCGTCACCAGGCTGTATCTCAAGAACCGTAATAGCTAGACAGTTGAAATTTGCACAGATTATGTATTTCTGTTGCCGCTATAACAACAAATAATAAAAACAAAATAATAATAATAACTAAGGGGGGCTCTCATTAAAATTTTATTAAATACCTTGGTTATTAATTCAATAAGTATATCTTTACCTATTATTAAAGCTTCGTTCTTGATGTAATCTGCTCCGGGGCTTTTGTTCATTTTTAAACTAGTTATGGCAAGTTCCACCTCTTTCATTGTAAACATCTCAACATTTGATATATGATTCAGTTTTTGATTGGAAATGTGATCGGATTTTGAATATACTTTTTCTATTGAAGGTTGTTTTGAGTACAAAGCTTTGTAAAAATCTGTGGCCGCTAAAACCAATTCTTGTCTATTTTCAGTTACTTTTTGGGCAGCTGTTTTAAGTTTTGGTATCCATTTCTGTTTACTTTCGATGACTCTTTGACACCTTTTTACTCCACCTGTCAACTGTATGCTATTTTCATACTTCTTGAGCTTGAAAGCCGTATGTTCTTCTTTTATATTTTTCTTGATTGATTTGTACAATAAGTTCAATTCTGACTTTTCTTCTTTTGTTTTGTTTGCTTTTTGTTGTAATATGTGTCTTTTTGCTATCATAGCTGAGGTGCTTGTTGAAATTTTGAAGTGTTGGTTTTTGTTTAATATTTTGGTTTCCATTAAACTCTCTGTAATAGATCTTTCCAAAGTATTGTAGAGGTGTTGCGTTACAAGGTCATCTTTTGTGTATTTGGTTAGTTTCTGGTGCAAAAGTTTGCGATATTCAATTTGTTCTTTTTCGGATATTAGATTAGATTTGGGACATGTATATTTTTTCCTGCTTTTTTTCTTTTTTTGTATTTCTAATGTTCCGCGCACTAATCTATGGTCAGTGGGAAAATGTATATTTCGTATTATTTCTATATTCGTAAATAGATCTTTATTCGTTGTTAAAAAGTTCCATCACAATGGACTGAATGAGAGATAACACTGCTTTATAAAAAAGGAGACCCACTTGATGTGGCTAATTATAGACCGATAAGTCTCATGTCAAGTCTCTACAAGCTATTCTCAAAATGCTTGTTGGCAAGAATAGGCCCAAAAATAGATGCAGATCAACCAGTAGAGCAGGCTGGATTTAGGCCAGGGTACTCTACAATGGACCACATCCAAGTACTAAGTCAAGTGATAGAAAAATATAAGGAATTTAAATATCCCTTATATTTGGCGTTCGTTGATTACCAGAAGGCCTTTGACTCCATATCCCATGATTCAATAATAATAGCATTAAAATATCATAATATAGATGAAAGATATATAAACCTGATAATGAATATTTATGAACACTGCAAAAGCCGAGTCAAGCTAGATAAAATGGGGCCATATTTCCAAGTAAACAGAGGCGTACGTCAAGGAGATCCACTGTCTCCAAAAATTTTTATTGCTGTTTTGGAGCTTTTATTACACGACATAGGTTGGAAGAACAAAGGAATTAAAATAGGCTCACAATATTTAAGCCATCTTAGGTTTGCCGATGACGTCGTGCTATTTTCCAACAGCGTAATAGAAATGACAGACATGCTACAGTGCTTACACAAAAGAAGCGAATCAGTAGGATTGGAAATTAACTACGAAAAAACTAAATTAATAACAAATTTCTCAGGAAAGAAAACTCAAATACTTGTAAGAGGAAAAAATATTGAGTACGTTAATGAATATGTGTACCTAGGTAAACTTATATCATTCCTAGACTCGGATAAATTAGAAATAGAAAGAAGGATAGCATCAAGTTGGAAACGCTACTGGTCACTAAAGCATCTTTTCAAATCAAAAATGCCGATACCACTCAAAAAAAAGTTGATGGATTCTTGCATTCTACCAACTCTAACATACGCTTGCCAAACATGGAGCTTAACGGATAAGAACGCACAAAAAATTTCTGTTTGTCAAAGGGCGATGGAGCGAAGCCTACTGAATATTAAAATAAAAGATAAAATTAGAAACGAAGACATACGACGAAAAACAAAAATAATTGATGCATTACAACATGTCAGAAGGATGAAGTGGAGATGGGCGGGACATATCGCTCGCTACGACAACTCGAGATGGGCAAAGAAGGTGACAGAGTGGAAAGGCCCAGGAAGTGGAAAAAGAGTGCCGGGACGTCCGCTCAGGCGATGGGCAGACGATATCCGAGTCATCGCTGGCATAGGATGGACCTGTATAGCACAAGATCGAGAGACATGGCAAAAGCTGGAGGAGGCCTTTACCCATGAGGGGATCCGAAACTAGTTAATAATAATAATATTAAAAAGAAAAGTAAAAATTAGTAGTTCAAATATATATATAAAGTGTAAAATACTTAGATGTTAAAGTAGATAATAAGTTTGGAACTCGAACACAAAAGTAGAGTTTGTAAGTGTTATGCATGCAACACTGCGTCACAATCGCAATGGATCATTAATAAAGGCTTTTTATTTTATTTTTATTTTATTTATTTTATAAAGGGGGGCTCTCATACAAAGAACGTGATATTTTAGCCCTTTTTCATGGCTACCACTCGCCGAGCTAGATCTTAAGAACCGCAATAGCTAGACAGTTGAAATTTTTCACAGATTATGTATTTCCGTTGCCGCTATAACAACAAATATTAAAAACCTGCCAAGTGCTGACTCTTTTTATAAATCGTGCGGTACGGAACCCTTCGTGCGCGAGTCCGACTCGCACTTGGCCGGTTTTTTATCTTTCCAAAAGTGTCGACTGACGTGATTCATATTTCACACACGCCGCCTCGGCTCGAGCGCGCTACCGGATACCGCGCGGTTTGTTGGTGTAACAACCCACAAGTGAAAGCGGTGGGCGCTTTCACTATACCGCAAAATCGCCTCCGCCCCGCAACGACGCTGCGCCGCGGTCTATGCGATTCAAGCTTTATGGATACACCGCTCCTTAGAATTGAAATGCCTGTTTTTGATGGCCCCAAGAAACTGACGTTATGGACCTATATTTTTAGATGTATTGTATTACATAAACAATTGTAGACAACAAGCGGTCTTATCGCTAAAAAGCGCTCTCCTTCAGACAACCAGGTAGGCGATATAAAATAATGATTGAGCAATCACGTGTCGCCTTGGAACGCCAGTGTGCGCGAAATTTATCAACGAACGCTGACCCGTCGGGCATGTACTTCGTTTCCGCAGGAAAGTTTGTTAAAATATTGTAGCAATCTTACACAAATCGACCTAGTCCCAAACCAAGCAAAGCTTGTGCTATGGGTACTAGACCAAAAATACATACATATTCGTTTTCATCACCCAAATAACTACCAACTAATCCAAGGTGGTCGTCATATATATGTTCGTTAGTTGTGAAAAAAATGAACTGGGATAACGCTAGGGTGATCGTGAGTAGTGAAAAAAACCACATCAGAAGTTCACAGAAGTTTATTTCAGTGGTATCATATCACACACAAGCTCTAAGCACACGACTGGTCCATCTTTGCTCTGCACCTCCACATGCCGAAGCATTTGTCCGTACTCGCGTGTAGGCATCGCTACATGATCTAATGTGTTAATGTCTGCATCAAAAAGGTATGAACCCTGCAAGAAAGGCATTATAATACAAATTTTGATTCAAAAGTAAAAGTAAAAAGTAAAAGTGATTTATTCTTCAAATTAGGCATATTACATGCACCTTTGAACTTCATATAAACTACCACCGGTTCTGAAAAATAAATCTCTTCCTCGAGAAAACCTAACGTAAGAAACTCGGCGAGGTGTCATTTTTTCAAAACAATATACATTGTATAGTTAAATATAAAATTACACTGTCAGCTACTACAAATTAACAATGCTACAGTAGAAAACCTATTTTAGCGATAGATTAGCCGTGCAGGAGGCTATCACTGCCAAACATCCCTATCCATGATGTAATCGTTTACCTTATAATATGCTTTTGAAATAAGTGCTAAGTCCTTATAATTGCTAAGTTCAGTAATGTGTTTAGGAATTTTATTGTAGAATTTGATACAATTCCCAAGAACGACTCTTTCGCCTTTACTAGTCTATAGAAGGTTATTTTGAGTTTCCCTTTTTTTAGTTTAATTCAAAACTATAACTAGCGACTTCGCCTGGAATTTGTTTTTATCGTATCTCCATAAAACTTTCACCCATCCCTCTCTTTTCTCCTGCTTTCTAATGGATGCTAGAAACTTTTTTCCTTTCCCGGGAACTATCTCTATACCAAATTCCATTTAAATCGGTTCAGCGGTTTAAGAGTGAAGATGTAACAGACCGAAAGACCACCACCACCATATCCAGCCCATAGCCCAAGGACGTTGACTGCTGGACATCAGACCTCCCACAATTTCATGGTGGGTAAATGCCATAATCGCCTCCCTTTTACCGCACTCCAGGCATGCTGCTGCCCATCCTACGGTGGTTTTGGTCGTAGTTTTAGGACATATCCGGGTCCAACAGACACACTTTCGCATTTATAATAATAGTATGAATTATTGATTTTTATGTCAACCGTTTTACGTCGTAACTTGGTAAAAAAAGCTCTTTCTATTGTGAAACTGCCACGAATGTAACCAAGTCTCAACATAGGAATTGACTCAATATCGACCAATATCACTCCCGAAGCCAAAAATGTCTCTAAAAAAAGTTTGTTTGCGTTAATGTAATTCTAGAAAGTAGCATTACTTCATCTTTTAAAAACAACTATGTCAAAACCTCGAAAAACAACGGTTTTTGGCCGAATTCGACCAATGTTGATAGATTTTTTTACTCCTTATAGCTACTGCCCACCCCTATATTTTAATTATTATTGGGGGGCAATCTTACACAAATCGACCTAGTCGACCTAGTCCCAAACCAAGCAAAGCTTGTACTATGAGTACTAGACGACGATATACAATACCTACTTATATAGATAAATACATACTTAAATACTTACATAGAAAACATCCAAGACCCAGGAATAGATATTCGTGCGAAACATACACAAATAATGCCCTGGCCGGGATTCGAACCAGAGACCTGCGGCTTTGTAGGCAGGGTCACTACCAAGTACCAACTATCTAAGCCAAAGTGGTCGTCTTTATCTTTATATCATTCATTTCATTTCATTTATTCATAACAATAGATATTGTGTTGAACATAAATTAACAATATACTAATTACATAAACAATTAATAGAATAATGTCACAATAATAAGATTAATGGAAAATATGTCAAATAAATAAATAAAAAACGAAAAATTGTACTTTCCCAAATAATTACACAAATTATATTAAACAAAAAAAAATAACAACAGATTAAGGGGAGGTCGTCAAGCGAGTTAGCGTTTTCGAGTTTTCTAAAAACAATCTGAAACGTCGAAAAAGGGTTTTAAAAATTTGAAAAAATTATATGTTTTACTTAAGGATCTAGTCTAGTCAAAGTTGCACTCAGATACACGATCTAATGAACTTCGCTCGATAGAAAGAGACCCCAAAGTTACTCCTTTTTGAAAAGCATTTACAATCTGACGACTAAACTATTGATGTTTAAAACAAAGTTTTTGAACTAAACTAAAGCCATTCAGTATTTCTAGACATTTTTGCAGAATTTAAAAAGATAAAATGATTGTATTAATTAATATGTTTAAATACCTACAAAATGCGCGAGCGCGGAGGCTCGGCAGGCCCGATCAGTCGCGCGCTGGCGCTTACAGACAACGGACCTGAAGGCCTACTCCGAACTTCGAAAATCGAACTTCGTATCGTGCCGTCCCTTTCCGTCATACAGTGTATAACACGAGAGTGAGAGGGACGGCACGACACGAAGTTCGATTTTCGAAGTTCGGAGTAGGCCCTCAGTGTCAGTTTTATCCGCGACAGTTTCGTGCACCAAACAAGCAGTTTTTGACGAATTTATATAATTGTTGCAAATTATTTAAGAAGGGCAATAAAAACCCAAATGAAAAAAGTCGTTATTATTAACAAATAAATTATGGTCATAGTGCCACAGTATAAAAATGACAGTATAACAACTGAACTGAACCCCTCCAGAAATGGAACCAAAGTTGGTAAAATTATAAATGAAATGTTTATTACCAGAAATTGTAGATATAGTAAGAGATCTACTGCTGTGCACTTAAATATTTTTTTTAAGCTTTGATCACATTAATTCCGGCCGTCTTTTTTTTAATACCACGTCAATGGCAAACAAGCGTACGGCCCGCCTGATGGTAAGCGGTCACCGCAGCCTATGGACGCCTGCAACTCCAGAGGTGTCACATGCGCGTTACCGACCCTTTTAAAATTTATACACTATCTATCTTTCTAGCTAATCTTCTTTTAAAAGATCTACCCATTGCCAGGTAGCTACCGTGGCAAGTTTGGTATCGTTTCATATACCATATTGATTCTTTTATCATCTTTATGTAAAAATCATTTCTGGTATTTATTTTTAAAAAATACGGTAATCTTTCGCATAAATAGTAAAAAAAAAAAAACTTCGCAATGCTTTTTATGCTTTGAGAGCTAATAACTTTTGACGAATAAATTAAACCACCAAAAAATATTCTGTCTGTATTTTATGTGGCACTCTTTAGGGGAGGCCTATGTCCAGCAGTGGACGTCCATCAGCTGATATGATGATGATGACGATGACACACACACGACAAATAAATATAACACCTTGTATAAATATAACACAAATACCTTGATAAATAATTGCATGCCCTATTAAATAAATCGAGTAGAGAGGTATAAGACATATTTCTTAGGTTCTTAGGTTTCATAGATTAAATAACGAATTTCAGGGTTGTACTATGAATACTTTTTTTTATTTCATTATAATGGATCCTACCGTAAGTTTGACTTTCAATTATTTATTTACTACCTATTTATTAAAAAATTATATCAATTATATACTAAAGTTTAATCATAATTAATGCATTTCTTAAGTCAAAATACAGTTATATTTCTATACTGTGACCATAATGAAGCTAGCGGGGTCATCCGAGTTCACAGTCGCTTCGTCCGCGCGGGCTTGTTCACGCACCGCAAGGACAGCGCTAAATACCTACTCTCGCAGGACTAGAGGGCCTTAAAATGTGGAAAGGTTACGTAAAAAAATATCCCCAATAATCAATTACACAACTTACATAATTATAATTTTTAAGAAAAAAAAACCGACTCCAATGGGGGAGGCCGGTGAAAGATTATTATATTTAGATGGTGCACTCTTAGATTCCATACAATAAAATAAAAATGGCTATAAGTATGTTTATAATGGTAGAAGACTATGTACCCTCAATTCCTCATGGAATCATGGAAAAGCCTTGCTTGCTTGACAAACAAAACGAAGAGAACAAATCGCCAAACGTGAACTACGCGTCGTTGAAGAGTTTCGTTCTGATCATCATCAGCAGTTCCACTTCATCAAATATCACTTTTATGAATGAAAATGCTTGGTTAGTTCATGAAAATACTAAATTCACTATTTGTGTGCCTTTCACATTTGAGGAATTCCCTCGATTCCTAACGGATCCCCATCATCAGAACTCGAGCATGACAAAAATCAATCGTGGAAATAGAACTTGCTTAACAAACACAGCTAGAAGGACAAATCGCCAAACGTGAACTTTTCGTCGTTGAAGAGTTCTGTTCTGATCATCATCAGCAGTTCCACTTCATCAAATGTCACATGTTTGTATGATAATTCTCGATTTGTTGATAAAAACCCAAAAATCACTATATGTTTGCCTTTAAGATTTTAGGAGTTCCCTCAATTCCTCATGGATCCCATCATCAAAAATCGAGCATGACAAAAATTAATCGTGGAGATAGAACTTGCTTAACAAACACAGCTAGGAGGACAAATCGCCAAACGTGAACTTTTCGTCGTTGAAGAGTTCTGTTCTGATCATCATCAGCACTTCCACTTCATCCAATGTCACATTTTTGGATAAAAATGCTTGACTTGTTGATAAAATCACTATATGTTTGCCTTAAAGATTTGAGGAGTTCCTTCAATTCCTTATGGATCCCATCATCAGAACTGCGTTTTGACAAAAACGGGACCAACTTGGATATATATACTTACAATCAAAAAAGATTTTTTTTTAATCGGTTAGGAAATGACGGAGTTATGGAATAACAAACATTACCGAATTGATAACCTCCTCTTTTGAAATCTTGAAGTCAGTTAATAAAGAACAAATTCCCTTTTCATTATCAGGTAAATGCCGTCAAGATTAAAGATGAATCATAATTTCCAGTCGCTCGTTATCGGACTGGTGCGATTTAAACACTGGTGTTCCACAAGAAGGGATTCTATCTCCTCTCCTGTTTTCCGTTTTTATCAATCTTATTACGTCCAATATTCGTAGCTCTTACCATCTGTATGCAGACGATTTTCAACTGTATGCCCAAACTGCAGTTGAAGACGTAGATTGTGCCATCTCTCTGATAAACAGGGACCTAGATCGCATTGCAGAATGGTCTAGCAGCTTTGGCATATGTGTCAACCCAGAAAAGTGCCAAGCTATTATTCTGGGAATCCAACGGCAACTTACTAAGTTAGGGAGTGTCGTACCGATTCTGTTTAATGGCATGGTCATTCCAATTTCCAATCACGTTAAAGATCTCGGCCTAGTATTGGATTCAACCCTCTCCTGGAACAAACAGCTCTCAGAAATAAGTCGAAAGGTCTCTGGAACGTTACGTACTCTCCACAGGTTTAGGAGTATTCTCCCAGTAAGTACCAAAAAACTACTTGTGCAAGCTTTGGTACTGCCTGTTATAGATTACGCGGATGTGTGCTTTACCAATATCTCTCAGGAATATCTCAATAAGTTGGACCGCCTTCTTAACAATGGCATACGTTTCATTTTTGGCCTTCGTAAGTACGACCATGTGTCTTTGTATCGCCGCCAGCTTAATTGGCTCTCAATACGTCGTCGTAGATCTCTACGAATCCTCTGTACCTTATTCTCTGTCCTGTTTGAGCCTTCTGCTCCAGGTTATCTAAAAAGTAAATTTGTTTTCGAATTTCCTCGTCCCGGGTGTGAATTGCGTTCCTCCCGCATACTTAAACTCTCAGGTCTTTCTCACCGTACAGGTTTTATGTCAAATTCTTTCGCCGTACAGGCAATCCGACTCTGGAATAAGCTTCCTCTCCCCATAAGGCAAGCCCCAAGCAAATTAGCTTTCAAGCGAATGCTCCGTAAACATCTGTTAGCAGAAGAATTTGCATAGCGTCCATCATTATATAAGATATATATCTATGTATCAGTATGTTTATACATTATATTTATATATATTGTATTTATGTATACAGGGCGTCCCACGGCCACGCCACATGAAGGGGAAGTACCTTAAATACTGCAGATAAGAAAGTTTACTGAAAGAAGACATTATCTAATTTTTCGAAGTGAGTAGTTTGGTATTCATAGATTTTTTGAAAAAAATCGAATTTTTCATACTTTGTCAGGAATCGAACTGAATCTTGAAACTTCAATCATAGATTTTACTATTTGCCTTTCTTTTGGGATACCATGTTACTTTAGAAAAATGATTTAGTTTTGTACATTTTTGCGATACGGATCATAAAAATACAGGATGTTTCTTTTTCACATGTGAGTCGGTTCGATTCCCGGACGAAGCAAGTAATTTTTAGAAAATCTTTGAATGCAGAATTACTAACTTTTAAAAATTAGATAATGTCTTCTTTCAGTAAAATGTTCTATCTACAATATTAAAGGTACTTTCCCTCCATGTGGCATGGCCGTGGGACGCCCTGTATATATATATATATACAACAACACACTGATACACATTAACATACTGATATATATATATATATTTGTATCAATGTTTAATAGGTCTATGTACGTTAATATTTTAATTTACGTCTGTGTTATATTCTCAACGTTTCTACATTTACCCAGCACTAATTTGATGTGTCTCTGTTTGGCCCAGTGGTTGAGTGGTAGAAAATGCCCTTTGGCATTAAGTCCGCCATTTGGACATTTGTTTTTTGTGCAATAAAGCTTAAATAAATAATTAATTAATTTAGTTATTACTTTACCTTAAGCATCCCACAATTCTTCTTATCAAATGAAAAGCCTAAAGAATGCATCAGGATAGCTAGCCATTTCATGCGACAGTTGATATTCCTTGCATTGAACGTGATTTGCCAATGCCCGTCCTCGTAGTAGAAGTCTTGAATAGACATCTGTGGCAACAAAATATGTAGGTGCTTATTGGCTATGTGCACGTCTGAAACGTCAAACGTCAAAGGTCCCAAGACAATGTCAAAACTCACATATGTCAAATAATGACACGTGAATATTTTATTTACTTTAGTAAACGAGAACGACCCCGTATTGGAAATTTAACTGTAATAAATAAGAGAATAAATAAATACATACAAACGAAACGAATCGTAGGAAACCGTTAAGAAACCAATAGAAAACGTGAAAGTAAATTTGACAGTTGTCCCCGGTAAGTGCACATTTGTGCCATGGTGTGCGCTACGATCGCCTAGCTTACCCCCACCACCTACTTCGCACATAGCCAATACTTTCCTTATCCAACTACAGAGGGCCTCCTCCGAACTTCGAAAATCGAACTTCGTGTCGTGCCGTCCCTTTCACTCTCGTATTATACACTATATGACGGAAAGGGACGGCACGATACGAAGTTCGATTTTCGAAACTCGGAGTTGGCCCTCAGATGTAGTACTAAACTCGGAACACGAAAAGACCCGAAGAATTGTCATTCAGTTACCAATTTGTACATCTGTCGTATAAAATGACAAAATACTACCAGTTTACATCCTGACAACAGAGATTGACGAATAAAGTTTCACCAACACTTTAAGAGGGTATCAACGAGTCCACTAGTGCTACTCGTAAAAATTGTGATTAATAAAATTTACCGACAGATATTTAAAAAACCGGCCAAGTGAAATTATAGGGGGCCCAATAAAGTTTAAAATACTGAAAAAAATCATTATGATGTACATTAATAAATCCTTTCAAAGATTTTTGGTTTGAACAATATATGTAGGTTTAACGGTTTTTGAGTTATTGCAGAAAATCTGTCTTGCCAAAACAAAAGGGCGTAAGTGTCGTAAGTTTCCAATGAAGATACGACCTTTTGTGATTAAATGTACTGTATAGTGGTTTTAAATGTAAGTCAACTCGGCGAAGACTGTTATACTCCATTTAAGAAATAACTTATTGTAAAATTTTGGCTATCCTATTGCCTGAAAGTCAACATTTCTGAAATTGGTTGATCAAATATTTACTTGGTTTTTATTTAAACTTGCGAAATTCACATAGAAGGCGTTGGTTAACGAAATAAACACTCGATTTTAAAACAAGGTGCAATGGACAAACTTAGCGCCAATGTCGGCTAAGATCGTCTAATGGCGATTTTACCTACTTATAGGCAGCTAAAGCAACTACAGATATTTTTTACGAGCGCGAATTACGATAACAACTGAATGTGTGCCCTAAGCTCTCAAGGTTTATTATGGCTTATTATGTCAAAAGAAGCTTTTGTCGGGTAAGGCGCCATACATCGCTATTCAGGGGTACAAAACATATCACTTAATATAAAATACTTATTTTCGTAGTAAAATTTTATTATAAAAAGTATGCCTAGATTTGCCCCGACCTTTTATTATCATATTATGAATTTATTAGTAAGTATTACTATTATTATTCAGTAGAACAGACTTTACAACAGAAAAATACTTAGATAATATTAAAAACATAGACGGAAAAGATTAACGACTTCTGAAAATGGCAAAGATCGACATATGACGCTAACATGGTCATATTTAGATGGTCTTCGCCACGACTACATTTTGAGATTAGTTTTTTTCACCAGTAATATCTTCGTGGAATACGAGTTTATCGTTATTGTATTATAAAATTCATATAAATACATTAATAATGAATAACCTGACTTGTATGAATCTAAAAAATAATTCAGTTTAAAAACTTAAAACTTGTTTTTTCGGCGACGTGGTATGCTTCAAATTCTAGCTGGAAACCGAACTAAACTTGTAAGGCCGGTTTCTCTTTTTATGCTAGACGTAGCGTCATCTGTGTAAATTTATAAGAACTAGAACGGTTTTATCATTTCGTAAATTGAGCTGCCATCAAAATCATATATTTATTCTGCAAATAGGCCACAAGGGCACTTTTACATGTCAAAGCGCGAATTTATACAATTTAAAAACTGGCAATGTTACATAATAATAATGATTCAAAAATATACTGTACACAATTCAATGAAACTAAATTTACAAATATTAAGGACGTATATTGAAAACGATCTGCGTCCGAATAAACAAAAGTATATAAAATTAATTTAATAGCTCTTTGAGCGTCCAAAATGTATATTAGTTTAGTGTATCTTTTTAATCTTTATTAACTGACATCTTTTCATTGTATTATTTTCTATTATTATTCTTTAAATTGATTATTGGTAAATGCAGGTATATATTTAGTATATACCTTTATGTTACTATTATTATTTTACATTTAAATTATTTCAATGTACTGACGATCGATATACGACTAGCAATATAAGCGAATATGTTTTATAATGTAATTGTATAATGGAGATAAATAAACTAAACTAAACTAAACAAATACGATTGATAACAATTCTCAAAGTCTCAAAGTCCTTAGAGATGCAGATGGTCTCTAAGCGTCAAAATTAAAATAAGTAATAAAACAGCACTAATATAATATAACTACTAACACTAGTATAACATCCTCGTAGCTGTGCTGAATTTGCTGTAATTCATACTATACGATCTTCGCCGACAGACGGTCTTCGCCGAGTTGACCTTAGATTAGGAGGTGTCAGTACGAAACCCTTATTGTGTGTCCGACACGCACTTGGCCGGTTTTTTATATTTCCAGTCAATATTTTTAGCGACACTACTGAACTAATAATTAAGTAAGGTAAGTAACCAAAAGGACATTAAAGGTGCATTATTTAGTGTCGTATATTATTACGATATGGAGTCGTGCATTTTATTTTCTAATTTCATGGGGGGTAAATGGCATTATCGATCGAAGTATCTCCACCGCACTCTAGGAATGCTGCTGCCCATCCCCGATGGTCTTGGTCGTATTCATTTCAACTTACATGGACATTCGTAATATTCCTTAGAACAGTCAAGTTTCCTTTGATCGTACTATTCGTAGTTTCGCAGGTCAGGTACCCTACAGGATACTTGGAGGATGGTTCTAGGAGCTTCTCGCATTTCCGGAATTGTTTAATTACGCTGACGTAAGGTCCCTGGAACGTTAAAACTGCTAAAAAACTTAAAAAGTTGACAGGACTGTTTGTTGTGTGTAGCGTGTTCGAATAGACATTACATATTTAAAATGTGCAACACAAATAAAACAAACGCCTATTCTAAGTTTTTCACCTATAATAAAGTCGTACTGAGGAAAAGCTACGGGCGATTTCCATACATTCTGCAGGGTACTCATGAAGCCATTACTTATCAATAAGTATCATTATCGTTACTATAAATCAAAGTGACATTGTTATTGTGCGCGTTATGTTGGCATGAATTACTTCTGCGCTTGACTTTTTTAGGGTTCCGTATTGCACAAGGAAGCCTTATAGTATTTATTTTATTTATTTTTTAAAACTTCAAATTAGGCATATTACATGCACCTATGAACGTCAATAAACTACCACCGGTTCGGAAAAATACACCTCTGCCACGAGAAGAACCGGCGTAAGGAACTCGGCGAGGTGTCATTTTTTCAAAACAATATACATTGTATAGTTAAATATAACATTACAGTGTCAGCTACTACATTAAAATTTCAGTGTCAGTTTCGCTATGTCCGTTTGTACGTGGTATGGTTTAGCTCAGTAACCATTACTACTACAAAGCTGTCACTGGGCAAAATTATACATACCAAATTAAGCCGATAAAACGCTATAATAAAATCTTAAGCAACAGTTTTTTTGGGATGTGTAGCTCCCCTACACATAAAGTGGGTATGCAATTTTTCCTTACAAAGCACTTCGGGTGGAGTACCGTTACATAGCTCGTAGAAAAAAAATTGGGCTTTCTTGAACTATTTCTTGATTAAATTTTGTTGGAGTCAAGTGTCCTGTTGGAAAATAAACCAAACAGTTTTTATCATAGAAGCCAGTTAAGCTGGCCGCCGGCAGTAGGCGCGATACTAGGTTTAGTTTTTCTAATATTTCTTGTCATTGTCATTGAATATGAAACAATGTTTTATTTTACTGTCTGAATATATTTACATATATTACATCAATCCTGGTTTAAATCCACTCCAAACCCAATAGGTTATGGGCCCAGGACACGTAATTAATGTACGGAAATAATTAGTCTACAAATCCGAAATGTCGGAAAATAAGTCATCGGCTACGGTTTCCGGAATATCCGTTAATTTTGAAAAACTCAGTGGAATAACGAATTATGGAAACTGGAAGTTTTTAATGCGTATGTATTTGATTCACGAAGATTTGTGGGATTGTATCCAAGAGTCAGACAAGCCAGGTGTCCCGAGAGTTACGGACGAACGGAAACAACAAAAGACGCTTGCGAAAATATGTTTGATGGTGCAACCTTCATCGTTTTCTCATGTACGCAACGCAGATACTGGATATGATGCTTGGAACAACTTGAAAATAGCTTATGAAGACAGGGGATTGTGTAGAAGACTAGGACTATTGCGTACTTTGTTTGGATTGAAACTGGAACAATTTAGTGACATGGAAGCGTATCTCCTGAAGATCACCGACTTAGATCAACAACTACGAGACATAAATGCTCCATTGGATGATGATTTTCTGTCAGTGCTAATGTTAAGTGGACTGCCACCGGACTACGATCCACTCATTATGGCATTAGAAAATTCAAATATTAAATTGTGCAGTGAGACAGTAAAGAGTAAACTTCTACAAGAGAATTTACGCAGAGATGTTGACAAGAGTGGAGACAGTGCAATGTTTACGAACCGAGGTACTGTCAACAAGCATTCCACAAGGGTTAAATGTTTTATATGCAAGAAACCGAATCATTATGCGAAGAACTGTCCAACCAAAGCTAACAAAGTTGATAAACGGAGTGAGAAGAGTGAAAAAGCATGGAACGGAACTTTGTTAACTGCACTAGCTGTGGATGTCAATTCAAATTCCTTTTATATCGATTCTGGTGCCACGTGCCATATGACGAATAATAAATCTTTATTACAAAACTACGTCGTAGACACTCCGAGGTTGGTGACGGTTGCAAATAAGCAGAAGATGCATAGTGAGGGATATGGTACTGTGGAATTGTTGTTAAAAGGGCACAGTGAAACCACGAAACTAAGCGACGTTATTTATGTGCCTGGATTGACAACAAACCTTATTTCTGTTGGAAAAATGACAGACAAAGGACTTGATGTGCACTTTAATGAGCAGAAGTGTAATATTTACTGCGGCAAAACCGTAGTTGCCAGTGCTACGAAGGTCAACGGCGTCTATGAAATGGACACGGCGAGTCAACTGTCAACACATGGATGCGAGCAAGCTGCTGCATGACAATCGGATGACTTGGGTGATCCTTTGCCAGAGATTCTGTCTACAGATCAAGGAGCAGAAGCTGTGAATCTGTGTGAGGCGAAGCCAACCCAGGAGTTGTGGCATCGCAGACTCGGACACCTGAACAGGAGAAGTATGGGCTTACTGAAACAAGGTATGGCTAGTGGAATTGATTACACTGCAGGTAAGCATACTCCCTGCGTAGCTTGTCTCAAGGGAAAACAAAGTAGACTACCATTCCCAAAAAGATCTTTTAACAGAGCTACTGAGAAACTTGGCCTTATACATAGCGATTTGATGGGACCAATGCCAGTTTCCTCATTTAGTGGCAGTAGATATCTATTGGGGAGTAAGGGGAGAACGGTAATATCATCTTAGCCGACCCAAATGTCAACCCCACCTGCACGCGCCGGATGGCGGCGGCGACCAATTGGTTGCCGTGGTGCTCCCTGCTAGACAACGAACGGGGCTCTGGCGACCGAGTAAGTGGCGGTATAACCACTACCCTGGCCGGGCAACCGGTTGGAGGAGGCCTAGCAAGCCTTGAGGATTAAATACCCTCAAAAAGGAGCAGTGCAGAAAGACGTGGGGCGCTACTGCACACCAATATGCCCTAAGATTACCATCTCGGACTTAAATACACAAACATGAACAGTACACCCAACAGAATGATTATGCCCAGCAATCCGGCTAGCGCCCGGCGTCGGGAGAGTACCGGGTCTCCCGATGTGAAATGTGTAACCGGAGAAGAAGGAGAAGAAGAACATGCGATCACAGAAGCCATGCCATTGTCAAGAAGAAAGAAGAATGAACAACTACTGATAGCCACTTGGAATGTAAGAAGCCTTATAAAGACAGGAAAACTAGAGAATACCATACAGGAAATGAAAATACTCCAGTTGAGTATTCTGGGACTTAGTGAGATCAAATGGTCTGACAATGGTATAGTAGATAAGGAAGACGTAACTTTGTACTACTCTGGAAAGCCAGCAGCAGAAAAGAACCACCACTACGGTGTCGGTATGATGATAAAGAAGGAAATGTCAAAGTTCGTAACCAACTTTGTTCCGTACTCGGATAGATGTATGCTTTTACAGTTCAATGCTAAACCCTTTAACTTAAGTATCCTTCAGGTCTATGCGCCTACAGCTCAGAGCACAGATGAAGAAATAGAATCATTTTATAAAGAATTAGAAGAATTAATGGAGAGCATCAAATCACAAGATATGGTCATTGTATTAGGCGATATGAATGCCAAGATTGGTAAAGGAACCGTAGGAAAAACTGTAGGTAACTATGGTCTCGGCGACAGAAACGCAAGGGGCGACCGATTGCTACAGTTCTGCGTCGAAAAGGACTTAATAATAACTAACACCTGGTATAAACACCCACCTAGACGACTATACACGTGGACATCCCCCCAAGATACAACCGAACATATTGTTAGAAATCAAATTGACTATATAATGATAGAAGCACGCTATAGAAACTCAATAGTGAACGTGAAAACGTACCCTGGCGCTGATATTGGTTCGGACCATAATCCTCTAGTTGCAAAAATAAATCTAAAATTAAAAATACTGAGGAAACCGAATATTCACAAGAAAATTGATGTTGGGAAACTTAAAAATGTTGATGTTCGAATGGAAACAAAAGAAGCATTAAATAAAGAGATACGAGACACCACAGATACCGAGTACGAAGATAATATTGAAAGTAACTGGAATAAAATTAAAAAAGCAATTGTAAAGACTTCAGAAAAATTTTTGGGTTTCAAAAAAAGGGAGAAAAAACTAGAATGGATTACAACTGAAATCCTTGATCTTATGGAACAGAGAAGACAAGTTAAAGGAATTGATAGTAAATACAAAGAAATAGACAATGTTATCCGAACTAAAATCAGAGAAACTAGGGATAGGTGCTTAAATGAAGATTGTGAACAAATTGTAAAACTTCAAGAGAAAAGAGACAGCTTCAATTTACACAAGAAAAAAGAATTTACTAAAACTCATATGAAACAAATAATGGGTAAATTAACAGACTCAAATAACAAACTAGTAATCGATAACGAAAAACAATGTAAAACGTGGGAACTGTATATCGAGCAACTGTTCGAAGATGATAGAGCAGATTTGGATACAAACGGGATGGAAACTCAAAGTAACATGGAGGGACCATCAATACTCCAAATAGAAATTGAAAAAGCAATAAGATCTATGAAAGACGGAAAAGCTGTTGGCCCAGATGGGATATATGTGGAACTGTTAAAACTATTAGATAACGGCAATTTAAAATTATTAGTGAAGATGTACAATAAAATTTATGATACAGGAACATTACCAGAAGACTGGTTAAAATCCACTTTCCTTCCGCTCCCTAAAAAGGCAAATGCCAAGACATGCGGTGACCACAGGCTCATCAGCCTGATGAGTCACGCCCTCAAAGTATTTCTTAAAGTAATTCACATGAGAATTTATAACAAAATCGATAAAATTATATCAGATAACCAATTTGGTTTTAGAAATGGTTTAGGAACACGAGAAGCCCTAGTTGCTGTACAAGTTATAGTGCAGAACAGTTTGGAATATAATAACGAAGTATATGCATGTGTCATCGATTTTGAATAAGCATTCGATAACGTAAAACATGACAAATTAATGCATATACTCAAAAAGACCGAAGTGGACAGCAAAGATCAAAGAATTATCAAAAACCTGTACTGGAACCAGTCAGCACACATTAAAGTCGGAACATCTGGCACTGATGATATCAAAATACGTAAAGGAGTGAGACAAGGATGCATCCTATCACCATTATTGTTTAATCTTTACTCCGAAACTATATTTCAAGAAGCTTTTGATGGCGTTGAAACTGGTGTCGGAGTGAATGGTACAGTGATAAATAACCTCCGATACGCCGATGATACCGTTATCTTAGCTCACTCCCTACAAGACCTCCAACAACTCTAGAAATGAACATAGCAAAGACCAAGTATATGATAATGAGCAAGAACGCGGTTGAATCAACCACGCTGTCTATTAACGGCAAGCCAATTGAAAGAGTCAAACATTACAAGTATTTAGGAAGCTCTCTTAATGAAAAATGGGATCCACGGAAAGAGATACGTACAAGAATAGAGATAGCAAGAAGCACATTCATAAAAATGAACAAGCTATTCACCAACAAAGACATAAGCCTGAAACTCAGATGGAGAATGGTTAAATGTTACGTGTTATCTGTATTTATGTATGGCGTCGAAGGCTGGACCATAAACCGAACCATAGAGGCAAACATAAACGCTTTTGAAATGTGGCTCTACCGAAGAATGCTAAAAATATCATGGAGAGATCGAATAACCAATGTAGAAGTTTTGCGAAGAATGAAGAAAAAATTGGAACTTTTGCAAACAGTAAAGAAGAGAAAAATCTCATATTTTGGACATATATACCGTAACAATAAATATCAAATTCTAAGGCAAATAATTGAGGGCAAAATGGAGGGAAAAAGAAGTAGAGGAAGAAGGAAGCTAGCCTGGATGGATAATGTTAAATGCTGGACTCATGTTAATGACGCTGCCAACCTGAGCAGAATGGCACAGGATAGAGATAAGTTCCGAGAGATGGTCGCCGACGTCCGATGAGGACATGGCACTACAAGAAGAAGAAGATATCTATTGACTTTTATAGATGACCATACAAGAATGACTTTTGGCTATTTTATTAAAAGCAAAGATGAAGTATTGTCTGTATTCAAGACATTCAAAAACCTTGTGGAAAATCAGACTAATTTAAAGATAAAAATCTTGAGATCCGACAATGGTCTTGAATATGTAAATAAACAGTTCCAGATTTTTCTGCAAGAGCATGGCATCGTGCATCAGACGACTGTGCCGTATTTGCCGCAGCAGAACTCGGTTGCGGAGCGGGCGAATCGCACGATTATGGAGGCAGGACGATGCATGCTGCAAGATGCAGGAATGGACCGAAGGTTTTGGGCAGAGGCACTGAATACAGCAATATACATTAAGAATAAGTCACCAAGTAAGGCGGTGAGAGGCACCACGCCGGAGGAAAAAGGGTCTGTATGCCATGACAGCTGCATGTCACGGTGCTGAACCACAGACCATTCAAGAAGCGCTGTCAGGAGCTGATAAAGAACACTGGAAGGAAGCTATTGCAGATGAGTACAAGTCATTTGAAAAGAACAAAGCATGGACTTTGACTTTACTGCCTGCAGGAAAGAAAGCTGTAAAATGCAAATGGATCTTTAAGAAAAAGCTCGGATTAGATGGTCAGTTACTTCGTTACAAAGCTCGACTTGTAGCTAAGGGTTTTACCCAGGAATATGGCATCGATTATAATGAGACTTATTCGCCTGTGGTCAGATACTCAACAATACGCATTTTACTTGCCTTGGCAGTTAACTTGGACATGAATGTTGACCACATGGACGTAAAGACAGCTTTTTTAAATGGCGACTTAAAGGAGACTGTCTATATGGAACAGCCAGATGGGTATAAAGTGAATGGTAAAGAAAACTACGTATTCAGACTTAATAAAGCAGTATATGGGCGCAAACAGGCTTCAAAAGCCTGGTATGACAAGATTGATAATGCTCTGACAGTTCTTAAGTTCAGAAAGTCACTCAATGAACCCTGTGTTTACATCAAATCAGATGCGACTGGTAACCTTATTATAATAGCCTTATATGTCGATGACATTCTGATTTTCAGTAAAGACACAGCAGAGAAGAAGAAGCTGAAGGAGGAATTGATGAGAACATTTGAAATGAAAGATCTTGGTCGGGCTAACCATATACTGGGAATGCGACTGATTCAAGACAAAAATAAGATTATTCTTGATCAGAAAAATTACATACAGAAAGTATTAGAACAATTTAATATGGCAGACTGTAAACCAGTGAATACACCCTTAGAGAGCGGTATGAAATTTGAACAAGGAGAACGGACGAATCTTGACTCCAAATACAGAAGCCTCATTGGATGTATTATGTATATAGCTGTGTGCACTAGACCCGACATTGCCCATGCAGCCAGTCTATTAAGCCAGTTTAATAACTGTCATTCTGATACACACTGGAAAGCAGCGAAGCGTGTTCTTCGTTATTTGAAGGGAACTATGGACTATAGTATAGTGTACGAAAAGACCACATTGTCTGTCACAGGATATGTAGACGCAGATTGGGCATCTAATCATATTGACCGACGTTCTTATACGGGTTACGTGTTCAAAATAGGTAACGCAGCCGTGTCATGGGAGAGCCGTAAGCAAAGAACAATAGCCCTTTCTTCCACAGAATCAGAGTATATGGCGTTGTGCGAAGGAGCAAAGGAAGCTGCATTTATAAGAAACTTTCTACATGAATGTCTCGGTAAATACCTATCTGTGACTTTGTATAACGATAGTCAGTCTGCGCAAAAGATTTGTTATAGTCAAACAAATCACAGTAGAAGTAAACACATAGATATTAGGCATCATTATGTGAGGCAAGTAGTGAAGGATAAAATGGTTGAATTACAATATTTGCCTACGGAGCTTATGCCTGCGGATGTTTTGACCAAATCTTTAGGTAAAGACAAACATTTTAATTGTGTTGCTAATCTTGGTTTAAAAACTGTTTAGTTTAAGGGCAGGTGTTGGAAAATAAACCAAACAGTTTTTATCATAGAAGCCAGTTAAGCTGGCCGCCGGCAGTAGGCGCGATACTAGGTTTAGTTTTTCTAATATGTCTTGTCATTGTCATTGAATATGAAACAATGTTTTATTTTACTGTCTGAATATATTTACATATATTACATCAATCCTGGTTTAAATCCACTCCAAACCCAATATGTCCCCCAGGGGGACACTACTCCCCCTGCCAGCTAAACGGTTACTTTTACTACTGGGTATGTCAAAAAATCATGGTGGTAGTGAAAAAATGCCAATAAATTTAAAAGAAAAACTATCTCAGCTTAGGCGAAAGGGTAGTTTTTCTTTGTTTGTATTTGCGCTACAGTTATTATTTGTGGTCAATATGCTTATTTTTCTGTTAGCTATGACTTTGTTTATTTTAATTATTTTTTGTATTTTATTTAAATAAAGCAAAATTACTACATCAAGTTCTGCGCGTATCCAATATGTAGGTACAAGCAAAAAATTAAATTAAATGCTGTAGTGCCAAAACTAACGAATAAGACTTGCACAACGTTTGTATGGAGAATGCCTTGCCCTACCCGTCGCCTTAAGAAATGTACTTGGAAAAGCAAACTTTCTTACGATTCCCATTGATTACAGAGATATGTTGTTAGTTATGTCAAATGTAAGTTTGTGGCATTTTAAATCCATTTTAAATTCTGAATGAAGGCAAATCCACAAAGTACCTACGAGGAGTGATCAATAAGTTTTGATAATCGGTATGAACCACCCCGTTAATGATATTCTTTTAATGTGGGCTATACCATGACACTAATCAACATTAAATTAGAATAAAAATATATAAACATTATTCATTTGTTTTTCTGTAATTGCTGATCTAAAAACATCTGAATTGAAAAAATAACAAGATGGCGGATATAAGAGTTGGTTTTGTAATTATTTGGAGCGGTGTGGAAAAAGTCCTCATACACTAATGAAGAATATTTTAATTGAAAATAAAACCTTGGTTTATCATTATGATTTAAATGATAATCAAGTTATGTGTGCAATGGTTTTTTTTTTATCTCCAGCTCTTGCACCAAAATTAGGGTGTATATTTCGACTTCTTCCTGGACTATTGAGGCCTACCAATAAAAACTGCGAAATTAGTTTTACCAATTGAGCTCAAAATCAAATATTATTGGATAGTTGTATAACATTATTCTATCAGAGTTGTGTTAAAAATTATAAATAAGCGAAGAAAAAAAACAAAAATTTTCGGGAGAAATTTGTACTTCAGAGCCTTCTAATTGACAAAGGTGCTGCTCTTCGAGTAAAGATCAGAACTGATAACCGTTCCCATTGTTATTTAGCCCTAACTTTCGACACTACTTCTCATTCACATATGTTCAAAACCAACTACATGAAAATCAAGAGCTGGCGATGACTTAGTGAAGGTATAAAATCTGACCTCAAAAAGTAAAATTATTTTTATTGGGGTAAAATAAAACATTTGAATGACGTTAATAATAATATTTGAAAATATAGAAAGTGTGCATATTGTGTTAAAAATATAACGATTTAAATATCTCCTATATTTAATACTGATTATCAAAACTTATTGATCACCCCTCGTACCATATTATATCCCATCAAAAACATAAATGTGAAAATGGTAGCCAAGTTCACCGACAAAAGAATTGAGATCTAAATGGGCGCCAAGTTCCGTAGATTATCTGAAAAGTTGCCAAGTTTGGCACTAGATTGTTTACAGTAAAACTAATTTAGGTACTGCGGCTTAATGCATTTTGAGCATACTTCGTGGATTTGCCTTAATTCAGAATTTAAAATGGATTTCAAATGCCACAAACATTTGACATAACTAACAACATATCTCTGTAATCAATGGGTATCGTAAGAAAGTTTGCTTTTCCAAGTACATTTCTTAAGGCGATGGGTAGGGCAAGGCATTCTCCATACAAACGTTGTGCAAGTCTTATTCGTTACCAAACTGCATGCCTAATTTCAGATTTCTAGGTCATCTGGAAGTGGGTTAGGTTTTTGATTACTAGTCAGTCAGTCAGTCTGTCAGTCAGTGGTAAAAATTTAATATCTCAATAACTATTAAACTTATATTTATGAAATTTGGGGTTCTACTTCTTCTAAAGGATGTTAATATATGTACCAAATTTCATGTTTTTATGTTAGATAGATTTGGAGTTATTGGGGGGTCAAAAGTGGCTCCAAACGGTTCGTGTAATATAACACACGGCTGCTGACCGCCAGTTCCTGGGGTGAACTTGGCTGTACATGCTGCCGCGTGTCTAGATATACTGAGATAACAGACATCAGTGAAATACTCCACATAGATCGTAGCGTTGCTGTGGTATTTAGTAAGAACTGATCACACGACCGCAGCATCTCTGCCACTTCAATATGCAAGTGCGATAGACATAGCATCCAGTGACATCTAGTACAAACAAGTCAAATTAACATTTAATTCGAAAAAATCTTACTTCGAGCTCAAAGGCCCCTGGGCAGAACTGTCTATGAGTTTGGCAGTTTGCTGGCGTAGATTTGACTTAAATACCAGCAAGATAACAATATATAAACCCAAAAACAATAATGCAATCATGCCATCTAGTTTTTTTTAATAAAGCTGTAGAGGGTCGAAAATCTGTACATTGAAGATATTGGATAAATCAATGGAAGGCCCTTAGCATCGAAACAGAACACATTTCAACAGTTTAAGAATTTGTGTCCGTTTATATGTCTAGACAGTAGGACTCTCAGCCAGTGGCTCCGCGTGCATTGCCGCTCTACTTCGGGTCTTCGGCCCTCAGTCTTACATGGAGAGCCCGCTCTGTTGGCATGCCTTCAGTCTTGCATGCCTTGCCAGTCTGCTTAGGGTCTTTGGCCATAATACTTACATAAAGAACCCGCTCTGTTGGGACTCTCGGCCATCGGCCTCGCGTGTATTGCCACTCTGCTTCGGGCCTTCGGCCCTTAGCCTTACATAAGATGCCCGCTCTGTTGGGATTGGGACACTCGGCCTTCGGCGTCGCGTGCATTGCCACTCTGCTTCGGGCCTTCGGCTCTCGGCCTTACATAAGATGCCCGCTCTGTTGGGATGCTCGGTCTTCGGCTTCGTGTACCTTGCCACACGGCTTCGGAGCTTCGGCTTTCAGCCTTACATAAGGATCCCGCTCTATGTGGAATGAGGAGCCCGCTGTGTAGCTACCTTGCAACTCTGCTTCGCTCTTTCAGTCATCAACCTAACATGAAGAATACACTCTGTTGGGAGGCTCGGCTTTGGCCTCACGTGTCTCGCCTCTCTGCTTCGGGCCTTCGGACCTCAGCTTTACACAAGAAGCCCGCTCTGTGTGATTACTCGGCCTTCCGCCGTCATACATACATGCCTTGCCGCTCTGCTTCCAGCCTTCAGTCATCATACTTACATGAAGAATCCCGCGCTCTGCTGGGACAACGTTTTACAGGAGAACTGCGTAGCGAGACTTTTATCGTACATGTAATGTTTTTGACGGGCTTCATTCGTCTAGAATCTGTACATTTGATATTCCGGAATAAGCAATTAGTCTGTAGATATGAGAGAGGTGCGCGGCTCCTAGGTAGGAAATATGTACAAGGAGGAATATATACCTACTTGAAATGGTTATCTACAAACTATATACATAATATACAATAGATAGGAGTCACAAGAAGAACCGACAATAGAGAGATCTCTCAGGAACCGAAGTCCATTGAGAGTTGGTTAGAAGTTTGAAGTGATTTTAGAAACTTCGATAGCGCGTTGCAGAGCATGTCAGATTTGACAGATGACACGAGTGACGCCACAAGTCATTCGGTTTGAAAATAGGATTTCTATTAAAATGTTGCCCGTGTGCGGGAAAGAGCGTGTCGTGAATGTAAGCATTTCTTAAGGGGTTGTAAGGAAGGGTGAAAGATTGGATGGGAAAACAAATAATTTTAAAGCGAGAACGAGTTCTACGCAGACAAAGTCGCCGGCAAAAGCTAGTTTTAAAATATTTCTCTGTTCTGATATGTGTATTCCCACTCATCCAATATCTTTGTCCAATTTCTTTGACCAATCTTTGATTTTTTTTCATGCGTAGCCATATTGATTTAAATGTCCTCAGAATCTTTGATCAAATATCGGGGTCCCATCCAAGTTTGATGAAATCATCCAATTTCTTTGATCAAATGTATATTGGACAAAGATATTGGATGAGTGGAATACCACCCTAAAAATACAGCAAATTCTTACCGATTTCTCCTTCCTTTCGTCACCGGCTTTCACGGTGGAGCCGAATGTAAAAAATCCACAGGATAAAAATATTAAAATAAACAGTACTGCGTTAAACGACATGTCTTATCAACTTGTTTTCTGTTATTAGACGTAGTAGGATCGTTTACAACTAAATATTATCATAATGGTTGATGCTTGTCAGCGCATGATGGTTAAAAATACATTAGTACACGTATTCGTTTAGATGTGCAATGATTACGGGTAAAAGTAAACAAGTTCAAGGCAAAATATCATAAAACCGTATTCTTTCCGTCACTTCTACATTAAATCCCACAAATCTCAACATATCTTCGCTTCCTTCCGATTCGCAACTCCCCTGCACACTCTCCTCGGCCGGCTCATAGGCGAGTACGCGAAGGTTGTGATTTGCCACCAAACTAACATAATTCTAATGTCCGTTTTTTTCTGTTATCTGTTAGAGTACATTGAGCACTAGTCTGTAGAAAAGGTTAGTTTGGCAGGCTTCCTTATCCGCGTCGGTCCATCAGGTGGATGATCCTCCACGGCTCCTATTTCTTTCCACATGTCAGACAGCAATAAGTTTCTCTGTGTTCCTCTTCTGGAGGAGCCGCTGATGCAGATAGTTGAAAGACGGATCTTGATGTTGTGTGTTTTTAAGATGGAAGCGTCTTTGGATCACTACCTCGAAATAGATAAAATACGACCAAATCAACGCTAACTCAAATAATTCAGTTACGATTATTGCCCGGAATTATGTAACCATCAGAAAATTTCTATGAAGTTTAAGTTGGGTTAAACGACAACACTGTGGTTAAAAAGATTTCTAATGAAGTTAGACTCTTTTCACTTATTTATTTGTTCTTCGGAGTGACCAGAACTTCCATCTCGAGACACACAGTGGTCCCCTTCGGTCTGAAAACTTCTACCTTCCTCAGCATCCTACCGTACTCCCGGTCGATAAGGAACACGTGATCTACAACATCGTAGTCTATGTTGTTGAAAACGTAGATGCCCTGCAATATTACAAACTTGTTTAGAATTATACTGAAAAAAATTAACAGGGTATGAAAAATTTGTGTTCTGAAATATAACGAAGCGAAGCAAAGTATCACGTTTCGGGTGCTGCGAAACTAATGGCTTATTAAGCAATTTCGTATTATTTAATGCCTGGGCCAGCAAAGAGGCCGTCTTTTCGGAGCTCATTTGGCACCGGGCGCTTACAAGCCCGCGCTCTGTAGAATTTCATTTGTACTTTTATTATCATCTTCTAATTCCAGAGGCTGAATACTCATCCAACGGTTTTATATAATTTGATGCAACTGAGGAAGTTAACGCACTTAAAACTCCAAGGATCTTTGCGGATGGTATGTTTCGAGAGCACTGCAGACGTAAAGTAACTTATGGGTGCTCTCAATCCTCAGTCATGATGTTTTAATGAGAAAACATTACCTTTGGAATCGCACAGGTCTTCTTATTGAACCTTATTCCAAATATTTGTCCCATCGTGGCCACGATACGGCTGCGGCAAGTCATGCCTACGACACGGAAGGTCATCCGCCATTGGTCATTCACGAGAAAGTAGTCCTAAATTGTGAGCTGTAATAACACATGGAAAAGCTATGCATTTTCTTATTTTAACTCTATTGATGACATATTTTCTTTTTGGTTGACTATACCTTAGCACCTAACACAGGTTTATATGCTGTGTAGTTTCCTCGGAGCAAAGTCTTCTTTCCCATCTTGTACAATTGAATTTTTATGTCAACGGGCATGTCGTTTTCATATGGCTGAGTTAGATACGCGCATTTCTCCGCTCGCACTAAAGTGGAGACAAAAGGACCCTGGAAAATAAAAGGTGGCAAACAGGCATTTCTAAATGTCTGATCCGGTAAGTCTGATGCGATATTCATAGCCTACAACCTCGTATGCGAGTTTCACTACATTGCACGGTTTGACAAATCGATTGAACTTATTATACCACGGCAATCCGCAATATAATGGAACTACTCGCATGCGACTCTCGTATGTCGGTTCAAACCGACTACGTCTGTAATCGTAAATTCCGTTAAAATCTAATTGTATGGAAAGGAAATTTGACCAGTTTCTATGTTATAACCAGTGATCGTAACACTTGTAGCATTTTTGGTGCAGCGTAGTGGTGTTAACGGAGTTGGTATAAACAAATAAATACAATTTAAACGGTTAATTAAGGTTAATATTAACGCTAATGAATCATAGGAATTTAAGTCATTTATCTCAATTCCGTTAACACCACTACGCTGCACCGAAAATGCTACAAAAGTTACGATCACTGGGTTATAACAGATGATGACGCCAAATTTAACGATGGCCGATCTGTAATCGGAAGTAGGTATTAAAATGTATACTTACAGATTTCGCAGCCACATTTCTGCCTGCTATATTGAAATAAATACCACAAAACAACACAAAACTCGAAATGTTGGCCATATCAAACCAGGGACTGAATTAAAATAAATATGTTAAAGAAACAAAACACAGGACAATAGTAGGAAAAATATATTAAATATAAATTACACTTAAAATAAAATTAGTAAGTTGGTCGCATTATATTCCATATTGGATTTAGACAACGCCAGTTACTGGCACCAGCGCTGCAATGACTGAAAGATTTTCAGTATGGCCTCCTGTTCCATTAACTTAACACGACTTAAATAGTATTCAAACGGTTCTTCGACGTTTGGACGATCTAAGGCAACAAACGCACTGAGAGGCAGCTTGCTTAACGTGTACAAGCTAACATGTCACCTAGCGAGTAGCTGGCCTAGTAAAACGAATGTTCTAGAATGTTGGCAACCAGCCACTTTGCGCGTTTGGTGCCTTAGTTAGTCACCTAGCATATTCATATGTTAGTACTGGGAACATTCTAGTGCTTAAGTTTTACTAAGCTACTCGCCTGGTGACTGGCTAGCACCGTGTCACTGCGGTGCGTTTGTGGCCTAAAGCCAATAAACTAATAATTTATACTAATTTATGCTATACCAGAATTTGTAGTTTCCGTGAGTCAATGCTTGGTTAGCCCGGGTATGTCCTAAAACTACGACCAAGACCACCGGGGACTGGGCAGCAGCATTCCTTGAGTGCGGTGGAGATACTGCGATCGCCAACCCGCATGCCAAGCGCGGCGATTATGGCATTTACCCCCCATGAAATTGGGGGAGGCCTATGTCCAGCAGTGGACGTCCTAGGGCTGATATGGTATGCTTGGTTACCTACAGAAAACACCGAAATCGGCATATGCGTGCCTATCAAATTCGAGGAGTTCCCTCGATTCCTCCTAGATCCCATCATCAGACCTTCACCAAATTTATATGAGACCAACGTCGGGGTACCTGCTTTGAAACAAAAAAAGAATTATCAATATTAAAATCAACGTTGTCAAGAGTTATCGGGAAACATACATACATAAAAAAAAACATGCAAACATGCAGACGAACTGCTCACCTCCTTCCTTCAATTGAAGTCGGTCTTCGTCGGCAAAATGAAATCTATCAACTGCCCAGCTTGACTCGTTCCAACACGGCCAGTTACTAGCGCCAGACATCCATAATCATACCAGTCATTCAGCATTAGTTACTTATGAAATGACATTTTAATAAGACTCGTCATTTGTGACTGTATTATTTTATTAACCTTTGCCCGCGTCCCTTTACAAATTATCTAGTAATTGAAATAAATATTGTGTGTAAAGAATGTTACGCTATATTCTATATAGTGTAATTTACAACATATTGTAATCCTACATCTTATTTTGCATACGTTTTTTCTTTCGGGACGGCGCAATTTTATCTAGTGTTAAAACGCTGAATAGAGCTAAATTACCATTTTGAAATGGTTATTAAACAAAAACCATTTATTTTGATAAAAAAATACTCGTTATTATTCATTATATTTCACAGGGTGTCGACGATTCCAAAACACGATTTAGAAAATCGGCTCGATCGAAAAAAGTCGCAGAGCTGCGTCTTAAAATCATCTTAAGATAATCATAATGCGTTTTTTTCAACTGAAACATGTATAATTAAAAACACAGTTCCATCATACTCGAACCTAAAGCATAGACGACTTATATTACACTTGTGGTGAATATATTTAATGAAAGCTATGAAATTTCTGATTATCTGCTGGCATAGCAGGTATATAATTTCTCTTTCACTCCGGCGCAACTAGACGCAGACGGACATAGCCAAGGTCATTGGCGCTTGTCAGCCTCTTAACATATTTTGCAGGGTTAAAATTGCCCACGCGGTCGAATGCTGATAGCGATCCCGTGACTCACCCCTCGACAAGGTGGAGCCGGCACTCGTTGCGGTTTTAGACGGTAGTCCAAGGCGTTTGCTGCAGTTAGTCCGTCATACCCGTCCTGGTCCGGGATGGGATGCATAAAAGCATTTCCACAATGTAAAAAAAGGGGTAACAATTGCCACTGAAACTGTATTTTTACTCGTCGACTTCAATTATTGACTTAAATCTTCAAAGACCATAACATAAGAGCATCGTTTTAAAGCTGGCCTCGATGCTCAATTGTACTCATACTGACTCGTACACTGAAATATTTAATAAAACAGACAAAGAGGACAGTGCCCATTGCAGCAAATTTTCCAAAGTCACGGAGGGGCGGGGCACGCTGTGGGGCTGGAAATGTCTTCAAAAACAAGTAATTTTTTAACAAAAAAGAACACCGACTCCAGACATGGCTATACTCACACTCGGTCGGTCCTTCCTGCTTTATAATTTAAGGAGTTCCCTCGATTTTTCCAAGATCCCGTCATCAGACGAGACGACGATAAGATTAACCAAAGACGAAGACAGAAGACGACGGTGGAAGAGGAAGGTGGAAGACGAAGGCGGAAGACGGGATAATTAGACGAAATACGGAAGACGAAGGCGGAAGACGAAAGAAGTACAACGGTAAACGAAGACACAAGACGACAACGACGGAAGACGAAGAAAATAGTACGAAGGCGGAAGACGAAAACAAAGTTAACACAAGTACATTTTTAACAAAAAAAAACACAGACTCCAAAATTTTTCATACTCACACTCGGCCCTTCCTGGTATATAATTTGAGGAGTTCCCTCAATTTTCCCAAGATCCCGTCATCAGACTTGGTGACAATGGGGCCAACTACAAAACATACCCTTTCAAACAAAAAAAGATTTTTTGAAGTTGGTCCACTAGTCTCCGAGTAATCGGTGAACATACATTAAAAAAATATTGCGACGAATTGAGAACCTCCTCCGTATTTTGAAGTTGATTAATAGCGTTTTATGAAGGGTCAATAGGTATATGAGTATTAATAAAAACCGGCCAAGTGCGAGTCGGACGTGCGCACGAAGGGTTCCGTACCGCATGATCTATAAAAAGAGTCCGACTCGCATTTGGCAGGTTTTTAATTTTGTTGTTATAGCGGCAACAGAAATACATAATCTGTGCAAATTTCAACTGTCTAGCTATTACGGTTCTTGAGATCTAGCTCGGCAAGTGGTAGCCATGAAAAAGGGCTAAAATATCACGTTTTTTTGTATGGGAGCCCTCCTTAATTATTATTATTATTTTGTTTTTAGTATTTGTTGTTATAGCGGCAACAGAAATACACAATCTGTGAAAATTTCAACTGTCTAGCTATTACGGTTCTTGAGATACAGCCTGGTGACAGACGGACGGACGGACGGACGGACAGCGAAGTCTTAGTAATAGGGTCCCGTTTTTACCCTTTGGGTACGGAACTCTAAAAAAGTTGATAATGTTTTTTGCTTTGAAGTTACATGTAGTTTTTTTATTCTAACTTATTTTTTTATTTATTTCGTAATTGATTTTTCTTTCTGTTGCATACAGTTAAAAAATGAATCGTAAATTATTCACTTATTTATAAGTATTTTATTATTCATGTATCTACTACCTATAGAAAAAAATACAGTAAATTTAATGTATATTAAATTTACTGTATATTTTTATATTATAAGTACAGTAAATGTTTCAATAAAAGACGATTACCATATTTAACTGTATATTAAAACATCACGATATATATTCACAAAGAAAACGGAAAAAAAACAAAGGCTACTCGTAAATATGCAGTAGGTACTTCTAATATTGCCGATCCAAATTAGAGATTATTTTTTTATAATTATTTAGTTGTTTTCGGAGATCACAGCTTCCAACTCGACACATACAATGGTTCCCTTCTTGGTGAAAGCTTCTAACTTCCTCAGCACTCTACCGTACTCATGGTTTATAAATAATAAGTGGTCTACCAAATCGTAGTCTATGTTGTCGAAGCGGTAGACGCCCTGCAAAATAAGAACCAGATTTAAAATCGCTATAAAAATACCTAACACTCTATAGGCTATGAAAACCAGGTATGTAAGAATAACAATTAAACATACTTACGTACAAAACTCAAATAAATACATAGCTGTATACAAATAACTAAACACAAATATATAACACAAAACTTAACCTAAATCAATATACATATAAGTATCAATACTTGACGACCTGTTTAGCCTAGTTGGTAGTGACTCTGCCTCCGAAGCTAGAGGTCCCGGGTTCGAATCCCGGCCAGGGCATTTATTTGTGCATTTTTCAAGGATATTTGTTCTTGGGTCTTGGATGTTTTCTATGTATTTATTTATCTATATAAGTATGTATATCGTCGTCTAGTACCCATAGTACAAGCTTTGCTTAGTTGAGACTAGGTCGATTTGTGTAAGATTGTCCCCCAATATTATATTATATTATAATGCTATACGTGCTAATCAAATACCTAAGGCACCCCGCGTCATCACTGAAGCAAAAGTGTCTGAAACGCTTGCTGCGTTACCGCGTTGGACTGCAATCTTTGCAAATAGCATGACCCACGAGTAATCATTTCAAAATACGTGTAGAAAAGACTTCTATTGCGTCCCAATAAAAAGTGACTTTTAGCCGCAACGTCTTCTGAGTTATAATATAATCCAGTCCATATTGTCAACTCAAAGGCAAGATCCTTGATAGATTCCAACAAATGAGTTGCTAGATTCTCCTTAGTCTATACTTTATGTAGATATGCTCATTGGGTGTAAAAAAAAAAACCAACGGGAGAAACTGTAAAGCGGAACCCAAAACTTTTATAATACCAGTGACTTGAGCGCTGTCAATATTGATATTGATTTCAAAAAATGAGGTATGAGTAGTACCTAAGTACTAACTACCAACAGATCCATAATGCTAAGACAGATGATTTTTCGTATGGGTTGGTGAAAACCGATTTAGGGTCATAAAATCGGCCAAGAGCATGTCGGGCCATGCTCAGTGTAGGGTTCCGTAGTTGCCCAATTAACTTACTCTAAAATAACTATAACAAGTAAAAGGAAATACTTTTGCAGCGTTTCATACGTCTTTTAATAAGAAGGGAAGACTTTTTACGATAACTCAAAAACGGCTTGACTGATCGATCGTGTCCGCTATAGTTTTCGTTAAAAGTCTTTATTAAGCTTTACTTTCATTTTCTTTTTATATTTTTGGACCCATAATTCAAAAGTTAGAGGGGGGAGGGACTCATTTTTTTTCTTTTGGAGTGAATACCTATTTTCGAAAATATTTACATTATAAAAAAATGTTTGATGAAGACCTCTATTCATTTTGAAAGACCTATCCAACAACACACCACACCATAGGGTTGTAGGCAAAAAAAATCATCCCCACTTTACGTGCAGAGAAGGTAACCTTAAAAATTTATTTTTCTAGACTTTATTTACGACTTTCTCAGTTTTACTGATTTATATATATATCCATACCAAATTGCAGCTTTCTAGCACTAACAATCACAGAGCAAAGCCTCGGACAGACAGACGGACAGACAGATTGACAGACAGACAGACAGACGGACGGACATGGCGAAACTATAAGGGTTCCTAATTGACTACGGAACCCTAAAAAGGTACAGCTAAAATCGTATGACCGTCATCGGATTTTGTAAACCGGTTGAATAAAACTTCTGTTTTTGGTACTTAAATGTGCAGCAGCAGAAGTAGCTACACACTACACTAGAACACGTTCACAATCATCTACTCAGAGCCTGTGCGTAGCTCATTTTGAGTACTAAGGCTGGGTTGCACCGACTTACGATCACAGACTTATCAAAGTTAAATATGGCGCTGGCAGCTGTCATCCCATAGAAACTTGTCAATCTTTCCATACATTCAAATTTTCGAATTTTAAATTAAAGAATTTTTTAAAATTAATGTTCCGATCAGGATGCGAACCCGCGACATCTGGCTGTCATCCCTAAGGCGTTGTAAGACGGAACCAGTGAAGGATTTCGTGCCCGAGCTTGGCTGTTCCGATAGCTTAGAGGCTAGAGCAATTGGCCGCGTACGCCAGACGCCGCAGGTTCGCATCCTGCTCGGAGCATAAATTTTTTCCCTTTAATTGGAAATTTGGAATTTTCGTTAGCAGCGTTACTGCTTAATATAAAATTAATTCATTAAAATTTTAACGAACACAGCTTACGATTACAGACGGTTTGGTGCCACCCAGCCTTAGTCTGCGTACTACTTTTGCTGCTTACTGGACCTTGAAAATTATAAATAAATAAATATTAGGGGACATTTTTACACAAATCCAACTACTCCCACAGTAAGCTCAACAAGGCTTGTGTTATGGGTACGAGACGACGATATATTTAAAAGATATATACTTAAATACATAGAAAGCATCCAAGTCTCAGGAACAAATGTCTCTGCTCACCACAGAAACAAATGCCCTTACCGGGAATCGAACCCGGGACCTCTAGCTTCGGAGGCAATGGCACTACCAACTAGGCTAAACAGGCCGACAACCCCGAGGGCGAGTATACCTCATTTTATGAGATTTGCTAAAACTATTGAATTTATGTGCCCGTCAATCTCACGTAATGATGATCATTATGATGATTTAATTTATTGACATACAACATGTACTTATTTATAAACGAGTACCCAACTGGCGTGAGGCGGCGCAGTATAGAGAAGAGTGACGTGGTCTTGTGAGAGGCCAAGATTCTCTTTGAGTTATCGAGCCAGCGTAGTACGGTGAAAAACTTAAGAAGGTGACTTGTTACAACAGTGTAGTTGTGCCGTGTCCGAATAGGCGTTTGTTTTGTTTGTGTTGCACATTTTATGAGCTATTTACGATCCGTGTTTTGTACACAATTCTACGTCACCACTTGGCCAAAAAGCGCGTTTTTCCGGACGCGCAGCGTGGTGTGGTGTATAATATTTTATGCGACAGTTACTCACTACGTTCGTTTTGTTACAGCGACTCTCGAATTTTAAGACCTACTCGTAATTACGTAACGTAGTAGCATAAAATATTTTTTCTACGAAGGCAAAATAATTTTATTTAAATTAAAAATCGATATGGTGGCAGAATACGGCCACTGACGTGAGCCTCTTGTAAAAATAAAATAACAGTTGTTTATTCATCATCATCATTCAGCCGAATGACGTCCACTGCTGGACATAGGCCTCCCCCAAAGACTTCCACAGTGACCGGTCCTGCGCCACCCGCATCCAGCGGACACCCGCGACCCTTACCAGGTCATCAGTCCACCCTGTGGGGGGGCCTGCCCACGCTACGCCTTCCGGTACGTGGTCGCCACTCGAGAACCTTTCCGCCCCAACGGCCATCGGTTCTGCGTGCTATGTGCCCCGCCCACTGCCACTAAGTTTAGCGATTTGAAGGGCTATATCGGTGACTTTGGTTCTGCTGCAGATGGCCTCATTTCTGATGCAATCACGCAGAGAAACTCCCAGCATAGCCCTCTCCATTGCTCTTTGGGTGACTTTGAGCCTTCTTATGAGGCCCATAGTAAGCGACCACGTTTCAGTACCATATGTCATCACTGGCAACACACACTGGTCAAAGACTTTCGTCTTGAGACACTGCGGAATATCGGACGAAAAGATGTACCGTAGCTTCCCGAACGCTGCCCAGCCGAGTCGGATTCGACGATTAACCTCTTTGTCGAAGTTGAACTTACCTAACTGGACAGTTTGTCTTAGTCGACTACAACTTCGAGCTTAAAGTGTCCGATTGTTACGGAAGTTGGTGCTACATGGGCATTTGGCATGATCTTCGTCTTCTCCATGTTCATCCTTAGACCAACTCGCTCGGAGGCTTTACTGAGGTCATTGAGCATTGTACTTAAATCCTCCATGGTCTCAGCCAAGACTACTATATCGTCAGCAAACCGAAGGTGAGTGATGTACTCGCCGTTTTTGTTGATGCCTAGCCTTCTCCAGTCCAGAGTCTTGAACACATCCTCCAGTGCAGCGGAAAACAGTTTAGGAGAAATAACATCTCCTTGTCTGACTCCCCGCTGCAGCGGAATAAATTTCGAGTTCTGGTCCTGGAGTCGGGCTGACATAGTGGCGTTCTCGTACAAACACTTCAGCACTTCGATATAGCGGTAGTCCACTTGACACCGCTGGAGAGATTGTAGTACAGCCCAAGTTTCAATCGAATCGAAGACTTTCTCGTAGTCCACGAACGCTAGACAGAGGGGCAGGTTATACTCCTCAGTCTTCTGTACAACCTGACGAAGCGTATGGATGTAGTCTACGGTGCTAAAGCCTCTTCGGAAACCGGCTTGTGCGGGAGGCTGGAAGTCATCTAGCCTGCGTGCGAGACGGTTCGTAATGACTCTTGAAAACAGCTTATAGACATGGCTCAGAAGTGAGATGGAGCGGTAGTTCTTCAGTAAGGCGTTGTCACCCTTTTTGAAGAACAGCACCACCACACCTCTGTCCCATGACTTTGAGTTTTCCCTTCCAGTAAGACGGAGTCGAACAACTTCTGAAGGGCCCTAAGGACCGGTTTTCCACCCGCCTTCAGGAGTTCAGCTGTAATTGCGTCTTCACCGGGTGCCTTGTTGTTCTTTAGCTGTTTAAGAGCCATTCTAATCTCGTACAGGCTGATGTCCGGGATATCTTCGGTATAGTGCCGGGTTAATCTGGCTCTAGGGTCTTCCGCCAGACCAACTTCGTGTCTGCTAGTTGACGTGTATAGCTGTCCATAAAAGGGTTATCGTGTCCTCCCCCTCCTTCGGACTTCAGATAACCCCACAACATCCCAACGCAACTTGCTCAGTCCTTCGTCTAGTTCCGCTATCTATTCGTCGGTCCGCAGTGTACGAGTGTTGTACGTTGCCAGGGCCAGGAGTCGTCGGTGGTGGTAGCCGGATCTTTGCCGGAGATTCTTAGCACCCCTGGCCCCGCTAGTACCCTGGCCGCTACCAAAACCAGGGCACTGGAGGCCGCCGGAACCTCGGGGCCGTGGCTTTTTTGTGTTGTCCATAGGGGGTAAAAGTTGTTTGTTAATATATATGGAAATCCATTATGATATTTATGATTCTCCCTAAAGTCATATAATGACTTGACTATGGTACCTATAGATTTGCATTTGTATAAAAAGTTTATTGTTTTAATACTGCTGTCAGTCATCTATCTGACAGATTATAATGCTGGAGTAGAAAAAATATGTAATGTCTATTAGAACACGCTACAACTACATTCAAAGTTTTCTTAAGTTTTTTACCTATAAGTATTTATGTCTAAATGAAATCTCATTAAATTTTATACAAAGAAGTTATACCTATAAAAAACCACTCCACCACCAAAAAACCACTTTACCTATAAAAAAGCCTAATTGAAGAAATCAGGTAAAGTCAACCCACCAACTTTGGAACGAGATTTTTACTGAATTAAGCTAAAATATATTTTCTCAAACATGCAATGAAATATTGATGTTATATTCCTTATAATAGGCTGCGAAGTATGGCGTTTCAGGTGCGGCTAGGACAAGAGGTCATTAATGGAATTTCATACAAATCTTGCAGGCCTAGGCCGGCATAGTCCTCTTTTTAAATTTCCATCAATATAAATTTGTGGCACAGGCATCATGACATTCTGCCACTATGAGTATTAAAAATAAAACTTTGATTTTTTTGTTGTTTATTTCATTGCATGTTTGCGAAAAGCACTATACATATCTCGGCGGGAAATATGGGGTTGCCCGCCTCAGACCTATCCGGCCTCGCTTCGCTCAGCCATCTATATGTCTTCGGCCGGCAACCCCTTTCGTCCCGGCCTCTGAAGTAATGTACTATTATATGATATCACTTTGCCCTACCGGTAAATAAGAGGTCACTAAAATTTTTCAAGTAACACGTTGGCTATGTGCACGTCTGAAACGTCAAACGTCATGGGTCCTGGGGCAATGTCAAACTCAGAGATGTCAAATAATGCCACATGAATATTTTATTTATTTTAGTAAGCGAGAAAGACCCCTTACTGCAAATTTAACTGAAACATCGGAAACATCTAAGAAAATAAATACAAACGAAACGGATCTTAGAAAACCAAGAAAATTTTACAGATGTCCCCGGAAGCTACATATTTCTGCCATGGTGTGCGTTTCGAGCGCTTAGCTTACCCCCACCACCTACTTCGCACATAGCCAATGAGTGTTTATTGATTTACCATGGTTATCGGGAGTTTTGGAGAAACTTTGGGTTCCTATAGTTATTGTAACAAAAACGTACCTTCGGAGCCGAACAGGTTTTCTTATTGAACTTGATGTTGAACATGCTCCCGAGCATAGCCGGAATCCGACCGTGGCAACTCATGCCCACGATACTGAAGGTCAGCTGCCATTTTTCATTCACAAGGAAGTAGTCCTGAATAGTGAGCTGTAAGTACACGTTAGTTTTCTTATGATGCAATAAAAAAAACCGCATCAAAATATAGCGAAAAGCGTATTCACAAATAATCTACATGGGCTAAAAGTAAAAGTACACATTTTTGTAATAAGAGCTATTTCTCCCACCCTAATGGTGAGAAATACGAAATAGAGCATTTGAATGTGAAGACGGAGCGGGAATTCTCTGAAGACCGGTCTGCCATGATTACCTCCGTCAGTCAAGCAAACCACTCGCACCTCTACTTAAGCGTGTCACACACTGGAGCAGCCTGCGGCCGCGGTCAATAGTAAATTTAACAACTAATGACAAGTTTACTATTGACCGCGCGGCCTAGGCCGCGCCAGATTGTGACAGGCTTTAGTCTTTACCGTCAAATTATTTAATGTAAATACCCCTTTATAACGTATATCTATAAGTATAGTCAACATGTGCAAAGGTTGGCCTTTAGTCATTCATAAAAATTATATAATACTGTTTCTATTAATAAATTGTATACATACTATGAATAAATAGTATTTTGATTCCTTTTGATGACATAAAGTCTCATTACACCTCATTCTCATTACATCCTTGTAGCTTTTTGATAAGTAACCCCAAAAACAACTGAAAATCACGGATTCTCACATTTTCCTTAATACGAGGGCTGGCAAAAGCTACGTCTATCAGACAGTCCACATGACGCAGTGAGTGTGGTTTTACGTTACGGCCCTCAAATATGAGGGGCGACTAAGGTGAGGAAACATGGTTTCATTAGTACAAGTACCTTAAGGCCTGAATCAGGTTTATACGACGTGTAGTTTCCTCGGAGAAAAGTTTTCTTGCCCATCTTGTACATTTCAACTGTTGCGTCAGCTGACAATTCTTTTTGGTAAGGTAGAGTTGGATTTGCGCATTTTTCCGCTCGCACCAAAGTGGAGACAAAGGAACCCTAGAATGAAAGGAGGTGGCAAACAGGCATCATGATATTAGCGTGACATCTGATAATAAGCCTAGCGATTTTCACAACAGTAATTAAACTTACAGGATAGTTACATTCGTGTTCTACTGTCCAAATCCAAACTAGCGTTTATAGTACAACAGTTAGTGGTACCGCCTCGGCTTCGCACGGGTGTTTAACAAAAAAATCGAAATTATAATACACACACGTTTTAGTAAGGATCCCTAATTTTTTTTGGAAATATAATATAGCCTATGTCACCCGGCGATAGTGTAGCTTCCCAACGGTGAAAGAATTTTTCATATCAGTTCATTAGTTTCGGAGCCTATTCAATGGGAACATTTTATTTTACACCTTGGGTTACATTATTGGATGTTTAGTAAGGATCCCTAGTTTTTTTTTGGAAATATAATATAGCCTATGTCATTCGGGGATAGTGTAGCTTCCCAACAATGAAAGAATTTTTCAAATCGGTTCAGTAGTTTCGGAGCCTATTAGATGCAAACAAACAATCAAATGTAGAAAGATGTAGACTATTGTCCACGCATGGAAGGAGGCAGTTACAGGCTGAAGGACTATATTTTTGAAAAAAAAAAACAAATCTTCCTCCACCTTCGCCTTAGATGTTTTGTATATGTATTTAAGTAATTATTTATCTTTATAAATATGCATATCATCACCTATAGTTTTTTTTTAATCTTACGACGGTGGCAAACAAGCCCACGGCCCGCCTGATGGTAAGCAGACACCGCAGCCTAATACACTTGCGACTCCAGAGGAATCCCAAGTGCGTTGCCGACCCTTTATTGACATGGGGATGCGCTGTGTTGAGGGTACAAGCTTTTCTTAGTGTGGGGCTATGTCGATTTGTGTAAGTTTGTCCCCCAATATTTTTTTTAACTCGTTATTCATAAGCTGGCCATATTTTACATGACTTTCTTGTATGGAGGTAAAGTTAAGTTGCAACGTTACCCAGTTAACTCATCATCATCATCATCATCATGTGTCAGCCGAAATACGTCCACTGCTGGACATAGGCCTCCCCCAAAGACTTCCACATTGACCGGTCCTGCGCCACCCGCATCCAGAGGATACCCGCGACCCTTACCAGGTCATCAGTCTACCGGGGGGCCTGCCCACGCTACGCCTTCCGGTACGCCAAGTTAACTAATTGTGACAAAATCTCTGCCGCACATAAAATTACGACGGGTTATATGTCAATGTATATTTTATTGCTTGACTTTAAATAATTACCTTACTAGCTGACCAGTTAAGTAACACGATAGTTTACGGTCACGTTGTATAACCAAAATATACTTCAACGTTACATAAAGCGTGACGGTATAAAGTATCGTGCTGGCCGGGCTGGGCAGGGGGTTACATGCATTACCTGTCTATAGTAGTCGGCGGTTAAGAAGTCAATCCTGACACCTGTCATTTCCATACAGTTTATAACCTAAAACTCACTTTGAGGTTATAAACTGTATGGGAATGACAGGTGTCAGGATTGACTTCTTAACCGCCGACGACTATAGCTGCTTTTATCACGGTTAATTTTAAAGACTACCTTGTCTTATTTTTTATACACTAATATGACTTACAGATTTTGTTGCTAAACTTCCTGCAATATTCAAATAAATACCACAAAATATTACAAAACTTGAGATGCGGGCCATATCAAAGCCGGAACCGAGTTAAATATGTATAAACTAGGTATTAAATATACATTAAACGCAAAACATAATTACCTAATAGTCGAGCACATTATATGTTACGTTTAAGTTAGGCAATTCTAATTACTGGTGCCAGTACTGGAAAAAAATTTTTTTTTGAAGTGGCTTCTTTGTTAGCTTGTACGAGTTAGCTGCCTTGTGTTGTGATAAGTTAATATTATAAATTAACTAAAAAAGTTAATATTTCAATTTTAGTGCCATTATTAACGCTAGATGACGCTGAAATACAAATGATGGCATCGATAATTATCAAATAAAGTTGTCTACAGCTATCCAACGTGGAATGGAATCCAAGTAGCGTTATGGGCACTTTTGCACCGGGGGCGGCAAGGGATGGATTATTTTAGTTTTCTATATCTTTATATATATAATTCTTCTGTACGTGTGTTTGTCACCTTATTTGGATGAAATTTTGTGTGTATATTCGATTCCTGGATGGTTTGAAAATACAATTGGACCCGGTAGGTGGCGTCGTTATCGCGTTTTCATGAAAAAATGGATCTGCTGAACAATTCTGTACTATAGATGGCGTTGATATCAATTCTTTGGTATTTGACGTACGGTAGGCAATAATTCATGTGCAAGTCCTTTGCCTCATTGACATATTTGGAATAAACTGAGGAAATATGATAGAGCTCAAACCTGTAGTAAGTTCTGCAGCAAAAGAAAATATGAATTTTGAGTCGGCTTTATATATCTGCACCACGAGTAAAATAACTAATCACCAAATAAACGGTCTGTTTACAATGTTTTCATGAATGACAGACGTAGTGTGTCATTTTTTAATTTATTTTTAATGGGGACCTTTACACGGTTAATATTATCTTATCTCAATTATGCTGGGGTGTCAATATTATCGCGGTTTTCCTAATTATAATATCTTAAATTAATAATACCAACAGATCCGTAGTGTTAAGCAAGATGATTTTTCATATAGTTGTCTCTTTGAATCCTTATGGTTCACTAAGATGAGTTAGGACGGGACAGATAGTACGATCATTTTCGGCTGTTGACGAGTCTCCATATAGAAGCACACCAAATGTCAAATCCTTTTCTTATTATCTTATCTCAATTATGCTGGGGTGTCAATATTATCGCGGTTTTCCTAATTATAATATCTTAAATTAATAATACCAACAGATCCGTAGTGTTAAGCAAGATGATTTTTCATATAGTTGTCTCTTTGAATCCTTATGGTTCACTAAGATGAGTTAGGACGGGACAGATAGTACGATCATTTTCGGCTGTTGACGAGTCTCCATATAGAAGCACACCAAATGTCAAATCCTATACAAACCAAAACGTCATAAACGTCAGTTCAGTATAATTTGCAGTTATGAAAATGGAGACACTGACATGTGAAGACCTGTCAGATATCACTTATCTGTGTCTCTCAAACTTACTGATTGTGGTTAAGTGAGAAAAGATCAGATGTACAGAAATCGTTCAACTTAAAATGAGCGGATCTGCTTTACCTACTCTGATATCTGTGTTCAATACTCATTAATATTCACGTGATACGGATCGTGATATGAGTGTATCGCGAGATAATATTCACCGAGTAAAAGGCCCCAATGGGCTTAATAAATGTCAATATTAAATTGTCATCTCTACATCATCTTTACTAAGTACAAACTCATTTTAACCTAATTCCACAAAGTACAATATACATATGTACTAAGATTGAAATATCAGTGAACTACTCCACATAGATCGTAGCGCCGATGTGGTATGTAGTAAGAACAAATCGCACGACCACTGCATCTCTGTCACTACAATATGCAAGTGCGATAGAGATAGTACAAATTGACATCTGTTACAAACAAGTTAAACTAACAACTCATTAGAAAAGTTCGCTCTTCGAGCTGAAAGGCCCCTAGCTGTCCACAAGATGTCTTTCACGTAATAAAATATCTTCCACAAATATTTAATTATTTCCTGATACTCCATCAACACCTTAATATGGTGTCAGGTGTGGGCGGCGGGTGTAAGTGTGGGTGTGGTGGTTTTTTTTCGATCTGAAAGGGTTAATATTATAATAAGAAGTAATCTAAATATATAAAAGAAGAAACTGACTGACTGACTGACTGACTGACTGACTGACTGACATATCAACGCACAGCCCAAACCGCTGGTCCTAGAGATTCCAAATTTGGCACGTAGGTTCCTTATAAAGTCTAAGGGTGCACTAAGAAAGGATTTTTAAAAATTCAACCCCTAAGGGGGTGAAATGGGGCTCCGAAGTTTGTATGGGGAAACAAGATTGGCTGGACTATTTTATTCGAAACTTCACAAAAGTATTTCTAAAGATAAATGAGTAAACACGTGTTTCAGGTTTTCTGAAAAATCAACCCCTAAAAGGGGGAAATGTGGTGACAAATTCTGAAAATCGACATGGGTATTGTTTTTATGGTTTATCGGGTCGCTGATAACAAAAACAACAATGATTTTGAAATCCCACGTGTAGGACGTGAAATACAATCCCCCCTGTTGGGGTGCGAGGGGGATGAAATGTCTAAATATTAATATGGGTGTCGTTTTTATGGTTTTTTGGAACGTTCATTACGAAAATGGCATAGATTTTGAAATTTAATGTAGTGTTTATGAAAACTTTTGAAAGTTTGTGCCAAATTGCAAGAAATAACTGACTGACTGAGCGAGTGACATATCATCGCATAGCCCAAACTACTGGTTCTAGAGATTCTAAATTTAGTATGTAGGTTCCATATAAGGTCTAGAGGTGCATTAAGAAAGTACATTTCAAAATTCAACCCCTAAGGGGGTTAAATGGGGGTCCGAAGTGTGTGTGGGGAATCAAGATTAGTTGGACTATTTTATTCGAAACTTCACAGGAGTATTTCTAAAGATAAATGAGTAAACACGTGTTGCAGGTTTTTTGAGAAGTAAACTCCTAAAAGGGGGAAAGGTGGTGACAAATTCTGAAAATCGATATGGGTAGGTATTGTTTCTATGGTTTATCGGGTCGCTGATTACTAAAACAACAATCATTTTAAAATCCCACGTGGAGGACGTGAAATACCATTCCCTCTGTTGGGTTCCAAGGGGGTTGGAATGTCTAAATATTAATATGGGCGTCGTTTTTATGGTTCTTTGGGTCGTTAATTTTGAAAATGGCATTGACTTCGAAATTTTATATTGCGGACATGAAAACTATTAAAAGTGTTTGCCAAATTGTAAGAAGAAACTGACTGACTGAGTGAGTGACATATCAACGCACAGCCCACACTACTGATTCGAGAGATACAAAATTTAGCATGTAGGTTCCTTATAACATCTTAAGGTGCATGAAATGCCGTGAATTCCCTATGAAGAGACGACCTTTTTTAATTCAATGTATTGTAAGTAAGTGGTTTTATTAATCAGTGCCGTCCGATACGATTTCGATAAAAATCGATATTTGAGCGTTCGAGAGGACTCTTAATAGGAATCCGAGGTAAACTTTGAATAAAGTAACGGCTATATAATTTTCTTCATTTCCGTTGCGATTTCGTTCAAAATTGATATCTGAGCGTCCGAGAGGTCCCCTAATACGACTCCGAGGTAAAATAGGGATAAGTGGCAGCCATATTGATTTCCTTAATTTCCGTCCCAATTTCGTTCAAAATAGATATCTGAGCGTTCGAGATGTCTCTTATTACGAATCCGAGGTAAAATTTGGAAAAAGTCGCAGCCATATTGATTTTGTTCATTTCCTTCCCGTTTTCTTACAAAATCGATATCTGAGCGTCCGACAGGTCTCGTAATACGAATGCAAGGTAAAATTTGGAAATAGTGGCGGCCATATTAATTTTCTACATTTCCGTCCCGATTTTGTTAAAAATCGATATCTTAGCGTCCATAAGGTCTCTTAATACGAGTCCGAGGTGAAATTTGGAAAAAGTGGCAGCCATATTGATTTTCTTCATTTCCAAACCGATTTCGTTAAAAATCGATATCTGAGCGTCTCGTCTGAGAGGCCACGTAATACGAATCCGAGGTAAAATTTGGAAAAAGTGGCGGCCATATTGATTTTCTTCATTTCCGTCCCGATTTCGTTCACAATCGTTAATCGATATCTGAGCGTCCGAGAGGTCCCCTAATACGACTCCGAAGTAAAATTTGGAAAAAGTGGCGGCCATATTGCTTTTCTTCATTTCCGTCCCAATTTTGTTCAAAATCGATATCTGAGCGTCCGAGAGGTCCCCTAATATGATTCCCAGGTAAAATTTGGAAAAAGTGGCGGCCATATTGATTTTCTTCTTTTCTTTAACAATTTCGTTAAAAATCGATATCTGAGCATCCGAGAGGTTTCTTAATACGACTTCGAGGTAAAATTTTGAAAAAGTCTCAGCCATATTGATTTTCTTCATTCCCTTCCCAATTTCGTTCATAATCGATATCTGAGCGTCCGAGAGGTCTCGTAATACGAATCTGAGGTAAAATTTTGAAAAAGTGGCAGCCATATTCATTTTTATCATTTCCGTCACGATTTCGTTCAAAATGGATATCGAAGCGTCCGAGAGAATTCTTAATACAAATCCGAGGTAAAATTTGGAAAAAGTGGCAGCCATATTGTTTTTTTTTATTTCCAACCCGATTTCATTGAAAATCAATATCCGAGCGTCCGAGAGGTCCCCTAATACGAATCCGAGGTAAAATTTGGAAAAAGTGGCGGCCATATTGATTTTCTTCATTTCCGTCCTGATTTCGTTCAAAATCGATATCTGATTGTCCGAGAGGTCTCTTAATACGAATCCCAGGTAAAATTTGTGTAAGTGGTGGCCATATTGTTTTTTTTTTCGTCCCGATTTCGTTCAAAATCGAGATCTGAGCGTCCGAGAGGTCTCTTAATTCGAATCTGAGGTAAATTTTGGCACTACATGCATGCCAGGGATTGTAATACAAAGGATTGGGTTTTAAAAACGACATAGAGGTTTCGATATTTTTTCCATTTAAATCAAACCTTTAATTTTTTTTTTATCGTATGGCATTTATTTACGAACCGTGTAATCTTCGGGAAGATAAGTACGGTTGCCAGTTTTTGTTGCACTTTTAGCACCATCCAGGGGTCACGTGTAGGGTAACGGTGGGTACTCCCTACGGACGTAGTGCAACTTCGATCCCCCTTTGTCAAGTGAGTGGGCAACTTGACTGTTAGAAGTTCTCAAGCGCCCGAAGGCCTCTAACTTGGCTTAACGACGACTGTCGTAAACAGCAGCCAGGATCAACGGCTTAACGTGCCTTCCAAAGCACGAGAGCGCTCAGTTAGTAATTACTCAAAGCGGTCACCCATCCAAGACCTGACCTGCACCCATATTGCTTAACCTCGCATACCGCACGCGGTAGGCGGGTGCCGCTGGGCGAGCGCTCTGAATTCTTGATAGTTTGTGCCAAATTTCAATTCAATCGGTCCAGTAAAAGCAACTCGGTTGTAACAGACGGACTAACAGTAAGGAGTACGAATGAAAGTGAAGCTAAATTTTCTTTTTGGATGCTCCTTTTAATAAATCACAATCACCAAACTTCGTACACCGAAACTCCCAGAATGTAACAACTACTATTCTGGAAACCGCATCTAAATCGGTTCAGCCAAACGCGAGATAATCTTGGACAAACATACATATATACGGGTCAAACAGTGAACCTCTTTTTTGTAGACGGTTAAAAATTACGCTTAGTACGCGGGCGAAGCCGCGGGCAAATGCTAGTAATAAATATAAGCGAAAAAACCATTACGTTTTAAAAAACCCATTATGAGTGTATAGAATGGACCTTTTGGAAGGATAAACCTGGCTATTTTTTAGTCCGCAGCATCCCTTGCGTTATTGTAATACGCGAGCGAAGCCGCGCGGGGCAGCTTGTATTAAGTAAAAAAAAAATGTGTAAGAATTAACATTGCTTGGGACGAAAGGTTTACACGGGACGCCGTCATTGCCCATTGCCCGAAATCATGGACTGAACCTTGTCTCAACTAATTAGTATAGAAGCTTGGCGATAATATTGACACCTGCACCTCATTGTAATAATATTAAGCGTGTAAAGGGACTGCATGACCACACTGACAGTGATAGATATGACGGCGATTAACTTGAAATAATATAAAGAAAATGAATATCCAATGAGGTCAGATATTTCGAAAAATTAAACAAATTTCACAGTCGAATAAAAACTACCCTATGACAAGGCCACGATAATAATCTACGTGTAAAACAAAAATTGTATAGATCGATGCAGTGGATCCTGAGATTCTTCGGGACAAAAAACCCTCTCTTACGATACTAGCTGGAAGTTTAGAGATTTATTATATACAGGATGCCCCGCGCGGCTTCGCTCGCGTATTACAAATAACGCAAGGGATGCCGCGGATTAAAATATAGCCAAGTTTATCTTCCAAAAGGTCCATTCTATACACTCATAATGAGTTTTTTAAAATGTAATGGTTTATTTCGGTTGTATTTATTATTAACCCTTTCAGATCGAACAAACCCGCCACACCCACACGCACACCCGCCGCCCACACCTGACACCATATTGAGGTGTTGATGGAGTATCAGGAAACAATTAAATATTTGTGCATACGCGGCCAATCACTCTAGCCACTGAGCTATTGGAACCAACCAAGCATACTTTATACATGTTAAATACCCTATAATAACTAATCAATGTATTACGAGCATAATTTTATTTTCGACTACATAATTTTATTGCAATGAGTATTTTTAATTCAAAATGTAACAGAAATTCTCTAAAGTTTATATTCTACTCGTACAGCCAGTTTTAGGAGACGTATAAACTAAAACATTTATTTATTTAAACTTTTATTGCACAAAACACAAATGTACTAATGGCGGGCTTAATGTCAAATATCATTCTCTACCAGCCAACCATTGGGCTATTCAGAGATTTAAAAAAAGGTGCAAAGAAAAAAGTATGATATACTGTATTAAAACAAAAGCCGAAATATCGACTAATTTTTGCCCGCGAAAAAACACCTCACATTCGAAAACTTGATACATTTTCCTGGGTAAAGTTAAACATATATATGATACACAGTTATGTTATAAATACCTATAACCTAGTTTCTACCAAAAATAGCTATGTTGCCATAATCAGTTGAATTTTACTACAAGAATGAACTTGTTTATAACTTGCTTTTTTGGCAAAGCTCCGCCTGGAGGCAAAGTTGGCGTATTTCACGGTATCAAAATTAGGGTATTTACCGTGTATATTAGTTTTTGACGAGTTTCCGATATGTCGGTACTGTTGCAAGGGCCATTTTCACGCGCCAGTGGTTTAGCCATACAAATCTAATGTAAATGATCATGTTAGCTTAAAATAGTTATATCCAACGGAGAATACCAACTCTTTAACTTTTTAACCCTCTTCATCAGCTGTGTCATCAGTTGGTATATAGTTTGTTAAGAGAGAGATATTATCTTTATTTTTCAATAAGCAAATAAATATATAACTAACAGTATAAAAAAGAACAGACAGTTGTATGTAGAGAGGGGTTAGGGGGCGATGTTGGGTAGAGCTGCCCCGTCGTTGAAGCCGAAAAATGATTTACAGATCTAAATTTGTGCCGAGTCCCGCGAATGCACACACGTAGTGGCTCGGATTATGGGTATTATAACCCATTATTACAGTTAGGGGTCTGTTCCAGAGGTCGGCAATAGCTTCACCAAGATGTTTTATAAAGGCGGACACTTCTGCTGGTGCGAAGACTGCGTCGACTGATGTGACAAGAGGGGTGTATTTTGCATGACGTTTCTCACAGACGTTACTGTATTTACGATTTTTCTCATCTTCTGCGGATTTTAGAACGAATGCTACCGGGCGGGAGATGTAAGAGGGGGCGTCGGTGTCTACGACACGGACATCTAATAAAACAGGTTCATTCTTAGGTTTAGGGCATGTTAGCTTAAAATCGGTAATTTTTCACTTTGATTGAAAATTCCGCTTTCGTTTGCGAAACTCATACAATTACAATTCCACTTGACAGAACTTACGTTAACACTATAATAACCTATTCAATTCTTAGCATAAGTAAGATCAAATATATCGAAGCGAAGCATGTGCTCAAACATATTGAAACGCGATTCTTTTATCAAGGAGTTAGATTATATGTAAAAATATTTCTGAGCATCCAGAAGAGTACAGATTCTTCACTGGTGTACTTTTTTAGGGTGGATTTTAGGGGTTTTGTAGATAAGAGAGATGTGCTCCTTGGTAGGATAAATATACAAGGCTGGATATTATACACAAAAGGGTTATCTACAAGCTATATACATAATATGCAATGGATAGGAGACACAAGAAGAAATGACAATAGAGAGATCTCACAGGGACCGAATTCCATTGAGAGTTGGTTGGAAGTTATATACAGGCCGTCCCACGGCTATGCCACATGGAGGAAAAGTACCTTGAATATTGTAGATGTAACATTTTAATGAAAGAAGACATCATTTTAATTTAAAAAAACAATATTAACTGATTTTATAGTTTTTTTTTTTTTATTACATGGTTGAACCGGGAATCGAACCCTACACGAGAAAAAAATTACCCTGTTGCTGCAGCTGAAAGGTATTTAGAAATACTTCAGATTTTAAGAAATAAGATTAATAATATTCCAGTTGCAGGACGACGAAACCTTTCTTTTCAGCAAGATGGGGCTCCGGCTCATAACAGTCACAGAACAATGGACTATCTCAATAAACACTTTCTCTCCTGGATTGGGACAAATGGACAAATAAGATGGCCGCCGAGATCCCAAGATCTAACCACATTTTGTGTAACCACCGGTTTGTGAGTAAAAGGGGTGGACGCATAACGTTCCAGCGGCGCTTGCGCTAGTAGCTAGCTCAGTTTAAACGAGCCTTAAGTTGTGTTGATCAAGATCATTTTCAGTTTAGTGCAGTAAATGTACGGTTTTAAATATATTAAATTATAATAGCATGTGTGTTTTTGTTTATTTCAGTTTAAAAACGTTATAATATGAGATGTAAAATTTATTCAATCAATCAATCAACCTTTTATTTGCTTTAAAACACATAAATGCATGCAAATATAGTCATAACATAAAATAATATAAAAAAAATCAAGAGATCTTTACAAACTTTTTTTTGGAAAGTTAATATACAGGATGTTTTATTGATTTCCGTTCCTTCTAGCATATAGCACTGTACAGCCATAGAAACGACGTAGCATATTTAGTTTTTCAAAATTCAAGAAAAAATTTTTTTTTTCATTTTCATACAAAATAATTAATTCTATCACCAAGAGTGAATGAAAACCGGCCGTAAGAATTTACGTGGAGTTAAGTAAAAGTTAATGTAAGTATGACAATTCGGAATTTCGTATGACACGCACGTCAACATGGTTTAATTTTATTGTTAAGGATATTTTATACTATACTAGGGGTGTTAATTGACGACAATGAATTCTTTAATATCTTCGAAATGGTACGAATTGGGATACTAGTGTCTTTTTTATACCACGTCGGTGGCAAACAAGCGTACGGCCCGCCTGATGGTAAGCGGTCACCGCAGCCTATGGACGCCTGCAACTCCAGGGGTGTCACATACGCGTTGCCGACCCTTTAAAAATGTATACACTCTTTTCTTGAAGAATCCCATACACAGTATTGTGTAGTGTGTGTGTGTGTGTGTGTGTGTGTGTGAGTATGTGTGTGTGTGTGTGTGTGTGGTCTTAGAGAAGATTACGTTATGTCATCTCAGGATACTGCCCTCGGAATTAACGGAATTCAATAAAAACACCCTGTAGAAATAATATATGTTTCAAGCATCGTCAGTTTAAATTGTATTGAGATTTATTAGCACACACTAATAAAACAAAATTAATAACAATAATAACAAAAAAATTAAAAATCCGCGACGTATTAACCTAATTGATAAAAATGTTAACTGCAGCGCCCCCTGGTGAGTTATGGTCGTCACATTTATTTAAGGTTCGTTCCGAATGCACCAGAACCAGAACAGATACCATTAGAGAAATTCGTACCCAAATCGGTCAAGCCGTTTTGAAGATATTGATGTGCACACACAAACACACAACCTCTCACCCTAAATGCATATATACCTTCCCCGTTCCGTTTTTTTAGTTTTTTTGTTTATTTTTACTTAGACATTATTTATTTGAGGAGCGTTCGTGGCCCAGCGGCGCCCGCGTACCGCGTGCGGTATGCGAAGTTAAGCAATGTCGGGCGAGGTCAGTCCTTGGATGGGTGACCGCTTAGTGGTTACTAACTGAGCACTCCCGTGCTTTGGGAGCCACGTTAAGCCGTTGATCCCGGATGCTGTCTATGATAGCAGTCGTTAAGCCAAGTTAGAGGCCTCCGGGCGGCTTGAGAACTTCTAACAGTCAAGTTGCCCACTCACTTGACAAGCCTAATCCCAATAAGGTCTAGTTTCCCCCTCGGGTCGGAAGATCAGACGGCAGTCGCTTCCGTAAAAACTAGTGCCTACGCCAATTCTTGGAATTAGGTAGCGGACCCCAGGCATCCTTCAGGATGCAACTGTACTGGGAATAACGCTAGGATGATGATGAGACATTATTTATTTCGTAATTGTTTTTTTTCTTTCTGTTGCATTAGTGTTTCATTTTTCATAAATACATGATTATTAATTATAGTAAAAAAAAATACAATAAAATAAATGTATTTTTATACATACCTACACACAAAAAATATTAAAACAAGAATACTTAACCGAAATAATCTTAATAAAATTAAAACTAACTTAAATCTAGAGCAGGCCCTTGAGGCATTGTACCGAGGATGCTGGCGGCATTTCCTCGCTGTATCGCAATACTGATACGTTGAGCAAGGAAGCCTCCGCCTTAGTTAGTACACTAAATGTTTCAATTAAAGACGATTACCATATTTAACTCTATATTTTAAAAAAGAAGATGGAAAAGAAGCAAGGGCTAGAAAGGCAATACTTCAAATATTGCCGATCCAATTATCCTTAAAAGATTTATTTCTTATTATTATTTAATTGTTCTTTGGTGTGATCACAGCCTCGAACTCGGCACACACAATGGTCCCCTTCTTGGTGTAGGCTTCCATCTTCCTCAGCACTCTACCGTACTCATGGTTTATAAATACCAAGTGGTCTACCAAATCGTAGTCTATGCTGTCGAAGTTGTAGACGCCCTGCAAAATAAAAACCTGTTAGAATCGTTATAAAAAATACCGAGTAACATGTTTTTTTTAACACTGTACATAAATTAACAAACACAGAACTCAATTTAAATAAATAAAATTAAAATTAAACTGTGCCCATAAGGCTAGGTGCATTCCCCGTTAAATGGCGATGCCTATTCTTGGTCCGAGGAATGAGCCAGCCCAGGTCATGTGTGGTTTTCGAACAGTCTCTTTTTTAGGGTTCCGTAGCCAAACTGGCGAAAACGGAACCCTTATAGATTTGTCATGTCTGTCCGTCCGTCCGTCCATCCGTATGTCATCCGTATGTCCGCTTTGCTCGGAGAGTACAATTATATAGAAATAAGATGTGAAATTTTGAATAAAATATTAAACTGGCGGGGCACCCCATACATGTAACTGGGGACACAACATTTTTGTTAAATGCACATAAGCGTGTGTGTATAAAGATACCTTCAAAAATGACATACAAGTTTCTTTAAAACTTTTCCATTTAAGTCAACCATTGGCGAGATATTGCTGTCAAAGTCGTAAAAAGTGTGTCCCGCCACCCCCTCTAATTTCCATACTATGAAGTTTAAAATTCTGAAGAAAATCTAGATAATGCATCTAGATAATAATTCTCTCAAAGATTTTTGGTTTGAGCAAGATAGTGTTTTTGAGTTATTGCCGAAAAACTGTCCTGCCCCAACAAAAGGGCTCAATTGCCGTGAGTTTCCTATGAAGATACAACTTTATTTAATTCAATGTATTGTAAAATCGGTGATAGATTTAGAGATCAAATATGCAAACAAGTGAGCTGCCACCATAACAAAATTACACTTGGTTCACCCTGAGCAAAAGATCTTTTTAATCTGCGCGACCGCATCAAAAGTCCATATAGCCCATGTGATAGCCGACATCCGGTAGGAGATGAGACTTGAAGAAGAAGGAGTGTATATTGATTTGCCAGGGTTATCCAGAGTTTTGCAGAAATGTTAAATAGTTATAGTAATAAACCTTACCTTCGGAGCCGAACAGGTTTTCTTATTAAACTTGATGTTGAACATAATCCCGAGCGTAGCCGGGATCCGGCCGTGGCAGCTCATGCCCACGATACTGAAGGTCAGCTGCCATTTGTTATTCACAAGAAAGTAGTCCCGAATGGAGAGCTGCAATATCACACGTTATTAGTGTTCTTACGATTCAATAAAAAAAACCGCATCAAAATTAAACGAGATATGAGGAAAAGCGTATTCACAAATCATCTTCATTGGTTACAAATAAAACTACAAATTTTAGTAATAAGAGCTGTTTTCACCCATTCTTATGGTGAGAGACACGAGAAGACATATCAGAGCATTTGAATGCGAAGACGCAGCGGGAATCCTCTGAAGACGGTCTTCCATAGCCACCTCCGTTAGTCAAGCAAGCCACTTGTACACGTGTACTTGGTCTTCCCCGTCAAATTATTAAATCTAGGTACCCCTTTTGTAATGAGTATAGTCAACGTGTGTAAAAGATTGCCTTTAGTCATTCATATATTACATAATACTGTTTCTTTTAATAAATTCTATAAAAACTATAAATAAAGACGACGACGCTTCAGGGGACCATAGGGCTGGCGCTTACCTCTCACAACGTATTTCTTTAGCAATACAGAGAGGTAACGCCGCCAGCGTTATGGGCTCCATGCCGCAGACGGAACTACTGGACGGGGTCTTCTTTTTATGACTGGGAAAAGTAAGTTAGTTTAGTTTTTAATTTATTTGTATTTATTTGCTGGATTGTTTTTTGTATGTGATTTACCAAGTTACTTACATTGTTAAGTATATGAATAAAAAAAAAATCAGTGAAAAAAAAAACTAGCATTTTGATTTCTTTTGATGGCATAAAGTCTCATTATCCCACACTTATTTCGTTTATTCGAAATTATATGGATGTAATAGTACATTACGATACAAGTGCAGAAAACAGGAAATTGGCAACGAGTGGTGATAAATTGAAACACGACCGAAGGGAGTGTTTTAAATCGACACGAGTTGAGTTGTAAAATTATTTACAGTACATATGGTGCTATATTACCGCACGAGTGCGGTAATCAGCAGATTACGTGCATATGTCGAAACTTTAAAGAGCCATATGTACTGTAAAACGTTGTACGATACACGTGCTAACAGGTAATTCGCAACTCGTGTCGATTTAAAACACTCCCTTCGGTCGTGTTTCAATTTATTACCACTCGTTGCGAATTTTCTGTTCTCTGCACTTGTATCGTAATGTACTATTACAGTACATATGGTGCTACTTTACCGCACGAGTGCGGTAATCAGCAGATTACGTGCATATGTCGAAACTTTAAAGAGCCATATGTACTGTAAAACGTTGTACGATACACGTGCGAATAGGTAATTCGCAACTCGTGTCGATTTAAAACACTCCCTTCGGTCGTGTTTTAATTTAACACCACTCGTTGCGAATTTCCTATTTTCTGCACTTGTATCGTAATGTACTATTTGCAGTCCGCCATTGCCACCGACCATAGTCAAAAACTACTAAAAAAAGAAAACAAATAAACGATTTCGACAAATGTGCCATAAGGCACAAAATTCATTGCCGTGCGAAAGCAAGTAACAATTCACAAAACTCTGCTTACCGAATTGAAAAAAGATATTGGTTTTACGGGTAGTAGGGAGTACTTGCGATTGCTATTGCACAGTGTGGGATTCAAATATAAAAGTACAGAAACCAATGGTCCATATATTGAAGGGGCGGACGGATACTACGGTTAGCGGGAAAGAAATTTAGACGAAATATAAGAAGCTAGGGACAAAAATATACCTCTCGTTTATTTAGATAATGAGGCTTACATCCATACTTCTCTTAACCACGCAAAATGTTGGCAAAGCGAAAATGAACCAGGTGTGTCGAAATCCGTTTCAACCGGCAAACGATATATTATTGTTCATACTGGTACGAGTAGACCATCGGGATTTGTTCCCAATGCACGCCTAGTATATATTGATAAGGAAAAAAAGCCGATGACTCCATGAACGGGAACAATTTTAAGAAATAGGTTTTGGAGAAATTAATTCCCAATCTCAGTGAACCCACGTGTATTATAATGGATATAATATAATATATATAAAGAAATAACGTCACCGTCATTGCCGCTAATGAAAAAAAGACCCAAAACAAAAACTTAAAAAAAGTAGATGTCTAAGAAAGCCAATACAGACTGTCCCGACTATACATGACGTATGTATATTATTGCCATATAACATGCTGTTTGCAGTGACATTATCTCAGGTCCAAATAGATACTGGTCAGGCTATAAATATTTTTTAATACAGTTGCTCAAAAAGTGCTACTTTACGTAGCTGTTTAGCGTGCGGAAAGTTGGTTTTCGCGCACTAGTGCTTTTCACTTTTCCAATTTTTTTAAATTTATGCTTGTTCCAATGCATGACTCCTTATTGCTGGGTGTTAAATATTAGTTTCCTTTAAACATCGTAATCAACATAAAAACCTACTGTTAATATCAGAATAAGAAAAATATACACATTTCATATTTTATTACTTACCTCTTCATCATTATAACACGTTTATTTTTTAATATTGAATATTGAAAAACCGTTCTTAATAAGTTGTCTGAGTGGAACGGAATAGCTGCCGAAACGCCTGTCAAAGAAGAGGCGTTTTTACTTACTGCAAGCATGTTTTATGTTTCTAAAGGCAACATTCGATATTGTTTTTATAAATATTACTTGTTGTTTTTCTTATTTTTTCGCAACTGTATTAAAAAACGTCGTTCAATACACGTGCGGAAATGTCATTTCTTCACGAGTACCGAGGGATGCCACGAGCCGCAGGCGAGTGGCAACACTCGGGACGAGTGAAGAATGACATTTCCGCACTAGCATCCAAATGTACTATTATGCACGCATAACAACCACACGACAAAAACCGGTCAATTGCACCATAGTCCTTGTACCTTTTTAGTAAGAAGCCCCAAGAACACTGAAAAATCACGGGTTTTTATATTTTCCTGATACGACTACAAGGGCTGTCAGTTTGCGCGCGCGCATTCGGACGTACGGAAGTGTCGCAGTTAGTTAGCCGCCGAGAACTAGCATCATGCCGCTACTTTGAAGTGCAGTAAGTAATAGGGAATGTATGCAATTTTTAAAAGTCCTTAATTATTTTTCTTTTTATAGGTTTAACCGTTGCCATTAACAGGAAAAAATCGGATTTTTCGTTTTCGCCATATATATTTTATAAAAATACAATCATTTTATATCACCTCGCGTCTGCCCCATAACGGACTACTAAGACATTTCAAAGTATGACAAATATAAAAAAACGCCTGCTTGAATCTGTGGTACGCAATGACATGAAATGGGGTAATACCGCGAAACCAAAACGAAATGTCTGCCTCTCTGTCGCACTAGCTTATTCGGCCGACAGAGATAGATACTTCATTTTTAGTTTGCGGTAACAGCCCTGTCAATGTCATTGCGTACCACAGATTCAAGCAGGCGTTTTTTTACGGACTTAGAAATGTCTTAGTAATCCTATATGGGGCAGACGCGAAGTGATATTAAATGCTTGTATTTCTATAAAATACCTTTTCTCAAACATGCAATGAAATATTGATGTTATGTTCCTTATAATAGGCTGCGAAGTATGACGTTTTAAGTGCGCCTCGGACAAGAGGTCATTAATGGAATCCCTCATGATCAGGTCATCTAAAAAGGCAAAAGCCTAAGTAGTAAAATTTCTAGAACGCACAACAGCTAGCTAGCAAAATGCCTGAAACGCACCATGCCTGCTTTTTTTATTACCTAAATCGCATTAGGACCTAATAGCAAAATACCTGAAACGCACCATGTCTGCTTTTTTGATTACCTAAATCGCATTAGGACCTAGTAGCAAAATGCCTGAAACGCACCATGTCTGCTTTTTTGATTACCTAAATCGCATTAGGACCTAGTAGCAAAATGCCAGAAACGCACCATGTCGTCTAACAGGTAACCTACCTACCTTTTAGTCAGCGATATAGTTCATCCCTACAACTTGTATGGTGTGACTATTTTGACACTTTGACTGCTACGAACTATATGACGCTGACTGTACAGTCGCCATCAAATGTATCGGAGCGGTCAGTGTTGTACAGTCAGCAAAAATGTACATACCAGCAGCAGCAATATGCAAATTAATAAAAGTAATTTATAAGATATTAATTGTGATAAGCCTATTTTATTGACTTTAAATTACATTTTAAATTTCACTACCTGCCAAACGCGTGGTACGGTCGCCATCAAATATATCGAAGCGGTCAGTGTACTCAAAAATATCAGACCATGATTTTTATAACCAAATAAAGGCTTTGTTAAGATATTTGTGAAGACCTTGGCCACTTCGATATGTCTGATTGCAACTGTACAACAAAGTTTTAATAGAACATGAATCCTGCGTAGCCTGCACATTTTGCGACTTGCACATCACGCTATGTGATGATGATGAGATAATTATCATGGGATTAACTGCGTATATGTAAACAATAAATAATACGAGTAAACAAATGGTTATTTTTGCAATTTTTATTTTCAAAAAATTATTCTAATGCAGATGCTATAGTTAACTGCACCAACAGTAAAACACTTATAAATCTGCACAATATCAGCTACATGCTCTGCAGAAAAGTCCGAAACCGATGTACTGGAATTAATTACATCCATCCAATTTTCGGCATCTATATGGTCAATGCACAATAGAATAGTTTGCGCGAGAGACGCTTCCAAAGTGGTAAAATGTGTGTCCCCGCCCCTGGAACTACTAAAATAAGCGGACGATAAAATTTAAAAAAATATATGATGTACATTACCATCAAAACTACCACCCAAATTTGGATTGAACGAAATCTAGTAAGTAGTTTTTTTTTAATTCGTCATAAATAACTTTTATGTTATATGTTACTTGCTGCTACGGAACCCTTCATGGGCGAGTCCGACTCGCACTTGGCCGCTTTTAATTTAAATAAGGGAATGTTTCCTTTAATTAAAACAAGCTAACTTTTAAGGATTTAAGCCCTCCAAGGGCCTATTTCACCACGGTGACAGGTGCGACAAATGTGAAAGTGTCCATTACTGGCTTTGCAGGCGTCCATAGGCCACAATTACCACTTACCTTCGGGCGGGATGTGTGCTAAAAAAACTTAATAATTTCGCCAATAAACAGATATTACTTTCGCGAAGAGCTTGTCAAATTGTCACAATAACACTACAATTGTAGCGGGTGCCGGGTGGCTCTATACTCCAATTTTTAATTCAAGACCAAAAAATCTACTATAATGATGCCACAGCAACAAAATTTTCGTATTATAGATCCCTATTTTGTAAAATACACGTCAAGATAATTTACTTATTGGTGTATACAGGACAATTGCTTATCAGATGTACTACAATTTAGGTAAATCTAATTTAAAGTATATTGCCATTCAGCTGTTTTGCGTTTTAGACATTACATAAATTAGGCAACAGCATATTTTGTGACTCTGCTACTCCGACATTTGACGTTTTGGATGATTTAAGTCTTAGGCATTATGATTGTAATGTATTTTACTTCTTAGGTATAAAGCTTCTTAGACATCCGTTTCAGGCATTTTGCTACTTAAGCAATGGAATTTCATAGAAATCTTGCAGGCCTAGGCCGGCAAAGTCCTCTTTTTAGGGTTCCGTAGTCAACTAGGAACCCTTATAGTTTCGCCATGTCTGTCCGTCCGTCTGTCCGTCCGTCCGTCCGCGGATAATCTCAGTGACCGTTAGCACTAGAAAGCTGAAATTTGGTACTAATATGTATATCAATTACGCCGACAAAGTGGTAAAATAAAAAGTGGAAAAAAATATTTTATTAGGGTACCTCCCCTGTACGTAAAGTGGGGAGTGTTTTTTTTTTTTCATTTTAACCCTGACGTGTGATATATTGTTAGATAGGTATTTAAAATAAATAGGGGTTTACTAAAATCATTTTTTGATATTGTTAATATTTTCGGAAATAATCGCTCCAGAAGTAAAAAAAAATGTGTCCCCCCCTCTAACTTTTGAACAATAAGTTTTAAAAATATGAAAAAAATCTCAAAAGTAGAACTTTATAAAAACTTTGTAGGAAAATTATTTTGAACTTGATAGGTTGAATAGTTTTTGAAAAAATTACAAAAACTACGGAACCCTACACTGAGCGTGGCCCGACACGCTCTTGGCCGGTTTTATTTTTTTTTATTTCCATTCCACATAAATTTGTGGCACAGGCATCATGACATTCTGCCACTATGCGTATTAAAAATAAAACTTTGATTCTTTTGTTGTTCATTTCATTGCATGTTTGAGAAAAGCACTATACATACCTCGGCGGGAAATATGGGGTTGCCAGCCTTAGACCTATCCTATTATATCTATATGTCTTCGGCCGGCAACCCCTTTCGTCCCGGCCTCTGTAGTAATGTACTAATATGGCGCAACCGAAAAATCGGAGACTTTTCCTGTTATTGGCGATGGTTATTCCTATCATTAGAAAAATTATCAGGAACTTCAAAAAAAATCAGACATTCCCTATTGTAATATTGTGGTGAAGGAACTCTTGGCTTTTGTGGTCAATAAGCTGCATCTTATGGACGATGAGAGCATGCTCAGAATAGTCAGATTCTGTCTAGCCTTCTCCTCAGCGGAGAATATTAAAAAGGCTAAAACTTGATGTTAAACTGCTCGGAAAAGAAAACTCACTCGGAGGAGGGACGGAAAGCAACACCGTGGTATTAATGATATAATTGATCTGGCGCAGATTACGGACCCTGACAAGTTTCCAGTATTTGTGAAAAACAAAAAAAACAACTATTTTAAGATTTCATATTTACTTTTGTAATTTACAAGAAATAAAATGGCTAGTATAATTTTATTTATTCTATTAATACTAACAATCTATGGCTCCGGAAGTCCGAATCAATAGGGGTTGGATGGGTCTGAGGCGGGCAACCCCATATTTCCCGCCGAGGTATGTACAGTGCTTTTCTCAAACATGCAATGAAATGAACAACAAAAAAATCAGTTTTATTTTTAATACGCATAGTGGCAGAATGTCATGATGCCTGTGCCACAAATTTATGTAGAATGGCAATTAAAAAAGAGGATTTTGCCGGCTAAGGCCTGCAAGATTTCTATGAAATTCCAATAACGACCTCTCGTCCTAGCCGCACCTGAAACGTCATACTTCGCAGCCTATTAAAAGGAACATAATCAATATTTCATTGCATGTTGGCGAAAATGCATTTTATTTTTATTTAAAAACAATGTCTACCAGAGACAATGTACATGACTCAATGAGTGTAGTTACTTTACGGCCCTCAATTACTAACGTGAACAAATATGGTTTCATTAGTACAAGTCCCTTAAGTCCTGAATCAGGTTTATACGAAGTGTAGTTTCCTCGGAGCAAAGTTTTCTTGCCCACCTTGTACAATTCCAGTTTTACGTCAGCTGACACTTCTTTTTGGTAAGGCAGAGTTGAATTCGCGCATTTTTCCGCTCGCACTAAAGTGGTAATAAAAGGACCCTGGAAAATGAAAGGAGGTGGTAAACAGGCATTACGAGTATAATATAAGCGTAACATCTAATGATAAGCCTACTGATTTTCAAATCACTATTCAAGCTAACAGGACAGGGCTGTAACGTTACGTTCGTGTTCTACGGCCCAAACCACGTTAATAGTACATTATTGTCGAGGCATCATCATCATCATCATCATCATCATCATCATCTCAGCCCAATGACGTCCACTGCTGGACATAGGCCTCCCCAAAAGACTTCCACAATGACCGGTCCTGCGCCACCCGAGGCATGCAAGGAGGAAATTGCAGGGAGTAGCCAATATTACTACTTTTTCTTCAAGAAAGGAGTGTATAAATTCTTAAAGGGTCGGCAACGCGAATGTGATACCCCTAGGAGTTGCAGGCGTCCATAGGCTGCGGTGACCGCTTAACATCAGGCGGGCCGTACGCTTGTTTGCCACCGACGTGGTATAAAAAAATATTGCTGCCATTTTTGAGAAAATACAAATTTTACTTCAAACATCTTGTATAATACACATACAAATGAACTGCCGTAGGAACCTAAAATGTAACTATTTATATGTTATGTCCGGTGATCTTAACTTTTGTAGCATTTTCGGTGCAGCGTAGTGGTGTAAACGGAGTTGGTATGGACAAATACAATTTAAACGGTTAATCTATACATATAATAAAGCTGAAAGGGGTCGAAAGTCTGTACATGGAAGATATTAAAGAAAAGTTGGTTGGGTATACTTAGAATCGATAACAGATCACGTTCCAACAGTTATTAGAATTTTTGTCTGTTTGTCTATTTATCTGTTTGTCTGTTTACTTGACCGCGCATCACGTAATAACGGCTGAACGGATTTTGATGCAATCTTTACTAATCTGTCGAGTAAATCCCCGGCCAGGTTTTAGGCTATAAAAATTGTGCAGATTTCGGTTAAAAGGGGGTAAAAAGAGGGGTTGAATTTTGTATGGGAACTCCTATAATCCATGAGTTACATGTTTGGAAATTGGTAAGCATATACTTGACGACAAAGAAAAAACATCGTCATTCAAAATTTGTAAAATCTTGAGATCAAAACTGAAAAAAAAGACGTAAACGCAAAAACGCAAGCATGCGTCGGGAGTCGGGACGCTGCGCAATGTGTGCGCGAGCCACCACGGTCTCTTCAAAATTTGAAAGCTATTAGCGTTTAGCCCTTTAAGTAACTGTGACCCTGAACCCAAATTTCAGTCCAGTTTTATAGATAGAAAATCAGGATGTGTAAGTTTCTAATGCTATTACTTTTGCCGGTTGCTTAATGTTCAGTTACTTATACCACATAAATAGAAAGATAAAGAAAGAAAGATTTCGGTTTTCGGTTCTTCGGCCCTCAGCCATAAATAAGGAGGCCATTGTGTGTGAATGCTAGACTTTCCGCCTCGCATTTCAAACCGCTCTGCTTTGCAGCTTCGACCATCATCATTACATAAAGAACCCGCTCTGTTGGGACACTTGGCTTTCGGTCTCGCGTGCCTTGCCGCTCTGTACTAGGCCTTCGGCCCTCAGCCTTGCATAAAGTGCCTGCCCTGTTAGAATGCTAGGCCCGCATGCCTTGCCGGTCTGCTTAGGGCCTTTGGCCATAATACTTACATGAAGAGCCTGGTCTGTAGGAACTCTCGGCCTTTGGCGTAACATACATTGCTGCGCTGCTTCGGGCCTTCGGCCCTCAGCCTTACATAAGGAGCCCGCTCTGCGGGAATGCTCGGCCTTCGACCTCGCATGCCTTGCCACTAGACTTTGGTCCTTCAGTCATCAACCTTTACATGAATAATCTTCTCGGTTGGGACGCTCGGCCTTCGCCTTCGCGTGTGTCGCCTCTCTGCTTCGGGCCTTCGGCCCTCAGCCTTACATAATAAGTCCGCTCTGTGTGATTACTCTCGCATGCCTTGCCGCTCTGCTTCCGGCCTTCGGCCATCATACTTACATGAAGAACTCGCTCTGTTTTTGAGACAACGTTTTACACCAGAAATGCGTAGCGAGACTTTTATCATTGTACATTTGTAATATTTTTAACGGTATTCATTCGTCTAGAATCGGTACATTTGATATTCCGTAATAAGCACTTCATCATTCGTTTTGACAATAGGATTTCTAGAGAATATATAATATTGAATGGAATAATTTCTTAAGGGGGAGAAAAGAAGGGTGAAAGGTTGTATCATCATCATCATCTGAGGCGTTACAGCCGCGGGTGGGCCCTAGCCTGGTCGAGCAAATGTCTCCGTGGTCTATTCGTGGCTATCTTTCTCTGTCACCCCTAAGGTCCTGGTGTCCTTTTCGAAGCCGTTCAACCATCTGAGCTTGAGAAAGTTTTTTATGGGAAAACAAATAATTCTAAGGCGAGAACGAGTTCTACGCGGACGAAGTCGCGGGCAAAAGCTAGTTAAGGTTAATATTAACGTTATTAACACTAATGAATTATAAGAAATCATCTATCCCAATTCTGTTAACACTACCGCTGCACCAATAATGCTACAAAAGTTACGAACACTGGTTATGTAAAAAAATATATATTTTATTCTTATCTTCATAGAAAAAAACTGGAGATCCCGGGTTCACATCCCGGTCAGAGTATTATTTGTGTGGTGAGCACGAATATTTGTTCCTGAGTCTTGGATGTTTTCTATTTACATATATATATATTGGGGGACAATCTTACACAAATCGACCTAGTCCCAAACTAAGCAAAGCTTGTACTATGGGTACTAGACGACGATATAAATACTTATATAGATAAATACATACTTAAATACATAGAAAACATCCAAGACCCAAGAACAAATATCCGTGATAAATGCACATATAAATGCCTTGGCCGGGATTCGAACCCGGGACCTCTAGCTCCGGTGGCAGAGTCACTACCAACTAGGCTAAACAGGTCGTCATTTAGGTATTTAGTCATCTATACAAGTATGTAGGTATATCGTCGTCTAGTACCCATATTACAAGTTTAAAACGTATCGTGCTAGCCGGGCTGGGCAGGGGTTACACGCCCGTAAGCCCTGTCTGGCTATCTATTATCAATCAGTAGCACGTTAATGTTAATGCTACCTTATCTTATCTTATTTTTTATATGCTAAAATTAAGAAATGAAATGCCTTACATTAGTTCGATGGTTTGAGCATGTTGAGAGGATTTACGTTCAGAAGATGGATGGAAGGGTTGGAAGCGGGCGACCAAGGCGAGTGTATCTTGATCATTTATTTCTACGATACTGAAAAAAGGCCGAGTCAGAAGTACCCGCAACCGAAGAGCATGTATGAGGAGATGTATGAAATGAAGAAATGAAGAAAATGAAGAAAAAAATGAAGAAACAATAAGTATGTTAGGACCGTAGTTTTTGTCATTCTCTGGTCTCTGCCTATCCCAATGGGATACGGGCGTGAGTATAGTATGTGTATGTATGTGTGAAATGACTTACAGATTTTGTAGCTAAACTACTTCCTACAATGTTCAAATAAATACCACAAAATATTACAAAACTTGAGATGTGGGCCATATTTGAGCCGGAACTGAGTTAAATATGTATAAACTAGGTATTAAATATGCATTAGATGCAAAACAAAATTACCTAATAGTCGAGCACATTATACGTTACATTTGAGTTAGGCAATTCTAGTTACTGGTGCCAGCACTGGAACGACATTTTTTTTTTGAAGTGTATACGTGTTTGTTGACAGCTTAGCATAACGACTACCGTAGGATATTTGACAAATGACATTTGACAGTTTTTATATGGAAACTGTCAAAATTTGACAAATTACATTTGACAGTTTTTATATGGAAACTAACAAAATTTGACAAATGACTTTTGACAGTTTCTATATTAAAACGGATGACGTGTGAGGTGACAGGTGAAGACGAGTCATGTTCGTGAATAAGAGGGCTGGTCTCATAGCGTGCCAGCGGAGTGGAGTCATAGTAGCCAGCTCAGTTTAAACGAGCCTTAAGTTGTGTCAATCATGATCATTTTCCGTTTAGTGCAGTAAATGTACGGTTTTGTATAACATTATAATATAATAGCGTGTGTGCTTTTACCCGACTGCGCCAGAATGTATGTATGTGTGAATCACGGAATATAAAAACCAGTGGAAGTGGTGAGTGGGCGTTCCCGTGTCGCCAACATGAGTTAATATTAGCTTACTTACAGCTTACAGATTATTATCAGTCGCTTGGCAACCGCAAGCGGCGTTTGACATGAGTAAATAAGTAAACTAAATCTCTTTTTATTTGTAAAATGCCTTATTGTGCCGTGAAAAGCTGTAGAAACAACAGTAATATAAAAAATGTGACCCATGGAGGGATTTCCTATCATCCGGAAATAGTATTTTAGAGTATAAGAGAAATAATTACATTATTAATTTCGAAGACACAATCTGCGTCTGTAATTTAAGCAAATATCTATTATATTCCTCTGAGATTAAACTTCATTGTTATTTCGCTATCCAGAACGTCAAATTTTTCTCCCGAGTTGCTACTCAAATGCTGTAGCTATGTCGATAACTATAATCGATAAATTGATAACTCAAATTAAATATCATTTGCATATTGTATCACGTGGAGAAAGGATTGGTTTCCGCAACGGTTTGCTCGGAATATTTTGTTCCGGAACATTATCAGAAAAAAGCAAACGATTCATACAAGAAAATTTAATTCCTACACAAAATATCGTATGTATGTAGCGTCAGTAGGTACTAACAATTTCATAATTACTGATTTTACTCCGCTCCTAATGTTTAAGTAAGCGTAATAGTAATTATTATCAACTTTTTTATAGTATCCAAAAATTTGAATATTCCGATAGTTCATGTTGTTGTATTCGGATAATATTTCGGACGAATATTTCGATAATATGAGTATTCGGATTCCAAAGTTGCATTTAAGACAGTTCCCGCTCTGTGCCGTTTGGCATTATCGACTTACTTACGTAAATATGGTTTGTTAAATTGTAGTTAAAAATCATACCCCATCCTTATTTCTTAAGCCTACTAAGCGTATGTAAAAAGTCTGAAAATACCAAAATATGTAAAAAGACGTAACCAAAATATGTAAAAAGACTTTTTACATATTTTGGTTTGAATTGACCGCCTCGGCTACTCGACACCAGATGGCTGGTCTGGTGGTAGATCTGGTGTCAAGTAGCCGAACTAACACGTCTCTTAGAAGACGAGCAGCAAAGAATCACACGGGCGTAAGAAATATTTACTTTGCACTCTAATTTAGACCGTAAATGGTAGTTTGTGGAGTTGTTTTTCTTTATGGAATTTACTACCGCTATCGCCAGGATGACACTTGAAGTGTATGTCGTCGAGGGTTGTAATTAACAACTCAAAAGTCGGGTGAATACTAACACTTTATTCAAAGGTTACATCGTCTTATATAGGCTGTTACAGTTGTCCTTAGGTATTATAGGTAAAACTTAATACATTATCTTTATGGCTATTAATTAGTATCGAGTATTGTATTACAAGGTTTTATTGGTAATAAAATGTGCAATGAAATATGATATTAATCAGGTGTTCTATTCTAATACATGCTCATGTAAACGCACACAAATGCGTGTGTTCATATACACACTACACCTTCCCCCTTTTTTTTTTTTGAGACAAAAATAGTCGATACAAATTTTGGTTTGATTTTTAAATATAATAAATTGTTATTCTAATGATACATGAAATATTATTCCAAAGTATTGTATATAATTCAAAGTCAGTGATGGTATATAATATAAAAATGAATGACATACTTATTTGTTGTTGAATTTTGTATTTTTTTTTTGTTTAATTCCCCTTTTTAGTTTAATCGAAAATAGTGAAACACTATTTTTGGCTTAATTTTAGTCTTAAATCTACGTACGTTACATACATTTGGAAACATTTCTTACAACTAGTTTGAAACTTAATTATAAAGTGCATTAATCCTAAAATGAAAGTTTTCTATAACAATTTTGTAAACGTAATTATTGAATACATTGTAAACTGATTTCATTACAATTGTGTGGAGTAATCATTATTTCTATTGTCAACGTGATACAGTCATTATTTTTATGGTTCTAATTATATTGTTGTAATTTGATATGCTTCTGGGTGGCATTTAACTCGTTGTGATAATGTAATTGTGTTCGGCTTAATGTAATGCATTTTTAGGGTTCCTTATCTCAATGGGAAAAACGTATCCTTTATAGGATCACTTGTGGGTCTGTCTGTCTGTGTCTGTTTGTCACAGTCTATTTCCTCCGAAACTACTACTGAACCAATTATGTTGAAATTAAGTATACATTATATAAGTTGTGGTCTGAAGATGGAAATGTAACGAATACAAATGAATTTTAAACTGGGGATCCATGTTTGTGGGGGGAGAATGAGAAAATTAATATAAAAAAAGGTTTTCACACTATATCGTGTTACATTTCAAATGAAAGAGCTCATTTTATGCATATCAAATATATCTATTTATGTTATTAAATTATTGAATTTATCAGTTTTTTTTTTTTTAATATAGTGCCAAAAATAAAATTGAACATTGTTTTTTTTTTTAATTGAACATTTTTGTTTTTGTTTATTTGGATATTGGTGTGTTGTTTTTTATTTATTTTTTTGTTCGCGATTTTCTTTAGAGGATTTAATATTTTTTTAATGATTTGATTCGGTTCTGTTAATTATTGTTTGTCGTGTCTGTTTTGATATTTTAATCTTAAGTAGTTTATTTTATACGTGTAATTTACTATTCTTGGTCGATTGAGTTGCGCTTGGATTTATGGAATGTTTATGTAGTGGTGGTTTTTGTGTTGCATTATTTTTATAAATAGTTCATTTTGTGGCGGATGTTTAAGTTTTAGATTAAAATTGGAGTTCCTTTCTTACATGGATTTTGGGAGATATTAGTTGTTTTGGTTTTCGATATGGCATTCATAGATACTTTGATTGTTTTATATAATGTGTGTGGTCCATTTATTTGCATTGATAATTATTTTAGTTATTCTATTTATGGTTGTAATGTAATATGTGTGTTGGTTTGTTCCATCTCATTTCATTTCTGCTTATTTTGCTATTTGTAATTGATATGATGTTTATTTTAATGCAAGGTGTAATAGTTTAAGTGTCAGGGCTGTGATTCCTTATTTGGATGGGTTTCTTGTTACGATTAGAATATTTGTAATGGTTTTGATTTTTATTTATTCATTTACTTGCGATAGTTTGATGTACGTGAGCGTTTTGACGCTCCGGTTGTGAAATGGTGAAATTTTGAACTGAAATAATAATTGAACTTGCACTTTGTTCAAAAATGTGAACTGAACTTTGGGTGAAATATATTTTTTTTGTGAGGAGTGTTCATTATGTGTTGTACGTGTGATGTTGACGTTGTTTGGTGAGTTTTATAATTGATTAATTTTGAAAGAAATTGATGTTTTAAATTTGTTTTTTAATAAATTTTTATCTGCGATGTTTTGCTCGGTAGTTGACATGTTTTATTACTGGGAATTAAAAAGGTCGCTAGTGTATTTAGCGGCTCCTTTTGAGAGTTTGTTATTGATTTTGTACCCAGTAGGTATATGTTGTATTTTTATTTCATGGGTTTGGTTTTATGAATGGTATTAAAAAATTCTAATGTGTTTTTTGTTTTCCGCGTTTGTTTTATTAATGGACCACTTTTTTTTTTTTGGAAAATTTTATATGAATTCCGTATGTTTTATTTTCATATGTTTTTTTTTATAGCTCGTTGTGAGCATATGTTTTTGTTATGGTGAAGTTAGAATTTTTGATTATACTTTTTAAAATTTTGAGTTTTTATTTTATAAATATATATTTTTTTATTATTACGGTTTTGGATCAACGTGGTGTATTTATTATTTGTTTTTTTTTTTAATTTAAATTTGACACTGGTATGCCCTTTTAAGTGTTTTAATTTTGAATGATTTTGTGATGTCCTTTTGAATTTTAATTTAGGTTTTTATTTTATTCGTTTGCATTGTTTTATATGCATTGTTTTTTTTTAAACTATTTATTAACTTAGTAAACTAGTATGCTCGCTTTGATGACAACGCTTTTTTTAAGGGTTCTGAAATTATTATATTTGCGTATATTTATATATATTTTTTTTTTGTATTAGATTGAAGTTTTATTTACGAAGTAAGTATATTTTATTTTCGTGGTTTAGGCCATTTTGTTTTTACGTTATTAATTATGGTGAAATATTATTTAGTGTTTATTTTTTTCCTTCCATGGGTTTTGTACGTACTTTATATTTGTTTTATCTTTATTTGGTTTTCTTTTTATGAGCTCATATTTCTTGTGACTGTTAAGTCTACGTATTAATTTATTCTGATTAGCCATTTTGACGTCCGTTAACATATTTTTGTGCTTGTCACTTAACATTTTACTTGTGACATTGTAATGTGCATTTTATTTAGTATTATTTGAAGAAAATTGGTACTTGGCATGCAATAACTTTTTGGCCGGCCGACCCTTTTTATTACTGGGATATAAGGATTTAATAAAATAGGCGCGCAAATATACCTCTTATTAGGCGTTTGACCTTGGTAGATAGCTTACATACATCATTATGACCAATTGCCCTCACGATTGATGCTCGATCGAATCCTGATTGGGTGTCATGGATTTACTATCTGCCTTAGGTGGGTATATACCTCCAGACAGTAGCTTTAAACCCTAGCATAAGACTGGGTATCCAAAACGTTTTTGAATGGTACTTTTTATTTAAAAAAAAATACCTACGCTAAGGAGATCTGTCTGCCTTATTCCCGTAGTACCTTTCTATTTTACGCTCAATGGTTCCACTCGGGTTTTCCGTTGATAGCGTATTTTTTTTTTTGCACATATATGTAGGGTTTTATTCATTTTATTCACTCAACGGCAACTTTCGGGTTACCGGAGATTATGGTATTACTTATTTTTATTTTGTACTTGTATGTAGTACGTATTCATTTATAGGTAGGTGGTACCTTCAGACAGTTGTTTTAACACCTGACATTCTTGGTGTCCAAGACGCTTTGGAATGGTACTTTTTATATAATAAAAAAATATACCTGCGCTAAGGATTTACTGACGGTCATGTTTATCGCTCGATTTTAAGTTTATCATTTTTTGTGTGTTTGGGCTAATTTTTGGATAGTTTTATTTTTATTTATTTTTGTTTTGTTTTCTGATACATATAAGATTGACAACGACTCTCAGTTGATCAGGCTGATTATCTAGTGAAAATCTTATGTGCACCATTTTGAAATAATTTCAGTTTTCTACATTTTGGCTAGTTTTTTATTTTGGTTAATTCTTTTTTTATAGATATTTATTTTTTGAACATTAATTAAATTGTTTGAAGGATTTTTGATTTTATTTTTCATTTTATAGTTATTTTGATTTAAAAACGCGTTTTTTATTATTGTGTTTGGTTCGTCATCAAGCGGCATTTACTTATTGTTTTGTTTTTCTAAACTATTTATATTATTATCTTGTTTTAGTTTTTGTTTTTTGGTAATTGCTACGTGCTATATGCGTAGTTATACATTATATGATTAAAATAATTTAAATGAAATGAAGTGCCTTAATTCCTTAATTATTTAAAATATGACGCTTGTTAATGATGGTTTCTGAGCCGTCGGTGGTTTATAATAGTGATTTATGTTTATTTTCGATTTATTTTTGTTTGATGCTATTTCGAAAATGAAACTTAATGTTTTGTATGGATTAGTATTATTGAAATTGAAATTATTTATTACGGACCGTGATCCATATCATATGTTAGTTACAATAATAATATTTTTTTATTATTATTAAGTTTGGATTTTGTAATATTTTTGGTTTCATCTGTTATTTTGTTGTACTTGTATGTACATTTTTTTTAAATCATTATTTTGGGTATATAAGTTCATTATTGCTAATTAGTTTGTTAAATATTCACTGAATTTAGGCACTTATATACGAAATTATTTATATCTATAAACTGTATCTTTACTTGTATTATTTTCTAATATTTAATAAATTTTTATGATACTGTTATTTTATTTTATTTATATCTAGTTTTTACGTACTTGATTTATACTATTTTTTTTTACATTATAGCTACTTATTAAATTTTAGTTAAAATAAATTGAATACCTCTATTATTCTTATTTTTCTGAGCTGATGGTGATGAAAGACTGCTGGGCTGGTGGTGATGAGAGACTGCTGGGCCGATGGTGATGAGAGACTGCTGGACTGATGGTGATGATGTCTGATGCTCTGCTCTGCTGATTACATGATGTCTCTCTTGGAACTGCTTGCTGCTTCATTTTGTTCGTTTAATATTTTGATGGGTATTTTTGGCTTCGTTTTGGACTATTATTATTTGTTTTTTTTTTCTTCTTCTTTCGTTGGTGTGGGGGCAGGATCAGCTGATTTGTAGTTGAGCATCTTCATTACAGCTGTGTCGTTGTCTTCTAGTTTTTTCCCAAATTGCGATCATAAAAATGACGCATATTTGATAGCTGGCTAGAGCTGTCTGGCTGGCGCAGTGGAACTGGTTGGCTGGAGTCTTAGCTGAGGTCGGCTCGGCTGCGAGGGCTGCTCGAGGCGACGAAGCTGCCTCGAGTAGCCCGACTGGTAGGCTACGTTACAACTGGCAGAGGATCGCCATGAAGTGTATGTCGTCGAGGGTTGTAATTAACAACTCAAAAGTCGGGTGAATACTAACACTTTATTCAAAGGTTACATCGTCTTATATAGGCTGTTACAGTTGTCCTTAGGTATTATAGGTAAAACTTAATACATTATCTTTATGGCTATTAATTAGTATCGAGTATTGTATTACAAGGTTTTATTGGTAATAAAATGTGCAATGAAATATGATATTAATCAGGTGTTCTATTCGAATACATGCTCATGTAAACGCACACAAATGCGTGTGTTCATATACACACTACACACTTCCTCTGGTTTTTATATTCCGTGGTATGAATGTATGTATAATTGTTTGGCACGCTCTACAGCCTGAACGACTAGAAGGATTTTAGCTTGAGAGGTGTCGTTAGATTCGTATTTGCTGTGAGAGTGACACTGGGTATAGCAAAACAAAAAAAAAACAAAATTGCAGATTTTTAGCGCCAAATTCCAAATTACACAGAAACGCAGTCGAGTTTTTTAGTTTTTTTTTTTAATTAATTAGTCTTGTTGTTAATAGCAGGTTAAAAACGTTATTATATGAGACACTAAATTTAAGACGCCTACAAACTTTCTATCCGAAAGTTAATTTATAAATATGTTTGAAGCATCATATTTAGACTAAACACACTCAAAAACAAAATATTACATAATGTTGAGGACGTAGTACTATTTCTTATTCTGTACCATTACATCAAATATTTCTAAAGGCCTAGCAACGACCGCTCATTCTACCTTTCTAAAAAAATTGAACTCATGACAGTCGTCTCGCAGTTTTTGATCGACAAAATAAGACTTTGCGAGCAGGTGAAGCGAAAATAAACTTTCTCCCATCCTAATATTAGTAGAAATTACAGCAAACAAAGAGAGCCCGGTAATTGCAAAGCGTGCTCGCTATATTGCAGTCGTATTGTTTACAGAATTACCTACAAATCGGCTCGGCTCGTTCCGAGTGGGAACGACGGCCGAATTTCAGTTAACGAGTTCCGCTGCCCTAATCCTTTTGTTAGCAACAGTATTTAAGTATTTACAGAAGGCTCACATTGTATTATTTACGGTTGGATGATACATAGTTGGAAAAACAAAAATTACAATCAGGCAGGCCGTAAGCTTTTTGCCACCGTCATTGTATAAAAATGTACCTACTGTAATTGTTAATGATAAAGATAATTTATCTGTAAAAACAATCAGGCAATTCGTCTGCTCGTTTGCCTCCTATGTCATAAAAAATATAAGTACATAGAACTGACATAGATCACAATAAGTCCTTTTCAAATAAGGATTGCTGCGAACAAACACTGCTACTTCAAAAATGTAAATAGAAGGGCATGTCAATATTTTATATTTTATGAAGTATGGCTTACTGCTATCTAGTGGTTAGGCCAAACAAAGCCCGTCTGCATAGTTTTTGGTCCCATGCAGACGGGCTATGGCTATTGGCTCCCAGGTGGGGCCGCAGAAAAAGAGGAGTGCCGGTATTGCGGTTCGCCGTTCTCCCTATCTTCTGTGGCCGAGGCGGGATCGCAGGGGGAGAGGCGTGTTGGTATTTCGGTGCGCCACTCTCCCTACCCCCTGCAAACTTGGCGGGGCCGTTCCGCGGAAACGGCGTTGTTGGGGCCGCAGAGGAAGACAAATGCGTTCCCTATCCTCTGCAGCCGAGGTGTGGTTCGTGGCGGAACCATCGACCTACTCCGCCACCGGGTGCCGGAAGTTTTTCGGTACACATGACCTCCTCGTAGCGGACTCAGGGGGTCCGTTACTGTACAAGATGGATGTCGGGGAGGAAGGCACGCCAAAACATCTGGCGTGCCGGACGTAGAGGGCCTCCGCGCACCCGCGGTGAAGCCGCTTGGGAGCGGCTGTCGCCGGCGGGGTCGCGGATGTGTGGGCAAGCCTTTCCGTGACCTCACCACAAGGCGACGAGGCGGCAGATGGGGAAGTTTTTAGTGGGTATACCGTGGGTCTCATCAGCCTAGACGGCAGTCCCACATAACCACTCGGGTCACCCCTGCACACGGGTGGTATGCGTAAAGCAAAAAAAAGTTTCTAATAGTGTGGGGGCTAGTACAATGCTCAATGACCTCAGTAAAGTCTCCGAGCGAGTTGGTCTAAGGATGAACATGGACAAGACGAAGATCATGTCAAATGTCCATGTCGCACCAACTCCCTTAACAATCTGACACTTTACGCTCGAAGTTGTAGACGATTACATATACCTAGGACAGACTGTCCAGTTAGGTAGGTCCAACTTCGAGAAAGAGGTTAATCGTCGAATCCGACTCGGCTGGGCAGCGTTCGGGAAGCTACGGCACATCTTTTCGTCCAATATTCCGCAGTGTCTCAAGACGAAAGTCTTTGACCAGTGTGTGTTGCCAGTGATGACATATGGCACTGAAACGTGGTCGCTTACTATGGAGTATGGGCCTCATAAGAAGGCTCAAAGTCACCCAAAGGGCAATGGAGAGAGCTATGTTGGGAGTTTCTCTGCGTGATCGCATCAGGAAGCACGTAGAACCGATGGCCGTTGGGGCGGAAAGGTTCACGAGTGGCGACCACGTACCGGAAGGCGTAGCGTGGGCAGGCCCCCCACACGGTGGACTGATGACCTGGTAAAGGTCGCGGGTGTCCGCTGGATGCGGGTGGCGCAGGACCGGTCATTGTGGAAGTCTTTGGGGGAGGCCTATGTCCTGCAGTGGACGTCTTTCGGCTGACATGATGAGTGTGGGGGCTACGATCTTCCATGAAAACAGATGGTGGGACCCACAGGGGTTTGCAAGGCACTAGCGCGTTCCGAAGGAGATCCCAGAGCCGTCCGAAATTAGATGAGGAGGACAATCGAGGGTTTTTATTCGGTGCAAGCCTGACATAACCTCCGCACTGTCCCCGCGTTGCGGTGGTATCACAGAACGGATTTTACCCCGAAAAAAAAACGGTTCATGTAGTCTTCTTCTGCCTGCGCCACTTCCCATTATCTGAGTCGGCTCTCCTTGTCTGTTTTCTCCATTCCGATCTTGTGCTATTTCTGTATTGATATCCATTTGTTTCAGGTCTTTTTGGAACGTCGTTTGCCAAGTAGCGGGGGATCTTCCACGACCACGCTTCGTTGTTGGTATATTGATGTAGTGCACCTACTGTAATTGTTGCATTACCTAATGCAATGGAATCGGTACGTTCACGTTACCGCCTGCCGCGGACAGCGGCTGATCCGAGTATCTAATCCCGATAATGAACGAGGATCTTCGACAACGGTGTCCATTTCATTTCACTACACGCTTACAGATCTACACTACCGTCAGAAAGTTTAAGACCAAACACAAAATATGCAAATGATCAACATTTATTTATTTATTTATTTTTTGCTTAACACTATTACAATGACACATGTTATACTCAGTAACAGTGCAACCCTGACAGGGTATTGCAAAACATTGATTGATTATTCATTCAACCTTGATTCATCTGTCTGTAGTACTCTCGACCAGTTTGCAAAAGTCCAATCCTTGTGAGAAACAGCCCATTGCAATCTTTTTCCCTTGTTTTGTTTGCGTAATAATTTATGAAAATGAAACTTAAAATTGTGTTTGGTCCTAAACTTTTTTGATGGTAATGTAATTTTGTATTATTAGTAAATAGTCGTGATAATGATGATTTTGTACAGATTGTACAAGTCTAAAGAAAATGAGGAGATTATACTCTCTGTATGACAATCACAATGAATTCCTCTAATTAACCCAACGAACACGAACATAATAATGTAAATAATGCTGAAATTTACAAATGTTAATGTGTAAAATTCACAGCAGCTTTAAACAGGAAGAGGATCGCCGCTATCCTTCCCATTTGTGAATAAATATGTAAATTAAATTCAGGGAATTCGCCCTGTATTTTATTTGGAAATGTGAAAATGGGATAAACTTGGACGACTAATATCATGTTAATTGAAATGTATTTAAATATATGGCAGCGTGGGTGGGAGGCGGACTGATGACCTGGTAAAGGTCGCGGGAGTCCGCTGGACCGGTCACTGTGGTACTCTTTGGGGGAGACCTAAGTCCAGTAATGTTTTTCGGCTGGAATGACGATGATGATGATAGTGATATGGCAGATTATAACTAGGTACAGTCGACTACAAAGAGATGTATACACATTTGGGCCTTATTACAATGCAATAAGGTGAACAAATTGATAAATCTCTTTATATTCGACGTACAGTCAGCATCAAAAGTAGCTTGGCATATGAAATTATCAAATGATTGTGACGGCTTAAATGGCCAGAATTGTCTGACACAACCGTTGAGTCAAAAATATATGACGAGCGCTAACTTCAAAATAAACTTAATTTTAAATATGAACAGCCCCCGACGGAGTTTTCTGGGTTTGTAAATATACCTCGCAATCATACAACCGTTTTTGAAATCTACTTTTATCTTTATGTACTTACTTCGTATATGGTCGGGGGCTTTCAATTGTTTTATTTTATTATTTTGCAATTAGGTAAAACCGTCGTGGGTTTTTCAAAATTTTTAATTTTATTTTATTTTATTATTTTTATAGAATAATGTATATACATTCCTCCCTAACACGCTTCAGTTGTGGAATGAGTGTATACATTTTTAAAGAGTCGGCAGCGCGCATTAACACCCCTGGAATTACAAGATGGACGCTTACTGTAGTCTCTTGGGAAAACCCCGGCAGGGAACTCATTCCAAACTGGAGGTTGCGGTAACCGCTTACCACCAAGCGGACCGTAGGTACACTTGTATATCACCGATGTGGTATAAAAAACTATAGTTGTTTCTCACCTAACGCTATATATTCCGGCGAAAGGGGCATAGTAGACCGAAAGTCGAGCTCAGCGTATGGCCAAAGTTCCGAAATGTTCCATCGGAGAGCACTTTCTACGTGAGCCCGAGGGCCGGAGGTCCCAAGGGCGAGCCCACGTGTAAAGGATGATTCGAATTAGACCATTCCGTTTCCGGGCTAGGCCCAGACCGAGCTGCTTCTGAGGGCCTACTCCGAACTTCGAAAATCGAACTTCGTATCGTACCGTCCCTTTCCGTCATATACTGTATAAAACGAGAGTGAAAGGGACGGCACGACACGAAGTTCAATTTTCGAAGTTCGGAGTAGGCCCTCTGAGCCTTGGCCGTAGCTGGGTCGGCCGTCAAACGCTTGGGTTGAACAAAGGCGGCCGGGTCGGACCGCTTCCGAACATCACCGGGCACGGCCGCGCAAATAACGGCCGTCATTTTAATGTCATAGAAAACGGGCCGGCCCGGACACGGAGCGGTCTACTGTGAATCATCCTTAGTCTTTCTATCCCCGAGTGACTTACAAAGAGAACCTGGGGCCGAAGGCTCGAAGCTTCCTTTGAGAGAGTTCAATACGCGAGGCGGAGGGCCGAAGGTCAAAAGGGCGAGCCCACATGAACACTCACTATCTATGATTTCTTACAAATATAATTTGAGAGCCGAAAGGTAAGTGGCGGGGCACGTCAAACCAAAGGCAGAGCCTGACCAAAGGCAGAGGTCAGAAGGCCTGAAGTGCCTAAAAACCCGAACGTCTCCACGTTCCTGTGCCTGCCTCCGGTCACGCTCTATGCGCGAGCCTACGCGGATTCTCACTATCGCTGAGTGTTCAAAGGGGGGCGTCGAGGCTAGTGGGACTGAAAGACCGAAGTATCTCACCAGGGCGCTTTCTACGCCAGCCGGCGAGCTAAAGGTTTGAAGGTCGAGCCCACGCGTGAGCAGCAAGGCACGTAAGGGTGAGTACTGCGACTACCGCGAGGCCCAAAGTGTCCCAGTATCCCTTCAGTACGCGCTTACTATGCGAGCCATAGCTATAAGACTGAAGGCTTGAAGGGCGTGCCCACATGGATACTGTCTATCCAAAAATGTCTTAAAAGAGAACCTGAGGGCCGCTGGCCCAAAGTAGTGTGAGGAGGCACACGAAGGCGGAGGCCGAGTTCTGCGTAGGGCCGAAGGTCTGAAGCTTTTCCCTTCAGAAAGCGCACTACGAGTAAATGCGAGCCCACTATAAATGCGAACCCACTAGAAGCTCGTACTCATATGCCTCTTTCACAACAACAAGAAATTTTAGGTATATTAGTTAATTGGACCATTCATTTTAAACTTCAACTAGTGGCAAAGGGGAAATAACTAAGTATGCCGTACATCTAAATTAGTGAAGCCGTTTTGATCCTGAAATTATTTTATACAGCATAACACGATGGTTTACTAGTGCCCCGTGGCATATTTACGTCATGTATCGCCGATAAGTCACTAACCTCATAATAATACTGAAACCAAAAACATAATATGATTATATATTTAAATCGGCAGGTGCGTTTGGGGGACGTACAGCTTACACGTAACTTTCCGTTGCGGGTATAAAGAGCAAAAATTCTACTTTTACACAGTCCTTGTAGAGAAGCTATTCTTCACTAAACCCCTTTAAAAGACCCGTATTACGGTATTCTATCTATGAGCCTTCACAAAGTTCCTTACTACATTATTCTGTTTCACCATACCTGAAGTCCTCAGCAGTTCGTGCACAGAAGCTACCGACAAAACACTATCAAAATAATCACAACACGGTAATACACATATGTGTATTCGCAAAGTTCCCTAGGGTGATGTTCTGCTCCACCATCAGACCTTCAGCATTTCAGGAGAAGAGGCTTCTCAATAAATACTATCAAAAGAGTCAAAACACGGTTTACTAAATAATTACTTGAACAAGATTCCCTGCAATATTGTTCTGATCCATCATCAGACGCTCAGCAGATCATGTACAGAAGCTACTCAGCAAACACGATGAAATGAGCCCAAACACGGTCAAGTAGCTATCTGCCTTCGAAAGGTTCTGTGTGATGTTGTTCTACTCCATCATCAGACCCTCAGAAGTTCGTTTACAACGGTTGCTAAGCAAACATAAACAAAAGCGCCCAAAAACAGACATAAAGATATCTAACCCCTTAACAGTTCCCTACCATGTTTTTCTGCTCCATCATGATCCTCAGAGTTCAATTACATGTACTCCTCACCAAGCGCTATCGAAATCTTCTATGCTGGTCAAGCAGAGTTCCGGAGAAAATTCGTTCAAACGCACTTTCAAGAGGAAAATGTTAACTGCAGCGCCCCCTGGCGATCGTAAAATGTTAACGTATATCGTCCCGAATAAACCCCAAACCCATTGCAGAAAACCGTGTTCAAATCGGTCAAGCCGTTTTGGAGATATTGAGGTGCACACACAAACAAACAAACAAACAAACAAACAACCTCTCACCCTAAACGCATATACCTTCTCCGGTCCGTCGTGGGTAAAAATATTCATTTTCTAGACTTTATGGTAAAATCATTAAAATCACTGGCCAAAAAGCAACTTCAGAAATCTCATGTTATCTCATGTAATGTCAATCATATCTGCCAAGTTATTTATATATGATTAAATCCTTTGATTAAATTATTTAATTTTACAGCAAAGGTTTAGTACCAGTTGTATATTAGGCAGGCAGAAATCAGGACACCATGCACAAAAGTACCACGGAGGTCCTGTCGAAAGACAGCGATAAGAAACGAAGTAGTAGCCGGAGCACTGTTCAGGTATAAAACTATATTGAAATATTCACATCCAACTGCTGAGGTCGGTGCGAATCTTACTAGAGTCAAAGGAATATGAACCTTCTCTACAGAAGTTATTTTATTTCATATTTTATGCTCGTATACTTCAGTCATTTGATTCTCAGACCAAGTATTAGTATTAGTATTTTTTACTTGGTCTGAGTTTGATGTGAATCCGACACTTCTCCTCCTCACGTAGTTTTCTTCGATGCTGAGGGTCGTGAAGCCCCCATGGAATCAGCTTCTCTCAGACGAATTCCGCCATCTGTGCCTGTTAAAATTGGGCGTTCAGGGTGGAACAGCCCTGATCTGCCCATCGTGTTGAATTACGAGGGAAAATTTACAATTGGGGCACAGGAATTAAGGGCTGGAAGGAGTGGGAGATGGGAGTGGTTTTGCGGTTACGTTCATAAATTGAGGTTATAGTTTGCGACTGCTCCGGTGCTGTGGGAAGTGTAGCCTCTTCGTCCTTGCGTGACACTGACAAAGGGCAAAACATAACATTGAATATCTCAAAGACTAAGTGCCTGCTCAAAACTTCTAGCTCTCATGTCTGCTCTGCCATTCACCAGGATCTCAGGTTGAATGCGCTATTTGAGCTCTCCTCGAACCTTGCTATTGTGTGCTTCTAGATATACAAACAAAAACTCTACAACGAATCTGACCTATTCAGAAATAGGTTTAAATGAAAGTATCAGGTAGACATACTACAAATCTGACCTGGTCAGAGTCGTACGTTGATTTTGACCTACTGCTCATACTGGCATAATATGAATATTACCTCCAAATTTTCAAAAATCAAAATCAAATATTTATTCTGCAAATAGGCCACAAGGGCACTTTTACAAGTCAAAGCGTGAATTTATACAATTTAAAAAAAAACAGACAATCTTACTTAATAATAATGAGTAAAAAAATATACTGATTAACAATTAAATGAAAATAATTTTACAAATATTAAGGACGTATTGAATACGATCTGTCCGAATAAACCAAAAGTACTTAAAATTAATTTAATATCTCAGAGATGTATATGGTCTCTGAGCGTCCAAATACGATTAATAACAATTATTTCAAAGTCCTTAGAGATGGAAATGATCTGTAAGCGCTAAAATTAAAATAAGTAAACTTAATATTGTTAGAGATGTATAAGGTCTCTAAGCGTCAATAACAATAAAACTAATCCAGAACAGGATTATGTCTCTCGTCAATCTACATACAATAAAATAACACTAGTATTAAGGTATTTACTTTGCCCTTGCAAGCATGAACGGACCGGACTCCACAAATGGGCACATCTACGTATGTGTGTATGAGCCTATGCTGATAATGACGATGTCCTTATGATATTGAACCGTTAAGTTTAAGGAGAAACTTTGCCTTTACTTGCCTTTGACTTTACTATCGCTTGTATATTTCGTTATGCTCCGAAGAACTGTCGATAATGCACAAGGCCGCTTTCTACCATCGCACCGCTCGCCGTAAGCAAGGTATTCATCCTCATACCTTAGAACCTAAATGGGCGCGTACGGTACGGTTTCAGAGGAATTTCCTACCTCGGACGCTCCGGTTGTGGAATGAGCTCCATGCCGAGGTTTTCCCGAAGGACTATAGTATGGGGTTCTTCAAGAAAAGAGAGTATACATGTTAAAGGGTCGGCAACGTGCATGTGACATGTCTGGAGTTGCAGGCGTACATAGGCTGCGGTGACCGCTTACCATCAGGCGGGCCGTACGCTTATTTGCCACTGACGTGGTATAAAAAAAACGTGTATCCTAAATTGGTGTATTCACATGAAAATCTTATTTTACAGCCTCTCCATTTCCTGGTGCACAAACCCGGCTGCCACTTCGAGAGCTGCTGCGGTGTCTGCAACCTGTTCCCTGGAGTTCTGCTCATCGCCTTCAGCCAAGTTCTGGTGGGTGCAGTACTGCTGACATTACTGACGTCACACGGGCGGCAGTATGACGAGTTGCACCATACGGAGTCCACACAACGTTAGTGTATAAGTATATTAATCAAGAGAGGTAATCGTAACATCGGATCGCCATCTCGTTCATTAGGAGCAGCATACAGGTCTTCGCACACTATAACAACTCAACAGCCACTCGATTTAAAGTTAAATGTTGATATTTAAGCTTTATATCGTATTCCCTACAGTACAATTTCCAAAATTGATGTTAAGGTAGTGTACGACGTGTGATATACGCGTTGTCTACGTGTTGTCATACATATTTGAGTTGAGTTGGTGCCGCAGTGGTGTGGAGTCGATATAGTGTACGAAGACCTTAACTTTGAAAGTACTTCCACCTTATAGAAGACCGCAGCCATGGTAACACGACTATTAACTTGCTCTTTAGGTATGTGGTGTTGTGTCCTGATGGTCAGAAAATATGGCATCTCTTTATAGCGTTAAATTAAAGGTAGCGAATTTGTCATCTTTCCTATTGTTTATTTATTTATTAAAACTTGTGCACATGCAAGATATATCTACAAATGGTGGAATTAATGCCATACGGCATCCTCTACCAGTCACCCATTGGGCTAAACAGAAACATATTGTTTTCAGTGATAAGCTTGGCGACTGGCGCGGTCCTGAGCGGGGTCACCGGTGCCGGTGCCTTACTCATCGTTGTCGCGCTCACAGAGAATTGCAAGGCTATGCTGGTGAGTTCTTGATCTAAGTAGGTTTAATCATCAAGGAATCAGTGTGGCTAAAAGAGATATCATTCGTTGTCGCGCTCACTCACAGAGAAGTGCAAGGCTATGCTGATGAGTTCTTGATCTAAGTAGATCTAATTCAAAAGAATCAGTGAGGCTAAAAGAAAAAACATTTGTGAAGTGTGCTCCGAGGAATTGTTCGGATTAATCCGTGCCGCTTCTTCCGGCATCGCCCAACGCGACAACATTACCATCCTCACCACTTAGATGGTTGGCAGTCCTCAACTGTGCGTTTCTCCCTTCGATCAATAATAAACTATCCTATACCTAGATACACTATCACCTGCAAATTCAAGTCGAAAAAGTGTCCAAATTTCATTGCCACTGTGTGCGTGTATAGGAGACACACAAAAAAAAGTAATGCGATTTGTTCCATTTCCTTTTATTCGATATTAAGCCTTACGTCACAAACATAACGTTTTATTTTGAATGATAGTGTTTGGCGGTTATAACATTACAAAATGCACGTATTGATTGTGGAAAATTTCCACAAAAGTCCGCATTATGTTAACAGATTGTACACCGTAAATCAAGAGCAATTAGATTCAGTTTCGTTTCTGTTGATTTTCCACTGATTAGATGTCAACATTGGAACAGAGGCCGTATCGTGTGCCGTAGAGTCGAAATTGATTTTTTTTAATAGGCATCGGTGGAATACAAGCATACGACTTGTCAGGTGGTAACGTCGATTTATACCAACACGACCACTTCGGCTTAGTTGATAGCGACCCTGTCTGTCTATTAAGCAGGAGGTCTCGGATTCGATTTCCGGTCAGGGCATTTATTTATGTGGTAAGCAATTGAACATGAATATTTGTTCCTGGGTCTTGGATGTTTTTTTATGTATTTATTTATAGTTAAATATAAGTAGTATATATTATGTAGTAGCCATATTACAAGCTGTATTAAGTTTGGGACTATGTCGATTTGTGTAAGATTGTACCTTCATATTTTTTTAATTTTCATACCATTTAAATCATCACAAACAATTTGCTTTAACTAAATGTTACAAGGGCATTTTCAGAAATAAGTGTACCCAATTAGCGTGAGTTGTTAAACAAAGTTAATCAATGTCAGTTTAGTGGCAATAATTAAGAAATAAATTTAAATGAAAACTGAATACATAGTTTATTTTTATCAGTTATATGCGTTGTCATAAAACTAAATTCTGAAAAGTGACAGGAACAGACCACGCTAGAATCATTTGGTTTAAAATATTCTTCACCTCTTTCTTTAGCTATAATTATTTTAGCTCTTTCTTTACCTCCATTTATCTCTCTCAATTTCATTTTTTGGAAAACTGTTATAAGGTTAATAGTAAGTTAGGTTAGTAAGCTACATGTAAGTGAAAACCGTATCAAAATGAGTAAAAAAGTTTTTGATTTAAACAACGTATACTGAGCAGAGCGACATGTCAGACAAACAAACTGTTACCACCCGATTTTGATATATGAATAAAGTAAAATACAAATACACTCCATACATAATTATGTGTGTACAATAAAAACAATACATGTAAACATTCGTAAAAAAGTTTCCGTCTGCGACTCCTTTCATTCGAAATTTTACTATAATCCAATTCGTCCGTTCTCCGTTTCGTTTCAATATACGACTAACTCAACGTGAGGGAAAGAGACAGCAGCGTAGCTGGTTGGCTGTTTGAGTATTTAAAATATTTACATAAAATATTTTTATAAGCGTGTTATAGCCTGATATAAATACAAATTCAATAAATTATGAAACTTTAAATAAATAGTCATCGAAAATACGAAACTCCATCCTTTTTTAACGTCGTTAACGTGTTGTTTTTGCACTTTTTCACGGAGCACTTAGGCATGTTGACTCGCCGATGGCTAGCGCGCGACTGTGAACGCAATTTTTTTTTTTTTTTTTTTTGACCTGACTGTGGCTTTATAGGCCGAGCCCATTAAAGCGATAGGAATACGCGGTGGGAGAGTTGCCTGGGGAAAATCCAGGGGAAAACCTCCAACACGACCGCGTGGGCGGTTTAAACACTGGAATACTCTAGTGAGATTGGTTGAACGGTTTCAACCAAATCTGGGGTGTGAGTGGAATCGAGCTACTGGGAGTTTTGTCGCTGGTTCACTAAACCTAGCCTGGCTGAGAAGAGTCCAGCAAGAAACTCAGCTAGGCCCGACCTGCGTCGGACTGACTCTACCCGGTATGCGGCGGTACCGGGACGAATAGGGACTATATGTGTCTGTGTTGTCGCGATCGCGCGGTGGACGTCCCCGCCGGCGGGAAAGCCTTAGTGTACGCGTCGTGTCTGAGTTGGACGCCGTAAGCGCAGCGTTCCACCTTTCGATGGACGCTGTGATTACGTCGTCCGGGTCCGTGAGTGTGTGCCTAGGACGCCGGACCGTGCGGCCCCTAATCAGTGATCGCCGAGTTACGACAGAGGGGGGAGGGATGGGAACGTAGTCGACAGCCTTCCTAACTAACGGATTCCTATGATGGGGAGCGTTGTCAAAATAACGCCTGGCAGTCTGCTTAAAGAAACCATACATGGTGCTAATCCCCATGTCGTGGTGCAGGCTGAGGTTCGACTGGTACCACGGGGCGCCAGTCGCCCTACGGAGAAAACGATTTTGAATGACCTGAAGCGGCTTGAGCGATGTCATAGGCAAGAGTGCTTAAACGGAATTTAAGCACTCTTGAGCGTGGACGCCGTTGACCGGCAAATAGTGTATCTAGGTTTATTATTGATGTTTCTCCAGAAACTTCCTGCCTCGCACAGCTAAACTGTGGAATGAAACAACGCACTTACAATACAACCCCTCTGGTGTTTCGAGTGTCCATGGACGGCACTAATTGCTTAGCATCAGGCGATTCGTATGCTTGTTTACCTCCTATGTGATAAAAAAAATCATACTTTACTGATTTCAATTTAAACAGATTTAGATTCAGATTAATTTTAGACAACGCAATACTTCATAGTAAATTGCACTGGTGTTATAAGTTTAACATTTCTATCTGTGTATTTGTGTATGTGAACTGATATGATTGCGGTTTTTGACGGTATTATGACTTGACAATACAATACTTGAGATTAAAAAAGAGTGCTTTAACAGAGAAAAGTCTTACAAAATGAAACTGTACTAATGTTACAACTTTTCAAGAGCGATTTTTTATAAAATACTGTCATTTTAAAATGAAACTTCGAGATTAAAATTCATTGGTCGTCGCCGATTCGGATTCGATCACCGCGAGCCACGTGACTTGCTTGCAGACTGGTTGTTTGCCTACTCCTGATTAAAATCTTTTTTAGTAATCCGGTCGTCTCGACGGAAGGTATTTGCTTGTTGAGCTTAATTCCTTAATTACCTTCCACTTATTGACTAAGTATAAAAAAAATGATTCAAAAATAGAGAGTCACAGACTTTTTTCTAATATACTTAAGTTCCTACTTAGATGTTTTATGCACTTTTGGTGGTGAGGGTAGTGGTAATGAAATGGTGGTGGTGATAAACCACAGCTATTCTTCAGCGTTTATTTTGCGTACGCAATATGCAGATGTACAAAAGGAAAGTTGCAGGTTATGGAAGTAAATGCTTATAGAAGGTACAGATGCGGTTGATCGTATAGTATGCGAAGGCAAAGAGACCGATGCGGTCTGATTGCCGCTGTGTCTGCGCGATGCTATAGTGGTCTACTAAGGTGTCCCAAAAAGGACGCAACATTTGGAATTGATGAAAATCCCTTTTTTTTCCTTATAATATATTTGTATGTTATTTGTGGAATAATACGTCAAGCAAATGTCCTCCTAGGCTTTGCTGGCACATACGCACTCTTTTGTCAAAATTTTCTATGGCCATTTTGCATAGATGCGGCTGAATTTCTCCAATGCAGCGTCGAATTTCCTCTTTTAAAGCACGAGTGGTTGTAGGCTTATTGGTATAGACTTGAGACTTTAAATAACTCCATAATAAAAAGAAGTCTAAAGGCGTTAAATTGCAAGATCTAGGGGGCCAATTCTGATCACCGAATCGAGAGATCACATGACTAGAAAATGTTTCATGCAGTAATTGCATCGTTTGTACTGTTGAAATATTGTTCAATAATAAAAACGCCTTTAGGGGAGACCTATGTTCAGCAGTGGACGTCATTTGGCTGACATGATGATGATGATGATGATGAATAAAAACGCGTTGATCTTTCGTATAACCCGCCACTTTTACAAACTCTAAACATTCAGCTATTAAATAGTGTTTTTTTAGGGTTGCCATCACTAAAATACAAAAATGGCGGCAAATTGAAATCTTGCGTCCTTTTTGGGACACCCAGGCCATTACTTACAAAGAACGCGGAACGTCGAACTCGGAACGCTTGAACGCTTTCTGTCTACGCGGGCTCTTAATATGGCGCCGGTAGTGCAACCCAACCCAATAGGATAGGGATTGATAAACGCTGACAGTCAAATACCGTATTTGCCATCATCATGCCTCACATCCCGCCCTGTTTTAAACGCTTCAAAGCTCAGAATAGCTTTGAGCGTTTAAAACAGGTCGGGATGGGAATCGGGTCCCATTGAACGGAAGACTTAGAAGCGTGCAAATTCATACGAAAGTACCAAATTTTCTAACCCAAACACGATACCCCAACGCATACATACTTACGTCGCCGCAATAAAATAGTACAGTCAATTCCCAGCAACTTTAGTTTCTGTTGCTAGAAATAATAATAGAAATAAATACAGCGAGTTTTAGCGTTTGTAGGTCTTGTATGAAAACCTTAATAATCGCTATATTTTTTCTTCATTATAATTTCAAGCAACAGAAACTAATTTCTGGCCTAATACTCGTATGCCAGATCTCAATGTGTACATATTGTGTTTCTATGGAGAACCGAGCTTCGTACGGAGTTTCATTCTCAGTCCCAATAACCATTTTTTCTTCTCAAATTCACTTCTTGGCAACCTTTAAAAATATAAATCACCGAATCAATGAGTAGAGTAGGTATAGTAAGTCATCGCAATTCATTATCGATATATTCAGGAACAACCCTAAATTTCAAAATAAAGCTAAATTCCACTACAAAATATAAATTATCTTAATCTGTACACTAATTATTTTATTTTATTTATTTATTTTAAAAATTATGTTAACATGACATTACAGATTGGTATCTAATGCGTCATGCAACTAAAATTAAACATTTTCATAAAATAATACTAACACAATACAATAACGAACACAATATAAAAACTCGAGGGCCTGGCATCCATCACCTCACAGAACTTCAAACATTCATTCATTATGCTATGACACATGTGCCTTGTTCTCGACAATGTTCAAATCATCCAATATTTCAATAGAAAAACATTACAAAGCTATAAAACGTCAAACTTTTCTGTTTCTGACTTTATCTTAAGCCACATCATGTTATGCTACACTTAGGCACACTTAGGCATGATCGCAGCATTTAACTTCACATTCCTTTAAAGTCTTGTGCGGTTTTTTATTTTATTAATACTGTTTATTTCATAACATTTCAATTTTTATCCCACTCACTGACAGATCGTGTACTGCTCAATTGACGTATGATTGACGTACCGGGGAACATAATATATGACGATTTTGAGCCTCAGTAGCTTTGGTACAAATAGAACAAACAATACGTCCGGTCCGTAGAATTTCCTTAGTCATTGTTTTGTATTTATTATACGATACGTTCCTACAGATGTGTCAAATGTCAATGTCAAAAATGTTTCACTTTGACATTTGACACTAAAAAATAAAGTTCCATTATAATGGATATTGGTGAACATGCGTGCGCGTCTGCGTATATGTATGTGTGTATATATGTACACACATACATATGCGCGGAGAGTCTATAGTTATTTATAAGTTGTATTTAATAATACAAATGTAACTTATCACCTTATAGTTATTACCTCTTTACTTACCACAGTTGTACTACTTGATACCTCTTAATGGAAGAGCGGTGCCCCTTAGCACAGGTATTACATTTACTTAAAAAGGGGATACCAGCACATTGTAAAATTAGTACTTTTCATATTAAAACGTCACTCACTCATTTAATACAATCATTGATTGACAGTTCGGGTGCCATCGTATTCCGATTGAGATCCGAGTTTTCCCGAAAGAATAGTACATTACTACAGAGGCCGGGACGAAAGGGGTTGCCGGCCGAAGACATATAGACGGCCGAGCAAAGCGAGGTCGGATAGGTCTGAGGCGAGCAACCCCATATTTCCCGCCGAGGTATGTATAGTGCTTTTCTGAAACATGAATGAAATAAACAACAAAAAAAATCTAAGTTTTATTTTTAATACGCATAGTGGCAGAATTTCATGATGCCTGTGCCACACATTTATGTGGAATGGAAATTAAAAAAGAGGACTTTGCTGGCCTAGGCCTGCAAGATTTGTATGAAATTCCATTAACGATCTCTTGTCCTAGCCGCACCTGAAACGTCATACTTCGCAGCCTAATATAAGGAACGTAACATCAATATTTCATTGCATGTTTAAGAAAAATCATTTTGCACTACATCTGTATTTTATGTTTAGTTTTAAGTTACTCATGTTGTTACGCCTTAATAGGGTTCATACTTTGTAAACACGATGGTTGCGACGAATAAATCATTATGATTATTATGTAACCGCTGTTTTTTATCAGGTGTACCTGCTGGTGGCGTTTATAATGATATTGGGTGTGGCAACCCTGGGACTCTTCAAGATAAGCCGGTCCTGCAACCACTTCAAAGATGGTAAGCCCCTCACACTTGTGAGAAAAAGAAATTTATATAGAAAAGGAGTTTTCTATATAAAATTGTGATAAACAATTACCGCCCTCGAACGTTCCGGTTGTGGAATGAGCTCCCTGCCGAGGTTTTCCCGAGGGGCTACCATATGAGGTTCTTCAAGAAAGGAGGGTAAGAGTCGGCAACGCTTATGTGACACCCCTAGAGCTGCAGGCGTTCATAGGCTGCGACGACCGCTTACCAGCAGGCTTTACACTAGTTTGCCTCTGACGTAGTATAAAAATACGCGCAACCGACCTTTAACAATTTGAGGATTCGTTGTGTTCACAGCTGGAGACAAATTCTGGACCCCTCACTACTACACAGCGCCTAAGGGCAATAATTAGATACTTACTCGTACATCTAATTTTATTCGATTGTACGGCAAATGAACGTGTGGTAAGTAAAGTCAGCTAACAAATTAGTTTACCACTTTTCGACTTTATTTTTCGGTATTAAGCTTCAAAATGCCTGGTTCCTTCCTTGCCACAAACAAAGAGCAAATCTAGAACAATCTATCATTCCATCATCCCCGTTCGAATCTAGCCCATCAAAAGACTTATAACAAAAGCTTCATGTGGTTTTAGGCTTATTACCTCCGAATTTTTCTAATCAATAGTCGACCCGCATCCACCATGTTTGCTGACGACGAGAAAATAACCGAAAACACATACTCTATCCCAAAGCAGTAAAGACTATTTTAGTATAGCAGAAAGTCGCGTTGTATTGACGTAATACCTGAAAATCTTGCAATATCGGAAAAATAGGGGTATTTGAACGTGATTGGTTTGCTGATAGATCAATGGATGTGATGATATAAATGAAATCAGTCTGAACTCGTCAGTTTTTGAAGAAATTGCTATACAGGTGGTCAATTTGATTATACATTTTACATCGCAATATAGTTTCAAATTGATGCGCGCGCTCATATCTAGAATTTTCGATGGACGCTTCGCGACTCCATAAGCACTTCCTATAACTATACAGTCATAGAGCATTTAGACAGGAGACTCTCACAGCGTATTTTCCCTATAAACAAAATATTTTGCCATTTTTGAGGGGGGAGCACACTTCCAAAACATTATTCCATTACTACGTAGACGTACCCAAATTATAACAATCAACGTACGCTTATTCAAAACACTAAAGTGACCAATAACAGTTGACCTTACTCGCGTTTATACTCGTACTGTTAAGTCCATTATTGGGTTATCGGATGGCGAAATTGACCGAATTTGCTAAGGAGCATATTTCATAGAAATTCTCATATACAGTGGTCCTTATTTCCCGAAATTTGGCTGACATTTAAAGTCAAATTGGCGGCCAGCTGTGATGATCAAGCACGAATGTTTTAAAGTAATCGATGTTCGGTTTACGATTTGAATTAACACTAATCAATATGTACGGACAACCATTTTAATTTCCAGGCTCGTACTTTGTTACATTTAAAATCAATATGAAAGCTGCCAGAGATCTCATATTATTGTCACTGCGACAAGGTCCGAAGTGGCCCAGAAATCAAATTGGTTGACTGGATATGTGCAATGATTTTTCATCTTTATGTTAATTTGGTAAAGTTAAACATATTTGACACAAAGACATTTCGAGACCGACGTATAATCGATTAATGAATTAGATTTGTACCCATACCTTTGGCAGCGGCTATTACTTAAATGGCGTCTCCTGTGTTAAATGCTCTTAAGTATACATCACATAGTATATAGAGTTATTAGCAGACCCGTTCCTCTTGCTATGGATGCCTGAAACTCCAGGGGTGTCAAATGCACGTGGCCGACACTTTAAAAATCTGCACACTCCTTTATTGAAGAACCTAATAATGATTTCACCCAGTCTCTTTAAGCGTGAAAAGATAACAGACAGAATTACGTTCCCATTTATAATATTAATATGTTTACATCACACCTTGCCAAAAAGCGGGTTTTTCCGTACACTGCGCGTCTGGAAAAACCCACTTTTTGGCCAAGCGGTGACGTAAAATTGTGTACAAAACACGGGTCGTAAAACAGAAAGCCCTCTCGCATATTTATGACCCTGGCCTGCGGCTCGGGCCTCAAACACCTGCGATATCGGCCTTTCTTTGTTTTACAACCCTTGTATCGTAAATAGCTATTTTTTCCAGCTCCCAAGATAAAGGACGAGCAACACCGGCTTGCGAACCTGGCCTGCGTCAGCGGACTGCTCACCTTCTTTGGAGCAGGTGAATGAACACACATTTTTTTATGACAGACTGACCAGCGATTGGCCTAAGTCTCACCTGATATATGTGAATATACAGCTACTAATAATACTTATAATAATAATATCATAGAGTGGGTGCGGCGCAGGGCGGGGCGGAGGCAGTTTTGCATTTTTGTTCTCTTTTTTTATGACATAGGAGGCAAACGAGCAGACGAATCACCTGATGGTAAGCGATTAGCGCCGCCCATGGACACCTGCAACACCAGAGGGGTTGTAAGTGCGTTGCCGGCCTTTAAGATGGGAGTAAGTCATCCGCTAACCGTGTCAAAACTGAACCTGTTGAAGGACTCCAATGTAGTCCGAAACATGTCGCAGTGAGTTTATAAGTGAGTTTCTACCGTATTGCTTTGTTTAGGTGTTAATATGTCTCACGTTAGTATAACATTTGTCTATTGCCATAGACCAAGATACAGTCGACACAACAGAGTAGAAATTAAAAAGTGGCAACACTGTCGTGTCATCCCTTTCATATCAATCTAGGAAAAAAGGGACGATACTACACTTTAAATTCTACTCTTTTGTGTCGCACTGTATAGATTCTTATCCTGGTCTACCAATCGAATCAAAAGAGGTTATGCCAAGATTAGTCTATAATTTTGGCGTTCAACCTCATGTTAGATAAATATATCTCTGTTAGGTCGAAATGACTTGTTCTTTTGCGCAATTTTACGTACTCGCGAACTAAATACTTATTTCCTCTCCTGTTATTGATTGATGAGTCATTCATACAATATCACTGGCAGTAATGCTCACCTGCCAGATACAAATTATCTGTCAGATGAGATACCTACAACTGATTGCAACTGCACTCCGATTGATCAAATACCACTATTCGGATATATTTTTCGAATGTATTCTAGAATCATAAATCATAATTATGGATACTGAGTTACGGACTATAGTCCGTATCTATAATTCTTTGCACTCAGTATTTATAAATAGTGAGTTTGATTTTAACAATCACCGCTTACTACAGGTAAACTACTTCCGATACGTTTTTGCATTTGCAGTTATGACCTCTGTAGCCAGCATCACACATACGTTGAGGTGTGTCTGTATACGTCAGCGTGTACGCGTGTCTCTGTAAGTATACAATCACTACTACAGATGCAAAAACGTCTTGACAGTAATTTACCCGTACTCTAATATTCATATTCATTTATTCATAAAAAAATTACATGTCAGAAAATTACTATAGTTAAATATTAGGAATTAAAATATCTTGATATCATGGTGAAATTAAAATTAAAATGTCTGAAATACAATTCCAATTACATGCTACGAAAATAATTAAAATACATATTATTATATTCGTCAATATCGTATAAAGCATTCGCCGTAAGTCATTGTTTATGTATTGAGAAATGTCACGTCATTTTCAATATTTTTAACACATTTTTTTGAGGCGGGGTGTGTGAAATGATTCGTACAGCACTTTTTTACAGTATGAACACACTTCGCCATACGTCCCGTAATAGTAGACGGTTTGGTGAAACCGTGGGCGAAATTCGAGCTCCACGTACGGAATAAGTCCTCACAGCTGATATCGGGAGCACATTATACTAATTGCGACTCAAATGAACGATTCGATTGATGCACATGACGGATGACTCACTGTAATTGATGACGTCATCACTCTGCCAAATGCACCGGTTTGCGATGACTCTGACTAATATAACTGTAATCTATAAATAACTATGATACTTACATATGATTTTAAGTTAATTAAATATGGATTACCGATATTGGAAATACCTATGTTCCTCAAATTGCATTTTTTTGATATTTTATTTAAAATTATATTTTGATGATCATGATCCTGTACACGTCCCACCGTTGGGCAATGGATGAGGATGAGGTGGAAGATAGTAATATTTGATTCTGAAAAACAGAGTTCTTAAAAGTAAATACCGGTTGTAAGCGGCGAATATTTTTGTAAAGGCCCATTTACATGGTGCAAGAACTTGCATGTGATTTTCATTACAGTACAGGGTTTGATAGTACTCGTCTTACCTCGGTATTAGCCCTCAGCACCGCAATGAAAATTCCATGGCAATTTACACTAAATATACTCTGAATATTATATGTAATAAGTATGAGCTACTTAATGCAAGATTAGAATCACACGACTGCTCCTAATTATACCCATTGTTGCAGTGGTATACTTCTTCTCGTTTGTGGTGGTATTCAGTTTCTACCACTTCAGATACGTGCGCCGCGCCATCTTTCTGCACGAGGCCGAGTGCGAGTAGGTCGAAGCAGTGGCGTAGCTAGTCCTAGGGTGCCCCACCCCGGGTGATACCCATCAACGGAGGACCCTCCACTACGATTCGTAACTCCAGCGATAGTCGCAGCTACCAGTAGCGGAAACTCCCCCAAACGGGGTCAATGACCAAACCAACCTGGCTCTGCCACTGCATGCTACCTATGCCACGGGACCGAAGCTGAGGGCGTACCGCGAACTTCGAAAATCGAACTTCGCATCTTACCGTCCCTTTCTGTCATATAGTGTATAACACGAGAGTGAAAGGGACGCTACGACACGAAGTTCGATTTTCGAAGTTCGCGGTACGCCTTCAGAGATCCTGAAGGTTGCGATTTTTGATAAAACTTTTGAGACATTAGACTGTATGCGAATTATATATTTGATTTGTACTATTTGTTTTATTCTTGTCATCATGCTTTAAGAGCAGTGGTCCCTAGTTACCACCACCACCACCATATCAGCCGAAGGACGTCCACTGCTGGACATAGGCCTCCCCCAATTTTATGGGCGTTAAGTGCCATAATCGCCACACTTGCGCGTGCCCTAGCTACCACTTTGAAAAAATAAAAATCGAATACATTATTCCGTAAGAAAAGAATCAAGGACAACTCCTTTAGAATAACCTTATTTGGCCTCTTTTGGGGAATCACCATCAAGTTTGCAACCACGGTACAGCATACTACAAAAAAAAACACTTTTGGCCCTTCAAATACCATAAGTGCAATTCAATAAGGTGAAAAGTTATACATACTCTTACATCTCTGTAGCCGACTGTACCTAGGTTGAATGGCCAAAGCCAAAGCGAGCAGCGAGTTCTCACATCTATAAAGGGAAACGCACTTGCACTTACGCGCACTTGCGTTCGTGGCCCAGCGGCGCCCGCGTACCGGGTGCGGTATGCGAGGTTAAGCAACGTGGAACGAGTCAGTTCTTGGATGGGTGACCGCTTTGAGTGGTTACTAATTGAGCGCTCCCGTGATTTGGAAGGCACGTTAAGCCGTTGATCCCGGTTGCACTCGGTAAGCCAGGTTAGAAGCCTTCGGGCGGCTTGAGAACTTCTAACAGTCAAGTTGCCCACTCACTTAACAAGGGGGGTCGCAGTTGCAGTGCGTCCGTAGGGAGTACCCACCGTTACCCTACACGTGACCCCTGGGTGGTGCTAAAAGTACAACAAAACTGGCAACCGTACTTGTCTTCTCGAAGACCTCACGATTCGAAAATAAATGCCATACGATTTTTTTCACGCACTTGCAACTCCTTTTGAGTCTGTGATGCTACGGTGTATGCTTACTATCAGGCAGGCCGTATTGGCATACGTCCTAATTATATGCCACCGTATATACAGGGTGTGGCCTGTAATAGGAGCAAAAAATTAAACGGTACACTATTGAGCTCTCCAGCAATTATTTCCAAATGGTTTTAATTTAAAAAAAAATTTTTTTTTTAGATTTTTTTTTCACAAAAGTAACTTATATGTGATATTTTACTCTACGGGAGTGATATTAATAACTACTTATATTTATTCAAAAAACACAAAAAAAATATTAAAAAAAATGAAAGAATCCCAAAAATATCCTCTTAAACCAAAATTGCGACAACGAGAATGAGTCATAACTTGAAGCAACCTGAAAATCAGCATTGACTGCCGCGCTATAATCTCGGGGTGCCAAGATCCATTACTTGGAGGTCATAACTTTAGATCAAAATTTCTCCCAATTGAAAAAAGATAAAAAAATTTGGACATAAGAGGTTACTGCAGATGCTCTAAGGAAGCGTCCTTTAAATTTATTGCTCCTATTACAGGCCACACCCTGTATAGCATTGGGGGAGGCCTATGTCCAGCAGTGGACGTCCTTCGCCTGATATGGTCGTGGTGGTGGATGACGATGCTTAGTCTCTGCGCGAAGTATTATTAGAGGAAAAACTATGTAGCCACACATTTTGAATTCATAGCATTGTGGGAGGCCTATGTCCAGCAGTGGACGTGCTTCGGCTGATATGGTCGTGGTGGTGGATGGCGATGCTTAGCCTCTGCGCGAAGTATTATTAGAGGAAGAACTATGTAGCCACACATTTTGAATTCATAGCATTGTGGGAGGCCTATGTCCAGCAGTGGACGTGCTTCGGCTGATATGGTCGTGGTGGTGGATGACGATGCTTAGCCTCTGCGCGAAGTATTATTAGAGGAAGAAGTATGTAGCCACACATTTTGAATTCATAGCATTGTGGGAGGCCTATGTCCAGCAGTGGACGTGCTTCGGCTGATATGGTCGTGGTGGTGGATGACGATGCTTAGCCTCTGCGCGAAGTATTATTAGAGGAAGAAGTATGTAGCCACACATTTTGAATTCATAGCATTGTGGGAGGCCTATGTCCAGCAGTGGACGTCCTTCGGCTGATATGGTCGTGGTGGTGGATGACGAAGATTATCCTCTGCGCGAAGTATTATTAGAGGAAGGACTATGTAGCCTCACATTTGAATTATATTTTAAACGGAGTTACTGCTGTTATCCTAAGCACGGCAGTGCGGTTTGGCGGTGTGTGTCATCATCCTCGTTAATTAAACGATCATTTGTACACTCACTTGTTTTTGGCAAATCTCTGTTTGCCGGGCGTCACCCTAATTACAATGGAATAGAGTTCAAATTCAAAACAAGCGTGTTATACTTTGTTCCACGTAGCTATGGTGTAAAGTACGTTGACCCCGACGCGTGTTAACGGGTGTAATGCTGTAATATGTCACGCGGTCGCAGCTGGTGAGAAAAACGCCACCCTCGAATGTAAGACGATTGAATACTACAAAAGATAATTTTTACAGTAGGTAGGCTCACTCGTACCCAGTATAACACGCTTTCCTAACGTCCCAACATATGTGGACGATTGGAAATGACGAATAATATAAAAGCAAGTAAATTTTTAACAAAAAAACACCGACTCCGAACTTTGCCAGACCCCATCCTCCTGCTATATAATTTGAAGAGTTCCCTCGATTTTTCCAAGATCCCGTCATCAGATCAAGACTTGGTGACAATGGGACCAACTAGAAAACACACCCTTTCAAACAAAAAAAATATTTTTTGAAATCGGTCCACTAGTCTCCGAGCAATCGGTCAACATACAAAAAATAAAATAAAAATATATTCCGACGAATTGAGAACCTCCTCCTTTATTGAAGTCGGTTAAAAACTTTATTAAGACGCGGTTCCAAAGTTTCTAGTCGTAACTATTCAATGTTATCATAATCCCAAGTATTGACGTAGGCCCTAGTTCTTATGACACGACTGGCCTTGTCTTCATCTGATTTTCAAAGCCAAGGTATGGGAGCCAAGTGACAGTAGGCGGAGAAACTAGACCTCATTGGGATTAGGCTTGTCAAGTGAGTGCAGGGCAACTTGAATGTTAGAAGTTCTCAAGCCGCCTGAAGGGCCGCCTGTCATAGACAGCAGCCGGGATCATCGACTTCCAAAGCAAGGGAGCGTTCAGTTAGTAACACCTTTAAGCGGTCAACCATCCAAGAGTTGACCACGACCGATTTTTTTTAACCTCGCATACCACACGCGCGCGCCACTGGGCCACGAGCGCTCCAACTATTGACTGTTATATTTCAATTTATTAATAAAAAAATATATAGATTTCATACAATATGGTCACCATACACCGCGCGACTTATTGTTATCCCTCAATTCAGCATGTGTTAAATGTGATAGGGTGGGTGACCAGGATAAAAGTATTCACTTATTACATTCTTCAATAATATTATAGCGATAGTTTTTGGAGTCTGTAAAAGTGATTTCTGATTACGTCTCCGATTTTATACACACTCTGTGTGATATAACCCAGACTATTATAATACTAGATGAAAGCCCGGCTTCGCTCGGGTGAAATAAATAAACAAAACATTTATTCGTGACAGTTATGCAAACGACGAAAGAAATAGTGTACAAAAATGTATAAAATAAAAACATTACAACAACGGATTATGATGAAACTTCGAATCGTATAGAAATATAGTCTGTAGTCTGGATTGGGAATAAAAGTATGGAATGGAATTATATGGAATTGGGAGTAAAAGATTACGCAAACGACGTCACGGGCAAAGGCTAGTATCTTTGCAAGTTAATCCTAAGCATTTTTATAAGGGTAGTATTTAAAGGCACATAAAAAATTTGACACCGTAATCAGTACTGATTTGTATAGCTAAAATACTAATCGTTCATTAAAATTCAATTCAGATGTGCATTGTTAAATATTGATGTGCCAGTCAGTATTTTTGGTGCGAAGTCAGAGCTGCTAACGCGAAAAACAAATTAAGTTCGTGTATCTCCCTCTCTGTCGCACTTGCAAATTCGAGCGACACAGAGGGAAATACACGATGTTCGTTCGTTTTCGTTTCGCGATAGCAGCTCTCTATTCTCCGCCAAATTCTATTCAGTGGGGCCCCTTAAACTCAATATTATCGCGATTTTTAAAATTGTATGGGGTCTGTTAAACGCTTAATACTGTCACAATACTGGTGTGTTAATATTGTCAATATTCATTGCACGTGATACGGATCGTGATATGAGTATATCGCGTGATAATAATAACCATGTAACAGGCCCCTATGGATGTTGCTTCAATATTCAGTGTTTCACGTGATAATAATAACAATTGGTAATATTTTCTCCAATTAATGGAAGCTATTTAACAACTTGTTCCGTTTTGCCAAAGGTATTTCACATTCCGATACGCGCACCATCCAGGAATAGGAGCCGTCAGACCAGAGGGCCTACCACGATCTGAAAACGAAGTATTGCCCTCTCCGCGCTCGAATATGCAAGTGCGACAGAGAGGCATATATATTTAGTTTTCGGTTGGTAGCACCTTAGTCCGAGCGTGGCGGACGGTCGAAGAAAGTCAAAGAACATTCCGTGTGTTGTCTGTCACACATATAATTTTTTAGCTTCCCATCGACCTATGAACTTGAAATTAAGTGATAATGTTTATTATGAAGTATATTTTACCAAAAATATCAATATATTGATAAATCACATTTGTTTTTTAGTTGTACGGGACCCTCAGTGTGCGACTCCGACGCACTTGGCTGGTTTTTATTACATTTTGAATTTTATTTCTCTTATAGTTAAATACCCTATTCGTTTTAAAGTTGACGCCTGAGGGCCTACCCCGAACCAAAAACGAACTATCTTCCTCTCTGTCGTTCGAATATACATGTGCGAGAGAGGCAGATACTTCGTTTTCGGTTCGCAGTAGCGCCTCTAACGTCCGAGCGCGGCGAACGGCATGAGCTGAGGGTCTACTCCGAAATTCAAAATCCTAACTTCGTATGGTGCCGTCCCTTTCACTCTCCTGTCATAGACTATATGAGTGAAAGGGACGGCACCATACGAAGTTCGGATTTCGAATTTCGGAGTAGTCCCCCAGTACCACTAAGTTATAAGATAGAGCGAGATAGGGATAGAATTTTGCTAGACGTTTAAAAGCCATAAGTCACCTAGTAGTTTGTCACAAACAAAATAGAGACGCAGCTTTAAGATGGCGGACAGACTCAGCAAACATTCAAGTGGTGTCCTTTACACGATTAAAATTATCACAGTTTTCAAATTTGTATGGATTCTGCTTTAATATTCACGTGATACTTATCGTGATATGAATCCATGTAACAGGCCCCATACATTCGCTTTGAAGGCGGTTGTTGTGACAATCAGTCTAGCTAGCACGATAGATTATACCGTTACGTTTTATGTGACGTTTTAATACATTTCGCCCATATAACGTGACGGTATAAGTTATCGTGCTAGCTAGGCTGATAGGTGTATAGAACGCTTGAAAACTACAAAAACAAAACGCTGCAGACGCGGCTAGCCGAATCCACACAATGGGCGATGATGGCCCATCACCCAGAACGCAGCCCAGCAACCTGGCCAACATACCGGACGCAAAAATAGTTCACGATTTTCGAACGTAGCCGACACTGTCAACCAACAAATTTAATATAGCAATATAGTCTGTGGGCAATATGGCCGACGTTTTGTCATCAAATTAACACTTTTAAATGCAAAATACGCGACAATCCGAATTTTGCGGATACATATGTTCAACTCAAAAATCGTTATTTTTATACGTTCTTCAATTTGAGACAGGTCTCGTTCGGGTCTACCGTACCCCTGCACGAAATTATTAATATAGATAAGAGGTTCAATTTCGAAACAAACTACACTGATGCACCAATGACATAGTTATTGAGATCGAAATAAAATTCGTATTGGCTAATGCATCCGCATTCTCACGAGAGAAATACATTGTATAAATTCTTGTCTCATAATACTAAACAGCCTCCCTAAAACGGGAAATCCTTTCTCGACATTTTGTAGTAAGTAGTGGATAATTACAGTGGGTATCCCACTGTAGAACTGTCTCTATTTCAACACTTCATGGTCATATATCACAATATCCACCGATAGAGATTAGTGGCGGGGTCAACGTACTCTATCCTTATAAGCCGAGACCTTATCGACTTTCCTTCATTGGCTTTATTTGAAAAACCGTTATTGTGGATTAAACCGGATTTTAACTGTATCCGGGAATTCGAGCAATAACTGTTCGCATTTAACTCTTAATGCGAATTGGTTTTTTCTTTACCTACCCAAACAATGTTTTTCCAGTTTGCAAATGTTCCGTGACTAGTTAAAGTTAATCCGTTTACGTACACAACGTCTATACAGGGTGTAATCGTTAAGTGTAGCCAGGCGATTATTCCGTGCTTAAATATAACAGATATTAGAAAACTTCAATCTGATATCGAAAGTGCGTTACCTAATGACTAAAGTTACATTAATAAATTTTTTTAATAAAAGTAGTAATATTAAGTTTAAAGAACCTTATTCTCGTGACATCAGAGATTATTAGAAAAATTACTGACACTAAACAAACGCATTTCATTTTAAATTTATTTTGATGACAAAAATATGAAATAACAAAAAATCATCGTTATCCTACTTTTTTTGACGGATAGTATGGAGAGTTGACAGGTGGGTAGGGTGACCAAGTTGTATGAAAAAGTATTATTTCCCATTAAAATTTGAAAGAAGAAACGTGAATTATTTCAGTTATAAACCGTCATACCGACTGTGATGTTATGTTGTCTACTTTGAATTCTTGACCATGTTTTTTTTTTGTTTTGTAAAAAGTCTTTATTTATCATAAACAAGTAATACAATGTAAGTACAACAGTATATATACATTTACATAGCTTATAAAGTTACTTTATACAGGCTTGTTTACGCCTTTAAAAGCTGGTTGCATAAAATATATATATTTGGTTGACTTGACCATGTAAAATCATTCCGGATCACGTCCCAAAAATCACACTGTAAAATGTCGGTTTTGAAGACAATTATTTCTATACATAATAATAAATATGCTTTATTGCACCACAAAGAAGAAAAATGTTACACAAATTTGACACAATTCATAATCTTTCAGATAATGTTTGGGTGGCATAAAAGGTTGACCAAAAACACACATTTACATATTTATTGCCAGCGCGCGATGGAGCGCGACATATTGGCTGTCAAGCTAAGGTGCCGTACCTACCGAAATGCCGCTGCGTTCAGAAAGTCAATAGAAGTTTAGTGTTCTTTCCGTAAATATTTTTATTGGTTTTACTCTCTTTTTAGGGTTCCGTACCTAAAAAGGAAACCGCGTCCGTCCGTCCATCTGTCCGTCTGTCACACGCACAACCAAATTGTTCTGAAACTATTATAGACGGATTGATATACTGATTAATATAGTGATTTGGTGACACAAGACGAAAGTGTCTTAAATGAATTTTAAAGATGGGGTCCTCTTGGTGAAATAGAACAATTTTCGGCTGGGAGAACTGATTTTGATGATTCTTCTTTTATTTGGAAGCGAAAGTTCTGACGTAACAAACATGAAAAAAATACAGTCAAATTTAGAACCTCCTCCTTTTTTGAAGTCGGTTAAAAATAGGCGAAATTTGACCATACTCGCCGCCTTATCTCGGAAACTAAAATTTCGAAAAAAATGTTATAAATGGTTCTTTACCGATAAATTACAGTAAAACCTATAAGAAGTTTATATCTTAGACTTCATTTCTCTGTAATAAATATTTTGTACCACTACCTATATACCAGATCTTCTCACTGGTCTCACAATGAGGGTATTAGATATTATACTATTCGTACCAGTACCAGCTAATGTTAAAATAAAAATCATTCTGAATGTATTAAAAAAAGTTAGTTAAAACAACATGACGGTGTCGGTGATATTGATATATACCGGCCGTTACTGTATTTTTGACTGCCTGTTATTTCCACCCAATTACTGCATGTGATCATCAGCAACTCCTTTTCAGGTTCATGCCCGGAATCTATATATATATTACGCGAAGCCGATCTTTATAATGCCCATCAGATCTACAGTTATGGACCGATTATGATAAATTATATACCATAGGATTCGTCCCATCCTGCAGATGTGCAATAAGGTCTTAGTTTTTTTTTATTTTTGTCCTGGAAAATTAATAAAATTATATTTACGAAAAATCCTGGATGCCCCGACAAATATATGCCTCAAAATAGTGTTCGATGACGCCGCAATATATATTACGCGAAGCCGATCTTTATAATGCCCATCAGATCTACAGTTATGGACCGATTATGATAAATTATATACCATAGGATACGTCCCATCCTGCAGATGTGCAATAAGGTCTTAGTTTTTTTTTTTTGTCCTGGAAAATTAATAAAATTATATTTACGAAAAATCCTGGATGCCCCGACAAATATAAGCCTCAAAATAGTGTTCGATGACGCCGCATACGAGCGAGGGGTCAGCTTACCTTGGTACAATTGTACGAGGTGTCAAAATTTAGCTTGGTTAACACGGGACCTCCACGTGACTTGGGAACTGGCTATGGTATGATTCTGGATGACATAAAATTAAATATGAACTAAAATGTTCCTGTAAGAAATATCTGGTACAGCATTACGATATAAAACTTTTGAGTCGAGAAATACTCAATATTATTAACAATAAACGAAAGTAAAATCACTAATTTGTTTACAAGAGAATACATAATATTCGGTCTAAGTATTTACAGTTTACATAAATGACAGACGTATTGTGTCAACTTTTTTTTTATTGTGCTTTAATTATGTCAATATTAAATTGTCGTGGTTTATACTTCAAAGAAGTTGATATACAAAACAATGACGTTTCAAATATACGTTCCGTATATCTTTACTGATATTGATATCTGCCAAAACAATGATAAACCAAATTAAACTTTACTTTGTGAGTTACAGAACTGTTTCTGAGTTAATCATAGATAAGCTGCAAAACATTTTGAAAGAGAAGAGGCTAGCTTTGTCTAAGTGTGTCTCTCTTCCACCTATTGCCATACCAGTAGGGTGATCATAAGCAAAGAAGTTCAATCAGTATACGTTACTTATTGGTGGATTCAGATCAAACCCACGAGAAAACAATGTTGCACTAATTAACCTTTACGACGCCAATAACGTATTCGACGTATATGCGCACCATTGATTCGACAAAACGACGAATATATCCATCATGGTGACGGCGTCCAATGCGATATCAACCTAGATGTATTTCTATTGATAGTGCGCTTAAAAGGTTAAATACTTTAACAAAATTAAGACGTCGGAAAAATAATTAATACCTTTAATTGTCGACAACATGGGAGTTATAACGTACGTTGTCAAAATCACCTTCGTTCTTTAGTTGACGTGTAAGTGTCACTGCCGTTCATAAAGTATAGCGTTCAAGGGGTTAATTTATGTATGACGTGGACATGATAATGAGCCAAATAAAAAAGTGGAACTATGACAAAGACTACAAATGATGTATCTCTCTCTGTCGCTCTTATTCCATTTAGTACATGACCTCGGTAGTGGTATTATTATTTGAAAATTTCTCAGGGGTACTCTAAGGGAGGGTAGGATAGGAGTCATACCACAGAACATTCTTAATTGCGGAACTATGACAAAGACAACAAATGATATATCCCTCACAGTCGCTCTTATTCAATTTAGTAAGTATATGATATGATCATATCGCTCGCTAACGGTATTATTATTAGACGTCTTCTCTGGGGTACTCTGAGTTTGCGTACCTTATTAGAGCCTTATTTAGACAAGATACGCCATCAGCGCACATTACCGAACAAAATATTTTGTAAATTGGGGGAGGTAACACACACATAAAAAACCACACATACAAAATATTTTCCTATTACTACGCACCATTACACTGAAACAATCAACGCATACACATTCAGAACACTAAAATTATCTGATTATTATCAGATGGCCAAATTGACTGAAGTTGCTAAGATGCATATTTTTCATAGAAATTCTCATAGTTAGTAGGTAGATCTTATTTCTTGAAATAAGACTGACATTTACTGTAAATTTGACGACTAGCCGTGATGATCAAGCACGAATGTTTTTAAATCGACTTTGTAATCGACCTTCCGAATACGCATATTCTATCCCGTGGCTTCGCTTGCATTCTTCGTAGTACGTCGACGCGGCAAAGCCGCGCGGGTAACTAGTCTATCTATATATATATTACGCGAAGCCGATCCTTACAACGCCCATCAGATCTACAGTTATGGACCGATTTTGATAATTTATATACCATAGGATTCGTCCCATGCTGCAGATTTGCAATAAGGTCTTAGTTTTTTGATTTTTATCCTGGATTTTTTTTTAAATTGATATTTACGAAAAATCCTGGATGCCCCGACAAATATAAGCCTCAAAATCGTGTTCGATGACGCCGCATACAAGCGACGGGTCAGCTTACCTTGGTAGAATTGTACGAGGTGTCAAAATTTAGCTTGGTTAACACGTGACTTGGGAACTGGCTATTGTATGATTCCGGATGACATAAAATCAAATATGAATTAAAATGTTCCTGTAAGAAATATCTGGTACAGCATTACAAAATAAAATCTTTTGACTCGAGAAATACTCAATATTATTAACTATAAACGAAAGTAAAATTACTAATTTGTTTACAAGACAATACATAATATTCGGTGTATTCGGTCTAAGTATTTACAGTTTACATGAATGCCAGACGTTTTGTGTCAACATTTAACTTATTTTTTTATTGTGGCCCTTTACACGATTTTTATTTTCACAATACTGAGGTGTCATTATTATTGCGGTCTATAAAGACAATACAAATTTTAGTGATCCGTTAATTTCATGGGGCCTTTTACACGGTGATTATTATCCCGTGACACACTCATATCACCATACGATTTACGTGAATATTGATGCATATTGAACCAAATCACGAACTATTTGGAAAAACGCGATAATATTGACATCTCAGTTTTGTGAGTTTTGTCATTATATTAATCGTGTAAAGGGCCCCATTCATTTCCCAACTTAAGACCCTGTTCACATTATCCGATTTGATGAAGGTTTCGGCTCCGACAAATGTATGGAAATGTGACCAATATCGTGTCGTGCAATGTGAACAGTGACCAGTTTTCGTAATTAATAATACTAACAGATCCGCAGTGTTAAGCAAGACGATTTTTCTTATAGTTGTCTCTTTGGATCCTTATGGTTAAGCAAGATGAATTAGACCGGGACAGATAGAACGATCATTTTCGGCTGCTGACGAATTGTCTCCACTTAAAAGCAAACCATAATTTCAAATCCCATATAATGCAAAACGTCACAAACGTCAGTTCAGTACAATTTGCATATAAACAAATATATTTGAAAGCAGATGCACTGACAGGTGAACACCTGTCAGATATCACTTATCTGTCTTTCTCAAACTTACTGATTTGTGCATTAGAGAGAAGAGATCAGATGTTCAGAAATTGTTCAACTTAAATGAGCGGATTTGATATCTGTGGCAGTTTTCTATACATATGATAAGCTAGCCTTTTTACTTCCACTTTTTGTCTGTTTGTCATTTTGCCGTGTTTTATCTACAATAAAGCCATACATACATACATACATAACCGTGTCGGCTCCAACGCCGATATCGGATCGGATAATGTGAACAGGGCCTGTTCAGTTCTGTCGAATAAAGCAGAAAATAAATGTAATGTTTACATAAATGACATACGTATTGTGTCACTTTTTTTATTGTGCTCTATTATGTCAATATTATATTGTCATGGTTTAAACAAAGAAGTTGGTATACAAACCAATGACGCTTCAAATATACGTTCCGTATATCTTGACTGATATTGATACCTGCCAAAACAATAACAAACCAAATTAAACTTTACGTTGTGAGTTACAGAACCGTTTCTGAGTTAATCATAGATAAGCTGCAAAACATTTTGAAAGAGAAGAGATTCGCTGTGTCTAAGTGTGTCTCTCTTCCACCTATTGCCATACCAGTAGGGTGATCAAGAGATCATAAGCAAAGAAGTTCTCATTGGAGTAGACGTTACTTATTGGTGGATTTAGATCAAACGAACGAGAAAACAATGTTGCACTAATTAACCTTTACGACGCCAACAACGCATTTGAAGTATTTGCGCACCATCGATTCAATACAACGACAAATATATCCGTCATGGCGACGGCATCCAATGCGATATTAACCTACATGCATTTTTATAGATAATGCGCTTAAAAGGTTAAAAATATAATTACAACCTTTAATTGCCGAGAACCTAGGTGTTATGATATATGAAAATTACCTTCGTACTTTAGACTATGTACTATTACTTATTCTGTGATACTATGGTTTATATTCTATCTCTTATGAAAAATGAGTTGGCGTGTAAGTGTCACTGTGGTTCATAAAGTAAGGCGTTCAAAAGGTTAATTTGCTAATTTTTTTTTCAATGTTTGTCTGAGGATGTCAAACCCTACAAAGTTGAACCCTACAGAAATGCATGTAGGTTGATATCTCATTAGCCCATCATGGCCCACGTACAAGGCCCAGTTATGCGGTGGATCGGGGTGCAAATATGTTTTTTTTATGATTGACTGTGACACAAATGTTTTTAAATCAACTTTGTAATCGAGAGCGAAGCCACGGGATAGAATATAGATAGGCTATATTCTATCCCGCGGCTTCTCTTGCATTCTTCGTAGTACATCGACGCGGCGGAGCCGCGCGGGTAACTAGTTATATTAATAACACAATTCAGCTAAAGTTAGATTCGGTTTTCAAGTTTCTACCTGTGCTTGACAGCTTTCTGACAGCTACCTCTAAACCCTTACTGAACAAATACCATGTCAACGTTCACACGATTTTAAGCTGTAATTATATTGTTATTAGTACTATAATGGCGTTTAAAATGAAGTGGACTTAGGTCATTGTTGTTCTGTGCTGAAGAAATTGTTGGAAGGTCTGATTTCTCGTTTATACTTCAGAATTCTTACAAATTAGTTTTTTCCTAATTATAATATCACGAAGTTTGTTCTCAACAAATGAGCCGGAATATTTACGTAGTCAGTGCGTAACTGAATTTCTTGACAGACTGAATATTTTTTTTAAACTGTGCTAAGCCCACGCTTAGCGTTACATTAACTTCACTGGAATCTGATCCCACTTGGGCTCAGTTTTAGACTTTTAGGTATATTGTTGATAATAAAAGTGACCCTCACCCCCAAAAATTAGAGGATAGTTTTGCGTTAAGCTTATTTGAATAAATCAGACTAAATATTAAAATACGTTCGTTTCGACATTGAGTTGCTATGGCCAGCTTCTATCTTATTCATGAGATCAGCACGGTGGTACAATAAGGCCTGAATCACACTGGCGCGGCCTGCGCCCGCGGCCAATTGTTTTGTCTGCTAATGACAAGATTACTATTGACCGCCGCTTCCAGGCCGCGCCAGTCCGTGAGAGGCTAAATATTGCACTGTCACCGAACTCCGAACTCACAAATTTCAGCTCAACCTGTTGAGGATAACTAACTAATTTTAAAGTCAGTTGCAAGGTCCCGGGACCCGGGTATGTCCTAAAACCGACCAAGACCACCGGGGGATGGGCAGCAGCATCCCTGCGAGGTGCAGATACTGCGATCGCCAAACTTCATGCCAAGCGTGGCGATTATGGCACTTACCACTCATGAAATTGGGGAGGCATATCCAGCAGTGGACGTCCTTCGGCTAATATAGTGGTGGTGGTGGTGTAAGACTTGTCCCATAAATTATATTTAAAAACATTTGAATTGACGTAGTAGTTTCAAATTAGTATCAAAAAGCGACATGACAGAGATTCAAAATCAAGTAGCAGTTTTTTAAAATTCGGACATCTTAAATAATTTAAACTATACCTTCATCTAACAGGTTGTAAAACCGATGGGTTATCGTATCTAGCAGAGAGTTACTTACATCCTCACACCTTAGAACCTAAATGCTCGCGTACGGTACGGTTTCAGAGGAACTTCCTCCCTCGGACGTTCCGGTTGTGGAATGAGCTCCCTGCCGAGGTTTTCCCGAGGAACTACAGTATGGGATTCTTCAAGAAAAGAGTGTATAATTTTTTAAAGGGTCGGTAACGCGCATTTGACACCCTTGGAGTTGCAGGCGTCCATAGGCTGCGGTGAGCGCTTACCATCAGGCGGGCCGTACGCTTGTTTGCCACCCACGTGGTATTAAAAAAACCGGCTTCCCTGGCAACATGCTAAGTATAGAAGAGTATAAAACAGTCAACTGAACGCCCCTCTAAAGTATCAGAGAGTGCGGCGCAGCGTGGTTGCGGGAGGAAGGCGGTTCTGCGATAAAGCGAAGTGATGTAGGGATTGTAGGGTACGTCGCCTCAAAAACCACACGGTACTCGATAGCGCGGCAGAGCGGAGGTGGCGTGTGTCACATATGAAGCAGTAATCGACAGTCGATAGTTTCGGAAAGATCAAAAATGCAAAATCGCCTCCGCCTCGCACCGCGCCGCGCCCGCTCTGTGCGTTTCGAGCTTTAACGTTGACCGATTTGTAATCGTAAGCTGCCGCAACCCACCCTAAGAGGCTATTTTCCAACAATATATTAACGATGCCATTCGAACCAGTTTTTGAAGGGGCCTAAATTGCTAAATTTTTAAAGGGAGAAGTAACTGTTCGTATCCTCCTTAACGTTTTATTGATCTAAGTAAAATTTAATTATTTCAAAATTCAGTTGGATTACATTAGTTGTCATGTCTTTGTTGTGTTTAACGACTCATTGCTATACTGTTTAACTACATCATACATACATACCAGCAGATCATTCTGTGCACACATATCTAGAGTTATGGTCCGGTTCAAATTGATAATCCTTAGCTTAAATGGCTGTATAGGTAATAAATAAAATAAATTAAAAATGCTTGTATGTGACCAACTACGATTAAAGCACAATAAAAGTCACAAATGAGGGTAGCAGATATTATATTGTTCCCGGACACCAAAAACGCTCAATACTGATTGGCAGAAAATTATGATGAAACCAACGCACGAGCTCCATACCAACCTTGTATGAAAAAACAATAAAATTGCTATTTAATCGTGAAATACTGCGATTAAGTACAAAGTTCGTATCGATACAAGTATCGATACAATGGAAGTAGGCAAAACATCAACTTCCTACTTTTATCCACGTAGTTACAGATGAGTAAAGGTAAAATAAAAGGGCCTATTTTCAAAGGAAATACACATCAGCTCTTCTATACAGTGTGGGCGGAATATTGGATATCTCACGTAATTCACCGAATAAACTAATTACCTGGGGTAGGGTAGGTAGATATAATGCGGATGTTTCGTATCCGGTCCGAGAAATATGGCAAGACAGCGAGATATAACAGGAAAAGTATCAATTATGAGAAAACGGAAATATATTTGATGTTTATACATGAAATTTAGTAATTATTGAGATATAAAATTCCAAAAAACGGCATTTTTACCACTGACTGACTGACTGACTAGTAATTAAAAACCTAACCCACTTCCAGGTTACCTAGAAAGCTGAAATTTGGCATGCAGCCTGGTAATTCTGTGTTTACACCAGAAAAAACCAGAAAACAGTGGATTTTTTATTAGTTTTATTATTATTATTATTTATGCTAGTTACCTCAGAACTCCGTCATTTATTAACCGATTTGGAAAATTCATTTTTGTTTAAAACGGTATACTTCAGGGGTAGTCCCATATTTATCAAGTAAGAATCTGATCATAGGGTATTGGAGAAATCGAGGGAACTCTTCAAATATTTGAGGTGCACCTATAGCGATTTGGGTATTTTGTATAGTAACTCGTGCATTCGCCCTTAAAAAAACACCATTTGGCGAATAGTGTAAACTGTACGCTTAAAAAAACTGCAAATCGATGTACAGTTTAGCCGTTTAGTACACGCATACTAGAGGTCAAAACAAAATTTTTGACCCGTAGTTCCTAAAAAAAATTCCCTTAGGGGGGGAGTAATGACACATTTTACTTTTTGTATAGAAAAAAAAATATTTTTTCAGAAACCTATCGTATGTAGTATCATATGAAAGGGCTTTTTAAGGTGATTCTAAAAATATACCACATCATTACATTTCAACAATATTTTTTTAATTAAAACAAAAATAATTTTCGAAAGATACCAAGTTTGGGCTCATCCAGACACGATATGGCTGATTTTTTTAAATACAATATACCACAAATGATACGTGATATCCTCATATCTAACCTCAAAAAAGCAATTTTGAAAATAATGTCATTAAGTATTTTTATTTTATTTTTCAATATTACTAAGTGACACAGTTCTACTTCAATACCTATTTTCGTGACTTATGGAACGGTAGTGCAGATACGGTACATATTAATCATAAAATGATACGTAGTATCCATATATCCAACGGGAAATACCTCTTTAACCCTTTAACTGCGCCTTTTCGTCAGTTGGTATAGTTTGTTTAGTTTTTGGCATAAAATATCAAGGTTGGACTCCTTCAGATACGATATACCCAAGTAATTAGGTTAGATGTCAAGATATGACGTTTCACAAATGATACGTTATATCTTAATATCTAACTCCAAGAAAGCAATTTTGAAAATAATTTCATTTAGTATTTTTATTTTTTATGTGTATAAATTTTTCAATATGTCTTTTATGTGTATAAAAAAAATATGGCTGAAATGTAATGATGTGGTATATTTTTAGAATCGTCTTAAAAATCCCTTTCATATGATACTACACACGATAGGTTTCTGGAATATTTTTTTTTCCATACAAAAAAATGTCTCATTACTCCCCCCCTAAGGGAAATTTTTTTAGGAACTGCGTGTAAAAAAAATTGTTTTGACCTCTAGTATGCGTGTGCCAAACGGCTAAACTGTACATCGATTTGCAGTATTTCTCTGAAATCGGGCTTGTACGGCTACCACTAGAAGTTTGACAAAAAGTAATGATATCCCATTAAAAACATAAATGTGAAAATGGGAGCCAAGTTCAATATTATGAATATGCGATGCTTGGTTGTCGTCTTCACTGACAAAAGAATTGAGCTCTAAATGGGTGCCAAGTTCCGTAGATTCTCTCAAATGGTGCCAAGTCCGGCACTACATTGTTTACAGTAAAACTAATTTACTGCGGCATAATGCATTTTGAGTCTTAACTTGGCAGTTTTCTATGCAGTATGTTATAATACCATAAAAGCTGTTGGATATTTATTATATTTAAGCAAACTGCCAAGTTAAAGCTCAAAATGCATTAAGCCGCAGTAAATTAGTTTTACTGTAAACAATGTAGTGCCGGACTTGGCACCATTGCACACTTTTTACGACTTTGACAGGTATTATCTCACCAACGGTTGACTTGAATGGAAAAATTTCTTAGTAACCTTCATATTATTTTTAAAGACCTATCCATAGATATTCCACACACCTATGTACATTGAAAAAATATTTTTTTATCCCGCGGTCTCATTCTTGGGGTGCTCCCCTAATTTAATTTTTATTCGTAATTTCACATCATTTTTCTGTGTTCAGAGCGCTCGTGGCCCAGCGGCACCCGCCTACCGCGTGCGGTATGCGAGGTTAAGCAATGTGGGCGCAGGTCAGTTCTTGGATGGGTGACCGCTTTGAGTGGTTACTAACTGAGCGCTCTCGTGCTTTGGAAGGCACGTTAAGCCGTTGATCCCGGCTGCTGTCTACGACAGCAGTCGTTAAGCCAAGTTAGAGGCCTTCGGGCGGCTTGAAAACCTCTAACAGTCAAGTTGCCCACTCACTTGACAAAGGGGGGTCGAAGTTGCACCACGTCCGTAGGGAGTACCCACCGTTATACCCTACACGTGACCCCTGGGTGGTGCTAAAAGTGCAACAAAATCTGGCAACCCTACTTGTCTTCTCGAAGATCTCACGGTTCGTCAATAAATGCCATACAATTAAATTAAATTAAATCATTTTTCTGTAGCGGTTCATAGAATACACCTTCCTACCAAGTTTCATAATTGTAGTGCTTATAGTCTCCGAGTAAAACGGCTGTGGCATACGGACGGACGGACGGATGGACAGACATGACGAATATATATGATAAGGGTTCCGTTTTTGCCATTTTGGCTAACGGAACCCTAAAAATTTAAGATCTCAACGTTCACCTATGTTTTAGGTACAAATAAAACACTTTGCCTTTTAACCCGAACTGTGATGTATGTACGTGCTTTTGTGATACATTATATTATTAAGCATTGTGCCAGTTCTGAAAAAGATAACCCTCAGTTCGCTGTTGCGGCCTCTGTTAGCAGTGCCACGCAGTGCCAACGGCGCGTACGGTGGCACATGAAACTCGCCGATCCTTCGGGCCCTGGCTATTCTGAATGCGCTCCTGACAAAGAAGATAAATTAAGTGCGGCACCAACGCCGGGGTACGAGCGCCGCTGCGTCGCATGTGCGACGCGTTCAATAAGTCCCTCGTCTCGGTCGATATTTTTAATACGTCCAGAAGCCAATACAAAAAGCAAATAATTCAAACAATTTCAGAGAGCTGAGAGAGGCTTAAGTAATAAAATAAACAATTATTTTGATACTATATCCTTTTGTGCAACATAGGAATAAAGGTAATATGTAAAATAAGTAGGTGCTTAATGTAAAAGCCAAGTCATCACTTTAGTCATAAAATTTTGAATTGTGCATTCACGCTGTTATCTTGGTAATGTTTTTCTGGATAAGTAATAGTGAGACAATGACAATTATACAGTCATAGAAATGTTTAAAGTTAATATCTAAATAGAATAAGTAACCAATATACTACTTATATATATAATACTTAACCATACATCTCAGTGAGGACTGTTGAGGAGCTAAATGCATGTTTGCTATGCAGTTTATTAATATTAAGTATTATGTACATTTAACTCTGTTTGTTCTCCTAATAAATAAAAATAAATAAAATAAAATAATATACTAACGTAAACTCCTGGTATCTGTGACCTGTGACCTACTATCGTGCCGATGGGCGACTGTGTGTCAAGAACGCTTGAGATTTTGCGAGGCGATGGACAAAAGGCAGAATAGTGTTTTAACTTGTTGATTTCAAGTTTAAGTATCAAAATATTAGGTATAAGGGCCTAAAGGAAAAAAAACCTAAGGATTTTAATTATTAAGTGTGTAGTTTCACAGTGTAGTTAGAAGACTGTAATACTGTGTAAGTAAATAAACAAATAAATAATGTCACAGTAAATTAAATCTGTATTGAGCTCTTAAATTAACTATTATATGAGGTTGCTGATACCATAACATTGTCTCCGAACTTATATAATTAAGAATCTATGCCAAATGTCAGCTCAATCGGTTGAAAATTTTATCCGAACATGCATAAGCACTACATACAAACATTGCAAGAAATAAAAGCTAGTGGTTTACATATATAACTGGTATACCTGGTATCCTCACAGTACCTTGTTTATACATTCTTGTGGTTCTCACTGGTTTCGTTAAACATCTACCTCAGTACGAAACTCATGAAGAAAGGGAGCTTAGACTGGAATCGAGAAGAAAGGATGTACCAAAAAAAACGTATCCCGTCTGCAAATTGTAGGACACGCGGCTGGCTGTCGGGCAGTCCATTTGTTCAACAAGTTGCCGGTTGAATTTAAAACAATTGGTAGTGTCAATGCATTTAAATCTAAACTGAAACAGTTTCTTTTGAAATAATGCTACTATTCTGTATCAGAGCTGGAAGAGAGCAATGCAGGATTTTTACAATACAATACAAATCCTCTTTATTGCACACCTCACACAAATGAATTAGTTACAAACAGAAGAAAAAAAAAGAACAGCAACATGTAAGTAGGTAGAGGTAGACAACAGGCGGTCTTATCGCTAACGAGCGATCTCTTCCAGACAACCTTTGGGTAGCGGGAAAAGAGAAAAATAATATATGCAGTAGGTGGTGCAGAGATTTATATGATTTATGTAAATTAATTTGTAAAATTCATACTTATATACTTTTATATATAAACATACATACACAATCTTACATATATATAATAATATTACATAACAAATAAGAAAAAGAAAGTATATATACATATTTGTAAAGTCTGCCGAACTTTATAGGTAGTTGATATTAAGGGAGAGACAAATAATGTTTTTTAAGTAAGGTTTTGAAAATATCAATAGATTTTGCCCGTCTTATGTCAAGCGGTAGAGAGTTCCACAGTAGAATGGCTTTAAAAGTGAACGAACAGTTGTAAAATTTGGAAGAGGACGATGGCACTGCTAAAAGAAAATTATTTGAAGATCTGAGCGAATTTAAATAGCTGAAACGCTCCTTGAGATAGCGGGGAGTCGCAGGGTTGAAAAGAACATTATACAGAAGAGAGAGAATGTGAGAGTTACGGCGATAACGGATTGGGAGCCACTTGAGTTTAGAACGGAAACTAGAAACATGGTCATATTTGCGTAACCCAAATATGAACCGAATGCAGACATTTTGGAGACGCTCAAGCTTATTAAGTTGCTCCACTGAAAGGTTAAGGTAGGAGATATCAGCATAATCAAGAAGAGGAAGAAGTAACGTTTGAGCAAGCGCAATCTTAGTGGCGATAGGTAGAAAATTACGAAGCCGCCTTAGAGACCCCACTGCAGCAAACACCTTCCTGCTCACTTCACTCACTTGAGGCACCCAAGACAAAGTACAGTCCATAATGATCCCAAGATTTTTTACTGTTTTAGAGTACGCAATTTGAATCCCATCAAAAAATATAGGTGAGAGATTAACAAAATTTATTCTGGAAATCAGTTTGCTGCTGCCAATTATAATGACTTGGGTCTTTGCTGGGTTCACGTTCAGACCGAATCTTTGACTCCACTTCAGAATGCAAGCCAAGTCATCATTTGTTCTCTGAATGGCAGAAGGAAGATCGCCAAGCATGGAATGTGAATAAATCTGAAGATCGTCGGCATAAAGATGATAACGAGAAGAAATGTTGTGCGTAATGGAATTAATGAAAATGGAAAACAAGAGGGGAGATAGCACACCGCCTTGGGGAACGCCGGCCAGCGTATTGCACCAAGAAGAGCGAGGAGTATCCACCTTTATTCTTTGCCGGCGACCAATTAAATAGCTATGAAACCAGTCGATTACTGCAGGAGATATGTTAAGAGAGCGTAAAACAGCGAGCAAAATGTCAAAGTCGACAGTATTGAAGGCATTACTGAAATCAAGTAGAGTTAACACAGTAAGCTTTCTATCATTCATGCCCAACCGAATGTCATCTGTGATCTTGACCAGAGCTGTAGTAGTACTGTGTCCAGAACGGAAACCCGACTGGAACTGGTTTAATAGCTCGTTTTTGTTCAGGAAGGAAGTTAGTTGTTGATGCACCAGTCGTTCCAACACTTTGGATAGGAAAGGAAGAATGGATATGGGACGATAGTCGGAAAAGGAACCGGGATTGGACTTTTTAGGTAAAGGGATAATATCAGCGTCCTTCCACTGAGCAGGATACACACCAGTCGAAATTGAGGAATTTAGTATGCCGGTAATGACAGGGAGTAATAGATCAAGGAGAGGAACTATCATTTTACGACTGATGCAATCAACACCCACAGCATTTGAAGTGATGCTCAGTACGCTCCTCTTAACATCACTGTCAGTGAATTGACAAAAAGAAAAAGGAGAGAAATCAGGAGGTTGGGAAGATGACAGATAGTTAAGAGTATCTACCTTAACAGGGCCGCTAAAAGAAGCAGATGAAGAGAAATGCTGATTAAGCTGATCGAAGTCAGTGTTGATTGGATGAGATGATTGCTGAGATTTCCCAACTCCTAAAGATTTTAAAAATTTCCACACTTTGGCTGGTTCTCCATTTTCAACAGAAGCATGTATGTGGCGCCTCTGGGCATCACGACATATGGTACTGCAACGATTTCGCAGAGACTGATATCTAGCTTTGTTTTTATCCGAGCTATCGTGTTTGTACCTGGACTTAGCCACATTTTTCTTTTCAATCAGAGCCTTTATATCTGCAGTGAGCCAAGGAGCAGGCAAGTGCTTGACTTTTATAGCACGAATTGGAGCATGAATATCAAAGAGTTGTATGAGGAAGGAGTTGAAGAGAGAAACTTGATCATTTACTGAACTAGCTCCAGAGATAACGCTCCAATCAATTTTTGTATTTTTTTTTTAAATTTCCTTTTTAATTGTATTTAATGTGATTTTTTTATAAGTTTATTTTCTTTATTTATTTATTTTTTTACCTGTATGCTATGTAAATAATATTCATTGACATTTTTGTATTATTAATTCATATATTAATTGAATTTTACTTTATGATGTTAGATTAAGTTTTTTTGTATTTCAAACACAATTGACATTGTTATTGAATAAATAAATGAAAAAAAAAAAAAAATGCTTACCTACATCGATCATTTGGGATTAGTTGGAATTACGTAGCTAACCTTGAAAGGGTTAGCTTAGCAATATAAGTATGTTTAGAGTGTTTTTGTAAAGAGTTTTTGTACATATAAAGATGGAATTGAAGGATGCGTGAAACACAACCCCACTTACCGGCACCCTAAATTTCTGTTCCCATTCTAGGGCTCTCAATAAAAACATCGATAAAATAAAAGCAAGGTTATAAATGTGACCGGCAAGATGGCTGGACCACGTGAAATATTGCAAGTTTGATCTAACACATATTGTACTATTTTTGACTTAACATAAAGTAAGTTGTATAAGATATGAGAAATGGGACAGAGAAAGTGGCCAGCCATTCCGACGTCAGAATGGTTAGACCACTTATCTTCCCTTCGACCGTGAAAGAAACCGGAGGTGTTTTATTTAGTAATAATAAAGAACAACATTAATATCAAAATGCAGGTATCTAAAATCAAAACACTTTACCTCACTCGCTGTAAAAACTGCCTGTTTCAGAATATTTACTTATAGTCAGCGATAACAGCTCTTACATAGTAGCGTAATACTTAATTAAGGTAAAACATGCATGTCTATGTCTGTGGAAAATATAAATCCCTCTTGCGAAACAAGTAACGTATACAAAACATTAAAATTTAATTATTAACATAAAAATTTGCGAAAGGATAACAGCGGTTTTGTAAGTGTAAAATATGTTTTATATCGAAACTGATTTCGTATTAGGACAAAATAGTATTTTGTCGCAACCGGTTACGAACTTCCAGCTTCGTACGCCGGCGAAGGGCTATTGATACAACCTAATTAGTTAGATCTGAATAAATAATTCAATAGTGGACTGGAAAAAAAATAGTCATTGATTATATCTTGCGGGTTTTTTCGTCATATCTCGCGTGGTCCAGCCATCCTGACGGTCACGTTGTACATAAAAAGCGCTGTAAATTCACTTCCACGCGTTTTACAACACTGACATCGGTAACACAATCTTCGAGGCCCATTAAATTATACAGCTTGTACCCACAACCTATAAACTGCGGAATTTACTAAACTCGGATATAACGACAAAATGGCCGCCCCACCGCCATTTTATGGACACTAAACTTATTTGCGAAAACGCCAACCTTACCAAAGCCCTTAGCAAAGCTACTGGACTTGCTGAAAATTCAACCGTGTTACTTATGACCTAAAGTTTAAAATATGAGTTATTATTTATTTTATGTATACTATTTTGTTTGGGGATATAAATAATAAATATTGGGGGACAATCTTACACAAATCGACTTGTCCCAACGACGATATACGTACTTATATAGATAAATACATACTTAAATATACAGAAAACATGCAAGACTCATGAACAATTATTCGTGCTAAACATATACAAATAATGCCCTGACCGGGATTCGAACCAGGGACCTCCGGCTTCGTATTAGGCAGGTTCACAACTAACTAACAAAATTTCCAATTAAACTGACTCGACACAAAAATCTATATAATTATCGAACCTGGTCACAAAATTACACGAGAATCGGTTGAGAAATGCTACCTGTAGCGGAGAACATCCGGACAGACAGACAGACAGAAATACAAAAAAAAATGATTTCGTATGTCTGTCTGTCCGGATGTTCTCCTCTACAGGTTGTATTTCTCAACCGATTCTCGTGAAATTTTGTGAGCAGGTTGGATAATTATATAAAGATTTTTTGGCGAGTCAGTTTTTGAAAGATTTAAACTTTGTTTTTTTTTTTACGAGGTTTTAGCTCATAGAGCCACTAGTTTTATAAATGGTTTACTCTACACGTAGCTCGTAGGTAAAGTGGAAAATATCTGAACCTATTGCAACACGAAGTAAATAGGTTGCCCTTTCAATTGACAGAAAAAGGCTAGTTTCCCTTCTGGATCTGGATTACAAGGTTATTATTAATAGCAGTCGGTTTCACTTGTGACCTGAATTCCGATTAAATTAAATAGAGGACACAAAAATTAAGTATAACCACAGTTTTAATTTCTTGAAAATATCCCGATGTCATACTAAAAAAACTTTTCCAATAGTAGGTATCTCATTTTAAAAGAAACAAGTAAAGTAAGGCGTCACACTATAGAAAATCATACAGTTAAGCACCATTAGAGGGATTTACTAAACAAAGTGTACTGCTGTTCTTTTTGTTCCTCGTTACTGTCACAATTCACCCTTGTGACGTCATATAGAGGGTGGTAGGTTTTCTTCACATTTTCGTAAATATGTTGGTCGCGTACGGTACGGTTTCAGAGGAATTTCCTCCCTGAGACGCTCCGGTTGTGGAATGAGCTCGCTGCCGAGGTTTTCCCGAGGTATGGGCTTCCTTCTTCAAGAAAGGAGTGTATAATATTTCAAGGGTCGGCAACGACCATGTGACACAACTTGACTGAGTGAACGTCTCAACCAGGCCTCTAATTTGGCTTAACGACTGTTGTTATAGTCAGCAGCCGGAATCAAAAGCTTTGCGTGCCTTCCAAAGCACGGGAGCGCTCAGTTAGTAACCACTCATAGCGGTCAACCATCCAACCTGGGCCGACATTTCTTAACCTCGCATACCGCACGCGGTGGGCAGGCGCCGCTGGGCCACGAGCGCTCTCCTAATTATCTGCTTCTGAGATCAAATTTAACTCACCGATCACTGGCAGGCTATTATCAAATCCCAATCACGATATTCTGGCGCCAACGATAAGGAACTGTCAAATTGCAAATTGGCCGATACGAGCCGTATCACCCTCTTCAAAGTTTGCGAGTGACAAATCACACCCCAGCGCCTCTGAGTTACGGGCAAGTCGAGTTTCAAGTTTGTAGGTTGTTGTGCACACTGTGCGAGCTACTAGCGTTGTTACTTGAAGCGAGTATGGCACGGTTTTCAAGCTAGGTCGCAAGTTGAATAGATATAATTTGGTCAGTTTGTGTAACTTACGATTACAGACCGATCAACGTTAAATATGGTGCCGGCTGACATCCCATAGAAACTTGTCAAACTTTCCATACAATCGAATTTTATCGTACACCCATTGTATAGGATAATAGACGGGTTCGTCACATAATAGTATAATAGTATTAGGCATATAGTTTCGACAGAGCGAGGAGCAGCGTCGTTGCGGGGCGGAGGCGGCTTTGCGGTGTAGCGAACACGGTCCGAAGCACGTCGCACCAGAAAACCGCGCGTATATGTGTGACATGTTAATCGACAGTCGACAGTTTCGGAAAGATCAAAAATGCAAACCCGCCTACGCCCCGTACCGCGCCGCGCCCGCTCCCTGCGTTTCGAGCTTTAAGTCTTGTAAGTCATTTACGAATTCGATTTGAAATAATTGTATGGGTATATTGCATTTCCGCTACCCAAAGGTTGTCTATGGAAGAGATCGCTCTTTAGCAATGAGACCGTCCTTTATTTATTTCAATATTTTATTTATCTAATTTTAAGGTAGAAACCGCGTTATAAATATGCTGTTTTTTTTTATTTAAACTTACAATTTTGTACAATCTTTTTTAGTACGTAAAAGCGACTATAATAGTTGGCGAGATCGCGCGGTTCATTCCGCGTACACTCACAGACTTTAATTGATGAGCCATTTAGAGCTCCCTTCATACTGGGCATCATAGTTAGCTATAGTGTCCAGTATAAAGTGAGCTCTAAATGGCTCAACGTCGTACGAGTATAAGACTTTGCGCAAAGAGACGACCCTCTCTTCGCGCAACGTTTCTCACTGGATTGTGCAACACGATGCTGGCTGATCCTTATTTTTTGTTTACTACTCAGGCGCAGGGGGTGACCCGAGTGGTTGGGGGACTCCCGTAGGTATAGGCTTATGAGATGAGACCCACGGTGTGCCCACTAAAAACCCCCCCAATCTCCCCATCTGCCGCCTCACCGCCTTCTGGTAAGATCACGGGAACGCTTGCGAGCGGAAGCAAGTCACAATCACATGGCAACTCGCACGGTGTGAACCAAGCATAAGAGACTTAGGTATCCTGGATATTGCGATTCTAAACTTAGCTAGACCTTATTTAAATCTGGATGACTTGTGTATCGATGTACATAATGGAGCCTTAATTCTTATGATTAAAACCCAAGATATTGATTTTTTTATTTTTTTATGACGATTAGCGTCTATACAGAAGATCTATATAAAAGGTGAATGCGCCGGGTAGGGAATTGCAGGCGTCCATAGGCTGCGGTGACTGCTTTCCATCAGGCAGGCCGTACGCTTGTTTGCCACCGATGTAGTATAAATAAACAGACCGATTAATGTTAAATCTTCGTTCTGCGTTCTAGAGCTTACCATGAGACTAGTACGATTTTTGTAAATTTGTCCCCTAATATTTATTTATCAATAACTTATTTATTAACACATATAAAACCCATAGTAATAGGCTCCAATAGTTCTGTACTAGATAGTAACCAAAGAGAAGCTGTCAAGATACGTATCAATGTCAATCACATAGAACATAGCCTAAATAAAAAGAGCTTTTTTAATTGATACTTTAAGGACCCTTAATTAACACACAAATAATGTCGAACAAGTGATAGCCAATTTTACTGGCTGACTGTACTGCACCCTAGAGACGACATCAATCAATCCACAGCAGGCCCTCGTGGCAGACGTTCTTCATTCGTCATAATGTGACGTACTCGTATATTCACGACAGTCCCAGGTGGGACAGTCAGACTTGTACCTATATTTAAGCCTGAGGTAGGTACTTTCCTCAGGCCCTTTCCTTTTACTTTTTCGACCTTATAACTGCATTAAAATAGAGTGCGCCCGACCCTTTAAATAACGAACCGTTTGATTCCGCAACTGTGCCAACACTACCTACATATTTACTTGCTATCCTTTATGCACAACATGACACAACACGTTTATCAGCCTGAGGAAGCTCGACACAAAAGAACAAGACAGGTGGATTGCACCAATTTACGAATACATACGATGAGTGTTATTTAAATATAGTGCAGAAGCTGCCATCTTATCTTCTTGGCAAACTTTTCATACAAACATATTTTACCGAATAAGTATAAAGCTTACTTATCAATCTTACTTAGCTTTTAGCTAAACGGAAAATATGCTCTTCTTAAAATATGGTTCGGACCCCATGTATTCGTACCTATTCAAACATTAAATACAGGTTAAGTATTCTTATAAGGGTTTAGTTTACTGAACAACCTTCTGAAGAGGTTGATATCGTCAATCACGCAATTTAAATGTCCACCCTTTCTTCAAGAACGAAACCGGTGTTCCAGGAAGCTATCCTAATAGTCCACGACATATTTTAATAATTTCTACTTACAATGATAATCGTATGGCATTTATTATTTGAAACGAGATCTTCGACAAGACAGTACGGTTGCCAGTTTTGTTGCACTTTTAGCACCAACCAGGGGTCACGTGTAGCTCACGTGACCCCTGGGTGGTCGGGTCGGGTGGTAGGGGTCACGGATCGCTCCAAGAACTGACCTAGGCCCACGTTGCTTGACCTCGCATACCGCACGCGGTACGCGGCTGTGCTAACTCACCCAAAGGTGGCTAACTACCGCCGAACAGTGACACCATCAGGTTGTGTAAATACTTGTCTATGTGTCACCGTTGGCGACGAAACGAGACAACCCTAACTAGACGACAGAGCACTTGGCTATGCGGTAGACCGGGATATCATGATTCGAAGTTTTCTAGCTGTGAAACATAGCCTATAAGTTGTCTCCACGCTAGCCCAGGGCGATTTGAAGAACTACACATACACTTTTGAATGTCTTCGCAGATTTTTGATTCGAAGTTTCGGATGTGTGACCTCAATACTGACACGCGAGATTGGTGCGCGTGGCAAACTGCTTCTGCAAAACTTTCAAAGGCATTGGAAATTGCAAGCGATCAACAAAAATACGCCTTCAAGAACACAACACCAGAGAAACTATAACATGGGGCTCTTCAAGATAAGTGTGTACAGGTGTTTAAAGCGTCGGCGTCCATAGGCTACGGTGATCGCTTACGCCTGGTGGCAAGCGGTTATCGCAGCCTTTATTTGACAGCAACGTAATACACCTAAATCATCTCTACAGGATGTCAGAGCACCTCTATTTGCAATATTTGTTTATCAAAAGAAGCCATCGCCTCGGACCTTTGTGGTGGCCATTTTGTAATTGGGAATTTTGCATTCGCCACGGACGCTCACCTGTGATTCACAATCTCGAATCAAATCGTCTAATCTTGTTCCCACATTTTTTTTAAACTTCCGAAAAACGGCGTGAAACCAAGTCTTATGTACTAATCGCTATATAATAATAATAATAAATTATTTATTCAGAGTAAAATAGTACAATAAGTGGCTATAAATCTTAATAAGCTATTAACAACAAAGCAGGTTTTAAGTTAATTAGGATACAATATTAATACGCCAATGCGTCTAAGATAAATGTTCTTACGGGGCTAATATACACATTGTTGCCTAAACTAGGTTACAGTTGTAATCTGTGTTTTAGGCATGAATGGCCTTAGTCATACATAGTTTGCTTATCTAATAATTTGTTACCTCGCATCAGGAAAACGATAATATTTGAAACTTTGACAAAAAATAATGCTTGCGATTGCAGAACTATTTTAATATAGTAAACAAATTGTCTGTCTCATCGTAGGTCAGGGTTAGCAACCATGTTGTTACTTTTGTTTGGCATACTTTGCTACTTTGATCGTACACGAAGCATTGTTTATTTATTTTATTATATAAAAGTGATTAACTAAGTCTTTTTTTATAAATGTATCGTTTTTTTCCCCCGACCCTCGGGCAGACCACCCACTAGGTGGATTGATAAATTGGTAGAGGTCGCGGGAATCCGCTGGATGCGGGTGGCGCAGGACCGGTCGTTGTGGCACTCTTTGGAGTTGGTTGGGAGGCCTATCTCCAGCAGTGGACGTCCTTCGGCTGATGTGATGATGATCGGTTCTTATCTCGAGTGAGCGATCAAAATATGACTAAATTAGAGTAGCAGTAGCAAATTTAAAATAGAAAGCAGCCCATTTTCAAATTTATTTAGGAATTCAGATATGTCTTTCACAGAATTAGAGTTTTTGAATTTCCCTGGAGTGACCGGAGTGTCATACGTACTCATACCTGGCGCAGTATATAATTGTATCATGGGCCCCGCTAATTCACCATCCTCCTAGCGTTATTCCCAGTATAGTTGCATCCTGCAGGATACCTGGGGTCCGCTACCTAATCCCGAGAATTGGCGTAGGCACTACTTTTTACGGAAGCGACTGCCATCTGACCTTCCAAGCCGAGGGGGAAACTAGACCTTATTGGGATTAGGCTTGTCAAGTGAGTGGGCAACTTGACTGTTAGAAGTTCTCAAGCCGCCCGGAGGCCTCTAACTTAACTTATCGACTGCTATCATAGACAGCCCCGGGCCCTGGGCCCCACTAATTGATTTATTTAATTATTACGGAAGTGGACATTTAGTTAAATTATACCGTGCTGATTGAGGTACGTAACATTTACGACAGGGGTGATTAAGGTACGTTTATCACCTGGTTTTTTAAAGATTACGTGTTGCCTGAGACTTTTTCTCTATTTTTCATGTTTTTATTGTTTATGTTTATGCTGCCATCTTTAAGAACAATATCATGACTGGAACATTCAAGCTACGGCGTAGCAACAAGCCCAGGCTTGCGCCATAGAAGTACCTGTATATTTAACTAACCCTCGGGATGCCGAATGTCAAAAGCATATTAACCCTTTGAACGCCATCATATTTGAATGAAATGATCAATCAGACGCCAAGGTATCAAAAATTGATATAAAATTTAAACCAATTAAAACAAATAAGAATAATGGATTTTTTTTTCATGATCAAGTACACTTTCACTCCGACCTTTTTAGTGGTTGTGGGCGTGGTGGGCACGACAACACACGACCACTTTATAGGCTCTTGGCTTCAGAGTGTTAATTAAATGACGATTAAAGTTCACATGGTTCGGAACGAGTCCCAGAGGCAAGGCAGCATACGAAAGGACTCGTATTGCGTCCATATTCTGCGTACCGTACCCTTGATTGCCACCAAGTCGGGAAAACATATCGCCGTTTCGACAATAACCCCTCGCTAAAGACAAATTGCGTTGGTTGTCATCCGTCGATATAAGTTGACTCCGGTCCCAAATTACACTCTTGACCGGACACAAGGACTTAATTTTGTTCATCATTTTCGCATCGCATTCACTCTAAATTAGTTTCGCGTTCGTTTTATAACAGGTTAGTTTGGCGCGCGAATTTTCAAACCTGTGGAATAGAATAATAATTATTTACCTAATTGATTTTAGAGGGTATTTTGAATTACGAATAATATAAATTATTGAAATGCAAAAGTCGTGAACGAATTCAAGCCTGGGACTTGACGGATCAATGATGAAATCTCATTGTTTATATACAATATGATTTTTGTAGGTAAATGTTACTAGTATTATGATACTAGCATAGACTAGCAACGCCATCTACATAAAGGCAGTATTTTGGATTCAAGTATATGGGCCGTCTAGGTATTAGTCAAATGAATCACAGGAATACTAATGTATTCCTATGAGTTATTTGACAAAAACAATCACTTATTTCAAGAGCATATTATAAGGCAAACGGTTACATCATGGATAGGCATGTTTGCCAGTGAAAGCGTCCTGCACATATAATCTATCGCGAAAATGGGTGTTCTACTGTAGCATTGTTATTTTGTAGTAGCTGACACTGTAATTTTACATTTAACTATACAATGTATATTGTTTTGAAAAAATGACACCTCGTCGAGTTTCTTACGCCGGTTCTCCTCGTGGCAGAGGTTTATTTTTCCGAACCGGTCGCAGTTTATTGACGTTCATAGGTGCATGTAATATGCCTAATTTGAAAAATAAATTAGTTTTACTTTTACTTCAATGTAAAGAGTTGCGATATTTCGGTACAGAGATAGTTAGGTGAAGTTTTAATGTATCAACATTTTTTGAGAGAGGTTGGACACAGCGGCTTGCTGTCCAGGTTTAGAGCAGCTATGCTACAAGTACTTACCTCGACCTTACAGAAGACCTCAGCGTTAATATTAATAACACGACTAGTGCTCTGTAGGTGTCGAGCGTAGGAGTCCTCCTAACGCGGATAAACTCGCAAACATCAGCATAAAACATTTTTTGGTAAAACCGGATTATTTCTAAAAATTAAGAACCCTACACTAGCGCACTTTATTTTGAAATTAAGATTACAATAATACAGCAGGAAGATGCTTCTTGAACAATATTTCTTTGCTATTCCGCTAAAAAACGTGTATGTCTATTAGTGTTAATGTATCCACTTGCGTATTTTTGCATGCGGTTAATGCTCCCACACTCCCTCCGCTCGCACAGACAGGGTATTGTATTGTGGTACCACTGCTTTTGTACCACAGGGGGACCGCGGGTAATTTTTTTTACCCGTTGTCCCACCGTTCTAGACAGTGTTCGCCAGTGGGTCTACGGGTAATTTATTTTTCCCCATGGTTCGTCTATGTTCGTAATTATTACTGAAATGTTTGTTTTCACTAAATTTATTCTACAGAATAGTTAGTAGAACTGCGATCCTAAAGTGCGCGAGCCGAGCGAGCGAAGCGAGCGTGCCGCGGCAGCGGCCGGCGAAGCGCCAGAACCGAACATTTTTAAACACATCGCATCGTGGGACCATGGGAAAAAGTAAATTACCCGTAGACCCACTGGCGAACACTGTTTAGAACGGTGGGACAACGGGTAAAAAAAATACCCGTGGTCCCCCTGTGGTACAAAAGCCGTGGTACCACGGGTAAAACGCGCCACAGACATGCAAATAAATACAAAAAACACCACAATTAATTTTTATTAATATGGGGTTTGAGAATAGTCTATGTTTTGCAGATTCCTATAGACCTATTGGTTTCTAATAGTAAAATTGTAATAGTAATGCATAAAATGGTTACAAAACTACACATTATACTATGAGTTGACAATGACGAGCCCTAATCGATTGATTCAATTTTGACGCAAGTAACGCACTTACTTGAGATGCAAACTCGCTAAAGTTGTGTACTTCCCACACGAGCTGTAAACGAGTGAGCTTAAATTAACCGCGACTGTACCGATCAATTTGTGTTACAGCGGATTAGCGGCTCAGTACTGGCGAATACACAAGTGTTTTGGATTTAATCAGACCGTGAAATACTACCATCTGTAAATATACCGAGACCGTGCTTGCTCGGTGACCCTCTGAAAACCACTGTATTGTAAATTTCATCGAAAACGCTAGGGCCGTTTATCTACCCCCATCTGATCACCTGACTGATCCTCATGAGGCCATTTACAAACATACGAAAGAATTTTAGTCGAAAGCTGAAACGGAGACGCTTCGCTCGCTCAGTCAACAAATGTTACTAGTTTAATCGTACAGGATAAAGTTGTAGACAAGCAGATGTAGAGCATCAGAGTAGAGCGGGGCAACACATTGGTAATGTCCTAATATCTGAATTCTGAATCAGGATCTGGCCTGTAATAGGAGTAAAAATTTCAGCGGTAAACTAGCTGAGCCCTTCGGCAATTGATGCAATGATCTTTTTGTTCAATATAAACTTCAATTGGAATAAAAAGATCTTTATTTTTTTATGTAAATATAGCTTACGTGTAGTTTTTTACTCTACTGAAATGATACTCTCGATGGACTCTCTATTTTAAAACACTTTTTTTAAATATTTTTTTTAATATCTCAACAATATTCCATAATACCAAAATGCAACAACTATTATGACTCACTGCCGCGCTATAATCCCGTGGGGTCAATATTCATGACTTGGAGTTCATAACCATAGATCAAAATTTCTCCTTGTAAAAAACGAAAATATTATTTGGATGCAAGGGTTTAGTACTGCAGATGCTCTAAGAAAGCATCCTTTAAATTTGTTGCTCTTTGTGAAAAAGGCACAGTACGAATTTAACAGAGCTGTGTAAAGTTCTATGAATAAGGAGGTAGAACATTATTTTTACATGCTTTTAACTTGCAATGTTTGCATGTTCAGGTCAGGTCAAATCATGCAATCTGTATGTCGTCGACCGCTTCATTTGTCATACTGTAATTTCAATGCAATATTATGGCAATGTGGTCTAATCTGTTAATGTAGACAGAAAGTGGTCATAGCAACTCCTAAACAACACGAGATAGGTTTGTCTCGTGTTGTTTAGGAGTTGCTATCGAATTTAGCTCGTTGGAACTCTCTCGTCGAGTTGATGACAAAAGCACAGAATAAGGAATAGTACAAACAAAAGGTAGGTACACACATACAGTCGAGAATAAAAGCTTGTACCAAAAAAGAAATTATTTTGGGCCAGTCTGACGTTGTGTTGTTTGTTGAACCGTGTTGCAATCTGATTGGCACTTGTGTACGCGTCTGTACGCAGCTCGGCAACAAAGTTATCCGCCGGGCTGCGCCGAGCAGCAGCTTGCAACTTGCTAGTGATGGGACACTTATCGATGGAATGATGTACTTTGTATGGTGTTATTTTGCATGATAAAGGCGCCCCCTCTGAAGGCGTAGCCGGTACTCGTTGGGTTTTTAGACGGTGGTACGGCTTCGGTCTAACCGGATAGTTCGTCATACCCATCCAGGTCTTTACCGGGTAAATGTATTATAACCTAACGTAAAAAAAAATTGTTTTATATAAATCTAATTTTGCAACGCAGTCATTAACCCCTGATCTACTGTAGCATTGTAATTTTGCAGTTCTAACATATTGTAAATTAATACAATTAAATAATGTATAATGTTTCGATAACATGATACCTCGATGAGTTTATTACGCCGGTTCGTTATGTATATTTCAATAAAGAAGGTACAAAGTAACAATAGTTAGGCCATGATGTCCTGTCAATTGAAGAATAAATGTGACGTTCCACGGACAAAGGTACCATATGGCGGTAAAGATAAGGTACCTTTGTCCGTGGAACGTCACATTTATTCTTCAATATACATGCACGCATCAATTAACTTTGGCTTTGACTTTTTCAGGGTGGGGCTGTTAAGCCCGTACCATTCAAAAGGCGCCTTAAAATATGTATCTTTCCCTTGATTTTTTCACATTCGAAATTCAGGAGCTCCCAGGCACCTGGGGCCTAGAACGGCCGCTCCATCCACTCGTCCCCTAAGGTCAGTGTAGAATTTTAGTAATTATGATATTTATGAACTTGAAATTTGGTGATAATGTTTGTTATTGATATTTTATACTGTAATAAAATAGATTAACAATATCTTTATTTTGTCGATCTCGTAACAACAAAATTGAGATACCAAACTTTGCATGCTTGAATAAGTAGAATACGGAGGACTGCGCTTATCTAGGTTGTAACATCGCATGTAACCCGTATTCCGCGAATAAACATTTCATTTCATTTCATAATTACGTATATTACATACACACACACACACACACACACACACACACGCACACGCACACGCACACACACGCACACACGCGCACACGCGCACACGCGTACACGCGCACACGCGCACACGCGCACACGCGCACACGCGCACACGCGCACACGCGCACACGCGCACATGCGCACACGCACACACGCACACACGCACGCACACACACACGCACACACACACACACACACACACACACACACACACACACACACACACACACCAACTTGTTTTTTTTTCCCTCATTCCGTTTCATTCCCCACCTTAACATTACTCTAACCTTGAGCTTGTGTCAATCTCAAAGGAGATCATAACGGCGGACTCAGGCGTTAATATTTATGACACATCACTTTAACGCTTTTCATGGAGATAGAGCTTTCTATGAGAAAAAAGTACTATGTGTATAATAAATTCATACAATCTTATAACGTTCTTGTGACAATATAAGCTCTTTCATCTCACACGGGCTTGAGCTCACGAGTATTACTTTCTTTATAATAATAAAGACATCGCTGAAATTGGATAAGCACTGACTTACACACGTGCAAAACCCATGCAAGTTTAACTACATAGCGCTCTTAGACAAAGAAATTTTTCGTGGTCTAAGACATTTCTCATGAGTTTAATTTTCATATTTAATTGTAGTCTTCAGTTAATAATCTCTTTATCTTAACTAGAGGATATTCCTAGTTCTGGGTAAAGTAGTAACTATACGGTATTTATTGTTTGTACTATCCCAGATGTTTGTAAAATTTATCTTGAACCATAAGTTATTTTGAACCATCTGTTTGTGTTGCTCGGCTCAATTAACAACCATATATATTTTACAATTTATTTTAAAAAACAACCGCTACTTATCTCCTGTTTACCTACTGTATCTCTAATGCATAGCATTTTTATGTTATGTTAGATATCTGTGCTATGTATGTAGTAAAAAAATCTTAAATACGTGGGTAATATATAATTGTTATTTAAACGCGATTAATTTTACTATGAATAATGTTTTACGCAAATAACATAAATAGACTCTTGAAGTCTTGATATCTCGATAGTAATTATAATCGAATTTTCCCATCACTACAACTGCTAATCTTCGTTCGATGCCGAGACGGACGCGCGCCTGATCAGACCGATTGGCAACCGCAACTAACGCAATCATCAACTCAGACTCAACCTTATAAGCAAACAAACTAAGTCCATTTCTCTTTAATAGTCCCCTTACATCTATTAAGACATTTGCCATCTTATTCTATACGTTAGTCGTTACGTAATAAGGTGGTTTTTCATTTATTTTACACAACAAGGTCACAGGCTGATTCGAAGATTATAGACACAAATTTCCTTTTACAAAAACCATTATTAATTGATCTATTTTCCTTACAAAAAGAAAAGGGAAGGACTGATAAAGATCATAATTAAATGGATAATGTAGGCTGATAATGGAGTCCTGGATATAAAAGCCTTCATTTGTAGATATAATTATGTAGGGTTTTTACTGAAAGAAATAGGGTTGGGAAATGTTACAATATAATTTGTTGGTAGTGTATCCTATATAAGTATAAAATGTTTTTCATAGGGTATTAATAAAATATAGTCCATATGTTGCCTATTTTTACTATGGTTGTACTGACCGCCGTGAAATTATGCTTTAGTGGCGCCCAGTGCAGTAGTGAGTAGTGATTCAATACTGTGAAATATTTTTATGTTTGCGTGCTATATTTTCATTTTTATATCATTTTGGTTCCTGTCTTCCACTCAATTGCTCAAAGGTTAACTGTAAGAGATGCCTTATAGGGATGTTTTTTTTTTTATACGTTGGTGGCAAGCAAGCGTACGGCCCGCCTGATGGTAAGCGGTCACCGCAGCCTATGGACGCCTGCAACTCCTAGGGGTGTCACATGCGCGTTGCCGACCCTTTAAGAATTTAGACACTCCTTTCTTGAAGAACCCCATACTGTAGTCCGTCGGGAAAACCTCGGCAGGGAGCTCATTCCACAATCGGAGCGTCCGAGGGAGGCAATTCCTCTGAAACCGTACCGTACGCGACCATTTAGGTTCTAAGGTGTGAGGATGAATGCCCTGCCGACAGCAAGCGGTGCTATGGTAGAAAGCTGCCGTAGGCATCATGTCGAACAGTTCTTCAGAGCACAACCCATTACATAAGCGATAGAACACGCACAAGGAAGCAAAATTTCTCCTTAAACTCAACGGCTCAATATCGCTCGTGAGCTTGGGATCGTCCACGATTCGCACAGCACGTCTCTGGAGCGAGTCAAAAGGCCCAAGCTGATATCCAGGTGCTCCCGCCCAGAGGTGACAGCAATACTCCATATGGGGATGGACTTGCGACTTGTATAAAAGAAGTCTCTGTCCCGGGGTGAAGTATCGCTTCGCTCTAGCACACCTAGCTTTTTAGATGCCAGCTTGGCTTTGCCTTCTAAATGGCTCCGAAACTGGACTGAGATGGAGAGGGTTGCGTCTTGGAACCGCGGGGCTACAGTGAATGGGGTTTTTTTAGCAGTGAACGCGCATACTTGTGTCTTGGTGGGGTTGAACTGGACCAGATTATCCTGGCCCCACTCAGAGACTCTGACTAGAGTGCTCTCGAAATTGAGTTGTTCGCGACTCTCTAACACACAGGATGTTCGCCTTTGTACCGATATAACTGAATTTGTCTGTATTTTTACCTGTGTTTTGTGTACAATAAAGTATTTACATACCTACATACATACATACAATATACATATACCTACATTCTGGCAAATATCTGGCTCTGCCGCATCTTGTCGCAATAACGATAATGCACAAAATGATATGATTTATTATCTTTTACCGAAGATGTGTTCATTCGTTAGTCTGTCTCATTACTTGTTAGAGCCTAAATAAAGTTACATCTCGGAGGATCTCTGAGAAATTTACCCAACCACATCAAAAATGTAGCAACCAACAAATAAACTTAATTATCAACTAAACTAACTGCTTGTAGCTAGTTATTTACCTAAGAAGTAGTGGAATTAGTACTTAAGGAATTAATTATTTAGGACCATTTGCCATTACCCAGTTAAGTTCATGTGATACAATACAATAAGAACTTGAACAATATTTAAATTCATAAAAAAAAGATTTATTGTCGCTAAAATAATAGAGACACAAACAGAGAAAAAAATACAAAACCAGAGCAAAATTGATAACTACCTATACTGTCGGCGATGAAATAAATTACTATTGGCCGGCTGTATGAAAATTTCTCTCGTCATCTCACCTCTTCCCCCCAAGTACAAGCGACTTATCCTAAAATAATCTCTTTTGAAGTCAACAGTTAATATATTACAGATTTGACATACTCGTATGAATATGCCAGACTTAGTTAATGCAGAAACCACGTCAGTGCCTATTCATAAGCCCTTTGACTCAGAATCGTTAAATAATCATGAGTCGCCGAGGGCCGTACGTACGGTATCATTAATCATTGATTAAACCTAGCTGATGTTTATTAGAGGTGTGAGAAAATGTGGTTTAAAACGTGAATAGAAGTAGGAATATCGTTTTAATGAATAGTGGTAGGTTATTTAATGTACCGGAAGGCGTAGCGTGGGCAGACACGGTGGACTGATGACCTGGTAAGGGTCGCGGGTGTCCGCTGGATGCGAGTGGCGCAGGACCGGTCATTGTGGAAGTCTATGCCTACGCCTATGTCCAGCTGTGGACGTCTTTGGGTGACATGATGAAATCATCATTTAATATTATATTTGTATGGGAAACGTTGCAGATTTTCAACATAGGAAGCCACTTGGCACAGGGGTACCTAGTGTTGATCTAAGCAGATTTAGCCCTGTACCCATGAAATTCCTTCGAGCAGAATATCCAACTTACCGCACTGAACTCTGGGCTTGATTTCTACATAAGTTTAGTAAATAGGACATGTTTGGGATCGTTTTCGTATAATTCAAGGACGAGGAATTCATTTCTGGAACAAGATTTTCACTCTTCCTTGGAATAAAAAACTGTTTTTAAAAGTGATTCTAGTTATTATTGCACTGAATTTTTCACAATTGTCTTATTTAAAATCGAGTACAACCCTGTACAGTCAGCTGCGGAGAAACGTGACCCCCTCTGGATAGAAGTTTGTATGCAGAGGAGGTCACGTTTCTCTGCAGCTGACTGTACCATGCACTGATATCAATTAGTGCAGAAAATCACTCTTTACGCAAAAATATATAATATTAGGGTTACTGAATTAAACAAAACAAATTTTATTACCCTCCCAAGTCCTAGTTTTCCCAAGGGCTTCATAAGATGGCTCAAAGTCACCCAAAGAGCAATGGACCTCTCCATTCTGGGAGTTTCTCTGCGTGCTCGTGTGTGCGTGATTCTGAACAATCAAACGGGGGGGAGTGATGTGGGCTACTTGCCCTTTAACAGTAGTAAATACTTATATCTAAATACTACCTATATGTACATACCTACACTTATATAATATATATTTTTTTCTTACTACTAAATATTTACACATATTTATATGAGTGTATGAGTAAATGTAAATAGTGTATATGTGCATATAAATATGTGTGTAAATATATAATAAAAGTGTGGGTACATATAGGACATATAGGTAGTATTTAGGTATGTAGCCCTCAATCGCATCATAAATAAGGTCATCCGCAGTAGAACTAAAGTAACTAATATAGCGCGCCCTCCGAATCGCTGACCTTGAGTGGCAGTGGGCGGGGCACATTGCTTGTAGAACCGATAGCCGTCCGGGCGGAAAGTTTCTCGAGTGGCGACCCCCTACCGGAAGGCGCAGCGTAGGTAGGTCGCCCACACACACACACAAGGTGGACTGATGACTTGGGTCGCGGGAGTCCGCTGGATGCGGATGGCGCAGGCCCGGTCATTGTGGTGCTCTTTGCGGAGGCCTATGTATAGAAGTGAGACGCCAACCGGATGCGCGGTCGCCCGAGCCGCCGCTGGGGTGACGACATCGAGGCCGTGACCGGCGTCACATGGGCTCGCACCGCTCAAGATAGGGACTTATGGCATAAGATGGAGGAGGCCTTTGTCCAGAGATGGACAAACCAATAGAAATATGTATAAAAATAATTCTAGCCATATCGTAATGTTTCTAAAATTACAATTAATTTTGTACTAAAGCAGTAACGCTGCTAACGAAAATTTCAAATTAAAGGGAAAAATTGAAAAATTTAATGCTCCGAGCAGGATTCGAACCTGCGACATCTGGCATACGCGGCCAATCGCTCTAGCCTCTTAGCTATCGGAACAACCAAGCTCGTCCACGAAATCCTTCAATAGTTCCCTCTTACAACGCCTTAGGGAGGCGTACAGCGACATCTACCGTAGAAGACTTAGGCTTCTATTAACGGCCCCAACGTCTCAAATTACATTGAGAAACTGTCAGTAACAATGCGCCATCCCATACTAAATTAATTTTGTACTAAAGCAGTAACGCTGCTAACGAAATTTTCAAATTAAAGGAAAAAAAATAAAAATTTAATGCTCCGAGCAGGATTCGAACCAGGATTATTCAGGCAGGATTAAAATTACAATTAATTAATTAATGAGATATTAAACCATTCTATGTAACTATAAAATGAAATGTATCTAAAATAATGCTTGTAAGTAGTGTATAATATTGGAAAATATAATTATTATTATGTATAGAAGTGGACGTCCTTCTGCTGATATGATGATAGATTTAACCCGGTTGTCTCCTAAAGAAGCCCGAATTCTCCTTTGGCACCTAATTCCAATTCATTAGACCAGCTTCCTCACGATATTTTCCTTCAACGAAAAACTACACTAAAATTTCAAATGATATTTCGTGCGTATTTTTATAACTGGGTGGTACTGCCAGACCTCTAGGTCGAAAGTCGGGTAAATGCCATAATCGCCACGCTTGGCATGCAGATTGGCGATCGCAGTATCTCCACCGCACTCCAGGGATGCTGCTGCCTATCCCTCGGTGGTCTTGGTCGCAGTTTTAGGACATACCCGGGTCCAGTGTCGGCTGTACCTTGAGTGCGCTCGTGCGTTGCACTACCAAAAATTTAACACCATCAATACCATCGTCATCAATAAAACAATCGCAATTATCTGTACTAGACATGCATAAATTACATTTAAAAAATGCAACTAAAAAACGCACTAGCCAGTACAATTTCTATGAGAATCACGTTAGAAAGCCGGGCGCGTGAGACGGAAGATACTCCGTACAAAGTCTATGAAGAAATAGGTAAATCTGGTGCGGCGCACGGAGCCTACACGAGGCGGCTGGCGGCGGTATTACCCGACCAAGCGAAGTAAACGCTCAATATATAAATATTTTCTTGCGCGCGAATTATTCAAGTTACCTTAGTTGGTTAATAAAAATAACATAACATGCACTTTTCTCGTATCGCGCCATCATTCGTGTTTATTGTTTGTTTTTGTAAAGTGAGTGTGACTTTCTTTTATGAAGTGACGAACTGTGTGTTTAATGGAAAAAATAAGTGTGAACTTGAATATCGAGAATATTAAAAACAATAATAAAGCTTTTAGTGATTGATAAATTAGAAATAAAATCGACTGGGCCGCCAAAGTCATGTCTTAATATAAAACCATTTGCCATTGACCAAAATCGACGGATAGAGGTAATACATAAAAAAAATGTTAGTAGTTAAATGTGGTTGTATTGCAATTCTTAGTTATTCAGGGCCCGACTTATCTTTCCACACTGTATATTATAGTATTTCATAAATCCATAAATAAGCGCACCACTGGTTTTCGTAGTCAGCAGCCGCCACTGCCCGGGTCCATGAAGCCGCTATATTAAAAATACAAATAATTTATTTCAGATAACCTTATCTAGCAGACAATTTATGGTGATGTTTTGCCGAGGACACAACCGAGAGGTGATGACTGGATGAGATCACGAATATTTTTTTCTTCGTATTTCTTTTCTGTATCAAACGCTCGACTGAACTCGATTCTCCATACAAACGTAACTAGTCTAGTTTCGTTCTCATTTTAAAACGCCGTGCTGAAATAACACGAAACTTTGTATACACAATGGGATCCGCTATATCTAGGTCGGAAACTAGTTTCTGTTGCTTGAAATTGTAAAAGAAAAAAAATACGGCGAGGTTTCAAGTTTTTAGGTCCTGTAATAAAATTTCATTTCATTTCATTTCCTTTCATTTGTATGAAAACCTTAAAAATCGCTGTTTTTTTTCTCCATTATACTTATAATTACAAGCAACAGAAACTAATTTCCAGACTAAATATGCCGGATCCCATTATGTAAACAAAGTTTCATGGAATTCCAGCATGCAGTTTTAAAATGAGAGTGAAACTACGTTTGTATGGAGAACCGAGCTTTCTGTGGACGGACAGACTCGATTGTGGTAATTTCAACATTAAAATAACAAATTTAAAAAAACAGGCCAAGTGCGAGTCGGACTCGCGCACCGAAGGTTCCGTACCGACACCTCTTAATCTACATTTAAAACCACTTTAAGGTCTTATCTTTATAGGAAACTATCGGCACTTACGCCCTTTTGTGTAAGCAAGACAGTTTTTCAGCAATAACTATAAAACCGTTAAACCTATCTTATTCAAACCAAAAATCGTTGACAGGTTGTACTATTGTATGTACAACAACTTGTTTTTTTTTTTTAATTTGAAACACTTTTTACGACTTTGGCAGCTAATATCTCGCCAATGGTTGGCTTGAAAAAAAAATGAAAAAATGTTTATTTTGTTACAAGGTCAGGGTACCAATTTGGCTTAGTTGGATTTTTTTTATAAACCTCTATGTAATTTTTAAAGGCCTATCCATAAATAACCCGCACGCCTATGCTATGAGCAAACAAAAAAAAATTTTTGACCCCCCTGTTTTCCTACCAAATTTCATAATTTGTAGTGCTCATAGTCTCCGAGTAAATCTGCTGTGACATACGGACGGACAGACATACAGACAGACAGACATGACGAATCCATAAGGGTTCCGTTTTTAGCCATTTGGCTACGGAACCCTAAAAACCTTCAAAACTAAACCTTGTTGGTATATTTGACACTGAAGGGGCTAATACTCCACTGCACTTTATATTTAAATACGTCATAAATGTCATAATGCAGCTAAATGTGCCAGCGCTGGCAAATCGCACCGCTGCGCTCCGGGCAAGTGATAATTTTCAACTAACCAACTCACTAATCCGGTCGGCGAAGCTTAATTCGCAGTGAAGTTGTGGACACACTGCGACACCGATTTTAGCAAAATTATTTCAGTTCACGCTCTGCCAGCCACTGTAGCCGACTGATAACATAAGGATGTCAATATGGAGGGACTTGACTTCGACTTTTAATATGGGTTCGTACCGTACCTCACATAGCACGCACATGGCACGCAGAACCGATGGCCGTTGGGGCGGAAAGGTTCTCGAGTAGCGACTACGCTGGTAGGCGCAGCGTGGGTAGGCCCCCCACAAAGTGGACTGATGACCTGGTGAAGGTCGCAAGAGTTCGCTGGATTGGAAGTGGCGCAGGACCGGTCATTGTGTAGCTCTTTGGGGGAGCCCTACATCTCCAACAGTGGACGTCCTTCGGCGGGCATTTAAGATGTAAGAGTAAAAGTAATTTATTCTTCAAATTAGGCATAATTACATGCACCTATGAACGTAAACTACCACCCGTTCGGAAAAATAAACCTCTGCCACGAGAAGAACCGGCGTAAGAAACTCGGCGAGGTGTCATTTGACACTAAGGACGGCAGGATTAGAATATCTATTTCCTTGAATAATCCTCTTAATTATGCCATTTTTAACCGTATTCTTGCCAAACAAACCACTTTTAGATTACAACAGGGTCATCAGCGAAGATCCTACTAGTAATGCCAGCTATGTTAATATCACGCAAGTATCGTCTCTAGATATTGTAATTGGAATAAACCGGCTGAAACCTCGAAGCTCCCCAGGACCTGACAATTTCCCGGCCTTTATTCTAAAGCGATGTAAAGAATGGCTCATAGCGCCGTTACTTTATATTTATAATTTAGCTTTGTCCACTGGGGAGTATCCTGATCAGTGGAAGATCACCCGAGTGAGGCCTATTCCTAAATCTAATAACGCAGGCAAAGTTGAGGATTATCGGCCAATAGCTATTTTATCTTCTATAGCTAAACTATTCGAGTCCATCATAAATAAAATTGTGGTCCCTCAATTAAACCCGCTACTCTGTGATGCTCAACATGGCTTTAGGCCTCGTCGATCTGTAGAAACTAATCTTTTGACCCTGGTTGATTCCATTTCTGATCATTTGGATAGCGGAATTCAGGTAGACGTGTTGTACTTCGACTTTAAGAAAGCGTTTGATCGCGTAGATAACGATGTTCTCTTGAGCAAGTTGTGCAGTGTTGGTTTTTCACCAAAAATGCTCCGATTCTTTGCTAGCTATCTACGCGACAGGCAGCAGTACGTGCAGCACGGTTGCTTTGTTTCAAAGGCATACCTTACTTACTGGAGTCAGCCAGGGTTCGATATTGGGCTCGTTGCTCTTTGGAATTATGCTCAACGATTTGGCTTCGGTTCCAAAGTGCGCCAGGTGTTTGCTTTACGCCGATGACTTAAAGCTAATCTATGGTGTGCAGGATATTTTAGACTGTAAGTCTCTCCAAAATGACGTCGATAGACTGTATCAGTGGAGTATCAACAATAGACTTCTTTTCAACGTTGCAAAGTGCGCGCACGTAACGTTTAGTACAGCCCGAAATCCGCTCTATTACAATTACCTTTTAGATTCTGAACCAATCGCCCGGGCTGATACCATTCGAGACTTAGGCATTATTTTGGACACGAATCTTAACTTTCATGAGCATATCAACTACTTAGCTCGTAATTGTTACAGAAGACTAGGTTTCGTCATTCGGAATGCAAGGGACTTTGTCGATGCCAGGACCATAAAACTTCTGTACACCGCTCTCGTTAGAAGCAAGCTAGAATCGGCCGCTGTTGTATGGAATCCCCTTGAATCATCTTAAATCTTGCTTCTGGAGAAAGTACAAAAAACGTTTCTGCGCTTTCTTTATAAAAAAGTCTATCTATACTACCCATTCTTATATCCCACAAAATTTTTGCTGGGCGTTTTGGGCTATAACTCTCTAGAGGTGAGGCGTAATCTGGGACTTCTTACAGTAGCTAGCAATGTTTTACGTGGTAATTCTGACTGTCCTGAATTAGTAGCACAGTTGGTGCGCTTGTATGTTCCTTCGCCCACTAGATTTAATTTTCGACCGCGTTGTCGCCATTTGCTAGCGGCGCCGGCTGCGAGGACAGTGTTTCGCAGAAAATCCCCGCTTGTTCGAGCTTTGCACCTCTTAAACTCGCTACTTGAATCAGCATGAGACTGCGATATAATGCGATATATAGTAGATAGATAGATGTGTATGACGTATGCTTGAAGTTCTGTGAGAAGATGGATGCACGACCTTCTTCAGTGTAAATAATTTGTAATTTGGTTACTCCGGTGTTCTTGTTTGTTTAGTTTTTAATTTCACAGTCCATTAGTATTACTGTAATGCTGTGAAATCCAACTGTTATATAAATAAAAAAAATTACTCACGCGACCCCAAGTTATAAATTGCTCGAATAGCCCTTTTTTTGCAAAATAAAAACAGTTTCAATAATTGCAGCTGATCCCCACAAGATATGGTTTTTCTCTTTTAATTTTTTACTATTTTTAACCGACTTCAAAAAAGAAGTAGGTTCTCAATTCGTCGGGAAAAAAATATTTTTTTGTATGTTCACCGATTACCCGGAGACTAGTGGACCGATTGCAAAAATTCTTTTTTTGTTTGAAAGGTTGTGTTTTCTAGTTGGTCCCATTGTCACCAAGTCTGGATCTGATGACGGGATCTTGGAAAAATCGAGGGATCTCCTCAAATTATATACCAAGAGGATGGGGTAAGTAAGGCTACATAGAAGAAACTCCTCAAATTATATAGCAGGAGGATGGGGACTGGCAAAGTTTGGAGTCGGTGTTTTTTTGTTAAAAATTTACTTGTTAATGTATTAATGGACTGTACTTATAGACGTCTATAGGCGTAATTCTATTGTTATTTCTATTGTGTCCGGAATTGTGTCCATCAAAGTGTTAACATCCCAATTAGTTGCACATGAGTTTAATGTGTCCCGGACTCTTGTCGGAGGCGACATTTTAGCAGCCGCGGCTGTAACACTGGACGATGCGATTAAGCCAACCAATCACACGACTCATGTGGGGATGGGGCTTGTCCAGGATTACATCTTGTTAATGATTAGTTCTTTACACGTTGGGATTACTTGTAGTGATGTGCAATGCCAGACACTTTAGAAAATTCTGGGCAAGAGACGTAAATAGTGCCGTTAATTAAGGCAATTCCTGAGCCTAATTAATACTAGTGGCTCCATGAGCGTGAATTCGATAATTACATGATTACAATATCTATTCAGTTTTGGAAATTTATCTAAATCGCTTCGCCTTCACAAGTCGTGAAGAATCAGATAAGTACTTGATAGTTCCACCAAATTGATTGACAGAGCCCGGAAAATCCATAGCAAAACAAAAGACAGTCGCAATTAAAGTAGTGTTAGAAACATTTTTTATCGATATCGAGTAAGTTTTGACTAAAAAAAATCATTCCGATATGTTTAGGTAGGTATATTATTTTATAATCATTCACACCAAACGCAAAAGAAGTGGTAAGTTCTGGGTTTGGTTTATATGTGTTATTCCGTCTAAAACGCAACGTAACTTATATTATCAACGTTACTGATATTTCATATTAAGTAATAACCCTTCCCTTTTGGCTTGGCCGTAGTCGGGTGACAAAGAGGTAATCACAAAGTACAATATATATACTGAGATAGAGATGCCAGTGAAATACTCCACATAGATCGTAGCGCCGTTGTGTATTTAGTAAGAATAACCGCACGACCGCTGCATCCCTGTCACTTCAATATGCAAGTGCGATAGAGATAGCACCCAGTGACATCTGGTACAAACAAGTTAAACTAACATTTCCATAGAAAAAATCGTACTTCGAGCTGAAAGGCCCCTGGAGGTAATCAACCTCATTGAAAATGTCAACCGCAATGAAATGGCAATAAAGACATTGAATGTCATTATGATTGAAATCTGAATCTCCCGTGTTTGCCCCCATTTTTCATCCAATCTAAAATGGGAATCGACAAAAAAAGCCATCCAATCCAAATCGAGGAACACGTATGCCAAGTTTCGTGAGGATCAGTCCAAAAATGCGGGCACTAGCCCGAAACAAACATCTGAACAAAAGCAAAATCAGCCAGGCCTGAAATGGAGACTTCGCTTGCTCCGCTCGCTCGGTCGACTACTTACGAACAAGTGTAACTACTTAATCCGTCTAAATTCTACAAACCTACCAATTTGTCGCAACAACAGCCTTAAAAGTGATAAATTAAATGATCTCTGTATTAGTCTCTTTCCATCTTAGGGCCTGGTTTCACTTTGATTAGTGATTATTGCGAGTTCATACATTTCTTACTCGCACTTGCAGCAATATGTATACACACAAACAAGAACACGCACTAGACTCTTTCACGCACTTTTTTTTTAAACACTAATCAAAGTGTAACCAGGCCCTTATCGTTATACCTAGCAGCGTCTTTATCCCTTAATTTGACCACTCGCAGTCGCCCGGCACAAAGACTTTCACTATCTCTTAGCATTTTTTCCCAATCAAAATCGTTTGGACTCTTCAGCGTCACCGAAGTTAATTACTTCAAAAGGATTTTTATAATTTGTCGCCATCGCCAGATTAAGGGCTAAGTTCACAGACCTAGATAAACCTGGAAGGCCGCAACGTATGTACTTCGCGTGTATCTAAATAGTGCGGTGCACCACTTGCCGCGCAGTCGCGCTCCTGTCGTTCTAACTGTAAGACGTTTGTTGCTGCACTAGAAAATGCCACACTGCGCCGTAAGTAACCGTTCAAATTCAACAAGAGTGGTTAGTCGAGTAAACGGTGACGTTTCCTTTCATAAGTAAGTATAATTACAAAGTAAATAAATTTCGCCTTATTTAATTTAAATTTAATTATTTTCAACTTGGAGTGATGTAGTGTCTTTTCTACCAAAATATTTACACACATAGTATATTTTCGAAGTACGCCATCCATTGCGGCTTCTACTTTAAACTATACTTAAGGACTGTTATTTGTAGGCCGCAATGGACAGTGAAGCAAACGATTTTTTCGTATATCTTCACGTTGTAGGGTAGTAGGGATTTTCTCATTGTCTGTCGATTTAAAGTGAGTAGTGCTGTACACTGTGATGTTTCATGCAATGTCACTGTGTAATTCGATTTATAATTGATTTTTGTGACGGACAATGATAATTAAGGCTAGTTACTATACAATACTGTTATTCTTTTACATAAAATATTTAATAATTTTAATTTGATAATATTTTTAGCAATACATTCTTAAGCGTCACAGAAGCAAGGATCTTCTTTCATAAAGTACTTAGTAGAATATATATTTGATTGTTGACTATACGTAGGTATCAGGGCATTAAGCGAAGAAGAATACGCAATCATTTAATTGCATTTATTTAATAACCACCAAGCACTTATTTATTACACTATTTCACGTATTGAATGCTATACAAAAAAATGCACTTTAAAATATCTATTTTCATTTGGTCTATTCCTCTCTGAAATGAACTATAGTTTTGCATCGATGAATGGTTGTTGTTATAAAAACATTGCAATCATTCTTTTGGGCAATCGTGTAAAAAAAATCTCTAACATATTGACCGAGCGAGCGAAGCGTCTCCGTTTCAGCTTTTGACAAATAATTCTGTCGTATGTCTGTCTGTCTATCCGGATGTTCTCCTCTATAGTTCGCATTTCTCAACCGATTCTTGTGATGTTTTGTGAGCAGGTTCGATAATTATACAGAATTTCTTTGTCGTGTCAGTATTCGGAAATTTAAATATTAAAAAAAAAATTGCGATGTCTACAACTCACAGAGCCATTAGTAATCTTTGAATCACTTTCTCATTGTCCGTCTATAAACTCGAAGTATGATCGATGAAATAGTCGATATAAAATCAATCATAAAAATATCGATTTATTATTACGGAATATTTTGTATGCTTAAAACAGACGTATCAACGTAAATTCATAGGTTAATTACTAGAATTTTTAAGTAAAATGCAGAACGTAAACTACAGCGGGCAGGCTGCGTACTCACGTACTGCCTCTCACCGCAAAGGCCTACTGAGGACTAAACCGAAGGCGGCGCCTTTAAATCGGTTGAACGCGGCGGAAGTATTGGACATCACTAAATTGTGATGTCCAATACTACCGCCGACGTGACGTGATAATAGGCACGTTAAAATTGACACGCTCGGTTTCCATACTATTGAGCGCGTTTGCGGCGTCTATATGGTCTGTGGCATTCTTATACCTAACCTATCGTGCTAGCTCGGCGGATCAACATTCGTCTTAGCGTCCCATCCACGACAACGAAAATCTTCCAATTGAAGCAAGTCAATACATAATGAAGGGTATAGCGAACAGAGTTTCCGGATGACGCAATTGTCATGAACTTTGCTCTAATCACAAGGCTGTATCATAACTTGAGTTAACTCTGTTTTCGCACAGCCTTGGATACTTCACAAAACATTGCCTCAACTGAGTTCACCAATAGTGTAAGTTGACCTCTAGATTTGTAAAATACTCATTGTATTATGGTCGACAAACTTATGTATACATAAATTCACTCCTGCATTCTAAGTATACGTATATCAAACGATCTATTGTTACTCTAAAATTATACTGTAGTTAAAAACGACATCCATAACTTTTTTAAAGTGGGTATTAGACTAAGATTAACTTTCCTCTCTTTACCAACTACAGTGGAAACCTCGCAAAAGCTGCATTTTCCGCATATAAGAACTCTAATAAAAATAATTCAATTTAACTGCATATCGGGAATCAACGATAGCTCGAAGTTATTGAAAGTTACGTGAAAACGATATTCTGCAGTTCAATTCTAGAACCTGGATTTAAGCCTACCTACAACAGACTCCCAACAAATAATCTCTCGTTCAATATTTGCTGCGTAGTCATATCAAAGTATATTTCAATCAAGTTTTCTAACTTTATTGCACTGTAGTAGGTTGCTCAGTCCCAGTTGAAACTTACCTACATATATATAGAATTATAGATTATACTAACACATAAACGCAAGTCATACTAAAAACATATGAGTGTAATTTACTCGAAATAAATGCTTATTATTATGTGTGTCTGTCTTGATGAACCAATTTAAGAGCGGTTATTTATTTGAAAGCATATTATCTAGCAATGGTTCTTAGACATTAATAACGAAATGTATACGCGTTATTTGACCATAACAATATATTTTTCAAGTGACAAATCAGACCAGTCAACAAGGGTATCTAGGTAACGGAGTTAGGCTATGACACGCCTCCGCCGTGATTCCCGGAATCCGTGTAGCCGGGAGCAACTGATCCAGGTGGCGGATCCAGACGCGCCCGTCGTCAGTTGTGATCTGATAATGTAGATTCCCGAGACGGCGAGTCACTCTGCCGAACTCCCACTTGCTGCCAGATATAGCGTAGTTCCGAGCTTGGACCCGGCTGCCAAGTAAAAACTCCCTGACGTTGGTACCAGGTCGGACGCCAGACTTCGGTCGTGCTCGGATCTTCGCAGCCAGCCTGGTTCTTATTTCTCTTCCAAACATAAGCATATATGGTGAATCTCCTGAGTTGACCGGAGTAGCTCGTAGTAGAGTTTTGACTGTTCGGACTTTGTGTAATATTCCGCCACTCGCATTTACCCTTAAGGTCTCTTATCGAAATTGGTAACCTTTTTGAATTGTTTTTCGGTGAGTGTGGCCTTTCGTTAGGTGCTTGTGATATTTTATTGATGTTATCGGTCATTGGTTTACGAATGGATGTAGACATGTTTGAATTTTCGTTTTTTCCGGTTTCTATTGATGAAGCGGTTTGAACTAATGTTGAGAACGGTGTTGTCTCGCTTTCTTGTAGTACTTTTGTTCTAATATCTCCATCTTTCAGTCCTCGTATAAATTGTAACGACAGGAATGAGTCAAGAGTAGGTTTCTTGCAGTGTGCACATTTGAAATTACAGTTGTGTGACAGTCTCTTCAGTTCCGACGCGTATACTGCGACTGATTCATCGGGCTGCTGTACGCGTGATACGAGTATGAAGGTATGTTGAGATGCCCATATGCTAGGTTTCGGATCGATGAAGTTGTCTAATATTTCAGATAGCTCTTCAAATGTCTTACAGAGCGGATCGTCTGGAGAGCACAGATCGTGGATCCTTTCATGTAATTCTGGAGGTAATGTAGACAGCAGCATGTAAACCTTCATTTTGGGGTCACTTAAATTATTCAGCATAAGATATACTGAAAGTCTTTTGATAAAGTTCTTGAAAGATTCTTTCTCGTGAAACGGCGTGAAGTTGAGTCTAGGCTGCGGATCGCGTTGTGTAGTTAATTGTACCGAGCTGTGTACAGGGGTACCTTCGAAGCTTCTAGCATGTTGTGCCGCTGACATGTACGTGGAAGGTACATCGGCAGAGGGAGTAGGGCGTAAGCCGTGTAATTTTAACTTTAACTGTAGAATGATCTCTTCTGTGGTATGTCGTTGTTCAATTTCTGATTCTAAATTCTCCGTCTGAGCTTCTATATCACTTTGAATATTATCAAATTTCTTCTCATAGTTTTCGAGATTTGACAGTCTTTGACTTACTTCGTAATCCGATGTAACGTGTATTTGTTCCAATTGAGTCTGTAGTTTTATTAATTGGCCGCGTATTGCTGCCCGTAATCGTGTGAGACGGTCTAATTCTTCCGCCATCGTCGCCAATTTGTTAGATAAATAACGAAATGTATACGCGTTATTTGACCATAACAATATATTTTTCAAGTGACAAATCAGACCAGTCAACAAGGGTATCTAGGTAACGGAGTTAGGCTATGACAGACATGTTTAATCAAAATCGTCTGAGCCGTTTTTGAAATATGGACTTTGAAATGAAATTGTCGAAGTTTTTTCATTTTTTTCTAAATTGGTTAGTTATTGTAGTGTGTTGTTGTGTAGCTAACGGGTAATAAGCCTTCGCGCAGTCATACCGCTGCGAGAACATGGATGCCGAAGAAAAACTCCCGGAGGGATTGAAACTGTCACCCGAAGCGTCAATTAACAGACACTTACTTTTTACCTCTTTAACCCTTTAATTCGCAATGTTGTTTAGACACTACATTCATATTAAAAAAATCCTGAGGCTTTGTTTTTAAGATTAACCTGATGTTGCTTATATTACTCATATTCCTGTATTTTGGCGTACTCGAAATCGGTCGTATCAATGCTCTCGCGCACTGTTGTTGTCATTTGGTGGCAAGATTGCGCTGAGTCGACTCATACCACACACATACCGGTGAGAGGACCGGTAAGAAAAAAATATTTAAAAATAATATTCTTGAAGTAAAGTAAAGTAAAGTAAAGTAAAGTAAAGTTTATTTGCAAGAATATGTACATAAGATGTTAACATTATATTGTGAGTCGCAGTATTCAGCCTTAAACGGCATGCAAATATTAGCATAATACTCTATTAATAATTACAAATAAAAATATTGATGAACTAACTAATGATATTAGGAAAACAATTTAAGGTTATAAATTAATTTAGTTGCGTGCAATGTCCAAAAATTCCTTTACGGAGTAAAAACAATGTTCATAGAGCCATTTCGTCAATTTTGTCCTAAATTCTATATTGCACAAAAGTTTAATTTCGTCTGGTAATTTATTGTACACTAATATGCAAGAATAGTAGGCATTGCGTCTATATATATCAGCACGACATCGAGGTTGATACAAGAGATTTCTGTACTGTGCCCTTTGTGTTCCGGTAGACACATCGGAACGTAATTGAAAATAGTCCCTATGATCTTTGACAAACAGACAGGCCTTTCTAATATACATACATGCCAAAGTCAGTATATTGTATTTTTTAAATAAAGGTTTGCAACTATCCATTAACCATGAGTTTGTGATAGCACGTATGCACTTTTTTTGTACTTTAAATGCCCTCTCAACCTGAACCGAATTGCCCCACAATAAGAGACCATAATCTAAAGTAGACGAAACGTATCCATAATATGCTGTTATTGCAGCTTCAGTAGATACTGTTCTACTGAGTTTTCTTAGTGCAAAAACAAATCTATCCAATTTGGAGCAAACGAAATCAATATGATCTTTCCAATTTAGGTGACTGTCAACCGTTAAACCTAAAAATTTTATGCTACTGGTTTCCTCTATTAAATTATTACTATACCTTATGTTCAGCTGTTTCGGGTTAGATTTGTAAGAACGAAATTGCATGTATTTAGTTTTAGATAAATTGATGTTAAGATTATTATTGCATGTCCATGTATAAATATCATCTAATGCTCTGTTTATATTGGTCTCATATTCATTGATGATATCTCCTTTGACCATTAGCGTCGTATCATCAGCAAACAGAATGCACTTTTCAGTTGTTGCTTGTGGTAAATCGTTTATATAGAGTAGGAACAGCAATGGCCCCAAATTGCTCCCCTGAGGTACTCCAGAGTTATTTGAACGGAACTCAGATCTTGTTTTTCATGTATTTTGTTAATTGAAATATGTTTTGAAATAGTTAACAGTTGTGTTGTGATACATACAAACGCCCATTAAACTAATGCTGAGACATAATAAGACTGCAAATATGAATGTTGTTTCTAACCTACATTGCGAAGCCCTGAGAAAATTGGTTATGTTGTTTTAAACTAACATTGCGCTTTTCTCAGACTTTACCTTTTTAATCTGGTTTTCTGAATTTTATTACTTAAACCTACTTTATATCACTACTTACACCGTTAATAATGATATTTCTTCTCCTGTTTTGTTTCTATCTTCATGACGCGTACCATAATAAAAAAATGACAGTGAAATTATAATCGATTTATTCAAGCAAACAGATAAATTCCCTTCGTTCCTGAATTTAATGAAACAAAAGAAATATAACTTTAAATGTGTCATGAAAGGTCTATATCCTTATAAAACCGATTATACATCTGATTGCACATTAGGCTTTGCGAGGATTTTGAAATCTTTGGGTACCTGTTGGTTTGTTTATTGCATGTTTTGTTTTGTGTGCTATCTTCTGTGTATAAAATATTTACCTACACTCAGTGAGTCAAGTACCAACATCGCTTATGTTACACACGGGTAACCCAAAAAAACAGTTTTTATGGTATTTGCTTCTGAGATAATATTATTTTTCTCTTAAAACGATTTTTTTTTAATTCCTGTACCCTGCGCAATGTAGTTTATAAACTACATTCCTGAACGAAAGTCTCGTTCTGAGTATTGGGCAATGTTGTTTGTAGCCTACATATGATATTTTCAGACCTGAACATGAAAGATTTTTTTAATTATTTTTATAGACTTAAAAATACCTCTATTAACACAGTTTTTAAGAAAAAAATAATAAATTCAAGAAAAAAATACTTTGAGCGTTAAAGGGTTAAGCCTTCCACATTGTAGTATTGGTTCAGGCTTTTGCCTGTTCAATTCAGACAGGTAAGATTCTCTATTCGTCACGAACCGAACAGGTAATGTCGTGATTAAACTGCTAACAAGTTAATGGAATGACAAGGGACGTATGTCACACCTGACGTTAAATACGTCGCACTTGTGTGCAGAGTTCTCTTATTTATTAGAGGGAATAAGGAACGAAAAAAAAAATTAGCGAGTTTTTGAGTTTTACGTCTTGTATGAAAACCTTAATAATCGCTATATTTATTCTCCATTATAATTTCAAGCAACATAAACTAATTTCCGACCTAGATATCCCGGATCCCATTGTGTACACAAAGTTTCGTGTTATTCTAGCATGGCGTTTTAAAATGAGAGCGAAACTACGTTTGTATGGAGAACCGAGCTTACTGCGGACTCTTAATATTATAATTGATTGTGACTTCGGGTCTAATTGTATTCGAGTTTAGCCGATGAGAAAGCATTTCACAAAATCTTTGTCTTAGCATCAAGTACTTAGCTTAGCTGAGTATTTCCTACGAAATCATTTCACACACCTTGAAATTTGATATACTCGTACATCACAAGTATTTCATCATCATCATAATCATATCAGCCGAAGGACGTCCACGGCTGGGCATAGAGGCCTCCCTCAAAGAGTGCCACAATGACCGATCCTGCGCCACTCACGTCCAGCGAACTCCCACGACCTTTACCAGGTACCACGCAAGTACTTACTGCAATCCTTAAGAAATGGCGCCACCATAACAATGAATACTTACAAATCTTACAATAAATTTATATAAATGGACTTATAGGTTTTCTGTTATGTCTTAAACAAAGACAATCAATTATTGCATTGTCTATCATAAATTCATCAATTATGACTTCTTGCTTGTGAGTCATGTACAGTCGAGGAATTAAAAGGTTCGTCACTTTTCGACTCTATTTTAATAATAATAATACTCGTTTATTTCGGATAAAATGCATATTAAATTACAATCACACAAATAAAATGATAACAATACAATAATAATAAAAAACACAAACAAAACTAATGTCTGTTTTTTTTTACATGGACAACAGATGCAGCTTGTTCTAGTAATGCAGAAATGGGCCATCATTCCTTTCTGCTACTGACTCCAGCCCGAATAGTATGATAGCTTATACCGTCACGTTTTATGTGACGTTTCAGTAAATTTTGGCCATATAACGTGACGGTATAAGCTATCATACTAGCCGGGCAGGAGGCTGTTGGGGCTACGGCAGAGACGCCCCTGCAGAGACGCGACACGTTTTCGCATTATTGCGTGAAAGCCATCCATGTGCGCCTCCGCGGACATTCCTGACGCGCTACAATGTCTCGGGAGCCCCAACAACATCCTGAAAGCATTGTTATATTGGACGCGTAGGGCGCTGTAAGCTTTTTAATGTTCCTAAGGGTCGAAAAGTGACAAACCTTTTCATTCTTCAACTATATACTTAATTCCAGCCAGCTATTAATGTACTTCTTTTTTTTAAAGGTGAAGTAGGTGCGGGCTGAAAATCAGCGCTTTACAGTATCAAAAGTTGCTACGCATTTGAAATTTCAAAAGTCTTTATTACAAGGGAACAAGAACTTTTGACAGTTTTGACCCCTTCATATACGTAGCTAGTTTTGATGCTGACTGTACAGCCGACCAGGCTCGCAGCAAACGCTGAGCCCGAACCTATTTGCCGCACCGATTTAGTGTTTCTCTGTGTACCTATGTGTATTTTTAATTTTTTTGCGACAGTAAACATTTTTTTTATTTTTATGTTTTTTATTCGCTAGTAGGTACGGTAGGTAGCTTACAGTACATGAGTCTTTTTATTACTCGACACTTTCGAACCTTACCCCATGTCGCGCCCGTTGGGCCTGTTCTTAGTATACAGATATATATTCAGACGATTCACAAGCGCGTTACCGACCCTTTATTGACTTGAAGATTCGTTGTGATAAATAAATATTGGGGGACAATCTTACACAAATCGACCTAGTTCCAAACTAAGCAAAGCTTGTTCTATGGGTACATACTAGACGACGATATACATACTTAAATACATAGAAAACATCCAACACCCAAGAACAATTATCCGTGCTAATTGCACAAATAATGCCCAGGCCGCGGGATTTGAACCCGGGACCTCTAGCTTCGGAGGCAGTGTCACTACCAACTAGGCTAAACAGGCCGTCAGGCGGGTGTGATGACAGCTAGAGACAGATGAACGACCCTCACTTTCAACACAGCGCATCCTCGAGAGTTCTGGCGACTTTACTCACCATCAGGAACACAACATACCATATACAACATACCCAAAGAGTAAGTGTTGCATGTCTATTCCGCTCACGATGACAATGGTGGCCCGGACCTTTGGAAGACGTACGCGGAGCCGAAGTACCGAGGTACCGATGTACCAGCCGAGTATCACATAGCCAACACGTAGAGGCCCTTTTGACAATTTAATGAAATGCAAGGGGTACACCGACACCGAGCGGATGCTGTCCCTGTCCGCATCATGGGACGCATACAGAGACATCACCCGCCACGCCAGGGTGTACATGGACTATTGCTGGTTGATGGAATCTAAATGAACCTGATTATTAGGTGAATATGATGGTTTATGACTGGGCTATTGAGCGAGACAACGGACGCCTGCCTAATAAAACTGCCTCTCATTTTTATTAGTGTTGTTATTATTATTGCTGCGCGGCGCTAAGGTACTTCCCCAGCGGGCTGCTGCAATCATGAGCGAGATGAGGTGCTGCTGTGCCATACCTCTCTTACGAGTATAGTCGGGCTAGTTATAATTATAACCTAACTGCGGTACTTGACATATTCCAAGCAAACTAGTACTTTGTCTTGTAACCTAAGTTAACAACTCAGATCATAACATAATAACCAGTTTGCGCATACGCATGCAACTGTGACACCTATAGCTGTCTCGATCTATCACGTACATAATGACCATTTTACTTAAGTCCGTCTCGTTCTACAGGCTATCGTAAACTTGACCTTTTATTATTTTTCTTGTGTCATTCTTGAAGTGCCGAGCGTGGGAGATGCGCGTATTAAATTGTTATTATTTAATAAGAAATTAAGTGAATTATTAGTGAAAAAACATTGAAAATGGTAAGAAAAGTGTTATATTCTTTAGTGATGTGCTATAAGTGATGTTTTACGCAGTGGTGTTAAAGGAAGTCGTAATGTTGTTTTAATTAGTGTTGTGCGATGATGTTTACCGGTTATGGAGGTAGTTTTTTTTAATTATTCACGACATAACGGATGTTCTAGATGGTCTGACTGGTTTGTAATGGTTTTTAATAAGCGTTCAAATGATTTTAGGTTAGATATATGATTATTTCTGTAATTTCTAGAAGTATGTCCCCATAGGTACGCAAATATTGATCCATCGCTTCGGTTATGTTATAAAACGTATTGACAATGTTTATAAACTTTAAACATAAGTTAATGATTAAAATGATACTTGAAATACTTGGTTCTAAAATAGGTACTGAATACCCGATAAGTACTTAAATACCAATTTAGTACCTAATTACAAATGAATAATCAATGACTCAGGGATATCATTTATCTCTTGAAGACAGTTTCTTTCAAACAAAACACAATGAAATTTGTTATTTTATAAATTTTTGTTATTGACGATGCTCTCACTCCCGCTTAGGTGGTAGTAACCAAACTTGTAGAAGAGACACATGAAGCTGGGTACACAGAGTATTGGCTTCACGACTTATAATATAAAATAAATAAATATTAGGGGACAATCTTACACAAATCGACCTGTCCCAAACTACGAAAAGCTTGTACTATGAACATGAATACAAAATAAACAAAAGACATTAAAAAGATATCAATAAATTACGAAAAATCGTTTTTAAGAATCACTGTACAACGACCAATTTCTAGCTAAAAAAAACTAGTTTTTTTACGCTAGAAATTGAACTAAGTACACACTACAAAAAAAAATTCGTTTGTATTTATATAATGGAATTATCAATACTTTTGCCATAATTTGTGTTCCAAACATTATTAAGGCCTCTTTAACATGTAATTGTAATTAGTTTCGTAAACAAAAGATAAGCGACCATATTCTTAAACAATAGTTAGATACGTCATACTTAAAAGTCCAACTTGTTAATAAATAAGTAGGGAACTTGAACCTTATCAAGTTATAGATTACGAGAAACAAGACTGGCCGTTTGACAGCTGTTATCCCAGTACAAATAATGTCACCTGGTGACATTTATTGTACTGGGATGACAGCTGTCAAAAGACCAGTCTTATTTATTTCTCGTAATCTATACTTTATATTTATTTAGTGTACGGTGTACTTCGATCAATAATAAACCTAGATACACTATTTGCCTGTCAACGGCGTCCACGCTCAAGAGTGCTTAAATTCCGTTTAAGCACTCTTGCGTTCACAGTCGCGCGCTAGCCATCGGCGAGTCAACATGCCTAAGTGCTCCGTGAAAAAGTTCAAAAACAACACGTTAACGACGTTAAAAAAGGATGCAATTTCCTATTTTCGATGAGTATTTATTTAAAGTTTCATAATTTATTGAATTTGTAGTTATGTCAGGCTATAACACGCTTATAAAAATATTTTATGTAAATATTTGAAATACTCAAACAGCCAACCAGCTACGCTGCTGTCTCTTTCCCTCACGTTGAGTTAGTCGTATATTGAAACGAAACGGAGAACGGAAGAATTGGACTATAGTAAAATTTCGAATGAAAGGAGTCGCAGACTGAAAACTTTTTTACGAAAGTTTACATGTATTGTTTTTATTGTACACACATATTTGATATATGAATATTTTACTTTATTCATATATCAAAATCGGGTGGTAACAGTTTGTTTGTCTGACATGTCGCTCTGCTCAGTATACGTTGTTTAAATCAAAAACTTTTTTACTCATTTTGATACGGTTTTCACTAACATGTAGCTTACTAACCTAACTTACTATTAACCTTATTACAGTTTTCCAAAAAATGAAATTGAGAGAGATAAATGGAGGCAAATTATAGCTAAAGAAAGAGGTGAAGAATATTTTAAACCAAATGATTCTAGCGTGGTTTGTTCCTGTCATTTTTCAGAATTTTGTTTTACGCATATAACTGATAAAAATAAACTATGTATTCAGTTTTCATTTAAATTTATTTCTTAATTATTGTCACCAAATTGACATTGATTAACTTTTTTTAACAACTCACGCTAATTGGGTACACTTATTTCTGAAAATGCCCTTGTAACATTTAGTTAAAGCGAATTGTTCGTGATGATTTAAATGGTATGAAAAAAAAAATGTGGGTACAATCTTACACAAATCGACATAGTCTAAAACTTAATAAAGCTTGTAATATGGCTACTACATAATATATACTACTTATATTTAAATATAAATAAATACATACTTAAATACTTAAAAACATCCAAGACTCAGGAACAAATATTCATGCTCAATTGCTTACCACACAAATAAATGCCCTGACCGGGAATCGAATCCGAGACGTCCTACTTAATAGACAGACAGGGTCGCTATCAACTAAGCCAAAGTGGTCGTGGTGGTATAAATCGACGTTACCACCTGACAAGTCGTATGCTTGTATTCCACCGATGCCTATTAAAAAAAACAATTTCGACTCCACGGCACACGATACGGCCTCTGTTCCAATGTTGACATCTAATCAGTGGAAAATCAACAGAAACGAAACTGAACCTAATTGCTCTTGATTTACGGTGTACAATCTGTTAACATAATGCGGACTTTTGTGGAAATTTTCCACAATCGATACGTGCATTTTGTAATGTTATAACCGCCAAACACTATCATTCAAAATAAAACGTTATTCTTGTGATGTAAGGCTTAATATCGAATAAAAGGAAATGGTACAAATCGCATTACTTTTTTTTGTGTGTCTCCTATACACGCACACAGTCGCAATGAAATTCGGACACTTTTTCGACTTGAATTTGCAGGTGATAGTGTATCTAGGTTTATTATTGATCGAAGACGGTGTACCTATAAAATGAGTCTTTGAATTCTGTATTTAATTTTGTTATGATCTTTATATGTATCCATTTTCGTGCGAAAACTGCAATATACCTGTATGTGAAGCCCTTTAGCGCAAAATACTTAACTAAGTTCTACTTTAGCTATGTTTACATTTAATATTTCTGTTATTTTACTTGGTGTGTTTGGCTTGTATTTGTTTTATGCGGAAATTACTTTATCTTCTTTTTCATATTTTGAGTAGCTGTTTATCAAAAAAGTATTGGATGGGATCGGGGATAGAACTGTAAGTTATATTAAGAGGTTACTTCTTACGTTGCCTACATAGGTATTTATGTTGGTCGCTTAATAGAATATCAATGACACCTGAACCTCGCCGAGTTTCTTACGCCGGTTCTTCTCGTGGCAGAGGTTTATTTTCCCGAACCGGTGGTAGTTTATTGACGTTCATCATAGGTGCATGTAATATGCCTAATTTAAAAAAAAAGTAGAATAAACACAAACATAATAGTAATATGTTATTTGGTACCATCTACTGATACCATCACTTTTATTTTAGCTCCATCTTGCGTTAGTCACGAAACTAAAATTGAAAACGTTGAGTCTGGGGCAGCTCAATCATACACACTGCCAACAAAGAAGTATCCACTTCAACCTCTGCGCGATCGTATCAGAAATTAGGTTATCCGCAGTAGAACCAAAGTAACCGATATAGCCCTCCGAATCGCTAAACCTAGGTGGCAGTGGGCGGGGCACGTTGCACGTAGAACCGATGGCCATTGGGGCGGAAAGGTTCTCAAGTAGCGACCACGTACTGGTAGGCACAGCGTGCGTGGGTAGACCCCCACAAAGTGGACTGATGACCTGGTAAAGATCACAGACTAGTAAGGGTTCAGACCGCCTACTCACGAAGAAAATATATAGACCGTAAGCAACTATATTTAATCTGTACCCGCTGGTAGATTTTTGACGTTTCTTTTTTTTATTCTTTTTTGTGCCCTTGTGGCCTATTTGCAGAATAAATATTTGATTTTGATTTTGATTTTGATTTTAATTATTTAATGGCACTATGGCAATGGAACTTACTGTGAACATCCAACAATAAATATATATAGCTCATTTAAATTTAACTTTGTGTAGAAGCTCACGGCATTTCCAATTGAACACCACTGGTGTTCAATTGAAATACCGTGAACTATGTTGAGTCATATGTTAGTTATTAAATGAAATTAAACAAACATTTTACTTATCAGCAGATTTATTTTTTAATGTATCTCATCTCATATCCGGGAAAACGATATATCTTCGTCCTTTCACAGAGTTCTACGTTTTACAACCACAACACTCGTACATTTTGCAAAATGAGAACTTGCATGCCTTGCCACATACGATGCACTTCACTATCTTCCATTTGTTGTCCAAACAATGGTTAATACGCGCTTCCAGATGAATTTTCGATTAGCTACACACTGTTTCGTTTGTTTACTGCATAGTAAACTATTAATACTCCAATTTAAATAACAACATTAGAAATAAATTAAAAAATATTCAGATACGACTAGACGAAATTCCGAGGAGACGCCATTTTATTTTTATTTGTCACTTTATTTTGACGTTTGACGTAGGCAGTAGCGAATCAAAGCTCAGTATGTCGTCAAAATCTTTTGACACAATATGGACGCTATCATACACGTTTCGTTATACGTAGATAAACAGCCGTGGTAAAGATCGCGGGGGTCCGCTGGATGCGGGTGGCGCAGGACCGGCCATTGTGGTACGGTTTAGGGGAGGCCTATGTCCAGCAGTGGACTTCCCTCGGCTGATATGATGATGATGATGACGATGATGAAATTTCCATGCATAGTTATTGTCACAAAACCGACATTGATTAACTTAACAACGTGTTAACAACTCAATAAGATATATTTATTTCTGAAATGCTCATATTCGTCCCACTCCTAGGCACAGGCCTCCTCCCATAGATGAGTGGGAACGGGCGATAGTCCCCAGGCTGACCCAGTGCAGGTTGGGGACTTCACATACACCTTATAATTTCTTCGCAGATGTATATAATAAATTTATTTATTTGTTTAATCATATGGCATTTATTTACGAACCGTGAGATCTTCGAGAAGACAAGTACGGTTACCAGTTTAATTATATAATAAATATCTATCTATATATATATTACGCGAAGCCGATCTTTATAATGTCCATCAGATCTACAGTTATGGACCGATTTTGATAAATTATATACCATAGGATTCGTCCCATCCTGCAGATGTGCAATAAGGTCTTAGTTTTTTTTTATTTTTGTCCTGGAAAATTAATAAAATGATATTTACGAAAAATCCTGGATGCCCCGACAAATATAAGCCTCAAAATAGTGTTCGATGACGCCGCATACAAGCGAGGGGTCAGCTTACCTTGGTAGAATTGTACGAGGTGTCAAAATTTAGCTTGGTTAACACGTGACCTCCACGTGACTTGGGAACTGGCTATGGTATGATTCCGGATGACATAAAATTAAATATGAACTAAAATGTTCCTCTAAGAAATATCTGGTACAGCATTACAATATAAAACTTTTGAGTCGAGAAATACTCAATACAATATTATTAACAATAAACGAAAGTAAAATTACTAATTTGTTTACAAGACAATACATAATATTCGGTCTAAGTATTTACAGTTTACATAAATGACAGACGTATTGTGTCAACTTTTTTTTTATTGTGCTCTAATTGTGTCAATATTAAATTGTCATGGTTTATACTTCAAAGAAGTTGATATACGAACCAATGACGTTTTAAATATACGTTCCGTATATCTTGACTGATATTGATATCTGCCAAAACAATGACAAACCAAATTAAACTTTACGTTGTGAGTTACAGAACTGTTTCAGAGTTAATCATAGATAAGCTGCAACACATTTTGAAAGAGAAGAGGCTAGCTTTGTCTAAGTGTGTCTCTCTTCCACCTATTGCCATTCCAGTAGGGTGATCATAAGCAAAGAAGTTCAATCAGTAGACGTTACTTATTGGTAGATTCAGATCAAACCGACGAGAAAACAATGTTGCACTAATTAACCTTTACGACGCCAATAACGTATTCGACGTATATGCGCACCATTGATTCGACAAAACGACGAATATATCCGTCATGGTGACGGCGTCCAATGCGATATCAACCTAGATGCATTTCTATTGATAGTGCACTTAAAAGGTTAAATACTTTAACAAAATCAAGACGTCAGAAAAATAATTAAACCCTTTAATTGTCGACAACATGGGAGTTATAACGTACGTTGTCAAAATCACCTTCGTTTTTTAGTTGACGTGTAAGTGTCATTGCCGTTCATAAAGTATACCGTTCAAGGGGTTAATTTGCTATTCATCAATGTTTGTCTGATGATGCCAAACGCAAAGTTGAACCCTATAGAAATGCATGTAGGTTGATATCTCATTAGAGGCCATGACGGATATATACGTCGTTGGCCTCGGACCGTTGGTGCGCAATATAGGTACGTTGTTAGCGTCGAAAAGGTTGATAATACTCGAAAAGTTAGAGGACATGTATATTTCTCTTTGTTAGGTTTCAGTAAACATGTCCAAAATAAGGGAGATAATGGTCACGTTAAACTGCCACGTTCTAAAAGGGCGTAGGTACATTGAAAGGATGAATAAGATTACCACTATTGGTAACATGTTCAATTAAAAGTTAAAATTATACTGTATCACTGTCACTTGCAACAGTGCCAGTGCCGGTTTTCAGGGGGTCTACCCGAAACACCCGAAGATCGAAGTTCATTATATTTCCTTCTCTATCACACCAATAAGCAAGTGTTATAGAGATAGATATAACGAAAGATTTTAACCCAGTTACTTCACTTGACAAAATAGACCTCACAACTGTCATGCCAAAACCACACGATGGGCCATGATGGGCCACGTACAAGACGCTGTTATGCGGTGGAACGAGATGCAATTTTTTTTTATGATTGGCTGACTGGCGATTGGCCTTAGTCTCACCTGATGGAAAGCGATGGTCTTTAATGCATAACTGCGACCTATACGTTGGTACATAATGGCCCATTGCGTGGTTCCGGCATCAAATGTTAATACCAATATTGCCAATGTCGCATGCATTGTTTTTTTTCTTGATTAGATAGAATAGGTTATGAGGATACTTAGAGTATTTCTAAAGAGATCCTATACGAGTACGAGTTCCACCAAGGGGGACGGAAAAGCTCTTACCCACCTAAATTGAGAATTTGTCTTAAACGGCTGGCGCCTTATCATAAACAACCTCTTTAATTTGGGCGGGTATGACGTGGGCATGATAATGAGCCAAATAAAAAAGTGGATGGAAAAAGAGGAACTATGACAAAGACTAGAAATGATGTATCTCTCTCTGTCGCTCTTATTCCATTTAGTATATGACCTCGGTAGTGGTATTATTATTTGAAAATTTCTCAGGGGTACTCTAAGGGAGGGTAGGATAGGAGTCATATCACAGAACATTCTTAATTGCGGAACTATGACAAAGACAACAAATGATATATCCCTCACAGTCGCTCTTATTCAATTTAGTAAGTATATGATATGATCATATCGCTCGCTAACGGTATTATTATTAGACGTCTTCTCTGGGATACTCTGAGTTTGCGTACCTTATTAGAGCCTTATTTAGACAAGAGACGCCATCAGCGCACATTAACGAACAAAATATTTTGTAAATTGGGGGAGGTAACACACACATAAAAAACCACACATACCAAATATTTTCCTATTACTACGCACCATTACACTGAAACAATCAACGCAAACACATTCAAAACACTAAAATTATCTGATTATTATCAGATGTCCAAATTGACTGAAGTTGTTAAGATGCATATTTTTCATAGAAATTCTCATAGTTAGTAGGCAGGTCTTATTTCTTGAAATAAGGCTAAATTTACTTTAAATTGGACGACTAGCCGTGATGATCAAGCACGAATGTTTTTAAATCGACTTTGTAACCGACCTTCCGAATACGCATATTCTATCCCGTGGCTTCGCTTGCATTCTTCGTAGTACGTCGACGCGGCGAAGCCGCGCGGGTAACTAGTAATTATTATTATTGGGGTACAATCTTACACAAATCGACCTAGTCCCAAACTAAACACAGCTTGTAATATGGGTACTAGACGACGATATACATACCTAATTATTTAGATAAATACATACTTAAATACATAGAAAACATCCATGACCCAGGAACAAGTATCCGTGCTAAATGCATAAATAATGCCCTGGCCGGGACTCGAACCCGGCACCTCTAACTTTGGAGGCAGTGTCACTACCAACTAGGCTAGCCAGGCCGTCGAAAATATAGTTCCGGGTTGTGATGGTAGTTCCGGGCGGGTTGTTGTGAAAAAAGTTTTTATAGAGCGTAAAATTTGGTGGAATATCTCTGATATCATATAAGATTGTTTTCCTAAAAAAATACTCTTGAATCCTAATCACAAGCATTCATCTTAATCCTCAGACCACCAGCAAACAGCTTTCATAACATTTGCAAATTTCTCCAACGGTTCCGTAGGTACAGTCAGTTTCATAAAAAGCTACGCGTATCACCGTCATTATACGTCCCACTGCTGGGCACATGCCTCTCATTGTTGAGACGGATTGAGCAGTGGCCCAGTACAGTTTGGGACACATTAAACTTTTAATTTCTTCGCGGATGTATTTCACGTTCTCTTGCGATGTTTTCCTTCACCGAAAAGCTAACGGTAAATATCAAATGGTATTCCGTACCTACATAAGTACCGAAAAATGTATTGGTACAAGCCCGGATTCAAACCCCCGACCGCTTGACAACATGCTTGAACCACTAGGCCACAGTAGCTTTGACCGAAGCTACACATATGGATGACGACCAAAAATTCTGTACGCAATAAGAGCCAGGGCCCTGAAGTTAAGACTCGGGGTTTGCCAGCGTGCGATGGAGCGCAGCATATTATGTAGTCAACAGCAAATGTAGATGATCGTTTTAGTACTTTGTCTCACTAACGTAACAATACTGCGACAGTTGGGATACGTCAAAGTAGTGAAAATGACAAGGTACTAACATGATCATCTACTTTTTCTGTTGACTGGTGCACGTCTGAAACGTCAAACGTCAAAGGTCCCGAGACAATGTCAAAATTTAGAGATGTCAAATAATGACACATGAATATTTTATTTACTTTAGTAAACGAAAGACCCCGTATTGGAAATTTTACCGAAATAAATAAGAGAATAAATAAATACATACAAACGAAACGAATCGTAGGAAACCGTTAAGAAACCAATAGAAAACGTGAAAGTAAATTTGACAGTTGTCCCCGGTAAGTGCACATTTCTGCCATGGTGTGCGCTACAATCGCATAGCTTACCCCCACCACCTACTTCGCACACAGCCAATACTACCAATGTTTAGTAAACGAAATATTGTTCTCGTAAGAAATTTTACTGTAGTAATTATTACAATTTATTTAGTAGTGAATAATTAATTCTAGTTAGTGGATTTTTTTTACGTGTTACTGTCAAAATGTTATAACATATCAACAACAATTAAGTACGAGTTACAATAGTATCGTTGTGTTTACAGTTTTGAATCCACGTAAATATTTAATAAATAAATATTAGGGGACAATTTTTTACACAAATCGATCTAGTCCCATAGTAAGCTCAATAAGGCTTAGTGAGAATAGCAATATGCATATTTGTCTATACTTTTTTTTAAACTATAAGTGAACCGTATAGTTTGCTATTTTTATAGTTCTTCATCTAGTTACCGAAACCAAATTCTGATTTCGGTTACCAGATTTTTTCCGTGCGTATCCGAAATGCTACGCCGCGCTCACAAACTCAAAGGCGTTTATGTAGCTCGGAAAGTAGCCAAGCTAAAGTGGGACGTCTGCCGTATGCCCACTGAGTTACAGGCAAAGACCACAAAGGAGTGGAAGCCTCACAACTCGAGGTGACGCGGTAGACCTCGTCGGCCATAGCGGGACGAACTAGACTCCTTTTTAAACGAGATCAATTGATGAAGAGGGCAAGCCTTTGCCCAGTAGTAGGGTACATGAGGCTCTAAATAATAAGAGCTTTTGACTTCTTGATGTGCGTAACCACTTCTAACGCTGACTGTACACTCTGCCCTTGACTTTCAAATCAGACTTGATTGTTAGGCAAACAGAAAATAAATTCATTGCGTAGAATAAATTTCGCAGAATTTTCAATTCGTGTTATTTTACGAATTGGATGAAGATTTACTTCTATAATGGCACTTATAAAGCGACTATCGAAAATGATGAACTGACAGTTTCAGGGAAAACTGTTTTCTATTAAAGCATGAAATGTATAGAGCGCGTCGTAGTGTTGTTGCGGGGCGGAAGCGTTTTTGCGGTAAAGCGAACGCGGTCTGGGACACGTCGCACCGAAAAACCGCGCGGTATTCGGTAGCGCGGTAGAGCAGGGGCAGTGTGTGTGACATATGAAGCAGTAATCGACAGTCGACAGTTTCGAAAAGATCAAAAATGCATAACCGCCTCCGTCCCGCACCGCGCCGCGCCCGCTCTGTGCGTTTCGAGCTTAAACGAAAATTCTGCGTAAAGTGCGTTCAGAAACTTTGTCGTTACACGAGGTGTAACAGAAACGGTGGCGATCCGTTTAACAGCACGGCCACGACTTCGAGCGGCGGCGGCAGCAGTTTCCCTAACAGATTGCGTGTGATCCCAACTAACCGCAGTGCGTTGCGCGTCTCGACCGCGCAATGAACAGGTAAAACGCTTGCCGCGCCGCAATTTGCTCAGTCGTGGCCGCCTTTTCAACGCTCTGTCAAATGCTGTTATGTACGGACAATCAATTTGATTTCTGGACCACTTGGACCGCTATATGCAGATTTACTTTAAATGTTTATGACCATTTTTAAGTTTTTTTTTTATTTGAAACCTACGTCAGTGTTTGGCCCACCATCTTGACTTTAAGTCAAAAATAATAATTATAACTTATGATCTTCGTACCTTGTCACAGTAAAAATCAATGTGAAAGCTCCTAGAGATCTAATATTATTGTCACTATGACTAGGTACGATTTGGCCCAGAAATCAAATTGGTTGAATGTCAAACATTGACTCCAGTCTGAACTGGAAAGCGGAACTATCTGCAGTGACCAGCTCTGTCAGTTCTGCATGTTACGCTCTTAGAAGCCTTAGAGATGAGCTCCAACTGATGCAATTAAAGATGGTTTACTATGCGTTGGTAGAATCGAAATTGCGCTATAGTATAATATGCTGGGGAAACAGTTACAGGTATAACATCAATGCGGCATTTATTGCGCAGAAAAGGGCAATAAGAATAATGGCAAAAGTACCGCAACAGACATCATGCAGACTCTTCTTCATAGATTTTGGAATTCTCACTGTCCCTAGCCTTTACATTTTAGTGGTACTTACAGATCTAATAAAAAATATAAATAACATAGAAACGGTTGAACAAAGAGACAGGCGACTCGCAACACGACGAATGGACCTGCCCTTTCCCGAAAGTACTAGACTCCAAATTGCTAAGCATTCGGCGGGATATCAGAGTATAGTTCTGTTTAACAAACTACCTCTTGAGCTGAAATCAATCACAAGTAGCAACATATTCAAAAACAAATTAAAGTCTTTCTTGTTGAGGAAGTGTTACTATTCAATAGAAGAATTCTACAGTCAGGGTCGGGATTAGGCAAACTCCTTTTACTTAATAAGAACAATTTTTTTTTTCTTAATATTATTTTTAAACTTTTACTGACTTTTACACTATAATTTATTGATTTTTTTTGTTAAGTTTTAGTTTTAGTGTTTTCCTTGACATTGTAATTTGTTCTGTCATTGTAAATTATGTGTTCTTAATTTATTATTTATAAGGTTTGTAATTGAATATTTATTATTTTTAAGTTTTTTTTTTAATTGACATGTATTTTCAAACACAATTTATATTGTTAAATGAAATAAAATAAATGAAATGAAATGAAATGTACGTGTGCTGGCAGTACGTGTGTTCGCCCATATTATAAATATTTCTAAGTACTTATTCATAATATAACAATCATTATCCGAGACGCGGACGGTATCCGCCCTTGACATTAAGCAATATTTTAGCTCGCTTCGCGCACAAGGAGGAAAACCCGGTAATTACTCTTCAGAATGCCCGCGCGATTGTTTGTAACTCTTAATTGATTACCAGCATAGGCTGAGAGCTCATCTAATTACCTGCACTAATGTCGTTAGTGTTAAAAGGTTTCTGTCTACTTCTTTCCAATCAAATAAAGAAAAATAAAAAAATCGCCGCGTGTTGGATTGAATTGAACCTTTGAACTGTGCGTTCAGAATAAACGGAGGTATAATCATTGTCAGTCATTTATAGAGTGTCACTATGTTTTAGCGGTTTACATACATTCATACATAAACTCACGCCGTTATCCCATGGGGTAGGCAGAGACTAAAGGACGCCAAATACTACGGTCCTTACATATTTCTTTCGCTTCAATCACATCCATACCTCTTCTCATAGATGCTCGTCGGTTGCGGGTACTTCTTCTTCCTTTAGCCATATGTCATGTGTCAAATTAAATGTTTAACTAATTCTTTAAGCTGTCAAGATTATAACTAATACAATTATGATCAATGTAATCCGTTGTCTCACTCAATAACCGTGTAGCAGTGACAGGATTCCCTCCGTATACCCCGTGCATTTCATTAAATTGTCAAAAAGGCTTACGTGTTGGCTTGTTGGCTATGTGGTAATTCGGTACTTCGGTACTTCGTCTCCACACCGGCCTCCAAAAGGTCCCGGACACCATTGTCTCATGAGCGGCAAAGACATCCGTATAAAATAGTTAGAATTTGATATCTAACAAAGCATATATACTAATCCATATAATGTTGCAATGCAGCTATTGACTCTCGGCCAAATCCATTACTTTTCGTTTTAGTGACTTAAAACGGAAGTATTCCGAAGTAGATACTTCCATAGTTTGCCTATCAATGGATAGAGTAGGTCTAGAAATTTTACGGTGATAAAAGTTAGACAGCATTTGGGGGCCGAATCTGGCATTCGTAGATATGATGAAAACGAAAGCTCGAAAACTAAAACTAACACGATGAAATATTTGAAAAGAGTCTACTCTTTAATAGTAAGCTTTTTTAAATGTTGTGCAATTTACTGAAACGCTAGCTGGTCAAATGTGTATTCAAAGAACCCTTTAGACATAGTTATATATTATGATCATATTAATTTACATTGATTATTAATTAATAATTGTGGGCTTTTTTTCATAAAACAAAAATAAACCGCTATATGCAGATTTACTTTAAAGGCTTATGTAACTTATGTTATGACTTATAGGGTTTTTTTTTTCTTACATCCATGTTTGGCCCACCATCTCGACTTTAATTCCCTCATTTAAATCTCTAAAATTATTAAATTAGAACATATCACCATTCGAAAAGTGGTTTAGCCTAGTTAGCAGTGACCTTGCCTACGAGTCTAGAGGTCCTGAGTTTGAATTCCGTCAAGGGTATATATATTTGTCGACTGTGTGTGTCTATTACCCATAGTACAAGTTTATATTAGTATAAGGTACCTAGTACCTACCTTCCCAAATATCTATTTTTCCTATTATGTTTGTATAATCAGGCGATGAAGTGCTCGCGTGCACGTTTTATAATTATAAATACCCCTTCGTTATTGTACTGGTTCGCCGAATTTAGCCTCATTCCCTTGGTTCTAGAATCGGACCCCTGGCTGCGTGCCAGTCCTTGCGCGTCAGATACTACCATCCTAATTTATAAGATTGCTCCGTCCAAGATTCAGAAGATTCCCATGAATGACCGCAGGAAACTTTTGCGATGTGATTGCTTCCAGTAGCTCGTACTTATGCCTATTAAGTTGGCTACAAGCCAGCCTGTAGTATATCCGGGTAAACGTATTGGGTTTAAATGGAATTCAGATTTGTCACACGAGCTCGCTGGCCCGATAGAAAGAAGATTCTTGAGTGCGACCAACTTGAGTGAAAGTACTCTGAAAATACTCGGTAAGTACTTGGACGCAGCGTGGGCAGGTCCCTAACAAGGTGGACTGACGATGTGGTCAAGATCGCGGGAAGGCGTTGGAAGAGGGCGGCGCAGGACCGGTCATTGTGGAGATCCTTGGGGGAGGCCTTTGTCCAGCAGTGGAGGTCTTTCGGCTGATATGATGATTATGATGATGATTATGACTCGGAAAATATCACGCATGAAATTATTTTTGCTGTTTTAAAGTACATCAATAGAGATTTAAATACATAATGATCATCCTAGCGTTATCTCAGTATAACAGTTGTATCCAGACGGATGTCCTGGGTCCTCTACCTAATCCCAAGAATTGGCGTAGGCACTAGTTTTTTACGGAAGCGACTGCCATCTGAGCTTCCAACCCAGAGGGAAAACTAGACCTGGTTGGGATTACTCCGGTTACCTTTCGGTGTTTTCCTTCCGTTAAAGCAGCTGTTAATATGAAATGATATTTCGTATATAAGTTTTTTGAAACACAGCGGTGCGAGCCGGGATTCAAACCCACGACCTCCAGACCCTCCTGAAGCCCCGTATATTATAGGTACTAAATAAAAAAAAAACTTTTTTGTACGTTTATTAAGGTTGAGATTTCGTTGGCAATTTTTATTTATTTATTGACCGAGCGAGCGAAGCGTCTCCGTTTCCGCTTTCGACAAAAATTCTTTCGTATGTCTGTCTGTACGGATATTCCCCTCTAAAGGTCGCATTTCTCAACCGATTCTCGTGAAATTTTGTGAGCAAGTTCGATAATAATAAAGACTTTTTTGTCGAGTCAGTTTAAAAAAAAAAATTGAAAATAAAATATTTTTTTACGCGATCTACAGCTCACAGAACCACTAGTTTATTTGAACTATTGCACAAAATACAAGTACTTGTCTTCTCGAAAATCTCACGGTTCGAAAATAAATGCCATACGATTATTATTAGTACACATGGCGATTGATTTATTGCCTCAAGGCATTCTCTGACAGTCAACCATATCCATCAGGGCCAATCAGAAAATTGCGAAGGTAGGTGCAAGAGACAAACTTTGTTGGTTGTTTTTGGAAGCCAAAGTCCTTAACACTCGGGTACAGTGAATTTCAATTGAGTACGTCCAGTTAAATAGGTCCCCCAGCTATAAAGTTCACAAAGTACTCCAGCTGCGGGAATACTAATTTGCAAGGCAACTTTGTACTCAAATTTATGTCCATCACTTAATGTAGTGCTTAACTATGTTAATAATTCAGTTAAGCGTTCAATCCTGCCCGCGGTTTTGCGTTTTCGGCTGGCTTCCAGAAAAACTTACTCGTACTGTAATTAAAATTGTGTTATATTTTATGTGATTACTTACAATGTGTCTATATAGTTGAAACTGTTTAGATTGTTGAAAATGTACGACATTTCATTAAACTGTCATTAGAATTTAAAGGCAGTAAAACCGTTTTTTGAATAAAGAGTTATTACTCTTTTACTTTTACTTAAACCAATTTGTTTGAATTGTCTACGGTAAACCAAAGTTGTAATATTTTTACATTTTACCTACTCATTATTTGTTATTTTAACAAATCATTTTTATTACATTTTAGAACGAATATGTACCTACATAACTATAGGCGCACGAAAATGCAGCGTAAACAATTATTTACTAGCGTACTTCCCATTCAAAAATGGGTGCAGAATTGTTGAAACTATATCAACAATTCTAAGTAAAAATAAGAACCAAACAACATAGAAATATGAGGAAAATATACAGTTCTTTTAATAACGTTCATGTCTTTGGTGCCCAAATGGTTAAAAAATTACTGTAACAATTCTATTTTTGACGCTTACTACATTTTGAGTGCGTATTTCGTTAAGAAACAACAAAAAAATCTGCATCGGAATTTCAACCGAGAACCGGTATTTGGTATGGTATGGTATGGTTGAAAACAGAAGCAGATGATTTAGAGATCAAAATACAATCAATGCCATCTAATATAAGTGCCGAAACCACAGAAGTCATTAGGTTCAAAAAAATACCCGTTCCCCAGTCTGAACGAGAATTTTATAATGTTTAAGTTATAAAGCAATTAAGTAAACCAAGTACTTACTCGTATGTATTAATTGGCTGAAGCTCAATAAAATATTACATAGTTACATACTTAAACAAATAAAACTGGATTACTTATATTGTATTCTTGCTGTAGGTATCTGCAGCTATTCAATTTCAATTTATTAACCGACTTCAAGATTTCAAAAGAGGAGGTTATCAATTCGGTTGTATGTTTTTTTTTTTGTTTTTTTTTAATGTTTGTTACTCCATAACTTCGTCATTTCTTAACCGATTTGAAAAATTCTTTTTTTGATTGTATGTATATATATCCAAGTTGGTCCCGTTTTTGTCAAAAGGCAGTTCTGATGATGGGATCCATGAGGAATTGAAGGAACTCCTCAAATCTTTAAGGCAAACATATAGTGATTTTTGTGTTTTTATCAACAAGTCAAGCATTTGCATCCAAAAATGTGACATTGAATGAAGTGGAACTGCTGATGATGATCAGAACAGAACTCTTCAACGACGAAAAGTTCACGTTTGGCGATTTGTCCTCCTAGCTGTGTTTGTTAAGCAAGTTCTATTTTCACGATTAATTTTTGTCATGCTCGAGTTCTGATGATGGGATCCATGAGGAATTGAGGGAACTCCTCAAATCTTAAAGGCAAATATATAGTGATTTTTGTGTTTTTATCAACAAATCGAGCATTATCATACAAAAATGTGACATTTGATGAAGTGGAACTGCTGATGATGATCAGAACAGAACTCTTCAACGACGAAAAGTTCACGTTTGGCGATTTGTCCTTCTAGCTGTGTTTGTTAAGCAAGTTCTATTTTCACGATTGATTTTTGTCATGCTCGAGTTCTGATGATGGGATCCATTAAGAATCGAGGAAACTCCTCAAATGTGAAAGGCACACAAATAGTGATTTTAGTATTTTCATGAACTAATCAAGCATTTTCATTCATAAAAGTGACATTTGATGAAGTGGAACTGCTGATGATGATCAGAACGGAACTCTTCAACGACGCGTAGTTCACGTTTGGCGATTTGTTCTCTTCGTTTTGTTTGTCAAGTAAGCAAGGTTTTTCCATGATTTCATGAGGAATTGAGGGTACTTAGTCTTCTACCATTATAAACATACTTATAGCCATTTTTGTATTTGTATGGAATCTAAGAGTGCACCATCTAAGATTAATAATCTTTCACCGGACTCCCCCATTGAAGTCAGTTTTTTTTTTCTTAAAAATTATTTCTTAGAAATTCAAATTACATGTGAACAGACACATTTAAAAGCTGGCTAGATGCTGGCCATTTTTAATAAAAAAAAAGCTTTTAATTCAAGTAAACATTTGGCACCGACTTTAGAAGGTGACGTTTTTAATAATTAGCTACCTAAGAAATTGTATATTTGTAAGGTAGCTAATTATTAAAAGCGTATTTCGTCCTTATTAAATTGGTGTTAAATAAGGAATGGAGTATATCCAGAAAATTTTGTGTAATTCTACTTGTGATTCCTCTTTAGTCGCAAGTGTCCATAGGCTACAGTGTCTGCTTACCATCAGGCAGGCCGTAAGCTTGTTTGCCACCGTCATAGTAAAAAAAAAAAAACCGGCCAAGTGCGAGTCGGGCTCGTGCACCGCGGGTTCCGTAAAAAATATTTTCATTATATGATGTAATTAAAAATTTTAGCCAAGTTAGAGGCCTCAGGGCGGCTTGAGAACTTCTAACAGTCAAGTTGCCCACTCACTTGACAAGCCTATTCCCAATAAGGTCGGTTTCCCCCTCGGGTTGGAAGGTCAGATGGCAGTCGCTTCCGTAAAAACTAGTGCCTACGCCAATTCTTGGGATCAGGTAGCGGACCCCAGGCATTCTTCAGGATGCAACTGTACTGGGAATAACGCTAGGAGGATGATGATGATGATGATGTAACTAAAAAATTACGGTTATCGAAATTTTTCCTTTATCTGTTCTATAAGAAGTTGCTTCGTACCAAACTTCAAGATTCTGAGTTCACAGGAAGTACCCTGTAGGTTTTGATTCCCTTGCGAGTGACGAAAATTTGCGGAAATTTGTGGCAAATACAGCTGTATCTTTTGATTGCGTTGGCTTAGAAAATTGTTTTATTTTCACAGCTCCAAAGGACAGTAAACCTGAGTATTTGATACAAATTCCAGCTTGATACCTCCACGCGTTCCTGAGAAAAAGGGTCTTGACAGACAGACAGACAGACGGACGGACGGACAATAAAGGGATCATATAAGGGTTCCGTTTTTTCCTTTCGAGATACGGAACCCTAAAAATGAAATCGTAGATATACATTACATCTTGTGATCGGATTGGAAATCTGAGATTATTGTATGCTTTTTAGTTTCTTTTATTAAGTTTTTTTAATTTAAAATTATGTTTTCTCAACCAAATTTAGAATAGAATAGAATAGAATAGAAATGTTTATTTGCAAGAATACGTAGGTATAAGATGTTTTATATTATAGTGTAATTACAGTATTCAACCGAAACAGCATGCAAATGTTCAGGAATGTTATTTATTTATTATTATTATTATTTATCACAATGTAATTTCCATGTATTCCTTTACGGAGTAAAAACAATGTTCTTGTAGCCATATAGTTATTTTTTTCTTAAATTCTAGACCATGCAATAACTTGATGCTGTCAGGAAGCTTATTAAAAAAATCTATGCAAATGTGATAATATTGTACGGAACCCTCTGCGCGCAAGTCTGACCCACACTAGTCCGATTTCTTATTCATAACATTATTAACTGCATCCACACATTGTTCTAGCTCAGAGCCCTCCTACTATCAACGGTCCTAGCGCTCTCACAACAGCAACAGACGCCGCAGTCGCCATGCCCGAACGTTTTCAGCTACGAACCGCCTGGCACGGAACCGGGCCGATGGTACGGCGTAGTGAACCTCTCTACGGACAGCATATTGCACTCTGTGTGGATCAATATCGTGCTGGATAGCAAGGCGGATATACTTGGAGTAAGTAAACTAGTTTATTACCTTTATAAATAATAATACTTAAATAAATAAATAAAAATTGGGGGACAATTCGAACTAGTCCCAGAGTAATCTCAATAAAGGCTTGTGTTATGGGTACTAAACGATATATTTAATAGATATATACTTACATAAATACATGAAAAATATCCAAGTCTCAGGAACAAATGTTTCTGCTCACCACAGAAACATATGCCCTTACCAGGATTCAAACCTGGGACCTCTAGCTTCGGAGGCAATGTCACTACCAACTAGGCTAAGCAGGCCGACAAACTCTAGCTTCTTTAAAGCTAGAACGCACAGACCGGGCGCGGCGCGGCGCGAGGCGGTTTTGCATTTTTGATCTTTCCAAAACTGTCGACTGCCGATTACTGCTTCATGTGTCACTCAGGCCGCCTCCGCTCTCGCGCTACAGAAAACCGCACGGCTTTTTGGTGCGACCGCGTTTGCTTTACCGCAAAACCGCGTACGGCCCGCAACGACGCTGTCACGCTGCGTCGTTCTCTGTGCGTTTCAACCTTAAAGGGCTCCACGCGCTAATCATCGAAATTTGACGAGTTTTGAATTGATATTACTCCGTCAAAACTATTGATGTACTTATGGCGCAAACGGTTATGTGTTCTCTCAATCCTTTATCTACATTTTCTCGTAAAACGTATTTTGGAACAAAATAATACTTGTGTTTTAGTCCAAAAAAGCAAGGAACTGTCAATATTATATCATATTTATAAAACGGGTGAGGAGTGAGATGACAGGTGAGGACGAGTCGGGTTGTGAGTAAGAGGGCAGTTAAGGTTTCGGTATGTACTATTACTTATTCTGTGGTTTCGGTAGATAATTATAGGAGGATTAATATAGGTACAATACAGGGTGAAATTTTATTGACTGTTAAATTTTTTCCCAGGCATTAGGTATCAATAAAAGATGACTTTTCTAAAAAAAATAGGTAATATTTTCACAATAAAATGTGCTGTCCGAATAAATAATTAGTAACGTGTGGATAATTGGGAACTGAATGACGCTCGGGGTTAGCGGTGCGGGGGGAGGGGCGCGCTCACCTATCTTACCTCGACCAAAATTGGAAATTAGTCTCACGCGCATCTCCGGATGCCCGGTCGTGCACTTCCGTGTTGTATCTCTCGTAAACACGCGCGATCGCGAACGTGACTTACAACAATGTTTACGAACCGGGAGTATCCCGTGAATGAAGGAAAATGTGCAACTTATGTTTTTTTACTAGTTTCCAATGATATTTAAATATCATTGTAGTTTTCATTAAAAACAAAATAGTTTTTCGACGCATATGTCTCGGCGTCTCAACGTGGGGGCGGGGCGAGCGTTATTACCACCTCCCGCACAACACGCACTACCGCGGTATCCATGAACACATGGTTTTTAGGATATCTTTCAGCTGCTCTGTCTCAATATTTTAGTACTGAAAGGTACTGAAAGAAAAAACACGTACTTTTTTTTGCTAAGGAATCTACTGTGAAAATTTGAACAGTGAATATTATTTCACCCTGTATATTAATGCATGTGTAGCTATAAATGAATAATCCTCCATTTCACGCTTGCACGAGTCCTTAAACCTGAGCATTGGACGCCCGACAGGTCGATTTCCGTCAACTATGCGGGGTAGTCTGTCAGCATCTTGTCTTCAAAATCGATCCAAGAAACTGGGAACTCTTGGGACTGGACAGACCAGTATGGAGGCACTTACTACGAAAGGGTAGAACTAATCACGACGTCCGTTGTAGTCCAAGAAAAGATGTGGCTCCCGAAACACAGCAGCTGTAACAAACATCTGCAAATATGAAAAGACCAATGATGATAATGATGAAATACATAATCGATCACGACGAGCACTGGTATTGAAATAAATTACTTATTTATTATAATACAAGCGGTGACGATACAAAATAATAACAGTATTAGCATTATCGTGATAGAACACGCAAGGATAAATGTGGTAAATAAACACACAAGAGGATTCCTTGAAGGCCTTGGTATTTACTAGTAAGAACAAATAAATAATATGTATGAATAGATATAGTAGGTACTTTTAATATAAACGATAGCTAAACTTTGACTTGAATAACTTACTATTTTACTTGGAATGTTTTATACAAAATTACTACCTTAGTACGAGTATCTAGTAGTAAAATGATTTTTAAGAAAAAAAAAACCGACTTCAATGGGAGAGGCCGGTGAAAGATTATTATACTTAGATGGTGCACTCTTAGATTCCATACAATAAAATAAAAATGGCTATAAGTATGTTTATAATGGTAGAAGACTAAGTACCCTCAATTCCTCATGGAATCATGGAAAAACCTTGTTTGCTTGACTAACAAAACGAAGAGAACCAATCGCCAAACGTGAACTACGCGTCGTTGAAGAGTTCCGTTCTGATCATCATCAGCAGTTCCGATGAAGTCACATTTTTGTATGATAATGCTCGAATTGTTGATAAAAACACAAAAATCACTATATGTTTGCCTTTAAGATTTGAGGAGTTCCCTCAATTCCTAATGGATCCCATCATCAAAAATCGAGGATGATAAAAATTAATCATGAAAATAGAAATTGCTTAACAAAAACAGCTAGGAGGACAAATCGCCAAACGTGAACTTTTGGTCGTTGAAGAGTTCTGTTCTGATCATCATCAGCAGTTCCACTTCATCAAATGTCACATTTTTTGTATGATAATGCTCGATTTGTTGATAAAAACACAAAAATCACTATATGTTTGCCTTTAAGATTTGAGGAGTTCCCTCAATTCCTCATGGATCCCATCATCAGAAATCAAGCATGACAAAAATTAATCGTGAAAATAGAAATTGCTTGACAAACACAGCTAGGAGGACAAATAGCCAAACGTGAACTTTTCGTCGTTGAAGAGTTCTGTTCTGATCATCATCAGCAGTTCCACTTCATCAAATGTCACATTTTTGGATGAAAATGCTTGATTTGTTGATAAAAACACAAAAATCACTATATGTTTGCCTTAAAGATTTGAGGAGTTCCCTCAATTCCTCATGGATCCCATCATCAAAACTGCGTTTTGACAAAAACGGGACCAACTTGGATATACGAGGGGCGTTCAATAAATTCTCGGTATTGACATCTTTTAAACCTCTTTGGTAAACTTTTTAATACTAGCCGGTAAAAGTCATTCATTATTATTAAAAAAAAGTAAAATTAAAACGGCGATGTTTATTTGTTTTTTTGTAAGTACCGAACAAACGTGATCACTGTGAGCGTTATTTCAATTTTGGTTAAATTAAAGCACCGAGCGGTAATAAAATTCTTGACCAAACACGTAAAAAATCAATAAGCTATAAAAAAGAAATGGATTATGTTTACCGTGAGTCTGCTCCTTCTTTATCAACAATTCAGAAGTGGTCAAGTCAATTTAAGCATTGAGCAGAGAGTATCGAAGACGACCATAGAGCTGGTCGGCCCGTCGAAGCTTCTTCATAAGAAAATTTAAAAAAGTGGAGAAAATTATATCTGAAGATGGTTGAGTAAAGGTGAAAGCAATAGCTCAAAGAACTAACCATTCTATTGGTACTAGACACGATATAATTCATGACCATCTTAATATGTCAAAAGTCAGTGCGATATGGGTACCGCGAATCCTGACACCGCTTCAGAAGAATACGCGTGTTGCTCGTTGTTCCGAATTTCTTGAGGTGTGCGGTGAAATTCCTGATAAGATACTGCAAAATTTTGTTAGTAGAGATGAATCGTGGGTTCATCATTATGACCCTGAGAGCAAACAAGAGTCCATGCAGTGGCACATTAAAGGAACTCCTCACCCCAAGAAGTTCAAGGTCGTGCCTTCAGCTAGCAAGGTCATGGTCACAATATTCTGGGATTGTGATGGAATGTTGCTGATCGATTATAAAGAAAAGGGTGTAAGTATTAAAGGAGAGCACTACGCTAAAATTATATGCCAAATAAGGGAAGCAATCAAACATAACAGACGGGGAAAATCAGCCAAAGGTGTTCTGCTTCTATACGACAACGCCCCTGTGCATAGTGCTCATATTGCCAAAGCTGCTGCTCTTGAATCTGGACTCGAAACTATTACATACCCACCGTATAGTCGAGACTTGACCCCGAGTGACTTATATTTGTTTCCCAATGTCAAAAAGAATCTACGTGGAAATTAATTTTATAACGATGAAGCATTGAAGACAGTAGTGTAGGAGCATTTTGACACCAAAGACAAAAAATATTTTTATGAGGGGTTAAAAAAACTATTTGACCGGTCTTATAAGTGCATAAACATAGGAGAGGAGTATATTGAAAAATAAAAATAAAACACCTATAATATTCTTTTGTTTTCATTCTAATACCGAGAATTTATTGAACGCCCCTCGTATATACTTACAATCACAAAAAGAATTTTCCAAATGGGTTAAGAAATGACGGAGTTATGGAGTAACAAATTGATAACCTCCTCTATTGAAATCTTGAAGTCGGTTAATAAAGCTGGCAGCTTCCTCGCTCAACGCATCAGGAAGACCCAATTTTAAAACATGTTTTTATATCAGGAATAGATAAAAAACAGGATATATGTACAACTATGAATATTATTCCTATTTGTACATATACATATGTATGTATACTTCTAAATTATAGCGTAGATATATTATGTTATGTTTGTTATTAGAATTACCTTTAAGCGGTATAAATATTACTGGCACAGTAATGTAATAAACAATGTTCAATTTCTCCATCAAGTACCAATAAACATATTCGTAATTGGCGTAAATATTCGGTAATAAGAATTTGTCGGTACTTAATTTGGAAGTTCGCAATTCACAATATTAAGCAATCAAATTAACGAAAACTTGAAGAGTAGGCCTAATTTTTCCTTATTTCAAAAAACGTCGAAGTTTCACTACGTTTTCGGGAACCATCCGCTTTTGGGTACCAAATTTATGAGACAAGAATGCTGTTACATTATTTAGCAATTTATTTAGTATTATATGTTATAACAGCTATATATTTTTTATAGTACATTACGATACAAGTGCAGAGAACAGGAAATTCGCAATGAGTGGTGATAAATTGAAACATGACCGAAGGGTGTGTTTTAAATCGACACGAGTTGCGAATTACCTGTTCGCACGTGTATCGTACAACGTTTTACAGTACACATGGCTCTTTAAAGTTTCGACATATGGACGTAATCTGCTGATTACCGCACTCGTGCGGTAATATAGCACCATATGTACTGTAATAGTACATTACGATACAAGTGCAGAGAATAGGAAATTCGCAACGAGTGGTGATAAATAAAAATACGACCGAAGGGAGTGTTTTAAATCGACACGAGTTGCGAATTACCTGTTCGCACGTGTATCGTACAACGTTTTACAGTACATAGGGCTCTTTAAAGTTTCGACATATGCACGTAATCTGCTGATTACCGCACTCGTGCGGTAATATAGCACCATATGTACTGTAATATTACATTACGAAACAAGTGCAGAAAACATAAAATTCGCAACGAGTGGTGATAAATTAAAACACGACCGAAGGGAGTGTTTTATATCGGCACGAGTTGCGAATTACCTGTTCGCACGTGTATCGTACAACGTTTTACAGTACATATGGCTCTAAGTTTCGACATATGCACGTAATCTGCCGATTACCGCACTAGTGCGGTAAAGTAGCACCATATGTACTGTAAAATATATTATGGATCTGCTATAGTAATTACCATGAAAAAAACATGATACCGAATGAGCGTGACTTGTTATGGATACACAGGGACATATCTATATTATTAGCCAGAGAATATCTTAACTTTAAAAAATGCAGTTTTCTATATTAATACAAATTGACCTCCGCGCTTCGTGGACAAAGGGAAAAGCTCATCTATAAAACAGATAGACATTGAAATTCTTAACATAATTAGATGAATTACAATATAAAACCTCTCTTCCAGAATTGGGTCGGCGACGTCACAACCTCAGACAACACAGACTTCAAAATAGAAAACACGAAGATGAAAATCCACCCGGGGCCAGCTACCGCCGTCCGATTCTTCGTACAATACAACCCTTTGAACAAAGCTCCTAAGTTACAAGCAATAAGACTGAACGGCCGAGAGATTTGTAATGCGAATAATCCACTGCCAGCGATTGACAGGCCTGATGAGAGAAGAACGACATCCAGGCCAGGACTAAGGCCGGAGGATATTCCTCAGTCCAAGCCAGTCCAAGGACAACAGGCTGGTGTGGGGCCGGTGTATTCCTCAACACAGAGTCCGGTGCAGAATGCTGTTAATCTTAATATGTGAGTACAACTTTTATTGACCTTGAAATTCGTCACAGTAATATTTAGGTCGTTGATTAACTTTCCTGTAAGCACAGCAGAATGCCAATTTAGATTCACTTTTTATATATAGGTGCCTACAGTCAAAAACATTAATCTGTACCTAAATAAAAGCAGAATTTAAGATAAGAAAATCTGTAACTTTAGGTGGCTTAGGAATATTCAAAATAGGGCTCCCAATGCTAATAGGATGAGGAATGGCAACGTAGTTATAATGTTAGTTTTCTGTCTCCCGACGCATTAAATAAGTTCAAAGTCACATTCATACCAAGAAAAAGTAAGTGGCAAACCGCAAAAAAAACTGGTAGCAATATTTCGTGACGCTTAAATACTATTTACTTCCATTACCTAGTTACTTGTAGCAATTATCCTGCATTGTTCACACAAAGGTGCAAACCAGACTGCAAATTGTCTCCATAGTTACCTATTTAGATTGTGATTTGTATCGGCTTTATGCAGCGGTTGAACGCAAATTCATTTTTCTTGGCTTGATCATTGTAATCAATCGTGGCAAATTCCACATAAAAAACGGATAAATACCTAATCGTTAATTTTGTGTTTAAACAGTAACGTCTGTCAACGAAAATTCCAAATTTCTTGTAAAGGGAAAACTTGTAAAATGTTGCACTCCGAGCAGGACTTATCAGTCTATTTTCGGATTTTCTTCCACCTTCTTATTAGGCATTAACCCTGGCAAAAGTCAACGTCGTACAACTAGCTTTATGACCCAACAATAAACTCGAAAACCCAAGCACGAGGAAAAGATATAAACAATTATTTACCCCTTTCGCACCCATATTTTACTAGGGCCGGGTATAAAATTCCATTCGACCCTTTCTGTAAAGGAGTAAGGGGCATGGAACTTACAATGCGACATAGGTCTTTTTCCAGGCAAAATACCCTCTTTGTAGTTCTCGAGGTGACCGTAATTTACCTACGTCATCGTACAAAGAATAACGCATTTATTCCCACCTTTTTCGCCACAAAGTCACAAGTCAAAGACGCGTTTAATCAAAACAGATAGTTAACTTAAGGCAATATGGTTTATAATTGATGTGACCGCCGATTTGGCGTTTCTTGACTGCTATGAGTTTGCAAAGGTCGAAACGCACAAATAACGTATTCTCCGCAACATCATTATATGTATTTCAATTTAAGGAAAACGTGCTTTTATGTCGCTTAAATTATTTGGAGAACTTTTGAGCATTAACTGGTTAACAACTTTGTAGAGACGTGAAAGCTTTTACGAGGTGATAAAGCGTACTTTTGTTCATTACGCGATATTATGCTTAAAACATTTTTATTATGAAGCAGTCTACCGAATGCTCTCACAAAGTATAGTATGGGGCTACTTTGTGTGCTGGAATAACTTTAACCAGAGCGTTTCGATCAAAGTAGAAAAACATCAATAGTACATACTACTACCTACTACTGTTACTATAGTAGTCGGCGGTTAAGAAGTCAATCCTGACACCTGTCATTTCCATACAGTTTATAACCTAAAAGTCACTTTGAGGTTATAAACTGTATGGTGTCAGGATTGACTTCTTAACCGCCGACCATTATAACTACTGCATAATGTAATGAGTGATTTTAGTGTCCAATCCATAGAACATTAACACCTAAAGGCAGTTACCGGGAGTCTGTAATGCGCCATAATGGCTTCGTTTTCAAATACTTATCTCAGTCTATCGTGTAAAGACTGAGCTTCGTTTTCATATACCTATCTCGGTCTATCGTGTAAAGACTGAGCCTACCTTAATCTTTACACGAAAATCTTTGTTTTGATGTGGTGCATACTTTTTTACTTCGAATTGGTAATTTAAAAAAAAAGTTGCTAGCCAAAAACGTTTTGACCAAGTGACGTGCACTTTGCAGTAAGCTTCGAAACTCACGTTTAGGTAATATCTCTATACCTAAATTTACACAAAAATCAATCCTGTTCAAGAGAATTCATAACTTTCTTAACAATATTTAAACTGGGAACCTACTGTTAACAATAAATAAGACTTATTAATAAGTAACGTCTTTACCAGTAATTAGTTATTTATTGCGACTAAAAATACCTAGATAATTGTTTATGCTAAATCATTAAATTATTGCTAATCAATATCTACCTACTAATAAAATAAAGGGATAATTGTATCTGTTTATATATAACCCGTATAAGCGCAGAACAATATTTTCATTTCATTTTAATTAAGAAATAATATCTAAGTTCATTTCAACATTTTTATAATTTGAATTTATGAATAATATTAAGAAAACTTACCTTTCTATCTCTTTAGGTAAATGAAAAAACGACCGAGTGGTTTTGCGCTGATTATTTGTACAATCATACACGTTGCAATATTTCCTTTGAGCAGTCATGGCGCCGACCTCATTCCCGTATTTACGCGGAAATAATTATTAAGCTCGCGGCCGCTCGCAGCAACGTGCGACAGCCCACTGACTTGTTGCGCCGACTACACACTTGCGTGGTACTTACGCGAGCTCGGCACGCGAGCTAAGTGCGGGTAGCCTGGCTTTACAGACTCCCGGTAACTGCTTTTAGGTGTTAATGTTCTGTGGATTTGACACTAAAATCACTCATTATATTATGCAATAGTTAGTAGTAGTACTAGTAGTAGGTAGTAGTACCATTGATGTTTTTCTGTACCTATACCCCGGTAGTCCCTGAATGAGGCTTTATACACACACAAATTCTCAAGTCATTAAAAGGTCGGCAACGCGCTTGTGATTCTACTGGAGTTGCAAGCGCCCATATAGGCCATGGTGTTTATTTATCACCAGGCAGGCCATAAGCTTATTAGCCACCTCGTTGTATTAAGAAAATATTAGTTCCATGGAATTATCATTCTAGGTGTTAACATCATTGTAAGACCTAATATTACTAAAGGAGAGAAAATTTTACTTGAAAAAAGAGTGAAATCTCCAAATTCAGGCGAATTCTTGACGTGTAGATGCGAAGGCGGCGCGATATGAGAAAACTGTCAGCTGTCAGCAACCAATACGAATCTAGTACTGCCCCAATTCTGCGCATGGAATTACTACTGCGCAAACGTAATACACCCGGGTATGTCCTAAAACTACGACCAAGACCACCGGGGAATGGGCAGCAGCATTCCTAGAGTGCGGTGGAGATACTGCGATCGCCAACCCGCATGCCAAGCGTGGCGATTATGGCATTTACCCCCCATGAAATTGGGGGAGGCCTATGTCCAGCAGTGGACGTCCTAGGGCTGATATGGTGGTGGTAAACGTAATACTGACACTATTTTGTCAAGTGAGGAAATCTCACATGATGACATGAGTAAGCTCACGTCAAAGAACAAAATACCTATCACATATCGATCCCGCCGCATCAAGTCAGGAAGGCGCCTAACTAAAACCGGTATTTTTAAACGAAGGGAGACTTTCCTGTACATTTTTATTATAAGTACGCAAACATGGATAACAATCGTCCATCTAGTATAAAGAGCCCAACTGGGATCCCTGTGGCACTTCCCCTATGGTGTTAGCTGCAATATTATCCAGATTAATTCCAATTTCCTATTGATACAAATAACGGGATTATCCTATGATCATACGCAAATTTCCATATGTTATCATAATTAATAATAAGCTACAATAGCTAACGGTTAATAGCTTGCGCATATAATGAGGTCACACGCCTCTGACCCTTCGATATTATCACGGACTGTTATTTTGTCATTTGTTTATTCGGTAACAATCAGAATAACGGTTGATTCACCGAATACTAATCAGTAACTTAAATATAGGAAATTAACGAGTCTATATTATACTACTAATCAGTAACCGATTATAATAAAAACAACACAACCAATTTGGCGTTTGTAAATGCCAATATTGCATTGAGTAAGTTTGAATAATTTCATTTATATTTAGTCCCAGTAGTTAAAAACCGGCCAAGTGTGTGTCGGACCACGCACAAAGAAGGGTTCCGTACGTAGGCACGTTTCGGTCTGTGCGTGAACGCAGCCTCATACAAATGATCTAAATTGATGAACTCCGAGTAATGGATCTTGACATCACGAGATTATAGCGCATCAGTCAATGCAGTGTTTGAGGTTGAGTCTTAATTGTGTTTGCATGTTTTGGTCTCGAGGATATTTTCGGTATTTTTAATTTTACTGAGTTTTTGAAATAAATTTTCATTAAATATCACTTCATAAGAGCATAAATAAATCATATCTCTTTGATAAGAGTAATAAAAATACACGTAAGCTATCATTAAAGAAAAAAAATAAGAAAATACTTTTTTTACCCCCGACGCAAAAAAAAGAGGGGTGTTATAAGTTTAACGTGTCTTTCTGTCTGTATATCTGTCTGTGGTATCGTAGCTGCCGAACGGATGAACCGATTTTCGGTTACTTTTTTTTGTGTCATAGATAATTTTAATCCGAGTGTTCTTAGCCAGGTTTCATGAACATCTGTTCAGCCTTTTTTAAGATATTGAGCTTTGAAATGAAAATGTCGGAGGTTTTCAACTTTTCTAAGTTGTAGTTAACTGAGACCACTTGGAAAATAATTGCTGGCCCGCTAAATAGTCCACCGTTTAATTTTATGCCCCTGTTACAGGGCCCATCCTGTATACGCTTCAAACATTCGTATTATTGGAAACCCATGTAACTCGTCACTACTCGTAGCTCAGTGTTTTTCCACGGCACTATGCCCTGTGGAATAAAGTTTACCCAGCAAATATTTTTCTGTGCAGGAACTTTAATATTGCTGCATGCATAGGTTGCGTAAAACCGAAAAAGGGTAGTAAAAGCAGCAACAAATTCAAATACGTCGGTAGATACAGGACAGGAGCACTATTCGTCGTTGCCACAAGCAATCTTGTGCAACCACGTGAGAGATTGTACCTACTGAAATTTCAGTCTTAGTTTCTTACAGATATCCGGCAATTTTCAAATCCACCACCACCACCGTATCGTCCCATGGACGCCCACCGCTGGCCTCCACCAGTTTCATGGGGGGTAATTCGTGTAAATGCCAGAATCGCCATGCTTGGCATGCGGTTTGGCGATCCCAGTATCTCCACCGCACTCCAGGGATGCTGCTGCCCACCCCACGGTGGTCTTGGTCGTAGTTTTAGGACATACCCGGGTTTTCAAATAACAAACTGAATTATTGTTGTATGAAATTATTTTCATTGTCTTAGTTGGTATTTTTCTGGTTGCATTTTAGTTACTATATCTGTATCTAGTGACTTCCAGTGTTCACTTACTACCTGAAAAATATAGACATTGACGAAAACATTTATAATGGAATCGACTGCTATCTGAATTACCAACCTAATTTTATGAAATATTTTATTATTTAACCGAAACATAACAGCAAATGTATCAAATACCTTTATTAGGGATTTAATTGAATAATTTATTTCGTGTAACAAGTGACACATGGCATTTCCTGATTGACGATTGATTGATTAGTTGATTTGATTTGATTAAGATACCAAAAGCCTTTGTACCTTTATGAAGCGCGCTCCATGGTACGCCTATTTGACTCGACGCATTAATTACCATATTGTCGTCACATTGAATGGGCACATTTCTCTAATAATGTAAAGCTTGGCGTCGCTTGGACACCAAGTGTCAAACCTCTAGAACCAGGAGATAGACTTCTAGGCCAAATTGTTAGCTAAGACTAGTAGTAAATGGGTCAATCAACTATTTTCTGTTATTCTGTCCCGTTAGCCAGTAGAAAAATTGACCGAGATTCTTAGAAAAATCTTTACAATATTTACGCTGCGTAGCTCAGAAATGAGTTGAAAATTTTAAATAAATAAATAAATAAATAAATATTGGGGGACAATCTTACACAAATCGACCTAGTCCCAAACTAAGCAAAGCTTGTACTATGGGTACTAGACGACGATATATATACTTATATAGATAAATACATACTTAAATACATAGTAAACATCCAAGACCCAAGAACAAATATCCGTGAAAAATGCACAAATAAATGCCCTGGCCGGGATTCGAACCCGGGACCTCTAGCTTCGGAGGCAGGATCACTACCAACTAGGCTAAACAGGTCGTCAAATTACAATTAAATTATCAATTTCGTGCAATTAAAACCATAAAATTGCAGTTTTAAAAAGTTACCCAGGAGACGTACCCGACGTAAAACGATTCCGTTCCACCGAGTTAGGAATTAGCCTCCAGATCACAAGGCACAAGTCGAATAAGTCCTGCACATTGTTAACGTAGATATTATCTTGGCGATGACATATAGGTATTGCGCGCCATTGTCAGTGTTTCATAGTGGCCTTACTCATGACTATATAATGGCGTGGATTAGTAATCGGGTTTAAAAATACAGGCATGCCACAGTCTAATAACATGCGAGTGATTTTCAATCTAAATGAAAAATTATTCGTCCACGTAGTATTAAACCGATGGCCGGTGGGGCGTAAAGGTTCTCGAGTGCCAACGACGTACCGGAAAGCGCAGCGTGGGCAGACCCCAACAAGGTGGACTAATGCCCTGGTAAAGATCGCGAAAGTCGGCTTTATGCGGGTGATGCAGGACCGGTCATTGTGGCACTCTTTGGATATCTATGTCCAGCAGTGGACGTCATTTGGCTGATATGATGATGATGACGATGAAGATGTGAAAATCGTCCAAATTTAAATCAATTGCAATCTAGAGTTAGTGTAACGGTTATTCTCAGAGAGCTACATTTTGCGTGTCCAGGCCAAAATTGACACGTAAATGAAATAATAATAAATCGTTGATTTTTGTAAATACACAAGCCTTGTAGTTAGTTGTTTATCAGTTATATATTTTTTAAATCCCTGTTGCCACGACGCGTCCACGCGCTCCCCCAGTTTACAAATTTGTCCCAAACTTCTTGATGGCTTTTAGAATTGGCCCTTTTAGAATTACTAAATACACTAGACACAACATATAAGAAATATAACGAGACATATCAAACTTTATTTGAGAAAACAATCTGTAAAAAAGATTACTTATTCTGTGGTAAAGTGGTTACTCGTGCTAATTTTTCCTCCGATCAACCACCACCACCACCATCTTCTCTTCTTCATATTCACGGGGGGTATATGCCATAATCGCCACGCTTGGCATGCGGGTTGGCGATCGCAGTATCTCCACCGCACTCCAGGGATGCTGCTGCCCATCCCCCGGTGGTCTTGGTCGTAGTTTTAGGACATATCCGGCTCCGATCAACATTGATTGAAAATAATATTCTTTTGTCCCCCTTTGGCGTCTCGTAATGCTACAAAACTTAAGACTTCCCGCTCGATTAATAAAGATGAAAGCGATCCAAGATTTAGGTTACGCAATAAATGGCGTCTCCGTCAGGAAAGTCTAGCTCCCAAGGCTTTTGGAATAAGTATAAGAAGATTATTCATACACTGGATTAAGCTTGAAATACTGATTGACACGGACATCAGCGTCAATTCGACTGATTTTACGAGTAGCATGAAGTTTCTGCCTGATGAATTACACTCTGAAAACACGGTGAAAACGCTTATCCTGAAAATAAGACCTATGGGTCTACCGTTAGTGAGTCAATCGAACGGTGCGCGGCGCAGGGAGACGTCGGAGAGCAAGGCAGGTCAGAACCTGCATTATGTCAGCAAAAAAATGAATTGAGCTGCTTTTACTGGTCAGCAAAAATAACAAAATTGGTCAGCTAGTGTAATGTTATATAGGTAGAGGCAGCGTAAGGCGTGGGCCACCCCCCACCGCCTCGCGGTGCAAAGGGTCACGCGGCTTACAAACGAAAATAAATTTGAAAAGTATACTTGTTCTTGCACCATCAGAGGGCCTTGCGAAATGTACCATGCCCACATTACGTTTAGGTCTTGCGCCACCACTGTGTATAGAGTCTGACTAGCATAAGTCTGCACCAGCAATTTAAATTTTTTGTCTGTAAATCGATATATGATAACACTGAAGATAGGGCACTAATTAGTCTTGATGCTTGTGTAATATTTAAACAAGTGAAAATAATAGTATTAGTAGTGAGTATTAGTATGTAATAAAAATAATACAAAGTAAGTATTTACTTTCAGTTAGTTCAACATATACTTAAAGTACATACACCGCACACCCATTATTGAAAAAAAAACTCGGCGAATTTTCCCGAAAGATAAAATAGTGTGTTTTAGTATATACAAGGTATAACTTGAGCATACCGAATTATTTTAACAGCGTAGTTCTGAGGCCAAAAGAAGCAAAAAAGTTATATGACTTTTGGTCAAACTCTAAATAATAAAAAAAATCTTTATTCAGCAAAATAGCCACTTTGAACAAACAAAATTATGTTTCTTTAAAAAAAAAAGTTTTGCAACGACATAAGAATGCCACTTTGACATCTGTCAATTATTACGTCTACACTAGACAACATAGTAGCAGGGTACACCGGGTAAGGACACTCCATACAAAAGGTACATCCGCGGCTCACGCACACTTACACGCGGCGATGTGTGCGGGGCCGCTTGTGCTACACGCTAAATGATTGACGTGTCGGCCGGTCTCCCCCGTTCTCAGTCGGGGCCGCCTCGCCGTCACGGCAACACGTTTAACGTAAAGTCAGGCCGGCAATTACTTCGCGCGAATCGCGCGACAAATTAAGTCAAGTTGCGACCGTCATTGTTGTTTATGGATGTTTCAATTCATAAATATTGCCGACCTTGACTTGAATCTATTTATAATAGTGCGTAATATTAGGTATGAATAATATGCTTTCTTAACTAGAAAATTAAACAACTCTTTCTTGAATACAATATATGTACTTAGATCATGAATGTTTGGGATGTGGAAGATTTGGAGCCCTATTGCTGCCACTCGCGTGTCCGTCTGTCACACATTTTTTTCCGAAGAATTATTTAACTTCCCATTGAACTATCAACTTGAAATTTAGTGATTATGTTTATCATTACGATACTTTACCAGAAAATACCGATAGATTGATAAATCTGATTTGGTTTTTTTAGTTGTAGGGAACACTCGGTGCGCGAGTCCAAATCGCACTTGGCCGTTTTTGTATTAATTTACTTAGACACGCATTTTTATCTATCTATTCAAACGAATAATATAGGAATGATGCTAATCGCATGTCAAAACCAAGAAAGACGTTTTGTACAACCCTGCATCCGAACAACTACTTATTACCGATGACGTCACAACTGCTCCTAACGGTCGCACTGTCCCTACCCTGTGTACCCTGATGATATACTGGCCTGACTCTAGTACGCGCTCATTCGTTGCTAGCGCAATCGTTTATATCAACACCCTGACCCCCTACTCCGAACTTCTAAAATCGAACTTCGTGTCGTGCCGTCCCTTTCCCTCTCGTGTTACACAGTGTATGACGGAAAGGGACGGCACGATACAAAGTTCGATTTACGAAGTTCAGAGTAGGCCCTCTGGAGGTGTTCGCGAGCCGAACTTAGCCGAAGTAACAAGAGAATTAGACCTGACATTAAAATTAAATTAAATATTAATTAAATTAACGTTTATTTCAAGCTCGTGGCTCATAAAGTGTTAGCTAGTTACAATAAAGCTTAAAACTATGTTAGAACTAATTTTATGACGGTTATGGTTTACTACTACTAGGCCTGTGAAGTCCACTTTCGTACATTAGTACAAAATTTATTAATAATGAAATTTCATGGGATAATTTTGACAAAATGCACATAGGTTGTTTGTTTTTGAATTGACATGCGGAAGGGGAGTTGACACAGCTTGGCTTGTAATTGACAACATTTCAAATTTTTAAGAAGTATGAAATCTTAACTCATTTCGTTAATCAGGTAACAAGAAACCCCAATATATATATTTTTTTATTTTTATGACTATTAGTTTTCTAAATATTCACGAAAATGTGAAGAAAACCCATATCGTAGTAATGACGTCACTACTATGAAATTGTGACAGCCACACCGCACAAAAAGAACAGCAGTTCACTTTCTTTAGTAAATTTGTCTTAGTAACGGTGCTTCTGTATGATTTGTTACACTGTGACGCCTTACTTAACAAATACTCTCTTTTAGAATGAGGAACTTTTGAAATTGAATTATTTATATGAAATTGGAATATTTTTGAGAATTTACAAATGTGGTTTTACTATATTTTTATCCTCTATTTGATTTCATCGGAAAAAGCCTGCTTAAAAAAATGAAATGTTGTCAATTGAGTATGCGTGTGAATTCTAATAGATCAATCTAAAATGATTACGCTGGCGTGTCCTTTAGATTAGATTTTTTATTCGAAATCTTTTAAATTTATCAATATCGGTAGGTATATGGTTAGGTATATTATTTCTGTCTAGATAAGAAGTTTTGTAATTTACAATGTTATTATTGTCCTAAGCATTTTGTAATTTTCTTAACATTGATAGTGTACTAATATGTTTTAATTTAGTATATTTTCTTTGCCTGAGATACAGGATCACCTAGTTTAAGCAATTGTAATAATGTACGAACTATGACAATGGCAACAATAGCAATGAGTTTTCAATTCAGTAAATATTATCTATTTATTATTATTAAAAGTCTTCCCAAAGTGGTACAGTCAACAGCATCAATATCTGCCTAACCAAAGGCAGCAAAAATATCTGACACGTCCTAACGGCCCTACAAATAGAGTCGTGTCAGATATTTATGCGCGCTTTGATGTGGCAGATATTGGTGCTGGTGACTGTACTTACTACTACTTTTTCACCGGTTCACGGATCGCATCAAGTTTATATCTGATTCATCTTTCGTACATTTCTTTTGATATTCTAATTTAATACTGTCATTAAAAACCGATTGGCGCTTAATTTTGTTATTCGTTGAGTAATTTAATTAGAGAAAATGACAAGGAAACAACTATAGATAATTATATTACTGCTTCGGCTGTGGTTTCGATCGTCGATCTAAATTAGTAAAAAAAGAACATTTCTCATACTCTGAAAGTAGGTCATTGTTCATCTAAGTGCCGTGCTGAAAGTGGTATATTTCTGCCATAGAGCAAAAAGTATTGAAAAATCTTTTTTTGCATATTAATATATTTTTTAGTTTAAAAGTAGTGTTTAACTCGAGTGAAACCACCCATTTCAGCATTGAACTATTAGCGCTCTCTCTTCGTTGCGGCGCCAAAATATCTCTTCAAATATAGGTCTACTATTTTCATCGAACGTAAGCATTTTCTGCACACGTATAAGCTATATCACGGAAAGTTTGATCAAAAAATTGTTTTTGCATGAAAGAGTAACAAACACGGAAAAAGCTATAATTTATAATGGTCCGAGCAGAATTATATAAGGTTAGAGACTTAAAATTGAGGTTATGTCCAAAAATCTGTCAAATATCCATTTCAACGTAAACCATGTCAAGCACTCTCCAACCTGAGAGCCCGTGCTGAGTGCACTCGACTCATTAGCGGCCAAAATCAGAGCTGGGATCTACTCCACTAGACCGATTACATTAGAACGGGTTTGATGAAAAAAACTAGGGAACTAGGCTTTACGGTAACAGCTTTTCTGTCCAGCGACAACGACAACCACAACCACATCCCCTCTCCCCGACACTCAATTGTAACTAGGTACGCCGAGTTAGGCACATGTAGGTACAGGTAAATTACTGTCGTGACGTTTTTCCATTTGTAGTAGTATTTGTATACAAGGGCTGTTCCGAAAGTTTTTAGCTGCTCTCACTCTATTCATGCGATATATGTTTTAATGATACCTTAATGCGGGTAATTTCGATACATATGTGTTTGGGTGAAACTGTTGATGAAGGTCGCTTGGGTGGGGAAATTTACCTGAAAATGTGTAGGGGTCATGCAATCCATAAGTTCCAAAGATGCTTTACATACCTGTATACAGGTCCAGTGCCAAAATTGGTGGATGTGTCCACAGGAAAGACTGCAACTAATCAGTCGATGGGTTGTCCCATTAAACGTACTGGATTGGAAATATATTCGCCATAGTCACGCGCTCACTTCTAGTGTGCCATAATTAAAATCTGGGCAATTTATATCGTGTCTGTTCACGTCATGACAATGTTGTATCACTTATTAATCTCGCATATCCCACCCATTATAAATTGCCCATATTATAATCGCTCACTAGAAGTGAGCGCGTGATATGGCGAATTCATTTCCAATTGAATACGTTCAATCCAACAGATCCCTTGCGAAGCGATTGACAGTATCGACTTACCTCACTCATCCCCATTGTACCAACATAACTGGTCACTAAAATTCGTAACAACTGAGCTTAATCGGAGGTCTGTTAGTTCTGGTAGTTGAAGCATTGTTGGTAAGCTTAAAGTTTTATGAATGCCTGACCTGGTAGCTACGAAACAAACTGTAATTAAACTAATTAAACATCGTTTAAATTTGTTACAGAAAAGGCAGGCATTACGAGTATTCTAGAATAAAATAATTTCATTAAAATACTAACGGTTTTCTACTAATAATGTGTTCCCTGCTGCTTCGGAACGTGTAACCAAAGGAAAAGAAAGAATCATCGTTAAATAATCGTACATTACGATACAAGTGCAGAGAACAGGAAATTCGTAACGAGTGGTGATAAATTAAAACACGACCGAAGGGAGTGTTTTAAATCGACACGAGTTGCAAATTACCTGTTCGCACGTGTATCGTACAACGTTTTACAGTACATATGGCTCTTTAAAGTTTCGACATATGCACGTAATCTGCTGAAAGTAGCACCATATGTACTGTAAATTTATTAAATGGTAATAAAAATAGCTGCCATCATTATTTTTGTTCCGTTTGCCTTAGTTATATTTCAGTATATTTATATTTCATAAAAACCTTTTAAATAATAAGAGTTATATCTAACTATTAAACTTTGAATAGGATCAAAAGATATTCCAACAAACAAAAGTCAGTTAAAAATAGCGCAAGAAACCTTTCAACGTTGAGTTTTTCCAAGAAAATACTTAGCGCAAAAAATTCAATTTTATTTCTCCACTCAACATTTTTAAGAAAGTACTTTGGTACTAGTGACTGGAGCACCCACGAGATTGAAATCCCTCAAGTTTCATCGAGTGCTTAAAAAAATAGAAGGAGGAAATAGTTTTATGAGATTTGATCTCTATATTTTGCAACTAAAAAATCCAACCAAATTTCATACTCTCAACTCTCAATCCCTAAACGTAATGCGTAATGTTACAGGGGGGGGGGGTCCTTGCGAGAGGAGTTTCGCAACTTCAATATTTCAACCAATCACAAAGCAGTATTCTTGTCGAGTATGGCCAACTAGATTTTTTAAACCAATCAGATCACCCCCAAACTCATAACTTCCTCGGGAGTTATGAAAATCCATAGCTCGGCTATAACTGCTCTATACGCCTGCATGCAATAAGACCCCTTAAGACGTTGAATTTGAAGAAGAAATATTTTATGTTAGCGATAATAATGTACTTCTCTACTTTTGAAAAGCTAAAAAAAAAATTGCTCTACTTTAGTGAAACATCACATCAAGATTCTGAATTTACTATTTTAAACCTGCCTTTAGAGTATTTTTGTGAACCTAATACCTACCTTGTCCTTTATATTTAGAATCTTGAGGATGACTATTTTCATACCCTTGAAACTGAATCGAATTTACTATAAATCTGAATATTAGTAAAAAAATGACGATTTTTTTTGTCGTAAGCAAATGAAAGTCCCCGCTGAAGATACCTAAAACTACATACTTTGGTACCGGTCCGGTACCTATTACCGTTTTGCCCTATATTCTGGTTGGCATCCCAGACACTATAAATCCTTGTAAACTGTAATCCTGATCTAATTTTCAAAGGAATCAGCCAACAAGCCAACGCTTAATTTCAATTGTATCTCCATTTCTGCTTGGATGCGTCCAAATAATACAGATAGGAATGCCAAGAAACTGGTTAAGGAGTTATTTATAACCTAGATTTTAGTGAAAGTATGGACGTTCATTTTAGTTAAGCTATTCAAAAATATTTAGTATTTTTAATTAGGAGTAATTACAATAAGTTAACTATAGTGGTCTGCGGTTAAGAAGTCAAACCTGACACCTGTCATATCCATACAGTTTTTAACCTCAAAGTGACTTTTTAACCGACTTCAAAATTTCAAAAGAGGAGGTTATCAATTCGGTTGTATGTTTTTTTTTTTTTAATGTTTGTTACTCCATAACTCCGTCATTTCTTAACCGATTTGGAAAATTCTTTTTTTGATTGTAAGTATATATATCCAAGTTGGTCCCGTTTTTGTCAAAACGCAGTTCTGATGATGGAATCCACGAGGAATTGAGGGAACTCCTCAAATCTTTAAGGCAAACATATAGTGATTTTTGTGTTTTTATCAACAAATCGAGCATTTTCATCCAAAAATGTAACATTTGATGAAGTGGAACTGCTGATGATGATCAGAACAGAACTCTTCAACGACGAAAAGTTCACGTTTGGCGATTTGCCCTCCTAGCTGTGTTTGTTAAGCAATTTCTATTTTCACGATTAATTTTTGTCATGTTTGATTTCTGATGATGGGATCCATGAGGAATTGAGGGAACTCCTCAAATCTTAAAGGCAAACATATAGTGATTTTTGTGTTTTTATCAACAAATCGAGCATTATCATACAAAAATGTGACATTTGATGAAGTGGAACTGCTGATGATGATCAGAGCAGAACTCTTCAACGACGAAAAGTTCACGTTTGGCGATTTGTCCTTCTAGCTGTGTTTGTTAAGCAAGTTCTATTTTCACGATTGATTTTTGTCATGCTCGAGTTCTGATGACGGGATCCATTAGGAATCGAGGGAACTCCTCAAATGTGAAAGGCACACAAATAGTGATTTTAGTATTTTCATGAACTAATCAAGCATTTTCATTCATAAAAGTGACATTTGATGAAGTGGAACTGCTGATGATGATCAGAACGGAACTCTTCAACGACGCGTAGTTCACGATTGGCGATTTGTTCTCTTCGTTTTGTTTGTCAAGCAAGCAAGGTTTTTTCATGATTCCATGAGGAATTGAGGGTACTTAGTCTTCTACCATTATAAACATATATTATAGCCATTTTTATTTTATTGTATATCTATCTAAGAGTGCACCATCTAAGTATAATAATCTTTTACCGGCCTCACCCATTGAAGTCGGTTTTTTTTTCTTAAAAATTATAGGTTATAAACTGAATGGAAATGACAGGTGTCACGATTGACTTCCTAACCGCCGACTACTATAGGTAAATATTTACTTATATGTAAATTGTGTATTGATTACCTTCTTGGGTCACGCTGGAAGCCCCAAATAGCATTTTGGCCTACGACGCATATAACACCTCTCTTTGCTAAACCCCTTTGTAACGGGATTTGCACTTACAGTACAATCACAGGCTTTTGTATCTCTACTCTTCTACTTTGTAGGCAGCATAATAGGCCAAATTAAACACACCATTATATCGTAGTACCCCGTGTACCCTCCATTTAATTATGTATAGAAAAATACACGTTTAAAGTTGTATGTGAGCACTCACTGAGTCGGTACATTAGGTAATAGGTAGTACATTTTTGGATACTTCTTTTGGCTGTTACTTCAGTATATGTGACGTTGACTATCCTATACCTTGTAAAGAAATTTTAAGAATGTAAATAGTTGTATCTATATCACATTGTAGTGTAGTTTGAGCACTATGCATTTCTTTTTTCTTCTATTAGTGCACCCTGTTGCTTCAATTAACATAGTCAACCAACCACTTTCCCTGCTTGTTAACAGCGGTGGTGGCCAGATCCCAGCGCAGAGCGTGGGCACGCAAACCGGTCCCAGCTCCGGCTCCTCCGGTACCGGCAGCTTTGGTACCCAGTCCGGTACCGGTTCCAACTTCGGATCGCAAACCGATACCGGTTTTGGATCGCACTCCGGTTCCGGCTCCAATTTTGGATCCCAGTCCGGTAGTGGTACCAGTTTTGGAACGCAAACCGGTACCGGTACAAGCTACGGTACTCAGACCGGTAACGACGATCGGAGGAGACCAGACAACGGCTATCGACTGACCACAGCGGTACCGATGCGTACCACTTCCAGATACGACGATGAAGATGACGGGTAGGTAGTATTACTTACTAGAAATTATATTATTAAAATTTGTTTATAAACTAAACCACACTGTTGTGTGTATGTCTTTCTTTCTGTTTAATGCCTATTTTCACTTTAGTCGTTAGACATTTTTAAAGTCAAAAAGTGTAAAGTCTTTATTTGCGAGAATTATGGTACATAAGGATGACAAAATATGATAATTGCACAATTCACCATCAACTAAGGCCATTGAAATGGCGGTTAAATTCGAAATTTCGTGGTATAACATGCTTTTTGCATCAAAAGACATACGAGTACCCTTAAGATTTGTGATGTGAAATGACAAGTATAATATTGTAGAGTGGAATTAACTTGCCAAGGCGAAATGGCGAACAAAACGGTCCAAAAGGCATGCAAATTTAGATGTAAGAGCCATGGGACAATCTTCGCCCAATTTAAAATCATCGTGCACTAATATTATGATCGGATTTTAAAGTAACCAAAGGACTTACGTAATACCGGTAAAATAAGGTAAAAATCTCAACAGTTCTGTTGGCAAGGCGTCCATTATTGGCATTAAATTAATGCCTCTATAAGATTTGGAAGTTTACCTGAAATGGTCTTTTATACACTTGAAATTATTTTAAACGACGTTTTGTTTAAACTCACATCACATTTGATTTTGTACCTTCTCGCTTGGATGGTAAAGTCGCTTTCTGAACGAACTAATTTGACACAATTTGGTCAATTCAAATGATTTTATAAGTAAAACCGTTAGCGGTTCCGCGTACACAGATAGTTTAAAACATAAAATCCTAACGATGATAGATGTGGTTAAACGCTTTTAGTATTTATTACCTGGTAATTAAAAACAGCTAACTCCAATAATGACCTTAACTCGGTTCCGATAATGACGATATTTAACTGATTGCTCACATCCGCGTGCAAAACCGCAATGACTCATTGGATTCATAGCCCGCTTAATGACTGCAAAGTTATTTTATAAATATTTACCTACACCTACCTACCTACCTACTACCTACTATATTATGTATTTATCTATACAATTATGTATATCGTCGTCTAGTACCCATAGTACAAGCTTTGCTAAGTTTGAGACTAGGTCGATTTGTGTAAGATTGTCCCAGTATTTATTTATTTCCTAGTAGTTCTATCAAATGAAAATTGGTGTAGAATGATTTAACTTGGATATAAATTATAAGCCTCGGCCTATTATCTCTCTTAAGACATCGCCGATAAGCTTCTAGAAAATCGGCTTCGATGGTTTGGGCATGTGAATAAAAGGCCGCCTGAATACATCGACAACAGAGCTCTTGGTCTTGCTTTGCCTGGAGCGCGGTGAAGCCAAGTTACGATGACTCAATGTCGTAACCAAATATGAAAGCTTGCGAGTTGAACCCTGAGGATGCCCAGGGCAGAGCGAAGTGGAAGAAAAAGATCAGGAAAGCGGACCCCGTCGTAAGACGGGACAAACACTAGGAAGGTGATGATGATGATAAATTTTAAGCATCGCTCACGGTGCCAACGATGTTTCATTTGTACCTACATCATAATATAATTTTTAACTGACGATTCGAAAGTCCTTATTGTTAGGCCTATTTGAATAAATAATATTTTGCGTTTTGACATCATCAAATGTGTGCGGTGGAGACTGCGGGGCCCTGGGGGCGGTGGAGACTGCGGGACCCTGGGGTGCGGAGGCCAGGGACTTTTTAAGAGAAGTGGTTCGGCAGCTAAGGGAGAGGGGTTGCGATCCTCGTTCCGGATCGATTTTGGCTCAACAGATTTCGTTGGCCATTCAGCGTGGCAACGCCGCCAGCATCATGGGAATTTTTGAAACATCTATGATCCGGGGCGTTCCCGTGTGTTAATTAAACCAAAGTTCATTGTTGAGGAAACCTGTCACGGATTTCATCTCTATTGTGTATGTGACGACGCCTAGTGCTGATAATACCTATTCCTGTGCGCACCTGACGAAGCCTACGTTGCGGATTGGAATTTGTGAACCTTTTAAATAGGAATAAATATACAAATAATTGTTATGTTCTTGTCGGTTGATTTCCATTTCTCTCTCTCCAGCCTTTAAACTTCCTTTTTTTTCTATTAAAAATGGGATTGCTCTTGGCCAGCATCTAGCCAGGGGACAAAGATGAGGCCGACGATGAAGCGAGCTCACCCAGAAGATGCCTATTCGCTCGCGCCTTAAAAAGGTCTAGGTTATATGAACTCGGATATACAGACGCCGGCAGAGAATTCCAAACCTTAGAAGTGTGCATTATAAAAGATGAAAGCGCTTGGTTCGAATACGATACGACACGACAACAACTGTACTTTATTTGTAATCGACTATATGGAGATAAAATTATTATCACTTTAGGACTCCTTTTCAATTGAAATATTAGTACAAATAGTTATGATCTGATGATGATTATGATATCCTCCAGCCATGGTATGGGTGGAGGTACTTCCCCAGTTGGGATAGGCAGAGACCAGAGAGTGCCAAATATTCCAGTCCTTACATATTTGCTTCAATCACAACTATACTTTTTATACATCGACGGTGGCAAACAAGCTGATGATGCCTGCCTGATGGTAAGCAGGCACCGTAGCCTATAAACACCTGCGACTCCATAAGAATCACATGCGCGTTGCCGAACCTTTATTGACTTAAGGATTCGTTGTGTTGACAGCTAGATACGTGTGCGTGAACGTCTACTCATACACTGAGATCTTGTCTTATTTTTATTTATTTATTTATTATAGGAGTTTCAACAGCTATATAAACATGTTGACATTTTAAATAGAAATATGGAGCCAATTACAGAAACTCACCAATAGAAACAAGATATGAACTAAGGTTACACACTATGTTACAGTATCTTAAAATTAAAAATCAAAGGCACACAACAAGAGATGCCCATCGCTCACCAGACGCTCAGAAAATACACAAATACCACTTGTATAATTGTACACTCAGCAACTATGTATAAAGTTAGTCAAATGTAAAAAGTGTTAGACGGATCATCAAAAAACCACGCATGTCTTGGTTGCAGGAACGATTACTTCACGGGTGGGCAGCCGACGATCATCGTACCCCCTAAGAACAACAACCACAACAACAACAACAACAACAATTATAACAACAACAGAGGACAGGTATGTTTTAGGGGCCGCTAAAGTGTCAAGTTAGGTTTGTCCCTAATTTTTAATCAACCGAATGAAACGAAGCTTCAATCCATTTCAACTTCGTTCTGCTCTACTATGGTCCTCGCCCATATGTTTAGTCGAATTATTGACACATTAACAATAAACTTTATTTTTTTCAAATTTCAAAATTTCTAAAATTGACTCGACAAAAAAAAATTATCGAACCTGCTCACAAAATTTCACGAGACTCGATTGAGAAATGCGACCTGAGGGCCTGCTCAGAACTTCGAAAGTCGAACTTCGTATCGTGCCGTCCCTTTCCGTCATATAGGGTATAACACGAGTGTAAGGGACGGCACGAGACAAAGTTCGATGACTAACTAAATATTTTTAATATAATTGATTCCGTGGTGACACGAAAATTTATTATACAATTTATATGGGTATCATTCGTGTCATAACGAAATTAACTAAATTGTTGGAAAAGTATTGACTTTGAAGTTTGGGTCAATTATTTGTATCTTGACATTTTGTTACAAACTGAGATGGACATTGGACAAGAAGATTTGAAAAACCCACAATGTCACATAATTCAAGATGGGTAGTCGGTATATTGTTTTACTTTGAAGAGGTAACGTTAACTAGACCCGAAGAAGTGTCAATCGATTACCGTATTATTAACATTTTTTATGTCAAATGGCAAAATACTACCAAATTTCATTCTGACCTTCTACATTGACAAATAAAGTTTCACATTAACAGACATGAACTTGTCAAATTGAATACGGTAATTGAGAGCCACTTCGGGTCTTGTCGTATTCCGAGTTTAGCCGACTTCTTCTTCTTCAAGTGCCATCTCCTACCGGAGGTCGGCTATCATATGGGCTATACGGACTTTTGACACGGCCGCGCGGAATAAAGACCTTGTGCTTAAGTTTAACCAAGTGCGAAGATCCTTCAGCCACGAATGGCGCCTTCTTCATTAGCCGACTGGAAAGCATTAGGTATTCACTACATCTGTGCCTAGACTTTAGACATACCAGCTTCTTGGAAATTACAAATAGAACCGAAGCTGGCTTTACTTATAAATTAATGACAAGTAAATTTTTAACAAAAAAACACCGACTCCAAACTTTGCCAGATCCCATCCTCCTGCTATATAATTAGAGGAGTTCCTTCGATGCAGCCTTACTTACCCCATCCTCTTGGTATATAATTTGAGGAGTTCTCTTGATTTTTCCAAGATCCCGTCATCAGATCCAGACTTGGTGACAATGGGACCAACTGTAAAACATACCCTTTCAAACAAAAAAAGAATTTTTGAAATCGGTACACTAGTCTCCGAGTAATCGGTGAAAATACATAAAAACATATATATTCCGACGAATTGAGAACCTCCTCCTTTTTTGAAGTCGGGTGAAAATCTGGATTAAAGGCGGCACAAACACTAAGAAAAACCTATTACAATCACCGTCTCGTTCAAACCAGAATCAGCTCTCTTATCAAAGCAATAAGAACTTTTTAGACGGCATTTATTTATTTGGTTTCCTAAGCTTTAGTGTTTGGTATTCTGCTCAGTGTTTCCTTCACTTACGTACTTGAAAAAAGGCGTAACCGACTGTTTTTTTCACTAACTTATGCCATTTAGTTCAAGGCAGGTTTGAGATCAGAATGGTCTTAATCCGAGACCGCGGATCGCTTTCCTTGAAGCGGGTGGACAAAAAACTGTTTAATATTAATTATATTCGTCTCTCCGTCTGATTCTATATTACGAACACAGTTAACTGATTACACAGTAGCGTTACTATGCCTTCTTCTTGCCGCTTCGGCTTAAAATCGGCACTCAATAGGGTTACCTACCGGATGGCCCGCATTTTTCGGGACGTTGCGATTATCAGCGGTGATATTAGGCCATGCCCCACAATAAAAGTGTGTATAAATTTTTAAAGGGTCGGCAACGCGCATTTGACATCCCTGGAGTTGCATGCGTCCATAGGCTGCGGTGTCCGCTTACCATCAGGCGGGCCGTACGCTTGCCTGCCACCGACGTGGTATTAAAAAAAACAGTGATACCAATTCGGCATAGAGTATTTTCCCGAATTTTGACAATCAGCAACGAGAACTAATGAAATTGCCTTTTGCGCACTCAGAAAACATGTTTCAAAAATAGCTAAGTAAATAAAAATAAATCGGGTTTTTATGGTTCATTGTTATTGTATTTCATGTATAAGTATGTTTTATATCCGCGTGTTTAATTTATGATGTAAGTAAAAAGTAGGTAAAGAAACGTTACTTTAAAGAATTAATCCCGAAAATTAGGAAATCGGATCTGGCAACCCTCTGAGGTGAAGAAAATTCACCCGGACGCGGTTGCCAGTGACGTGACAGTGCTGACTCATCGACCTCCAGGGTTGACGTTGCCCATGTGTACAACACTAGTGTCAAGTCGACCACTACAGATCAGGGTTTTAGATTAAGTTCATACATGTCCAACATTATATAACTGCCCTACTCTATTTTGGCCAAGTCGACCCAATGATGTACCACGACGATGACACGCAAAAATGACATGGGGTTCTTCAAGAAAGGAGTGTACTTATACATTTTTAAAGGATCGGCAACGCGCATGTGACAGCCCTGGAGTTGCAGGCGTCCATAGACTGCGGTGACCGCTTATCATCAGGCGGGCCGTACGCTTTTTGCCACAGACGTGCGTGATTTTAGCAACGCGCGAGCCTCATAGACGGTGTGAAAAGCATAATTATTTCCGTATAGGGCGTGAACATTTAACCCTGTTTACGCTCAAAATTCTACTTTAGAATACTTCGCTACGCTCAGGGCTCTATTGTAGGATCTTACGCATCACTCAGGATTCAACATAGTGCCCTCACCGTAAATATATCATTTTGCTCCATTGATACACTAGAAATATAAATCCTAATCACAGACAAATACCGTTCTTGGGTTTAAAAATCTCAATTACTGCTTATAATTATACTGTTCGCGTCATATAAACAAAACGTCTCTGAACTCTGAATAATCACATCCTGGTTTGATACCGCAAATGAAATTAAATTTATTCTCCAAATATATTTTAATGGTATACGCTTGAATTATTCAAGAGAGGCTGAGTGAAATCAATGTTTAGAAAAGTGTGCGTACCTATATTTGTATTTAAAACAATGATATAGATCGTACCATCCATGAGAAAGCGTCCCACCAAGGGAACTGAGTTTTTTTGTTTTTGGGGGACAATCTTACACAAATCGACCTAGTCCCAAACTAAGGAAAGCTTGTACTACGGGTACCAGACGACGATATACATACTTATATAGATAAATATATATACTTAAAATACATAGAGAACATCCAAGACCCAAGAACAAAATCCGTCCTAAATGCACAAATAATGCCCTGGCCTGGATTCGAACCCGGGACCTCTAGCTTCGGAGGCAGTCACTACCAACTAGGCTAAACAGGCCGTCAAATAAGTCAAATAACAGGCGGTAAGTTTAAATGTGTTACGGGCGATTTGTGTGTGTGTGTGTGAGCTGCAATGTATAAAAAATAAATATATTAAGTTAGTTTGCGGTGCCCTTGCAGGGTTTATTTCAAATAATATCAAGGTCTTATTGTACAACATAGAAATTAAATACAATATTTTTATCATTATTATTATTTAAAAAAAAACTGCTTAAGACAAACGCACAAACATAATTGACTAAAATAATAAAACAACCTGTGCTTCCCAAAACCTTGAAAAAAACTTAAATAAAGGGGTGCCTCCGCGGCATATTGCCAAATATTCTAGAAATACTTCCCCGCTGTACAATGCTGATGCGTTGTGCGGGGAAGCTGCCAGCCCTTTGGTGCTGTACTTAGCCTCTTCTTTGAAGAGGTCATCATAGGCAGTAAATATATATGAATATAAACCTATTACAGCAATATCACATTTTCTTTATCTTGAAACGCACAGAGCGCGGCGCAGCGTCGTTTCGTGGCGAAGGTTGATTTGCGGTAAATCGAACGAAGGCCGGGGCACGTCGCACCAAAAAACCGCGCGGTATTCGGTAGCGCGGTAGAGCGGAGGCGACGTGTGACATATGAAGCAGTAATGACAGTCAACACTTTCGGAAAGATCAAAAATGCAAACCCGCCTCCACCCCGCACCGTGCCGTGTAAAATGGCACTGAAATTATATTTCATTGTGCTGTCTACCCGTACTGGGGAAACAGGCGTGAGTTTTTACAAGATTTTATATAACTTGTGAATGTTTGTATGCATGTTCGTGTCAAATTTGAAAGCAGTTATCCTCAACAGATTGAGTTGAAATTTGGCATACTTACGTAAGTTCAGTATCAATGCAATATTGTGGTGCTACCGAGCTAATCTGATGTTGGAGACATCATAGCAACTACTAAACTACGCAGGAAATTTGTGGGCTCGCTGGAATCGCCTCAACGAGTTGTTGATGACTGTAGAAAGGTACAGTCGGAAATAAAAGCAGGTACCATAAATGATTTTTTCACAGAAACTTACATGTTAATATTGTTTGCAGGCAGAATGTGGCAAGGTGTTACGTAACAACCCCAACCCGCTGGTCGTGAATGGACACCCGACCCTTGAGGGGCAGTGGCCGTGGCAGATCGCTCTCTATCAAACACAGGTAACGGCATGGACGTCATCACAGACAGTCGACGTCAAAGATATGTTTTCAATGTAGCACCTTCATCATCACCTTCATCACTGGACCTAGACCTAGAGACTGCCACAACGACTGGTCATGAGCTGCCCACCTCCAGCGGACTCCCGAGACCTTAACCAGGTCATCAGCCCACCTCGTGGGTGGCCTTCCAACGCTGCGTCATCCGGTACGTGGTCGCTACTCGAGAACTCACTTGCCCCATTTGTCTGGGCGCCCACTGCCACTTAAGTTTGGCAATTCTTCTAGCTATGTCGGTTACCTTGGTTCTTCTGCCGAACCAAGGCACCTTATTCTATTGTATAAGGCGAAACATATAAACATACATATTTTTGACGTCGACTGTACTTACAGAAAAAACTCGAAAATTTCTGGAGCCCAAATTAGAATTCACGTCCTAACATTCACCGGTCTTTGCGATGGGGGTTACTGAACGATCTTCCTAAATAAAAATGTCCTCTCTAAAATATATTTCTTTCCGCATCACGTATTTTCTTCTACAGTCACACACACATATGCCATCCACGCATTCTCATTCACATATTGAATAAATGTTTTGGTAATCTAGGTCTAAGTACATACTCGTATGTGTTTATTGTGTTTTTACTCTACGTCCAGCCGTGTTAGGCCACCGTGTGGTCAAAACAACTGTTTTCTATCGCTTGGTGCATCACTTTTGTGCTATCTGGTAAATGTATTAAACTTACGGGTTAGCCTCCGACACAATATTGTAAGGCCACAGATGGCTTTGAGGATTTTCTCTACAGTGCAGTCTACACTCACCTGCAAAAAAAAGCTTTATGTTGCGTCGCCATAAGCAGAGTGTTAATGAACCCCGGGTTTTTAACCGACTTCAAGATTTCAAAAGAGGAGGTTATCAATTCGGTTGTATGTTTTTTTTAGTTTTTTTTTATGTTTGTTAGTCCATAACTCCGTCATTTCTTAACCGATTTGGAAAATTCTTTTTTTGATTGTAAGTATTTACATCCAAGTTGGTCCCGTTTTTGTCAAAACGCAGTTCTGATGATGGGATCCACGAGGAATTGAGGGAACTCCTCAAATCTTTAAGGCAAACATATAGTGATTTTTGTGTTTTTATCAACAAGTCAAGCATTTGCATCCTAAAATGTGACATTGGATGAAGTGGAACTGCTGATGATGATCAGAACAGAACTCTTCAACGACGAAAAGTTCACGTTTGGCGATGTTACCAGACCAATCATTGGCTTCCTAGATCTTTCAAATGCGCTACGTAAGCGACAATCTGTTAATATGCTAGGGGACAAAGTAATGCCAGCAAAACATGTCTTTTTTCAGACCGTAGACAACAAGTACATCTGCGGGGGTACACTAGTGACGCGCAGCCACGTCATCACCGCCGCGCACTGCGTCACCCGCAAAGGGTCCAGTCGAGTGGTCAACCAGAACACGCTAACCGTGTATTTAGGAAAGCACAACCTTAGGACTTCGGTCGAGGGCGTTCAGATTAAACTGGTAAGTCTTATGTCTATTTTCACTCAATGGTACTAGAATACGTTAATTTATCCATGCAAGCACAATCTTAGCACAACAGACCGCAACTTCCCCTCTCCTTTTACATCTTCCCCTGATCATGGAAGTGGACGTTTCTGCCTAGCGAGCAGTACTGCTTTAATCAATAACGTAAAATATACCAAAGCATTATCGATCCAAAGACAAGTTGTCTACTTATTTCAGGTTTCTGAGATTCGAGTTCATCCGCAATACAACGCGTCGTCCTACAGCCGAGACGTCAGCGTACTGAAGTTGCGAGAGCGAGTCACGTACAGCGACTTCGTGCGGCCCGCTTGCCTCTGGCCGGACAACGAAGTAGACCTCACTAATGTCATAGGGAAGAAGGGATCGGTGAGTGATTGTATCTATGTAAACTATCCTAGTAGTGGCTAGTTACTTACAGTGACTTCGTGCGTCCCGCTTGCCTCTGGCCGGACAACGAAGTAGACCTCACTAATGTCATAGGGAAGAAGGGATCGGTGAGTGATTGTATCCATGTAAACTATCCTAGTATTGGCTAGTTACTTACAGTGACTTCGTGCGTCCCATTTGCCTCTGGCCGGACAACGAAGTAGACCTCACTAATGTCATAGGGAAGAAGGGATCGGTGAGTGATTGTATCTATGTAAACTATCCTAGTAGTGGCTAGTTACTTACAGTGACTTCGTGCGTCCCGCTTGCCTCTGGCCGGACAACGAAGTAGACCTCACTAATGTCATAGGGAAGAAGGGATCGGTGAGTGATTGTATCCATGTAAACTATCCTAGTATTGGCTAGTTACTTACAGTGACTTCGTGCGTCCCATTTGCCTCTGGCCGGAAAACAGTTCCAGTGATAGCTAGTCACCTAAAGCGATTTCGTCCGTCCCGCTTGCCTCTCTAGTAGTACTTTTGTATGGCCGGGCTGCTTCTAACCTAACATAAATAAAACTGACGAATATCTAGACAACAAAAATCGGTTCTTGTTATCAACCCTAAAGAAAATGTCAACGTGCTCAAACTATCAGCTCATCAAAGTTTTAAGGTTCATTAGGTGGACCCACGATCTGGTCAAGTTCGCAGAAACCGTTGAATGAGGGCGGCGCAAGTCATCATCATCATCATCCTAGCGTTATTCCCAGTACAGTTACATCCTGAAGGATGCCTGGGGTCCGCTACCAAATCCAAGAATTGGCGTAGGCACTAAGTTTTTACGGAAGCGACTGCCATCTGACCTTCCGACCCAAGGGGGAAACTAGACCTTATTGAGATTAGGCTTGTCAAGTGAGTGGGCAACTTGACTGTTAGAAGTTCTCAAGCCGCCTGAAGGCCTCTAACTTGGCTTAACGACTGCTATCATAGACAGCAGCCGGGATCAACGGCTTAAAGTGACTTCCAAAGCACGGGAGCGCTCAGTTAGTAACCATTCAAAGGACTGACCCCGCCCGACATTGCTTAACCTCGCATACAGCACGCGGTACGCGGGCGCCGCTGGGCCACGAACGCTCCAATGAGTAGTTTGATGCTTTTGCTGAATTTCTAATGTTCAACAGCGGTTTATGAAAAGACCTATAGGTCTTTTCCCGTTCGCTACCCCTTGGCATCTGGCCTCTTATGCCGCGCCGCGCATGGCACGTATGGTAGTACATAATAATTAATAGAACGAACGTATAGAAGGTTTTCCATCCAAGAATGATGTTTGACAGCAAAAATAATGGCATCCCGACCAGGCATGGATAATCTCGGCTCCGCGGAGTGATTCGGATCACTAATACCGAATCCGCTTATCAGCTCTTTGTCTCCTTTGAATCTCAACAGTTTTTCGAAATTTTTTGTGTCTTATAACTCAGGATTGGTTCGGAATATGCGAAATAAGAATTTTTTTTGGGCTTATCGGTAAAACGGCAATTGGCCCCGGTGTCGAATCGAGTCGGAATTGATAACTCCTCGGAAGCGATAAGATTTGAAAGGAGTCAATAAGGAATCGGTATCGCTTGCGGATCGAAATCATTTAAATATTTTAATCTTCAAGTCCGAATTTATCCATCTCTAATCCCGCGGCTGCCCGCAGCATAGCCCGTGCTCTTACGTTCCTAGCGCGGTCGTATATATCGACACACCACGGATATGAGTTACACGGGTTAGACCCTAGTTTAGCCGAAGCGATAAGAAGAACAGGTCTACACTAACTACCGTTTCTGCAAGATCTCAAACACTTCAAACCCCTGTTCTCGCCGTTTCGGTATACCGTTTATAAATAAATGCGTCCGTCAGATGCGAAATGGAGCGGGCATGCGGCGGGCAATTAATTGGCCGCTAATTGATCGTTGCTCGTGTTTGCAGCTGTCTGTTTGCTGATACGGCTGTGATTGCTCAGGACAAACACTGAGCCGTTTTCAAAATATCTGCCTATATAGCATATTCGCTTTTATATCGGACATATATGTTTGTATTTAAGTATTTAGTATTTATTTTTGGTAATTAATCTGTTTTTATATAACGTTCTAAATAAATTCCTATTTATAAAAATAAAAAAGTATTTATTTACTCTCCGTTTCAGCTTCGACAAATATGCTTTCGAATATGTCCGACCGGCGAATTTCTTTTTTTTTTCAAGTAGTATTTCTCATCCGATTCTCGTGAAATTTTGTGAGCAGGTTTGATTTTTTTATAGTTTTTTATGTAGTTAGTTTTTTGGGAATATAGAAATTAAAAAATATTGCGTGGTCTACAACTCACAGAGTCACTAGTCTAGCTATAGTATGTATATCGTCGTGTAGTACCCTACCCATAGTCCGAACTTAGCTCAGTTTGGGACTATAGTAGTCGGCGGTTAAGAAGTCAATCCTTACACCTGTCATTTCCATACAATTAATAACCTAAAAGTCACTTTGAGGTTATAAACTGCTTGGAAATGACAGGTGTCTTGGATTGACTTCGTAACCGCCGTCCACTATAGGTCGATTTGTGTAAAATTGTCCCCTAATCGCAGGGAGCGGGCGCGGCGCGGTGCGGGGCGGAGGCGGTTTTGCATTTTCGATCTTTCCGAAACTGTCGACTGTCGATTACTGCTTCATATGTCACACGCCGCCTCCGCTCTACCGCGCTACCGAATACCGCGCGGTTGTTTGGTGCGACGTGCCCCGGATCGCGTTCGCTTTACCACAGCCGCCTCCGCCCCGCAACGACGCTGCGCCGCGCTCTGTGCGTATCTAGCTTTAAGTAGATTATTAGTACGGATTGTCAAGGATTGTAACACATAAACAATCCACAGGTGGTCGGCTGGGGCTTCGACGACAAAGGCGTCGCTACCGAGGAGCTGACTCTCGTGGAGATGCCAGTTGTAGACCAGGAGACCTGCATCCGGTCCTACAGCGAGTTCTTCGCGCGGTTCACCTCCGACTACACTTACTGCGCCGGCTACAAGGATGGTAAGTATTTTTATACAACGACGGTGGCAAACCAACTTACGGCTAGCCTGATGCAGACACCGTTGCCTATGGACACTTGCGACTCCAGAGGAGTCACAGGTGTGTTGCCGACCCTTTATTGACTTGGGGATGCGCTGTGTTGAGAGTGAGGGGCCCGTATGCGCGAGATATTCAGAGAAAACCTGCGAACCTGGTATGTTTCGATACCTCAGTTGGCTAGAGCGATTGCCCGCGGATGCCACGATGTTGCAGTGCCAAATCCAGGTTGAATCACCATTTTTTCCCTTTAATTAGTAATTTAGAATTTTCGTTAGCAGAAGTTACGTTATCATCCCTTTGGGGGCATATACTATTTGCCATCTTATTTCTTATTACATGGTATTCTTATTAACAACACTTAAGCGCTTGGCCAGTAAGTATTGCCATTTTAGAACTTGTACTTTTGTAGAATATGCCACAGATAACATCTTTTTATTCCTACAACCTACATGCACCTATATTTATTTATGTATTAAACCATTGCTTCCAGGGACCATCGATAAAAGAACAGGCACTAGAAAAAGTATGTTAGATTTTCAATCTTAACACAAATGTAACCAAGAAAACCTTAATTGTTAACTAATAATTGCTAAAGTGTTGGTAATGATTTACTAATGATTACTATACCTATACGATACTAATATCTTGTTAACCTATAAACTGATCAGTAACTAATTACTTGGCTATAAAATTACCTACTCCTATACGATTTCAAGCTAACATGGTCACTAACACTAGAATTACTGTTCAAAACGGGGTTAATCCTTGAAAATGGGGCTTGCAACAGCGCCGAAATATCGGAAACTCAACAATATTAACATACTTGGTAAATACCCAAATGAGGAGACGAACCGCCTGATGGTAAGCGATTAGCGCCGCCCATGGACACCGGCAACACCAGAGGGGTTGCAAGTGCGTTGCCGGCCTTTAAGATGGGAGTACCCATGGTACAAGCTTTGCTTAGTTTGGGACTAGGTCGATATGTGTAACATTGTCCCCTCCCAATATTTTATTTATTATTTATCAATTGTTTCAATCAATGTAAACACTTGGAACCCCGATTATAACATCATCCAGAAAATAACACCCGCAATATCAAATCATTAGTCATTTTATAGCCATAAATTGTAGGTATATATTTCTTTCTTTTTTTAGCGATAATTACTCAATACCGCCTGTTGAAACCTGTACCAAATGAAGGTGTTCCGTATGAAGATTAGTCCAACGGAAGCCTTCTGCGATCAATCGGTACTATCTGTCCATCTTTCATAGACAGTGTTTTGATAAATTTTATTTTCTCAGACATGCAATGAAATATGAACGTTATGTTTGTTAGAATAAACCATAAAGTATAGGTCAATTCACAAGAGCTGGCGCGGAAAATGTATGAAACTGTCAATAATTTCATAGACATTCCGCACCAGCTCTTGTGAATCGACCTATATCACGTTTCGGGTGCGGCGAAACGAGCGCCCTATTATGGAATTTCATACAAAATGAGAAGCCGAGCAAAATAAAAGAAGGGGGCCGGGCCGCAAGGGTGTCTTATTACTGAATCCTTACAATTTCATTTGGATTTTTCTTGTCATTATCAATTTACATTGCATTTTCTGAGAAAAGTAATATAGTATGTTTATGCCTCGGCGGGAATGACAATGTTAGTCGTCGTGGACGGTTGGTAAAATCAACCTGTACTAGTACCAGATTAGCCCATAAGCAAATTAAGCAATTGCTTAGGGCATCACGTCTTGGGGGGCACCATTGCTTAGGGCATCAAATAGTCTTAATCCGGCCTCTGCAATAATGTCCTTTTTATGTTCTGTTGCGGTAGGCACTAATGAATATTGAAATTGTAATGTATGTTTATAAATTGCAGGCAGCTCTGTATGCAACGGCGACAGCGGCGGCGGTATGGTGTTCTTCATGCGCAACTCCTGGTTTCTCCGCGGGCTGGTGTCGTTGTCTGTCGCGCGACAGAACGAGTACCGCTGCGACCCGACGCACTACGTCGTGTTTACCGACCTGGCCAAGTTCCTGCCGTGGATACAGCAGAATATTAGCGACGAATAGGGTAGTTGGACAATATACTCGTACGTTTTTGTCCTGTGTTGGCAGCTTGCCTATATAAATAGTTCCGTGATGTGTTAGATTGCCTTTAAGTTGCACATCTTTTGTAAACATGACAGGATCGCCAATGTCTACAATATCACACCGACAAATAAAATATCACATGTTTTTTAAAATTAGCCTGTTATTAACGACGAATAGGGTAGTTGGACAATATTCTCGTAAGTTTTCGTCATGACTGTATTGGCAGCCAACTTATAGTTCCCTGATGTGTTACTGCCTTTACGTTAGACGTTTTGTAAATATGAGAGGATCGCCAATGTCTACAATATCGCACCAACAAATACAATATCACATTTTTTTTAAATTAGCCTGTTATTAACGACGAATAGGGTAGTTGGACAATATTCTCGTACGTTTTCGTCATGACTGTATTGGCAGCTAACTTATAGTTCCCTGATGTGTTACTGCCTTTACGTTAGGGTGGCATTCCACTCGTCCAATATCTTTGTCCAATCTTTGATCAAATTTCTTTGACAGAGGCCCATTTCACTTATCCAATATCTTTGTCCAAGTTTTTTTTTATGCGTAGCCATATTGATTTAACTGTCATCGGAATATTTGATTAAATGTCGGGGTTCCATCCAAGTTTGATGAAATCATCCAATTTCTTTGAACAAAGATATTGAATGAGTTTAATACAGGGTGGTATTCTACTCATCCAATATCTTTGTAAAAATCTTTGATCAAAGTTCTTTGACGGAGGCCCATTCCACTCATCCAATATCTTTGTCCAAGTTTTTTTTTTCATGCGTAGGCATATTGAATTAACTGTCATCAGAATCTTTGATCAAATGTCGGGGTCCCATCCAAGTTGGATGAAATCATCCAATTTCTTTGATCAAATGTATATTGGACAAAGATACAACATGGGATTACCGCCAATGTCTATACAAATACAGATGTAGTGAATAGTGCTTTCTCATCGGCTTAATTCGGAATACGAATAGACCCGAAGTGTCAATCAATTACCTCATCAACTCATCATATAACAGCTGTCATGTCAATGTCAAAATGCTACCAGTTTTCATTCTGACATTATAATAGACCTTGATTTATAAAGTTTCACATTAACAGACATGTACTTATTAAATATAATGAAACGGGTCACTCACGTCTTTAAGGTCGAATATCGCTCGACATGTTTCAGACCGGTTCGCGGTCCTTAATCATGAGCACCTATCTTTTGGGTGCTAAGAAAACCGACGCCGCGATAGGTGCTCATGATTAAGGACCGCGAACCGGTCTGAAACATGTCGAGCGATATTCGACCTTAAAGACGTGAGTGACCAGTTTCATTATATTTAATGTCTCAAACTCACGGGAGTTTTCTATATAAGACATGTACTTGTCAATACGATAATTGATAGCCACTTTGGGTCTTATCGTACTTATTCAGAGTTTAGCCGATGGGAATAAAGGTATCTGCACACTACACCGTATCATACCATGGCCGTAATAGGAACGTGTCAGGCAAAAAAATATTCTCTACAGTACATATGGTGCTATATTACCGCACGAGTGCGGTAATCAGCACATTACGTACATATGTCGAAACTTTGAAGAGTCATATGTACTGTAAAACGTTGTACGATACACGTGCGAACAGGTAATTCGCAACTCGTGTCCATTTAAAACACTCCCTTCGGTCGTGTCTTAATTTATCACCACTCGTTGCGAATTTCCTGTTCTCTGCACTTGTATCGTAATGTACTATTATTGTAAAGTATGAGACTATGCCCACTAGCACGTTTCGTCACCGACCAGCACCGTCGCGTGCCGTGCACGGAGCGTCCGCCGGCGCCGACGCGCTCCGTGCACGGCACGCGACGGTGCCAAACCAGTGCCTGCAGGCGACGAAACGGTGACCATGCGGGTTATAACCGCGTAAAATGACCGTTACAAACCCGTTATAACCGCGTTGCCAGTCTTCAACCTTTTGTCTTTTCTCTTACTCGCTTTGCTCTTACTAGTGGTGACAACTTAGGGGTTGAACCAAAACGCGGATGCTACGAGGATGAAACGCGGATGCTACGGGCATGAAACGCGATGCTACGGTCACTAATCCCGTTATGCACGGGTATGAAACGCTGGTCACACGTTCTAGTGGGCGTAGTAGTCCGTGTCGCGAAATTCCGTGCCTGATACGTTCCTATTACGGTCATGGTATGATACGGTGTAGTGGGCAGAGACCTTAATGCTTAATTTCCGAGCCACACTGCTCCGTTGCGTTGCGTTACGTCACGTCGTCGCAACGGATTTAATGTGGCATGTCATAAAAAATATATGTAAAACGTCGTAGCTACCGTGAACGCTGCGACGACGCCAACGCAGCAGTGTGGCCTGTCTCTAACTAGACAACAGCACTAGGGATACCATGATTCGTTGTTTTCTAGTTGTCAAACGGGTCGGCAATACGCATGTGAAACCCCTGGAGTTGCAGGCGTCCATAGGCTGCGGTGACCGCTTAACATCAGGCGGGCCGTACGCTTGTTTGCCACCGACGTGGTATAAAAAAACAAAGGTTTTGTTTGATGAACCTTCTGTTCAAAAGTTACCTATTTTGTGATGTAACGGAATGAAAATATTCGTCACTTTCACTTTTGAACTCTATTGTAATGCCGTTAGGTCGAAAAGTGACAAACCTTTTCATTATGGGTTTACATGCTGCTAGCCGAGATTAAGTACATTTTAATGGTTTCTAAATTCGACCTTTCTTAGGCATTCACTATACGGTACAGTCAAGAAATTTGATTTCTAGCCCAATTCATACTTTGTCACAGTGAAAATCAATATGAAAGCTGCTAGAAATCCCATATCGTTGTCAATGTGACAAGGTACGAAGTTGCCCAGAAATCAAATTCCTCGACTGTACTGTACTTTTAGAATAAGTTATTAATTTAATGGTACAATAAATTTAATTAATTAATCATACCACTTTCGGATGTATTATATATGTTTGGCATTTCAATGAGCATATGCCAATTGTATATCTTTCCTTTCATAGGTGAAGGGAAGGTTCGATTTACCTATTTCGCTCAATATATATTGTGTCAGTTTAACCCTTTGAACGCTTTCATATTTTAATGAAGTGATCACTCACACGCCAAGCACTGTTGCGTTATCAAAATGTATGTAACGTTTAAACCAATAAAAACAATTCATAATAGATTTTATTCATTATCAAAGTACACCTTCACTCCGAGCTTTTTAGTGGTTGTTGGCGTGGTGGGCACGACGACACACGACCACTTTATAGGTTCTTGGCATTCAAAGGGTTTAGCTCCAAGATTTTAAGGATTTTTTTTTTACTTTTATTTCAATTTTGACTTTTATTTCTTTATTTCATTGATTATTCGTGTTAAATAATGTGCTCTCTTTACATTTATGATATTACTTAGAAACTGATATATATTACAAGAAATTTTTCAATGTGATTATAGTGATATTGAGATTAAATTATACTTTTTTGTTTCATTTGTAACCCTCTTCTCTTTAGCAGGTTAATGAAAAATTTAAAAAATCGGAATCCAACTTATTTAACTAATGCCATCCACTATAGTCTCCTATAGTGCCCCAACAACTTATTTATATAAAAATTGTGGTTGATAAAATGAAACAACGTTTATGTACTTTTTTAACTCTATATTGTTAATACAAGAACCTCATTTAACAATAAAACAAACGAATTACAATAAGAAAAAGCGGGAGACTTTACAAAAAGCAAAAACTTAAAAGCCATTATACACTTAAAACAAACAGATTCGGTAGGACCAAAATCAAAATCCACAAGTTTAAAACGAAAATAAACTTTATGTGTGTAACAATAAAGATTTTCAACTAATACAAAACACTCGTGAATATCACAAACAACAATTTGAAAAACGAAAAAATGCATCCTATCACGCAATACACTATACAAAAAGTCTCAAGATTAATTAAGAGTTCTTCAGAAAATAAAAGTCACCGTTGAAAATCGTAACTTCGCCTATGATTTATTTTAACTTTATTGCACAAAACGCAATTGTACAAATGGCGGGCTTAATGCCAAATGGAATTCTCTACTAGCCAACCATTAGGCTATCTTTGTTTCATTATCAACTACAAGTGCTGACTGGTGCCTTCAAATCCCGTTATTTATTTCCCTGTACTGCCCATCTTCGTTAGATGTCGTGTTAAAATGTAAGTTGGCGCGGTGGTAATCGAGGGGTTGTAGGCAAAGAGGCACCATAGGCGAAGTTACGAGTATATTCCCACTTGTTATCACAAATTACTTCAGAGTGACAACTACTGGAATAAGAATTCCTGTTAAAAAAAACTTACCAATTCACTTTAGTGGTAAAAAAATAGTGATGGCAATAGCCCAAAATATTGCTCATCGCCTTGCTGCGTTTAAAAACTTTAAGGTCACTGCTTTTCTTGACATTTCATAACAGATATCATTCAGGACGGCATTTTCGCGACTGCAGCAATTCGTCAGTAAATATATATACTGCCAATGTACAGGGTAAATCTACACTGCGTGTTGTTTAGATACTCGTATTTCCTCATAACAAATTTTACTAAACAGCTAACCATCTTTTATTTACGCGCATTTCATGAGTATTGCGATTTTTTATTAATTTCAATGTATTGTACATGAGTAAAGACCATGTGTACTGAGATTTTATCTGTCAGTCGATAGTTCCATGAATAATCTCCAGTTAATAAAGCCGAACAATACAATCGATATCTTTTATGTAAAGAACGTTAAATCTTTGACAATTCCATGCCAAAAGTCCCCTAGGTCGAACTTAAAAATATATACACCAACGAGATCTAAAAAGTCTCCAGAAAATATACAAATTTTCCAAGCAAATGAAATCCAATTGAGTCTTACGCCGATCCTACCAGTATGGGGTCGGGCCGGTCCTACAGCGTTGGCCTCTGAAGCGTTCCTCGCCGAAGTTCGGGGCCCAGGGCAGGTTCCGGCCTCTGTTGGGCCTCGGGCCTTTACCGGGAAGGTAATTAGGGTATGGTAACCTGTTCGCGCAGGCGCCAGGCCTGCAACCGTTGCGAGGTGTGTTGGGGTGGCTGCCACCCAGCGGTGGGCCTGAGAAGTCCTCCCAGGGTTCAGGCATCATGCAGGTCCCGCAGCTCCAAGAGTAGTCGCCTGTGGAGAATAAATGTTTTGTAATGCCATCAGAGGTGTAAAGAAAATTTGCAAAAACCAAAACTGAATAATAGGTACTTAAAATAAAAACAAAATAAATAAATATTAGGGGACAAATGTACACAAATCGAACTAGACCCATAGTAAGCTCAATAAAACAAGTCTCCTTGTGTTATTTGAAAGTAATGTTGGAAAAAAACATATAAAGCTCTTATATTATAAGGCTGACCTGAATCCTTGTATGCTCAAATATGAGAAAAAAAACATTAATTGTGTACATACACAACACACCCACCCCAATTATTGACAAGAAAATTTCCGCCGATATTACATGAGAAAAAACTTAAGAAAAGGATCTCTTATGTCATTGTGACGTGTTAGAATAGACTAATGTCTATTCTAAAAGTACGACCCCTGGTAATAGGGGTCGTACTTTTTGTGCCGGTGACGTAAAATTGACGTCACACTGCATGATTCCAATTGGTGTTATGGTAATTATTAATATTTAATCATCAATCATTTAATCATGCATTTATAATGGTATTTTTTCTCATACGACCTATTGCATCCGAAGATTATTAAGGATTTCTTTTCATATTTAGAATTTTAATTTATAAGCAGGTGCGGATCCCATAGTCTTTCAAGTTTTGTAACAGGTTAGAGAAATTTTGAATCTAAATATGAACGTAATCTCTCTATGATGACGAGGTTTGTTTAATTATTGGTAATAACTGGTACCTATTACACATGAACCAGTCACAAAAACTTGCAGTATTACCTAATGTTGTACTGTAAGTTGTGATGTGACAGGCAAATTGCGTTTGTAATAGGGACATTGTAAAAAGTATATGTGTACATGATTATTATTGATTAATGAATGATGATTGATTGATTACAATAAGACTAATTAAAATCACCTATATGCAGCGTGACGTCACCGGCACGAAAAGTACGACCCCTAGACCTTACATATTTAAAATGTGTAACACAAACAAAACAAATGTCTGTTCAAATACGTTACAACTACATACAACAGGTCCTTTTTTTAAGTGTTTTACCTATAAGTACCTAAGTGTGATATAAGCAGGACAATAATGAATAGATTTTAAAATGGCATTCACTCCCGCGCTAATTCACCATCACCGTGTCTCATAACTTGTTATTCTTTAGAACAAGCCGCCATTTTACAATTTATTCTTTATTTGCACGAGTAGCATTATCATAAAATTTTAGTTGGTTTCTACTAAAGAATCTTGATTGTATAAATAAGTATTGGATGCATGACGGGGTAACACAAATTATAACCAAAGAAATGCCATGTCATGAATAATATTTATTATATATCATAACTATCATTTTGGCCAGAATTTGGAAGAATACTTTTCGTCTTTCGTTCGAACTATCGTGTTTACATTTTTAATCACAAAATTACATTATAACTCCTAAATGTACAATTTATTAATAATATATCGTTTTGTGAAAAGTAAAAAGTTGCAAAAGCCATTTCATACAGGCGTTTACGACATTTTTCTTTCTTGTTACGAGTTTAAAAAATGCTAATTTATAATTAATTAGAAATATATAATCTTCTAACATTTATAATGAGATGAGACCCTCTAAAGAAAACAAAATTTGACAAAATGTTAATGGTAAGCATATTACTTCCTATACGTATATATCTTTTTTTATATATTATTAATTCACGTAAAAATAAATTTAGGACACCTAAAAGGTCATTTTGCTATAATATTAGACTACAATTTATAAATAACGTTATGTATTTATGACAAATTACAATAAATCATAATTAGCATTTGATTTTGTAAATAATTCATTGTTTATAATATCGATTATTAATGGAGTAAAATTCTAGAATAATAATTATCTTCTACATTCTCTCGATTATAATAAGTACAATATGGGGCAACCAGGGGCATTTTGCCTAATATAGGTACATCACAAAATGAACTAAACAACTATGATATACATTAATTTTGAACAACATTCAAAGTTCTACTCCATTAATTTTCGAAAACAATTAGGCCACTCTAACAACAAACTACGTATTCGCGACAAATTACTCAAGGTTTTATATTCACCACCGGATAAAGAACTATTTTATAAATATGCAACGTGATTATATAGGTAGATGATGTATATAGGTGCGGAATGAAAAGATTCATCACTTTTAAACGTTAATGAACCTAAAAAAATGCCGGAATTGGCATGAAATCTTTTTACTAATCGACTATATTTACTATTGTATTTAAAAAATCTTTATATGTCATATCAGTTATATTCAAACCATTGGCAATCCACATTAGTTGGTGGTTGGAGTTGCCAATCATAACAATTAAGTCGACTTGAACTTCACAACATAGAAGTAGCCTTTATTACATTGTTTATTACACTTTTAGTTACTGTCATTTACTATCATGAAAATAGGTCAAGTATTTATTAGACTCAATAACTCATTTGAGTATAGTCAAATTTATGTAAGATGTCCAACTGGTACTTGGCGACTTATCTTTGGAACAATGGTGCTCTCAGGTAACAAATAGCACAATAACATTGTTCCACCGTATTATCTAAAGTAAAATATTATCTTCACGAATTGCTGCCTATAATAAGCAATACGGTTCAAGTTGTAATAACATGCCATTCATCTTCTCGCCGACCCTGACTACTTCGATAGGAAGCAGTTTGTGCGGATAATCTTTGTACATATTACCTTTTATTCTAAACTAGTAGCTGCTGGTAGAAGTTAACAAAGAGCAGAATATCATTGTTCGAAAGATAAGCTCTTAAGTACCATACGGACATCTTAAAAAGATTCGATAGATATTCCTGCAGATATTTTAGCATTAAGTTGCTAATCATACATGGAATTATACTACGTATATTTTGTGTTGCTCAAATAATTTAAATTGATAGGTCTCTAACATGTCATAAGTACATACATATAATCACGCCTATGTCCCAGAGGGTTGGCAGAAATCACGGGTTTCCGTTTGCTACAATCCTGACATACAACTTTCGCTTCATGAACTCTCGTAAAATGCGCGCCGATTTAAGGTACTCTTGACCTGGCCTTTCTGCAGAATGTCTCCGATTTGGTCGAAGTACGTTCGCCGAGGTCTTCCCCTTCCAACTTTTCCATCCACTCTTCCTTCATTCAATCGTTTTGTCAATCTTCTTTCATCCATCCTCTCTTAAATGTCCAAACCATCTTAACATACATAAAATAACCAAAAGCTAAAAATAATTGCTACATCATATTGGTGTAATAAATAACAAAGAAACTAGTATTACACCAAACGATACTATTAGTTGAAGATAGCATAGAATTGGCATTATATTTGATATGATACGATTAGATTTTTGTCCTATATTAAAGTTAATATAATTATTTAGGAAAGCAATAAACTAAAACAAGTCTAATTGATAAAAAAATATAGTTAATTGATATTCTAAGAATTATAGTTTGTAATATGATTTAATTTTATGATAGATTATCAGAAGTATGATTCGTTGATTTCGTTTGATGTAACACAGTCTCTAACAAAATCCCCACACCTCCTGCACCAACACGTTACATTCCCTTATATAATCCGAAATCTACATGATTAGTCTAAGCGAGCATCATATCAAAACATATAGCTAATTGTAACGCCTAGAATTAAACTGGCCGTGAGCATAAAGCTAGACCATTTATGTCCTTATGTGTGACCCCCTCACTAACCAGACCAAATGGTAGACAAATAAACTCATAATGCCCAGATTGCTGTTGTAAAATATTACTTCTGCTTATTATACAGGATGACATCGGAGACGTAATCAGAAGCTAATTTTTCAGACTCTACACATGGTCGCCTTTTCAATTCAATAGTTGTTACATCGAATAAATACGTTTATTTTTTCAAATGTTTAATAGAAAAATAATAATGCCATACTTAAATCATGGTCACCCTATCACTTTTGACACACGTTGTATGAGGGATGACAAGACGTCGTGTGGTGTAGGGTGACCAAGTTGCATGAAAACTTATTTTTTCTGTTAATAATTTGAGAAATAATAGTCAATATTGCAAGTAGTAACTGTGATATCATCTTTATTGAGTTTGTCTATCAATACTTCATCGAGTCAAATAATTTCTGATCACGTCTCCGATGTCACGCTGTATAATACTTTATAACGCTCACGGCTAAGAGCAAGTTCGAATATTCTAATATCTCCATTTCTATCGTACTTGTTCTTTGAGAGAGAGAGATGGAAATAATCGAATTTCGCGTTACAGGCCCTGTATTTTAGTAATCATATTTACAGTTTATTGACAATGACTAGACGATAAGTATTTGAATTTAAAACATTTGGAAGACTGGTAGTAAGAGTGTCACCGCCAATTATTAATACATATATATATATACTAGTTAATACATCGCTTTAACAAGATTAAAACGTCATTGCACCGGTGAACCGACTATACATTAGTTACAAATAACGCTTCGTTTAGGCACAATTCACATTTCAAAACTATCTCTAGCATTCTATTGCTACTAATCGCGGAATGGGGAATGTAGAACTTAGCAGCTTTACATTAAGGTCCGTTTTAATTTACCCCACCCATTATTTTACATACAATATTACATCACTACTACAATATACAGTGTAATATAGATTTTAAGACTATGTTATTAAGGGACGAGAAATGCTGTAATGGATATCGAGAAAATCAAATATACACATTTTTACATGTTCACGAATATAATTCCGAATGGTCTAGCCAGAGCCATTAAATTACTTAAGTCAATTTATCCACAATCTCATCCAGTGCAATTCTTGTAATAAAACTTACGTCATCTAGATATCTTACTTTACGTTATTTTCTGATATCCACCACAGAGCGAGTATGTTAGGAAGGGATAGCCAATATGTTTAGATTTTGCCCAGTTTCCTAGAATAGCGGTTTTAAGTTAAGACCAAGTGAACGAACACGCATTATGGGGAGATAGGTATGTATGTCAACATTTCTTCACGAAATATCAACGGGAAGTGCAAGAATTGTCGTTCATATGATTGAGATCACACACCATAAGAAGAATTATAACAATTATAGAAATACAATAAAATAAAATATAAATCGCCTCGTTTTACGCAGAGAATAAATGAGAGAGCTATCTTTAATGTCAGTTTCTTTTTAGCTTTTGTTTTTAGTCTGCGGTCGCTTACACAGTTAAAGTTTGCTTTTTTTTTCAAGAAACCAGTCAAAATCTAAACATATGTTCAAGGGGAAACGATAACAACACTCATAGACTCCGAAACAACTACGAAACACTCGAATCACCGCATTGTATTGTCACTGTAACGACTTCATTCACAACGTACACGTCACAAAAATAAATAAAACACTAAAATAGACGACCTGTTTAGCCTAGTTGGTAGTGACACTGCCTCCCAAGCTAGAGGTGCCGGGTTCGATTCCCGGCCAGGGCATTTAGCACGGATGTTGTTCTTAGGTCTTGGATGTTCTCTATGTATTTATCTATATAAGTATGTATATATTCGTCTAGTACCCATATTACCAGCTTTGCTTAGTTTGGGACTAGGTCGATATGTGTAAGATTGTCCCTTAATATTTATGTATATAAAATCATTCATAATTATTGGGACACTTGACTAAAAAAAATAGCACTTTAAAGTACCTAATACCTAAATAATTATACTTTAAAGTACCTAAAGGTACCCTAATAAATGCTTTTTTTTTCAGCGAATGAAAAAAACATAGAAGCACAACTAGCGTCGCAAAATGACACCACCAAATCTGTGTCCAAGAAGGTGGCGCATCAAAACTGTGTCCAACGACTGTCTAGTTTACACATGGCGGCGCAGCGTAACCAGTTGTATTAAGTGAAAACTCAAAAATAAGAAATATAATCACTCTTTAAAACATGAAAACATATGCAATCACTTTTCATACATAAATAAAGCGGTAAACATATTTGTTTAATTTCCAACCCGAACGGTCGGTTTCGGTTGTCTAAACCGTTTTTGAATAGGGATGGTGTTATGCCACCTTACATCATCAAAATGTTAATAGGTGAATGAAAAGGTACCTAAGATTAAACATTTTAATTTGTTGAGATTCATGCTTTCGTGCACATAACTAATTTGTGTACAGTGTACGAAAAAGATAGACAAATTCCATAATACATATTAATAATAAATAAATATTAGGGGACATTTAGACAACTACACTATTGATTCTAATTAGACTATATAACTATAGGAGAGAAACGAGAAATAAATATATTTTTAACAAGAACTAAAACCGAAACAAAAATAAAAGAATAAGTGTGTAACATACAATATATACAATTATTATCAACTACTCAAAGAGTGCATTTAAAGAGCCCAAATTCGGTATGATTGTGTTAACTTATTACAGAGTTCCTATTACCACTTTCCGGTTCCATCATCAGATCAGCTCGATAATAATATTATCGTAATACTGCATTGTCACTGAATTTACATATATTTCGTTAACGTCAAATATTAGCTCAATCGGAAATCGAGAAGTGGGTCTAATTTAGCTTCTAAGATTTGGCCCACAAAAACAAAAAAGACAAGTACTGACACGGCAAGTTAAATAAAAAGCTTGTCAAACAGGAGTTAAAGTACGTATGTTAAATGTTTGCGTTGTCTGAATATACTGTAAAAGTTTCGATTACGAGTGGTTGCTGTTCTCTATGTCTAACAGTGTTTAGCAAGCTATAAATTATGTACATGGTCGTCCAATATGCATAGTATAAGTCTGGTACAGCTTTATTAGCGACTAGTTAGATTTTCTTAAGGTTATCCTATGATATTTAAAAATAAAATAAAGCTTAAAATAAAATTTAAATAATACGGCGGTTTTGCGTACGAAGATGACTTTTTGTTGCATGCAACCATCCACCCGCTAAGCGTTGTCGTTGTCGCCGCCATTTTGACACATAAAACGTCAGCGCTAGGATACCAAACACAGCCCGTCATTTTGAAATTGACCAATCACGTTTATTTGTTTTGGGTCATAGAAAATCGGCTGATATTTTTGGCAACTTTTATTGGTACAACACCGCGCGTGCGTATTTAGAATAAATGCCCCGTTTTGAAGTGGACTTTTGTAGGAAGCCCGCGTGCTATGCTTTTTTCGTTCACTGTTTTTTTCCAAGATTTTATTCTATCGTTTAGTCGCGTATACCCCATAACAAATTATAGCTTTATAGTAGTAATAAAACGGTTACTGAGCTCCTTTGTCTAGTACGGAACCCTAAAAAGGAGGGTGTTTCAGTTTCCTTCACTGTACATAGCTGTTCTAATATTGTTTCATTATGCTACCTACATCACAGAATAAGTAATAGTTCAAGTACAGAAGGTTCTCTGTTAACAAATCCCCCGTTTAGGTATGCCAAACGTGCCTAAACGTGGCCATCTCTTTCTATCGCACGCAACGTGCTCTTTCGAGGCCCCGCATTCAGCGCTAGGGTTACCACCAGCGAGAACCTATTTTAATATACGTACTTTATTACTAGTAAGTAGTGTTGTTTACAATACAATTACGAATAGTGCTTTTAAGGTTCCCTAGGCAAAATGGTGAAAACGGAACCCGTCCGTCCGTCTTTTCGTCTGTATGTGACAGTCGATGTACTCGGAGACTATAAGCACTATAAATACAATTAAAACATTTAGCAGGAAGGTGTGTTCTACTCGTATGAACCGCTTCGTAAAAGTGATGTGAAAAGACGAAAAAATATTAAAGTAGGGGGAGGGGGGCACTCCATACATGTAACCAGGGGATACAAAGTTTTATATAATTTTTAAAGGCATCACTTTAAAAAATAAAAAGAGGTTACTTAGAACCAACATTTTCGTTTTCTTTTATGTCAACCGTTGATGAATACCAAACTCAATGACTCTCAGTTTTTTGAGTGATTACTGTCAGTTTTTTCAAAATTTTAAGGTAAAGACACAGTAATTGGGTAACTATATAAAGATATTTTTTTATCGATTTTATATCTATATCTATACATTATACTGCAGCACCGCGAAGGCGATTTATTAAGGTCCATAGCGGCTAACCCAAGAGCCTAAAAGCGAACGGTCGCATTTTTTTCTCTAAAATCCATTATAAATGTAAATGTACCTGCTGCAATACAATAATGCTGTGGTTTTGACATTATTATTTAACACGAAACGGGTTATTTTATGATCGTACAGCGATACAGCAGCGCGTGCGCGTGCGATCCGTAACGCTGCGCCGCAACCATTGAATAGTCACACGACGTGTGAGCCGGCGGCCGCATGTACTTTGCGCGGCGCGATGACGTCACGGTAGTAAACCACCCCTGCCTACATGTGGTTAACCATAAATGCTAGTTGCATATAGACAAAATTAATGATTACACAGAGACTATAATAGTACATTACGATACAAGTGCAGAGAATAGGAAATTCGCAACGAGTGGTGATAAATTGAAACACGACCGAAGGGAGTGTTTTAAATCGACACGAGTTGCGAATTACCTGTTCGCACGTGTATCGTACAACGTTTTACAGTACATATGGCTCTTTAAAGTTTCGACATATGCACGTAATCTGCTGATTACCGCACTCGTGCGGTAAAATAGCACTATATGTACTGTAAAATCAGTAATTATGAAATGGGATATATAGTTTTTACCCGGAATAACATGCCTGTACGCATTTTAGAGTACTTTATTTAATTAACCAAAACTATAGTATATATTCTATACAGGCTGATTTTGGGGTCGTGATCCGGAATGTACATGGTCAAGCATTCAAAGTAGACAACGTCACAGTCGGTATGAAGGTTCAAATGATTCTCTTGTTTTTTCAATTTTTATGGGAAATAATACTTTTTCATACAACTTGGTCACCCTACCCCACTGTCAACTCTCCATACTATCTGTCAAAGAGAGTAGGGCAACCATATTTTTTTGTGATTTTGTATTTTTGACATCAAAATCAATTAAAAATGTATTGCGTTTGTTTCGTGTCACTACAATTTTTTTGAAATGGCTAACAGATACCAAGCCTGAAAAGTTGAAAACTGATTCTTGATCCACGACCCCGAAATCATATCCACATGCCTGTACATGATTTGCTCCTAATTCCTATGTTTGAATGTAAGTCGCGCAACGCGTATACATCATTTAGACCATCTGGGTTTAATGCAAACATTATTGCAAATGATTTGCCTTTTTAAGTCCGCGTACGTTGTGAGTAAAGTACCAAGTTTACACAAAACTAACACCGATACATTGAGACTTCTATTTCACAACATGATATACGATCCTATTAAATATGGGTTATAATAGATTGTGAGCACGCAACCGTGCCTTCACTAAATTATTCAATAAGCAACTGATGCTATTAAGAAAATTAGGGTTTGAATTTTTTTATAGTGTCAGAGTGAAAAGCCGTACGTTATGGTACGAATTACACGACGTTTTTTACATAATACGCACGGCTATTTGTGGTATGAATTCTGACACTATTTAAATTTTGTCTATAAGCCGGCCAAGTATGACTCCCCGTGGCCTATTTTATGAAATTACAATTTACAACCACCGGCAACATTGGTCTAAACCACCACTTGTCATTGATCAAATAATTGAGAAATAATGCAAATTGTAAAATTGTAACCAGTAACTTCATAAAAAATACCATAGCTGGCTCAAACTGGCTGGATCCATCTGTTAGGCCCCTTTTTCATACATATGTAATAACAACGAAGCGTCTATAATAATGTAATAAGCTATAATAATGCTGTTAAACAGACGACATTATTCTATTGAGCACATATCGTGATTCATAAGCCAATACATTGCAAATCGCAAGCAATTTTATACCATAACAATAAATCATTATGGTGTAAAATCGTATGCAGCAAGAAAAATAACATCGCATAGAAACTATACTGCAATCTGAGCTAGAAATAGCGAGACAAATATACAGGATACAAGTTTAAGACAAATTAAAATACGTACCTAATGAATTTCTAAATTGAGTTCCAACTTCAGCTTTTAATATTTTATTAAATGATGACAACCCTAACTGCCGCTGTCAGCCTCTTTGAAGATCACCGTTGGATGGAAGTTTCCTTTCTATGCGCGTTTATTATTCTTACTTTATTGTGACTTGAGAATAACAAGGTCTAATCTAACATTTTTGAGAACTTGAAATATGAATTTAAGAAACGTATACATAGAGTTGATATTCGTTCTAAGCCATCTTATCCTCAAGTCACGAAGTGATAGTGGTAGTTAAATAGGGGTGATATAGTTATATAAAATTATTAAATTGACTTTAGCACAACTTATGTTAGTAAAATTATTTTCCATACTAATGAGACACTGACCAGATATAATGTATTTTTAAGAGGGCGCAGTACGTTCGGTTCTCCATACAAACGTATTTATGCTCTCATTTTAAAACGCCATGCTAGAATATCATGAAACTTTGTATACACAATGGGATCCAGCTTGTCTAGGGCGGAAATTAGTTTCTGTTGCTTGAAATTATAATGGCGAAAAAATACGGCGATTTTTTAAGGTTTTCATACAAGCCGTAAGAAACTCAAAAAACCGCTGTTTTTTTTTCTTTTTCAGTTTCTAGCAACAGAAACTAATTTTCGACCTAGGTATGCCGGATCCCATTGTGTATACAAAGTTTCATATTATTCTAGCATGGCGTTTTAAAATGAGAGCCTAAATACGTTTGTATGGAGAACCGATCCACACCGATCGTACTGCGCCGTCTTAATGGCTACATGTCCCAACCGTTATAATCAACAGTGTCCAAAACTATAGTATCCAAAACCTAAACAAATAAATTACTTAGGTGATAATGTACAGTCAGCTGCAAAGGAACCTGACCCCTCCTGCATACAAAACTTCTATGCAGGGTGGTCACGTTTCTCTGCACCTGACAGTACATATGGCATAACCTTGCATATGGAGCATATCTCATATGTTTCAGCATTCAGATATATTTTTCTTAAATTTATTTTGTACTAAAGCAGTAACGCTGGTAACGAAAATTTCAAATTAAAGGGAAAAATTGAAAAACTTAATGCTCCGAGCAGGATTCCAACCTGCGACATCTGGCATACGCGGCCAATCGCTCTAGCCTCTGAGCTATCGGAACAACCAAGCTCGTCCACGAAATCCTTCAATAGTTCCCCCTCTTACAACGTTATTTTTTTCTTGTAACAATTAATTGAACTGTAAAGATAACTATCATTAGCAACTTGCATTTTAATTATTCTCAAATCTAGATACATATTTTTCGTTATAACAGTTGGGACAAATAGCATTTAAATTATCTCAAAGTGAATTTGAACAGTAAGTAATTTTCATTATTTCACCGAGTAAAAGATCTATGACAGTTGGTAATTAATAACATCATATGGTTTTTTATCGGTGTTAACTTAACCGACCTATAGAGAATACAAATTGAGATACCCAGTACAGTACATATAGTGTCATAGTGCACTTCTACGTCTAGTCTAGAACGGGTCAGAAAATCTAGACTAACTAGGTAACAGTGGATTTGTGCTGAGACGGGGTTCCTTTGTTTTTAGTTCAGACACAATATAAATATTACAAACAGTACATGACCATGATATGGAACTAGAATAATTTTCATTTGCAATACGGTAGATGACACCAGTAAAATAAATTATACTAGCACTACCAATAAAAAAAACTTGCGAAAACTCATCAGTCGGTCTCTCAAAAAATACGCTGAGTATCGTGACCGCTAAAGCGGTGAGTTCAGATGGCTCGCCATGGATCCGATGATGCGCTGCATGGCTTGTAGCACCTGGTGTTCTTTATGTATTTTAAACACATAAAAAGAAATGGACACTGACCATCACAAATCGTAACCTCACTTTTTTATTTCCCTACAAACTTCGTAATAACCGAGCGTTTGTGACGTTTTATTAAAAGTTGCTGATTGACTATCAGTCATGAAACTCATGAAACACGTTCAACAGTGAGAATGTATCAATCCTCTATGCAATTCATGTCTCCATCTGAGCTACTACTGCATTTGCAGTCAGGAGAATAAAGCAGCTTACCAATGTGGCAACGGCACGGTTAGTTTACTTTGCTTATTTTAATAGTATAATTCCTTATGGTCTTATCTTGTGGGGATCAGCTGCAGATATTGAAACCGTTTTTATTTTGCAAAAAAGGGCTATCCGAGCAATTTATAACTTGGGGTCGCGTGATTTATTAAGAGAATTTTTCAAAGAAATAGATATTCTAACCCTGCCGTCCCTATACATATTTGAAATAATAATGTATGTTAGGAAGAATTTGGGCAATTTTCCAACGAACGCTGATAAACCAATAGCCACGAGAACTACTGGGAAACTCAAAATAACCTTCTATAGACTAGTAAAGGCGAAAAAGTCGTTCTTGGGAAATTGTATCAAATTCTACAATAAAATTCCTAAACACATTACTGAACTTAGCAAATCTAAATACAGATCTGTAGTAAAACAAACACTTATTTCAAGAGCATATTATAAGATAAACGATTACATCATGGATAGGGATGTTTGGCAGTGATAGCGTCCTGCACGGGTAATCTATCGCGAAAATATATTTTCTACTGTAGCATTGTTATTTAAGTTATTTTGTAGTAGCTGACACTGTAATTTTATATTGAACTATACAATGTAGATTGTTTTGAAACATGACACCTCGCCGAGTTTCTTACGCCGGTTCTTCTCGTGGCAGAGGTATATTTTTCCGAACCGGTGGTAGTTTATTGACGTTCATAGGTGCATGTAATGCTAATTTGAAGTATATGCCTAATTTGAAGAATAAACTACTTTTACTTTTTTTTTACTTTCCTCCACATTCGGTAATCGGTGTCAATATGAGTGGATGTTGACTATACATATTTGTACACGGCTCTTGCTGGAGTATTATGAAAACATGACTTCAAAATACTCAGTAATCTATACTAATATTATAAAGCTGAAGAGTTTGTTTGAACACGCTAATCTCAGGAACTACTGGTTCGAAATGAAAACATAGTTTTGTGCTGGATAGTCCATTTATCGAGGAAGGCTTTAGGCTATATAAATAACATCACGATGCGAACAATAGGAGCGAAGATGCGGACGAAGTCGCGGGCAACAGCTAGTAGTCAATATACTGTTTATGATACTTATCTTGTGCTCGACAAGGATCATGTGAATTCGTGCCGAGTTAAATTCATATGGAGTTGATTGTTGTTTTAGGAATTCTAAAAATATACATGTAAAACCGTAAAAAAATAAAGAGAGACATAACTAGACTTTACTTAAGTACTTTTAAGTATTAATTATGTTCATTTTGTTTAAATTTGGCATTTAATTTCAATAAAACATTGGAATAATTAATTAGAAATTACTGATAGTTCAATAAATTCCTTTTCTTACTATGTGCATTATGTCATCATTACTTGCAAAATGATGTAATTCTGTTCATAAATGATTAAAATAAATATATCTTTCGCTCGTGCTAGATTCCGGTAAGAAAATAATTTATTTAACTCAGCACGAATAGTTACTACACATTACCCAACTTTAATAAATACGAAACTTCACTACATTTTTATTATTATTTGCATTTTTTATCTCCTCAATGCCTCAGTCGTAACAAACATTCAGCATTTTTGTGAACAATTTTTGTTCATAACATTTTCAATAATATAATATGTATTTATAATATAATTAAAAGTATTAAGAGACCTTTAATCACAGTTCGGTACCAAAAGCACTATTTATTGAGCAAAAGAAATGTCTAAGAAATAAAATATATATATATTTAAGGCTGGTAACAAAAAATGTCCACAAAACTGACAACTCCGCTAGGGAGCGTTTTTCGGTACAGTCGATTCTATTATCTATGCTTAGAATACAGAAAAAGCTTCAGGAAGTTAACAGTGGACAGGGTAGCTACGCAAAATACAGATCTGACGTAATACTGTTGTTCTAGAATATTTAGTTTTTTTTTTCTACTACAGTTAAATAATATTCTTGTTTTCTTGTTTTTGCCTAACATTACGCTACATTGCAATGCTTACAATGCTCGTCAACATTCCAGAGATTCATTACAATACCGTTTAACATAATTGTATTTTCTCAAACATGCAATGAAATATTGATGTTATGTTCCTTATAATAGGCTGCGAAGTATGACGTTTCAGGTGCGGCTAGGACAAGAGGTAGTTAATGGAATTTCATACAAATCTTGCAGGCCTAGGCCGGCAAAGTCCTCTTTTTTAATTTCCATTCCACATGAATTGTGGCACAGGCACCATGACATTCTGCCACTAAAAAATAAAACATTGATTTTTTTGTTGTTTATTTCATTGCATGTTTGAGAAAAGCACTATACATACCTCGGCGGGAAATATGGGGTTGCCAGCCTTAGACCTATCCGGCCTCGCTTCGCTCGGCCGTATATATGTCTTCGGCCGGCAACCCCTTTCGTCCCGGCCTCTGTAGTAATGTACTATTATCGTTATTTGCATAAGTTTAACATAATTGTATTTATCGTTATTTGCATAATGAAAGTCACTAAACTCGGTAAATATGATATTATAATGCAATACTTCAATCCTGAACAAAATATAAGACAAAAATAAACTGTATAGAATGTCATACTTTTGTAATTTTATAGTATAAAACGTTTCCTGGGTCTTCAAAATATCTAAAACAACAGCATCACAGACCTTAACACTAACACTACATGAACCCAAAGTCCGCCGCCTATATCCGACTATCGGACAGACGGAATTTCTTACAATACACCCCTTTTCAAAACGGACGATGGTGGCTCATATATGTCGGCTGGTTGTAGAAGTCGCGGCGCATGTAGCGGTTGGAGGGGTTCGAGTACATGTTGTAACTGGTCGGGTAGTCCTGTCTGTGGAGCATGTCTAGTTGGTCGAGGCTGTGGTGTCGCTGTGGTAGCATTGGCCGAGGATCCACTAGGCAGCGTGCGATTGTGGTAAGGTCAATGACATTGTAATATATAGAAGTAGAGTATGATTGGTATTTTTGAAATTTATTTGCAATGAATTATTTCGTTACAATTGTTTATACAATCGTTAACGTTATAAAAGTAAGAAAAAGTAAAATTAATTTCTGTAACGTTAAGCTTTACTCAAGAATTACTTCCAGTCACTACGGTTTTGTGCAATGCAAACCCGCGACCATTTCTCGAAATGGGTCTTGAAGGGTTTAATATTTAAATTTTCATAAAGTCATATCAAACATTACAAAACGAACTGTACTCCCAAGCTGCGTAACAGTTTGTTGGCAGTTCGTTCGTACGCTCTTGATAATCGTACATTTGTGTTTTACATTTAGTAGTATTCAAATAGGCCTTTTTTTTCCAATTCCAATATGTCACCGCCTAAGATCGTCTCCCAAAGCACAGTATATACAATTTCGAATCTCATTCCCTATACGTAAGTTCGAAGTCGTTTATAGAAATGTAGACGTGACTGTACAAACGCCAACACAGTTAACTGACCATTCGTGGCCCTTATTACAATGCACATAAAGCGCACGAATGGTCAGTCTGTGTTGGTGATGGTACAAATGTAAACTTACCTCGATTGTGATGGAATCCCGCCGCCCAGCCCGCGTAGTATGCGGCCTTCTGCTTCCCGTGCTCTTCCGCTACCTAGAAACGTACACAGATGCTATTACATAAGTTTATAAATATCCTTATTCATTTAGTTTAGATGCCTTAAGAGTGCGCAGTACGTTCGGTTCTCCATACAAACGTATTTAAGCTCTCATTTTAAAACGCCATGCTAGAAAACCATGAAACTTTGTATACACAATGGGATCCGGCATATCTAGGTCGGAAATTAGTTTCTGTTGCTTGAAATTATAATGGAGAAAAAATACAACGATTATTAAGGTTTTCATACAAGCCGTAAAAAACTCAAAAAACCGCTGTATTTTTTTTTCTTTTACAATTTCTAGCAAGAGAAACTAATTTCCGACCTAGATATGCCGAATCCCATTGTGTATACAAAGTTTCATGTTATTCTAGCATGGCGTTTTAAAATGAGAGCATAAATACGTTTGTATGGAGAACCGAGCGTACTGCGCCCTCTTAATGACCGTCAGATTTCTCAACCGATTCTTGTGAAATTTTGAGAGCAGGTTCGATAATTATACGTATTTCGTTTACGATACTGCATATGGAAAAATCTAAATTGAAAAAAGAACGCGTGGTCTTACAATTCAAAGAGCCACTAATTAAAGAAAATATTTTGAAATACCCATAGTTTTTATTTTCTGCTAAAGTATAAGCTTATTTATACTTTTCTTTTAACTAGGAATAATGAACGGAAATCCCTGAAAATAAAACAATAACTCTTTAAAAAATACTTCGAAATGAAAATAATATTAACCCATGAAAAAAAGCGTTCTATGCTTCAGCGAGGCTCTGTACTATCAGCATCATAGTTAAGTGACTATTACAGACCTTCCCCCTCAATCATAAACGTCCATCAAGCCTCTATTAGTTAACAAGCCGCTAAAGTTGGTTTGGCCTTATCTGTCACTTTGACATTTATGTTTGTGAGAAAGGGACAAAATTACTTTTAGTTAACAGAGGTTTGTTAAGTTTTATGAATAAGGGGGCTTATCTGGTTGTAATAAGGTTCAAGAATGGTCAGTTAACTGTGTGCCTCACCAATATGTGATGATACTGATGATTTGTGAATGCGATGTAGCGCATTTTATGTGCCTCCTATTTTACCCGAGCGAAGCCGGGCTACCACTGATGCCAGCTAGTCGAGTACATGTATGTAGTTGTCCCCACCGAACCCTGCGTGTGCGCACGGGCACTGCGCTGCGCTGACACCACGCCCCGCGTCATTCGGCGCCCGACCGCTGCGCCGTCAACATGCTGCTGTATGCTGGGCTGTACCTCGAAAATTTGATACTCGTGTGCCCTTGTGTTCTAGTTCGTACCAAACGGTGCACTAATGTTCGAACGGAGTGTCTCATTTTGACACACTGTGACATAGATTGCCATTGTATTCTAGTTTACACAACACCCAATGTGATAATGTGCCCTTGTTACTTAATTTGATCTAATATGATAATATGTAGACGTGCGCAGATTATGTGGCACATTCACCAATGTTCGGTATTCCGCCGAATAATTATTAGATATTGATCTACAAGTTGCAAGAATGCAATATAGTAATTGCTTTGCGAAATTATTATTCTTGGACGGATTATTATACTTATTTATATAAAACTAGTGTCCTTATTGCACTGTCAAAATGAACAATATTTTCAACAGAATTAGTATATGTATATTAAAATAGCTGATGAAGGCATTACGTTGAACCATGCACCGAACGCGTCGGCCGACAGTTACCGAACATTCCGCCAAATATTCGTATCCGGCGCATAATAAAATGACGGGCAATAAAAAAAAAACATAAAGCCGGTTTAACATGGCACACTACAACACACAATCTGGAATGTACAAGTTCCAGCGCGTCTAATGTGTAACTGTAACCTTGAGTACTAGTTTACCTTAGTTGCTGTGCGTGCCCCAGTTAAGTGGCTTGCCCAAGTGTATTGGTTTGCCTCAGCGTTCTAGTTCGCTCGAGCATATTAGTGTGTTCTATGGTAATAGCTTGCCATTATTTACTAATTTATCTAGCGTAATGTGTGCCCTAGTGAACTAGCTTGTCCTAGCGTACCCCTTGCAATAAAAAACAAACAGTCCATATAACAACGCGCATTACGCCATCACAGAGTGTACTTGTTTGCCCTAGTGTTATAGTGTAGCCGGCGCGATAATACTAAATTGGCCTATTTTACATATTTTTTTTTTAACTACGACCGAGACCACCGGGGGATGGGCAGCAGCGTCCTTGAAGTGCGGTGGAGATTCTGCGATCGCCAATCCGCATGCCAAGCGTGGCGATTATGGCATTTACCCCCCATGAAATTGGGGGAGGCCTATGTCCAGCAGTGGACGTCCTTGGGCTGATATGGTGGTGGTGGTCTATTTTACTAGCATGTCCTCGTGTAAGTGTGTATTAGTGTGCCCTAGCGCCCCAAAGTGCCCCTCGCAACGAAAAAACAAGCCTATAACAAAGCGCTCTACGCCGCACCGTGTCGCTGTGTAACCGCAGACGGCTGGACGATCGCGGTGCGCGCTTCACCGCATCCGCCGTCACAGGCTAGAACAACACACAATTTAGACCCCCCGGCCAATGGTTCCAATGCGTACAAAGGGGTACGACGCGTACACAGGTGGAATTCTATACAATCTGCCGCATTTACATTCAGCCGCAATGAGGTGGAAAGAAATGGTCGATCAACTGTTCTTGTTGTATTCTAGAACTTTCAAAGTTTCTTAGAAAAAATATTTTTTATACAGTTGCTCAAAAAGTGCTACTTTACGTAGCTGTTTAGCGTGCGGAAAGTTGGTTTTCGCGCACTAGTGCTTTTCACTTTTCCATTTTTTTTTAATTTATGCTTGTTCCAATGCATGACTCCTTATTGCTGGATGTTAAATATTAGTTTCCTTTAAACGTCGTAATCAACATAAAAACCTACTGTTAATATCAGAATACGAAAAATATACACATTTCATATTTTATTACTTACCTCTTCATCATTATAACACGTTTATTTTTTAATATTGAATATTGAAAAACCGTTCTTAATAAGTTGTCTGAGTGGAACGGAATAGCTGCCGAAACGCCTGTCAAAGAAGAGGCGTTTTTACTTACTGCAAGCATGTTTTAAGTTTCTAAAGGCAACATTCGATATTGTTTTTATAAATATTACTTGTTGTTTTTCTTATTTTTTCGCAACTGTATTAAAAAACGTCGTTCAATACACGTGCGGAAATGTCATTCTTCACTCGTCCCGAGTCTTGCCACTCGCCTGCGGCTCGTGGCATCCCTCGGTACTCATGAAGACATGACATACTTTCCGCACTAGCATCGAAATGTACTATTATTATAATTTGAAAATTCAGTTCTCAACAATTGCTTTATCATAAAATGGGTTTACTATTGACACGAAAACATTAGTGGATTTAAACCTACTTTTAAATAATCTTACAACGAACGATATCAATGTAACCATAAAACGAGAAAAAAGTCGAGATTGCTCTTTCATATACACATGTAAAAAAAGAGTAGAAGATGTATATTACTGCATGCATGATTGTAGATGCATTCTTATAGCAAAACGTTACCATAAAAAGGCACTGCTCGGCGGTTCCCAATTTTTGCGCAAAAACCAGCGCGACTGAGTGAGATAGCTTGCGATCCTTTGTGCGACTGTGCAATACCGACCCTAGGCCTAGATGCCAACCGTGTAGACTCGGGCCAGAATAGGTCTACGGTCTCCCCCGCCTGTCGTAAAAGGCGACTAAAGGGGGTCATCGGGGTTGCGAGTACACCACGTGGCGGGGACCACAGCACCCGACTATCAACCCCAGGGAAAGTGACGACGAGCCAAAAGGAGTACAGCGCAAGGGGGGCCCCAGTGCGTTCAGTACTGAGATCCTGGAGTCCTCCTCAATCGAGCGCAGATGGCGGTCACCGTGGAGTTTTTCGTGAATAGAAATACCACATAACCGAGTGATTCCCCGATGACTGGGTACCTGGATCGCAGGTTTTCTCCACGAAAAAAAAAAGGCCTAGATGCCACCATGGAAGTAAGCCAGCTAATTGTAAAGTAGGCCAACATTCAATTTTAAGTAAGGCATTTACAAAAACTGTGTACGCACCGCATACCCCATATCATGCTACAATAAACATTAACACAACGCATCACAGTTAAGTTTCGAGCAATTAGTCCCATGCAGTGAAGCGATTTATGCGTTAGTCGTGTTAGTTCGATAGTTAATCTGACCGCGCGTTTTATCGCTTACTTTAACGCTGAGCGGTTCCGTGCCGCCCTCTGGTATCACATTGTTTAACGCTGCTATCGCCTCTTGCGCTTCTTCCCGCTTATCAAATCTGGAATAATGAGAAAAAGCTTTTTAATAACTGGATTTATTTCATACTCCACCACCACCACCACCATATCAGCCGAAGGACGTCCACTGCTGGACATAGGCCTCCTCCAATTTTATGGGGGGTAAATGCCATAATCGCCACGCTTGGCGATCGCAGTATCTCCACAGCACTCCAGGGTCTTGGTGGTAGTTTTAGGACATACCCGGGTCCAATTGCATACTTTATACTCGTCGACACCGAATTTATGGCCAGGAATGACTAACTGAGTGCTTCGTCGCTTTGGAAGACTCGATAATCCGATGATGATTGTTGTTGTCTACGGCAGCAGTCGAGTTAGACATCCTGGTGGCTAAAGAATTTCTAATAGTGATCACAACAAATTCTAATTTCCTGTATGTGTAACCTTTTTTAAAAACGGATACATTGACCGAAAGCCTTGTATACTTTGCGATCAGAGCTGATCACGAAACGGTCAGTAGCAATTTTATTTTTATTTTAGTATTAATAAATCGATCTCAGAAATTTTACAGAACGAATCTACGAGTAGTTTCTCAATGGCATAAATCATATTTTCATATATGTATTGCAATGCCACAGTTAAAATGATAATTTCTTTAAAAAGTTCTCTTACAGATTCACGTGAGCCCTAGTTGTATATGTAGCGAATGGCTCTTTTTTGTAACACAAAGATTAATTTTGTATTACGCAGTAACGCTGTTAGCGAATATTCAAAATTTTAAATTAAAGGGAAACAATCCTCCTAGAGGGTTCGAATCCTGCTCGGAGCATTAAATTTTTCCCTTTAATTTAAAACACGAAGATTGCCTATATCTCCGCTGTTTTACCCCGTACCAGAGCAAACTAGAGTCGTTTCCACTTGATGATAACTAGGCACCGTAGCATATTATCAGTGAATGCACTCACCTAACAAAAGCAACACCTCGTGGGGTGCCGCTGCTCTTGTCCCGCAGAATGTGTTTCTGCACGATGCGCCCATATTTGCCGAATATCGTCTCTAGCTGATCTTCGGTGATCGCTCGCGGCAAGTTCGTCACGTATAAATTCGTCTCCTTTATATCGTCCCCTGAAGGCCGGGCGTATGATACCTGGAAAATGAAATGAGATGTGATCAGTGCAGAGGCCACACAGCACAGATACCGCACAAAAACGTTAGGGGAGTGAGCCGTTTGGCCCTTCGTGGCAGAACAACGTAGTCAGCTTGGTTCTCGCGTACGGTAAAAGACTTGTCACTTGACACTGTGATAAGGAAGTGCAGCTCCTAAAATAGCTATACGTATATTACGTATGTATGTATGAATTTTTCGTGTTTTTGCCATGGGCTGAACGAGAAAACTCAGAAGGCCACGCCATGTGCGCCACGTGGCGTTGACGTGTTAAAAAATAAAAAAAACAATGCAGGCCCGTCCCACGCGACTAAAATGACATATAAATTCCTTTATTTGTCGGGTCCCAAACTTAAAAAAAAACAGCCATGGAAAGATGGCACCGGTCGTATTCAGCCAATTCAAGTCGTATTTTTCTTTTGGAAACGCGACGTTTTTGTATTTGTATGAAATAATTTGCAGTTTTCGATGAACTATTAAGATGGGATTAGGTAGCGGACCCCAGGCATTCTTCAGGATGCAACTGTACTGGGAATAACGCTAGGAGGATGATGATGAACTATTAAGGTGCGCAATCCAAATGAACTAGTGAAGGGAAACAAGCAACTATAACAGATAAGTATAATCAACCCAAAAAACAGAACGGCACTCCTTCGTTTTAGAAGCAAACCACAGCTAGAAATCCAGCCTTTCATATTTTTGTACGACGCTGCGGCAGTTAAATCCACCTTTGCATGCAATATACATGTAAAGATGCTATATCTGATGGTGTACGGGTGTGCCCTAACGTACCCTAAGCAGCATAGCTAGGAGAAGCGGCAGAAACGGTCCGCCCGTGAGGGTAATGCCCGTTTGGGGGTGACACTCGAAATTACACAATCTACGGCGCAAAGTTTATCAAGATTACCCTCAGCTGCTCCACAGGGTCACCCTAACGGTTTCTGCCCTGGGTGTATCCCATCCCATGTTATAGCGACGCCACTACCACTACGTACCTTTAACCGCTTATTCCTGAGCTGGTATCCGTTGAAGGTGTCGATGGCTCTCGCCGCGTCCTCCTCTCTCGTGAAGTTCACGAACCCGAAGCCATAACTGTACCCCGTCTGGAAACGTATAAGACTAATTAAAAGGTGCTATGGAAACAAACTCTTTGTACCTACAAATGTACCTTCTTAATATTAAGATTTGATGAAAAGCACACTAAGGTTTGTAAGTACCACCACCACCACCATATCAGCCCTGGGACGTTCACTGCTGAACATAGGCCTCCCCCAATTTCATGGGGGGTAAATGCCATAATCGCCACGCTTGGCATGCGGGTTGGCGATCGCAGTATCTCCACCGCACTCTAGGAATGCTGCTGCCCATTGCCATTTGTAAGTACATTCAACTGCAAATGTAGATGATTATTTTAGTACTTTATCGCACTAACATAACAATACTGCGACAGCTGGGATGCGTCAAAGTAGTGAAAGTGGCAAGGTACTTAAATGATCATCTACTTTCGCTGTTGAAAGTACGAGATAAATAATTGACAACATTTAAATTTTTAAGTAGTATGGAATCATACCTCATTTCGTTAATTTGCTAACCAGACACCCCAAAATATTTTTTTATAGCTATTAGTTTTCTAAATATTCACGAAAATGGAAGAAAGCCTACCATCGTAGTAATGACGTCACTACTATGAAATTGTGACAGTCACAGCGCACAAAAAGAACAGCAGTTCACTTTCTTTAGTAAATCTTTCTTAGTAACAGTGCTTCTGTATGATTTGTTACGCTGTGACGCCTTACTTGTCACTTACTCTCTTTTAGAATTAGGAACTTTTGAAATTGATTTAGTTATATGAAATTGGGATATTTTCGAGAATATAAAAATGTGGTTTTTCTTAATTTTTTATCCTCTATTTGACTTCTTCGAAAAAAAGCCTTCTTAAAAAAATGAAATGTTGTCAATTGTGCTAAAATAATTGTGTCTCAACTGTCTCAAGGGAGCACGACGATATAAATGACGTCATTTAGTTTTAGTAAAAGTGGCTCAATGAGCCCTGCTACCATGCTAAATAGTTTTAATTGGTATATGATATAATTAATATGGACCCAAATAAATATTAAATATAATAAAAATTTATCAAAATTATATGACATGACAGTCAAGCGTGTGTTACCGAACAAACTAGAAAAAGTTCTTCCAAGCCAAAAAGAAAAGCCACAGAATGTAAATTGAACACGCGATAATTAGTACCGCATAGACAAAAGTTTTGTTCCGTAGATAAATCACGTGAGGTTTTAGAGGTCACGCAAGCGGTTTGCTATACGGATATTGTTTAGGAAACTAGTATACAAACATAGTGTCTGCGAAACCAAAAGTTAATAACTAGCGGTTCCCACGGCTCTGTCCGTATTTTACAAGAAACGTAGATGGAGTTGCGTGATAAAATATGGTCTATCCATCCGAAAGCTTGATGAAATTAAATTGAAGCTGCTAACAAATAAACTATCTACCAGCCAGCCTGTTTAGCCTAGTTTATTTAATCGTATGGCATTTATTTACGAACCGTGAGATCTTCGAGAAGACAAGTACGGTTGCCAGTTTTTGTTGCACTTTTAGCACCACCCAGGGGTCACGTGTAGGGTAACGGTGGGTAACCTACGGACGTGGTGCAACTTTGACCCGACCCCCTTTGTCAAGTGAGTGGGCAACTTGACTGTTAGAAGTTCTCAAGCCGCCCGAAGGCCTCTAACTTGGCTTAACGACTGCTGTCGTAGACAGCAGCCGGGATCAACGGCTTAACGTGCCTTCCAAAGCACGAGAGCGCTCAGTTAGTAACCACTCAAAGCGGTCACCCATCCAAGAACTGACCTGCGCCCACATTGCTTAACCTCGCATACCGCACGCGGTAGGCGGGTGCCGCTGGGCCACGAGCGCTCTAGCTAGCCTAGTTGGTAGTGTCACTGCCTCCGAAGCTAGAGGTCCCGGGTTCGACTCCGGTAAGGGCATTTGTTTCTGTGGTGAGCAGAGACATTTGTTCCTGACACTTAGATGTTTTTTATGTATTTAAGTATATATCTATTAAATATATCGTCGTCTAGTACCCATAACACAAGCCTTATTGAGCTTACTATGCGACTAGTTCGATTTGTGTAAAAATTGTCCTCTAATATTTATTATTATTATACCTACCTCTACCCTATCTGTCTACCTCTGCATAATATACGACTATTCGTAGGTAGTATGTCACTATTTTTCCGCAACCCAAAGGTTGTCAGGAAGAGATCGCTCTTTAGCGATAAGACCGCCTGTTATTTACTTCTATTTTATATATTTAAGTTATATATTAGTTTATTGACGTGTGCAATAGTTTGTATTGTATATTAAACCGCATTGACTGTCTACTAAGATCTACGCTCTGCATGGAGAAGTAAGAAAATATTTTTACTCAAGACGTTTTAAACTTAGATTAGAATATATACGTAACAAACTAAAAGTACTTATAACTAAGTATTAATCCGTCACTGAAAGTTTCTAAGCCTTGTCTCTGACAGTGGACGATCGGCCTTATGGGAAGCTTGAGAATGCCTTACAATTGAGATACTAACCTCAATATTAGTACTCCCTCTCACTTGCTGATAATCTCAATAAAAGTCTAATTTTCTACTCGACGGATCGTAAGGTGGGCACGTACCGCTTACGCAAAATCTACTGCTTACGCCATCTTAACCCCGATGAAATAAAGTTATCTGGGGTAAATTAATGCGATATTAAACGGTTCAAAACAGGTCCCAACGGCCTGTACTCAATATGTGGTGTTGAACCGAGATTCTCTCCCTTATTAAAGGTCGTTGCTAATCACAGTAAAATTCCATGAAGTGTTCCCTTCAACGTTATTTACGTAAACAAGTCGACAATATCAACGATAAAGCACTCGCCATTACAATCTGATATTCCTTACGTGAGGCACGCACCGCTTATCAGCCACGTTAATGAATTTTGTGACTTAACATTAAAGCAAGAAGCCATTAAATCCTTTGACATAAATTCACTCCTTCCCATAATTAACCCCCGATATAGACTCCTTCAAGTCACCCGTTCATTCTGAAACGAACCCTATGGCTTTAACTTTAACGTTTTTTATTAAGTGAATCTTTTTAAATGGCTTAAGTCGTTCTCGGGTGAAGTAGATCGGAACGATTGTCACGAACATCGGCAAAGTTGGGTTTAATTGTGACCACATAAAGTTTTCGGGGTGTTATTTAAAGATTATTACCAGCAGTTTTTAAGTTATTATAACTTAGAACCTGAGCGAAGAATCTTCTACTCTTATACATACTGGCACTTGAGGCAGCTATTGCAAAAACAGCAGCTAGATATGGAGTACAATATTTGAGGAGTGTTTTTTCAAAAGGGTTTATTTTAGCCTTAGCGCTAAAGAGTACTTTGCTCAAGAAAACTTAAGGTCCAATTCAGAAGTAGAGTGCATGAGTCCCTGACGCTCACTCTCCAACGTGCCCCTGCAGATGTTCTTAGCAGGCTTAGTCCAGTTGACACGCTGCACTCCCTGGGACAAAAGGATGCGTGCACCTTTCGCGCTGCAGCCTGTTCTCGATTGTTGCCCACTAGTAACTACCGCGTGGACTGACTCTGTTGCTGGATTTAATACGTCGTGCTATACTAATCTTAAAGTCCATCGCCCGACAGCTCTTAATCGTCTGCGGTAGGCAATTGACGATGAGGTTCGTTCTATAAGAGTCCCCTACTGACGACACTCACTCTCCACCATGCTGGCCTATTTCTGTCCACCTGTAGCAAACAGGGCGACCTAATTGACTATACTGTTTCTTCACTAACCTTAAAGTCCTTCATCATCCGACAGCTGTTAATCGGCCCTATGGTCAGGGTATACCGGGTAAGGACACTCCATACAAAAGGTACATCCGCGGCTCACGCACACATAGACGCGGCGATGTGTGCGCGGCCACTTGTGCTACGCGCTAAATGATTGACGTGTCGGCCGGTCTCCGCCGTTCTAAGTCGGGGCCGCCTCGCCGTCGCGGCAACACGTTTAACGTAAAGTCAGGCCGGCAATTACTTAGCGCGACAAATTAAGTCAAGTTACGACCGTCATTGTTATGTTTATGGATGTTTCAATTCATAAATATTGCCGACCACTTGAGTCTATATATAATAGTGTGTAATATTAGATATGAATTACATAGGAACGTATCAAGTAAGAGCACGTTGTACCTTGAATACCTAAAACACTTAGTACTTATTTTTAAAAGAGAAATTAATGATAATAATATTTCATAATGAAAAATATATACTTAATAATGAAGTTCGTAATAAAGTAGTTAATTATTTTATGTCGTAATCATTTAAATACTATTTTATGGAATAATATGATTTCTTAACTAGAAAATTAAACAACTCTTTCTTGAATAGAATATATGTACTTACTTAGATCATGAATGTTTGGGATGTAGAGGAATTGGAGCCCTATTGCTGTCACTTGCGTGTCCGTCTGTCAAACATTTTGTTCCGAAGATTTTTTAAATTCCCGTTGTCATATCAACTTGAAATTTAGTGATTTGTTTATCATTACGTATATTTTACCAGAAAATACCAGTACATTAATATATCAGATTTTTTTTACTTGTACGGAACACTCGGTGCGCGAGACCGACTCGCACTTGGCCGGTTTTTTTTTTCATTAATTTACTTAGACACGCATTTTTATCTATCTGTTCAAACGAATAATATAGGAATGATGCTAATCACGTAATCACATGTCAATACAAAGAAAGACGTTTTGTACAACCCTGCGTCCGAACGACTACTTATTACCGATGACGTCACAACTGCTCCTAACGGCCGCACTGTCCCTACCCTATTTACCCTGCTATGGTCATGAACATGGCGTACACCTGTACCCAAGGAGCCAAGGACCTCCTTCTCCGTCATAGTCCTCTACCGCCTGCACTCCCGCTCCTTCAGACATAATATCCCAGCAGTTCTTATCTGATTTATCCCTGTTGGCACGTCGTACTATCTCCCTGGTAGCAGAGGTAGCGTGCATCTTTCGCGCTGCAGTCTGTGGTAGATTTCTGCCCTCCTGGAGCAACTAGACCGAACTTGCTGACTATACTGTTTCTTTTCTTCTACTAACCTTAAAGTCCTTCATCACCCGACAGCTCTCAATCGGCCCTATGGTCATGAACATGGCGTACAGGTCCTTCTCCGTCATCGTCTGCGGTAGGTAGTTGACGATGAGATTCGTTCTGCACGAGTCCCCGGCGGCCGACACTCCCCCTCCTTCAGACATGCTGCCCCAGCAACGCGGCGGTCCGCCGTAACGACCTCTGTACTGTTGTTGGATTTGCTGGAAATAAACAAAATGGCGATTGAGACGCGAGTTATTTATTAATATTTCAGTCCTCGATGATGCACCTTACCCTACGCCACCTACGCTAAACGTGAATACCTAAGTACAAATAAAAATGAGTGTGAAGGGTTAAACTTTTTTCTATAATTTTACTAAAATTGGCCTGCTATGATGCCAGTTACTTGTCTGGGTGAGCGACCTCGTGAACTACATTACATATAACAGAAAAGCAAAGCGGAGTCCCCTTAATCTAAGTATTTATGCACTTTAAAGATAATAAAAAATAGAAAGCCTATCAAAGCTCCATAGAGTTACGAAATAAAATTAAAATTACGTATATATATATATACACGTCTCCCAGTTAATAACTATGCTGTTATAATAGTTAGTATCTATTCTATAACTATGAGCGGAAAATGGAGAAAAATATATAAATATACCTATAATAGGAACATTACAAAGTATGAAAGTACATATTCAACTACGCTACGGTACGTACATTATTTTCTAAAATTGTAGGAGATTCTTAAATCTAGGTAAAATGTGGAAGCACAAAGCCTAATTGAGACTTTTTAATAAATAAATGTATGTTATGAAAGCATCTTTTACAAGCACTACGGACGTCAAATATATGTTTACAATATTGTACCTTAATCCTTTCTAAAAATGCAAACTTATACATATTCATATTCATTTATTCATTGTATAGTCATGTAGGTACAATAATGTTGGTGTTTGGTTACATTTTGAGAAAGCCTGTACATGACGCCCTGCCAGGGCACACAATAGTACTTATATACTAACTTATCTAATAACAATATTTAATTCAAGTGATTACTTCTATTCAAGTTATTATGCAGTGTAGGTAGGTACAAAATTGATTTATTTATTTATTCATTTCTGTCATCCAGGAATTCATTTAAAGAGTAATAGCTCTTCTTTATCAAGAACGTCTTTAGACGGTGGTGGTTGATGATGTTTCCAGAACTTAGGAATTTTATCTCGTTGCTAATTTTATTAAATATCTTTATACACATTACGTTAGGGCTATTACTAAGCATTTTTAGTTTCTATAATACAGTGCGTGCTAGTTTATTTTCTTTATTTTTATACCTGGTCTCGTATCCTCATATACATATACTTAGTCCGGCCATAAATTCTGTCCCAAGTGTTTTCCGTTTATAAAAGAACAACACAGTTTTTTTTTTTCTTATTGATATAACTAAATGGTTTGAAACCTTGCTAAACTCTGAGAAAAAATCCGCAGTACCGACTTTTACTACTAAAACGCATTATGTGGAACTGCTAATGTTTGCCAATAGCGCACTTAACTCTTTCGAATCCAAACGCGAAACAACAGAACTCTTTGCAAGCGATTCCCGACCTAAATATCAAACGTTCCTCAATCTTACTTATTTCACTGCATTTGAATATCAACTTAATGCTGCAGTAGATAAAATTCATTTCAGGATGAAAGAAATAGCCGAGATAGGATAATGGCAAAGTAAGCTGTGAATATATCCGCACCAATAAATTCAGTTTTAATATAATACTATGTCAAGGCTGGCCGAAGCTCGGGACTCGGATTAAGTGACTAACGAAGAGGAATAAGAATAGGTATGTTGTACAGTCGCGGAATGAGAAGGCTCGACACTTTTCAACTCTATTTTAATGCCGTTAAGGTCGTAAAGTGACGAACCTTATCAATCCGCGACTGTACTTCGGATTTCAGAAAGAATTTTATAAGAAAGCTCTTGTTTTTACAAAAAGGGGTACCCAGTAAGTTCTTCAAGTAAATAATGAAGACGTAAATTGCTTAAATTGAAGAATATTTTATTCTTTTGACAAGTGTTTGGATTTTCAAAGTGGAAATACATAAACAAGACAGGTTACAATAAATATAATAAATACTCGCTTTTACCCGCGACTTCTGCTTGGAATTCGTTCATATCGTATCTCCATACAAATTTTCATCCCCACTTTTCACCCCCTTGAGGGATGATTTCCAGGATAAAAGCAATATTGTATGTCCTTTCCCGAGACTCAAACTATCTATACCAAATTTCATCTAAATCGGTACAGCTGTTTAAACGTGAAGAGGTAACCGACAGACAGATACACTTTCACATTAATAATTGGATGTTAATATTATTCCACTAGAGCTAATTTATTTAACCCATTCAGTATTTCATCACGACACGTGTGCGTCAGAATCGGCTAGCTAAGCCAGCTACGGGCTTTTAGCTACATATACAATTACATATGGACTTAACATAAATATAGCTGCTACGGTCTGCGGCGTAGCGCTACGAATGCAGCTTACATTGTACTTACATGTACACTTTCATTTACGCGCTACGCTCGTAGGCTGTAGCCACGTGTTTCTCTTTTGATGCCCGTGGCATCCTACGAACAGCGTGCCCTACAATCGAGTTCTCGGAGCTGAATGTGATCGATCGCTCGTAGCCGATAACATGCGAAAAAACGTATGTAGCGGACAGCGCCTACGAGACAAGCGCCCGCATAGAGTTGGGTCGCCAGGTGCCCGGCTTTAGGCTGAAATGTACGACTTTTTACGTTTCCGGCCTGTCCGGCTTTTGTCCGGCTCTCTCTTACAAATTAACCATCAAAAAGAAATAACAATACCAAAAATAACATGTTCGGCTTTTGAACTTTAGGGGATAAAAATGGATGCTTGAAGCGGATTCACGCGCCACGATTTACCACATCACTAAAACTTCTCCAGTTTCGCCAATTTTTTTTTAACTTAAATACCTAGTTGGTTACTAAATTATGTTACTGTAATAATCCTTATCTACATAAAATATACTAACGAAAGTTAAATAAATTATATATTAAAATGAAGTACACACAATCAGGATTTACATTTGTCAATTTCATTCAAAATGGCCTCCTTGGGCCTGAACACAGGCCTTCAGACGACGAGGCCAGTCATCAATAGCGGCACGCACGGTTGTCATATCTAATTCCGTCACTGTCTTGACTATGGCCCGCTTGAGGGAGTCAAGATTTGTGTGGGGTTTAGCACAGGCTTTCTCCTCAATAACCTGCCATATAGCATAATCCAGGGGGTTGAGGTCCGGGCTGGAGGAGGGCCAGTCTTCGTGGGCAATGAAGTCAATTTTGTTGCTTCGAAACCAGGCTTGAGTTGTTTTTGCCTTATGTGCAGGGGCTGAGTCTTGTTGAAAGACCCAGGGCTGGTTTTGAAATAGAGAGTGGCTTAAAGGCTTCACTATTGGTTCCAGAACGGTTTCCCGGTAAACTTTAGCCCCAGTTTTGACACCTTTTTCACAGAAATGGACCTGTGTTAACCCTGAGTATGACACACCTAACCAAATCATGACATAAGAGGGATGATGGCCTCGTTGCACTCTCGGAACAGCTACACTCGCTTCTTGACTGTTTTTTGCATACACTCTGTCATTCTGGCGGTTACAACATTCTTCAATGGTAAAAATTTTTTCGTCTGTAAATAATATATTTCGGTGGTCATTTTGTGCGTACCGCTTCAGTAGCACGCGACTTCTATTCAGCCTCATAGTCTTCAATCGTCCTTAAGCAAATGACCTTTCCGTCTACGATAAGCGTGTAGTCTAAGGTCTTGATTGATAACTTTTTTAAGGGAGCTTCTCTTCACAGACATCTGAATTGCCAACAACTTTTGCTTCCGAACGGGGTTTCTTGCGATTCTCGCCTTCACTGCCTTTATTAGAGCTGGGGTCCGAACGGTGCGTGGTCTTCCAGACCTCTTGCGGTATTAATGGTACGATAAACGAATTGTTTGTTGATTTTCAGATTTTGAAGCAACTTCAAAATCACGTTTGGCGGATGCCCGCATTTGTGCAACGCAATTACAGCGACACGATTTTCTTTTAGACCCCTATCCATTATAAATATGACGAGATAAGCGTTGTGTGTGCTATAAAATTATAACTGACAACCCGCCATTATATGTCATTTTTTATTTTTTCGGTAGCATTTGTTTTAACGCAAGAAAAGAGTTTGCAAATCGAGTAACAGAACTTAGTAACCAACTAGGTACAATTACAATTTAACTACGCATACACATTCCTCCCCTGGAGTTCAAGGCGTCTATATGCTGCGGTGATCGCTTACCATAACTTGCCGTACCATTGTTTGCCACCGACATGGTATAAAAAATAATAAAGTTGAACATTGCGAGTACTTAACATTTCTGACGTTTGACGGTAAATCGAGTTTAATCGCTTTCAGAGCTTAACATTTATTTGTTTAAACTTAATTGCACAAATCAAATGAGTACAAAGGGCGAACTTAATGCCATGAGGCATTCTCTACCAGTCAACCATAGGGCTAAACAGAAACTTGTAAAAGTGGGTGCAGTGAGTGAAATAAAAAGAAAATATGTAAAGTTAAATAATAACATTCTCACTACAAGAATAATTTAAGATTTGACATACCTTACCAGCACTTGGCATTTACAACAATCCTATTATCCCATTATACCAGATATACCAGCACTTGGGCCGAGTGCTCGTTAGCCTACTCTAAGTATAACTAAACTCGTCGCAACCATACTTCATGAATTCGGCCGCAGTTTTTGTGTCACGAACTCTATAATGGCTGCAGCGTAGCTGCATCCGATGCGAATTGTACAGTCGACTACTAAAGAGATCGATCAATGCAAAGTTACAAAAATATGTATCCGTGTCTTTGACTTAAGGCGAAGGGGTAGACAAGCTCTTTCCATACAAACTTTGTGCACGTTTTTCTTCGTTTGTGTTTGAACTAGAGTTATTATTTTTGGTCATTGTGCTTATTTTTCTGTTAGCTATCTATGACTTGATGTTTTTCTTTTTTTATTAGAATTATTTTTTGTATTTTTTATTTATATTTTTTTATAATAAAGCAAAATTTCAACATCAAGTTCTGCGTATATCCAATATGTACCAACAAAAAATAAAATTAATTGCTGTAGTGCCAAAACTAACGAAAAAATCTTGCAAAACCTTTGTATGGAGAATGCTTTCCCAACCCTTCGCCTTAACATAAATTTTGGGGGACAATCGACCTAGCCCCTAACTAAGCAAAGCTTGTACTATGGGTACTAGACGACGATATACATACTTATATAGATAAATACATACTTAAATAAATAGAAAACATCCAAGACCCAAGAACAAATATCCCTGATAAAGGCACAAATAATGCCCTGGCCGGGATTCGAACCCGGGACCTCTAGCTTCGAAGGCAGAGTCACTACCAACTAGGCTAAACAGGCCGTCGTGGATATATATTTTTGTAACTTTGGTTGGATAGATTTATTTGTAGTCGACTGTACGCGGAGTAAGTGCTATTTTAAATACGGTTTTAAACGATGGAGCGTCAATATTGCATCAAAAAACGGCCAAATGTGTGTTGGGTCGTGCGCAATCTATGTAGGGTTTCGTAGTTGCGCACCTGTTGCATTATGAGGACTTAAAGTTCACAAATTTATATTTATTGCGTTACGCATAACTAACAACATTATCTATGTGATGATTGGAAATTGTAGGTACGAAAGTTTGCGTTTCCAAGTATATTTCTTAGGTTCGGCTCGGCTATGATAGTTTTCATTTTTAATTCATTATATAATCTCCTACAAAGAATTATTTTAATTCCAGGAATTCTTTACTTAGCCTACCAATATTAAAATGTGACTTTGTATGTTTCGATGTATGTTACCGATTGGGTAAAAGCGCAAAAATGACTAAACGTATAATTTCAGTAAAATTTTCCAAACAGATCGTTCAGTCTAGTTTAAACATAGAATAGAATGCAGCTCCATCAGTGATAATGAGCTGTGTAACCTACTCGTCAGATAAGTACATTCAGCTGCAGAGAAACGTGACCCCCTTCCATAGAAGTTTGTTTGCAGGGGGTTCAGGTTTTCTTTGCAAGGACAGAAGCCATCTTGAACAATACTTAATTTCTTTGCTATTCCGCTAAAAAACGTGTAGGTCTATTAGTGTTAATGTATCCACTTGCGTATTTTTGCATGCGGTTAATGCTCCCACCCCTCCCTCCGCTCGCACAAACATGCAAATAAATACAAAAAACCACCACACAGAAACACAAAACCTCGACACGTGTTTCGCCTCTCTACGAGACATTATCAGGATGCTGGCTAATGCTGACCTAGACGTTTTTTAGCGGAACAGCAAAGAAATATTGTTCAAGAAGCTTGTCATGGATTTCTGCAAAGTTACGCCTGATTCTATCAATTGACAGAAGCTATGTTTATGCACATATGACAGGCATGCAACAGCATTCACACGGTTTGACGCTTTCACACTAAAAACAAGAAATATATATGAGATACGATACAGATAAGTGACATACCATACATCTCAATATGAACAGGGTAGATTCATCATGTTAAACTTTATAAGTATTATAACTTATGCCTTTATATGGATAGTATGCCATCAAATTAACACAATAAAATAAAAACCCGAATAATAATAAAATACCAAACATGAAAATTTCCAAAAAGCATGTTTTTTTTAATCATTTGAAAGTTAATTAAGGGCTACCAATAAAATTTACATGATTTAATAATACAAAACCGGCCAAGTGCGAGTCGGACTCGCGCACGAAGGGTTCCGTACCGCATGATCTATAAAAAGAGTCTGACTCGCACTTGGCAGGTTTTTAATATTGGTTGTTATAGCGGCAACAGAAATACATAATCTGTGCAAATTTTAACTGTCTAGCTATTACGGTTCTTGAGATCTAGCTCGGCGAGTGGTAGCCATGAAAAGGGGCTAAAATATCACGTTTTTTGTATGGGAGCCCCCCTTAATTATTATTATTATTTTGTTTTTAGTATTTGTTGTTATAGCGGCAACAGAAATACACAATCTGTGATAATTTCAAATTACGATTCTTGTGATACAGCCTGGTGACAGACGGACGGACGGACGGACAGCGAAGTTTTAGTAATAGGGTCCCGTTTTTACCCTTTGGGTACGGAACCCTAAAAAATGGTCGACAACGATATATCTAAACGCTTTATTTCATGATTAAAATAGCAAATTTTCTTGTTTTTCCATACAACGTTAGTACAGGGCTCGTGCGTTGTGACGTCATAATTTTCTGACAATAAGTATGGAACGTTTTTAGTGTCCGGGAACAATCTACCTTGGTCCCTCATTTGAGGCTTTTGTTGTACTTTAATATCCATTTACTTTAATTTTGTTGGTCCCATACAAACATTTAATCCCCTTTAAAAACTGGTTCGAATGGCATCGTTAATATTTTTTTTTAAACTAGCCTATTGTTTGGCTACCGAAGCCGGTGACGTCGCCACAATGGCGTCCCAGTGAGGAAGAGGTTTAAAAGAGCGCACGTTCTTAGGCAGAATAGCAAAATAATATTGTTCTAGTCACTTTTAATTCCTGGGGCTCTAAAACGGCTCCGTCAGCAAAAAAGTTACCGAACCGCTCTAATTCACCCCCAATTAAGCAGAGCCTTCGCAACTACTGTTTTTTTTATTATATTTATAAAATTCATGAAATCTATTTTAATTATAAAATTCAAGAAATGTATTTTATTTATAAAATTCAAGAAATCTATTTTATTTCTAATATTCAATAAGTCTATTTTATTTATAAAATTCAACAAATTATTTTATTTATTTATAAAAGCCTAATTGTGTTGTCGACCTAGTTAACCCTTTAACCGCCGATAATTTTTCATCGCCACCGGTACGAAAATACACATTTTTTTATGTATAAGTATAAATTAACCAAAGTAGAATCCGTGAAAGAGATGAATATCCTGTAAAAAAACATACCAGGCATTTGACTTATTTATCAGACTGCAGCGAAATGAGCTGGATATTTTATTTCTTATATATCAGACTACGGCGGTTAAATGGTTAATGATGATGTACTAAAGTAGGTAAGTACATTTTATTGTCACTAATAGACCTGCAAGTTCTTTAGCGGAAGAAAAGAACATTTTTCAACTCATAATTTTGGGGGCTCCAAAACGGCTCCGTCAGAAAAAAGTTACGGAACCGCTCTAATTCACCCCCAATTAAGCAGAGCCTACGCAACAAATTTTTTTCGGTTGTCAATTTATAAAATTCAAGAAATATATTTTTTTCTATTTATAAAAGCCTAATTGTGTTTCCGACCTAGTTAATGATGATGTACAAAAGTAGCTAAGTACATTTTATTGTCTCTAATAGACCTATAAGTTCTTTAGCGGAATAAGAAAGGAACATTGTTCAACTCATAATTTTGGGGGCTCCAAAACGGCGCCGTCAGCAAAAAAGTTACGGAGCCGCTCTAATTCACCCCCAATTAAGCATAGCCTTCGCAACTGATGTTTTTTCGGGTGTCAATTTACAAAAGGCTAATTGTGTTTGCCGTCGTTCCCGGGTGTTATTTCACTGGCGGCTGCCCTACTTTCGTATGGAAATGCGATTGTTTGATTAATGTACGTTGTGACGTTTTAACAGGCTGTTTCGCACACACGAAGTGGGCATATGTTATGTCAAGATTGAAAATCCACACTAATATTGTAAATGCGAAAGTAAATCTTTTTGTTGCCTTTTCTTTCACGCTTAAGCCGCAGAACCGATTTAGATGAAATTTGGTATGGAGAATCTGAGACAACGGGAAGGTCATAGGATAGTTTTTATCACAGAAATCATATCTTAAAAGGGTGAAGTGGGAAATAGACGTTTTTATGGAAATTTTGATGCTGCGCCTGTGTGAAGTCTAATTAACTATTTAAAGGTCGATCAACAAGAGCTGGCGCGGAATGTCTATGAAATTAATGACAGTTTCATACATTTTCCGCGCCAGCCCTTGTGAATTGACCTATACGGAATTTTTGCTATTAGATTTCGCAAAGGCGTTTTTAATTGATCCCTTCGTAATTTTTATATTATTTTATTTATTAAGGATCACCAACAGATAATACACCAGTTTGAGCGTTCCACAATTTGAGCTTTCGTGGCCCAGCGGCGCCCGCGTACCGCGTGCGGTAAGCGAGGTTAAGCAATGTCGGGCGAGATCAGTCCTTGGATGGGTGACCGCTTTGAGTGGTTACTAACTGAGCGCTCCCGTACTTTGGAAGGCACGTTAAGCCGTTGATCCCGGTTGCTGTCTATGATAGCAGTCGTTAAGCCAAGTTAGAGGCCTCCGGGCGGCTTGAGAACTCCTAACAGTCAAGTTGCCCACTCACTTGACAAGCCTTATCCCAATAAGGTCTAGTTTCCCCCTCGGGTTGGAAGGTCAGGTGGCAGTCGCTTCCGTAAAAAATAGTGCCTACGCCAATTCTTGGGATTAGGCAGCGGACCCCAGGCATCCTGCAGGATGCAACTGTACTGGGAATAACGCTAAGATGATGATGATGATGACCAACAGATAATACACCACTCATGCTTAAATAACTTATTCATATTTTATACGTAAGTTGATGCTTATCCAATTAAAGGTAACCACATCTTATTCCAGTATCTTAGAACATTCTAATATAAGTTTAGTATAAAGAGAAAAAACAGTGTGTACGTTTGGATAAAAAATATAAAAACATTAAAAAATAATAAAACAAAACGAATTCCGTGACAAATATAACAAAAGGAACAAAAACACAGAAAATAAAATTTTACGAACTATGGTGCGAAATCCTGAGTAGTAAAACGTATGTACAGACAGATTGCTGGACCTGACTTGATCAGATTACATTGAAATCAAATGAGAAATTCTTCATCAAAATCACCCATCCTTTTTTGAGCTCCAAAAGGGAGTACTTGGAGGTACTTGTACAACCGATTTCAGTAATTTCGATAGCGTGATTCAGAACATGGCATTTTACACGAGTGACGCCAGAAGTATACAATTATAAATTATAAGTAAAGTTAGTACCTTTTGTACGAAAAGATCAGGCAGCAATCGCTCAACTAATCCTACCCATCGGGATGTCAAACACCCAATTCGCTGCAAAGTTCACCGATGTAGGCCACGACCGTGACCCACTAGACGCGGCACCATTGTGAATTTGTCTTACATCTGATAGATTAACCGGCCAAACGAATATACATATCTTTACCTTGCGCGGAAGTGGGATGAAGTCTTTTGAAATCAATGGGGTTATTGCAGAGCTCGCTTATATAGGCCGAGAAAATAACGGTAAAATTGCAGCAGAAAATCATTGTGAATTTGTGCTACAACAAACGAATAGTCAGGAGGAGGGTATGTTATGTATAGTCCAGGAACCTGAATGTTTATCAGGTTTTGGTCTTTATTTCAATAGAATTAGAGACCAATAGTGACAAACATTTGCTCTCCTGGACTATATAAGTACATATCAATAGATAAATAAGTTAATTCATGCCGCTATAAAACTTTGGTAATCGGCTAATACATAAGAAAACTAACAAGTGTCTCGTCCAAGTATTAAAAATCGTCATTGAAACTTTACTGTCTCCACTCGGCCTTATGTCTATGCACACAAATTATAAACGAATAATATTAGTAATACCTTACACGGATGTAAAATTAAGTATTTGTAAATCAACTAGGTCATGGGTACTCTTTACTGTACCACAGAATAAGTAATAGTACAACTGTACTATATAGGTCAACAAAATAACGCTATCATTTGAAACAGAAAATTGTCACACAGATTCAGTTTTGGCTGAGATTTAGGTTAGGTTAATATCACGCCCATCCCATACCAGTTTCCACCACCCACATCACTCCCTTAGGAGATGATTTTGCGGATAAAAAAATCATAATACGCCCTTCTTCTGAGGGAGAATTGTTTATTTTGATGTGTAGGCGTACTAACACTGTATTGCTAATAATTTCTTCACAGTCCGTTCGGTATTTTTTTCGTGAAAACATGCCTCCTGATGGTGGCAACCACACTGGGTATTTGTGCAAATATTGGAGAAATATTCGTGTTGAATCCCTTCTTTTAATATCGCAAAAGGAACACGCAACCCGAAGTGTGGTTCCACCATAAGACCCAGAGTTTGTTGTTCAGGTAAAGTTCAATATTATTTTTTGAAACTGTACAAAATTTTATTTGCGGCGACTGAGGACATTAAATATTCGCGTTTTTTTTAATACCACGTCGTTGGCAGGCAAGCATATGGCCCGCCTGATGACACGCGGTCACCGTAGCCTTTGATGCCGCAGCATTGATGAGTCAAATTAAAATGTTATGGTAAATCAAAACAATGTATAGGTAAAATAATTTTGTACTAAAGCAGTAACGCTTCTAACGAAAATTTCAAATTAAAGGGAAAAATTGATAAATTTAATGCTCCGAGCAGGATTCGAACCTGCGACATCTGGCATACGCGGCCAAAAAAATTTTCGTTAGCAGCGTTATTGTTTTAGTACCAAATTAATTTAGTATGGGATGGCGAATCGTTACTGACGATTTCTCAATGTAATTAGAGACGTTGGTGCCGTTAATCGAAGCCTAAGTCTTCTACGGTAGATGTCGCTGTACGCCTCCCTAAGGCGTTGTAAGAGGGAACTATTGAAGGATTTCGTGGACGAGCTTGGTTGTTCCGATAGCTCAGAGGCTAGAGCGATTGGCCGCGTATGCCAGATGTCGCAGGTTCGAATCCTGCTCGGAGCATTAAATTTAAAAAAAAAACCCCTTAAAGTGGAATGTATAGGTACATATTGTACGTAGAGGCTAAAATTAAATGTACTACTTTATCCCACTTGATAAGTCTAATATGACACTTTTCGAGCATGAGCAGTGAAAATATCTATCTATATAAACGTCAAAGTCCTGACTGACTGACTGACTGACTGACTCACTCACTTAAATCAACGCCCAGCAAAAACCGTTGAATCTAGAAAGCTGATTTTTTCACAATTGGTAGATTACATAACGAAAGTACGCACTAAGTAGGGATTTTTGAAAATTCCACCCTCAAGGGGGTTAAAAGGGGGTTGAAATTTTGTATGGGGATGGAGTAAAATTTTATGTGAGAGACTTGAAACTTTGTGTATGGATTCCTTTTGAAAAAACCCACCCTTATGCGGGTTACATAGGGGTGCAAAGTTTGTATGGGTATGGAGTAAAATTCTAAGTGAGATTCTTGAAACTTTACCTATGGACTTCTTAATGCAAAACAAGAAAAATAATTTAAGGGTTTTGGAAAACCCCTCCCCTAAGCGGGTTAAATAGGGATGCAAAGTCCTCACTGACTTAAATCAACACCCAGCTCAAACCGTTAGAACTAGAAAACTGATTTTTTCACAATAGGTAGTTTCTATAACGTAAATACCCACTAAGAAAGGATTTTTAAAAATCCCACCTGCAAGGGGGTAAAAATGGGTTTGAATGTTGGTATGGGGATGGAGTCCAATTTTAAGTGAGAGACTGGAAACTTTCTGTGTATACTTTTTATTACAATAAAAGAAAAGTGATTTAAGGGTTTTGGAAACATCTACCCCTAAGTGGGTTAAATAGGGGTGCAAAGTTTGTATGGGGATGAAGTAAAATTTTAGACTTGTGACTTTGTGTATGGACTCCTTATTAAAATACAAGAAAAGTTATTTTAGCGTTTCGGAAAAACCCACCCTTCAGCGGGTTAAATTGGGGTGTAAAATTTGTATAGCGATAGTGCAAAATTTTAAGTGATGGACTTTAAACTTTGTCGATAGACTCTTTATTACAATATAAGAAAAGTAATTGTAGGGTTTTGGAAAAACCCACCCCTAAGCGGATTAAATAGGTGTACAAAGTTTATTTAGGGATAGTGCAAGATTTTAAGTGAGAGACTTAAAACTTTGTGTATACTCTTTATTACAATAGAAGAAAAGTACTTTTAGGGTTTTGGAAAACCCACCCTTAAGCGGGTTACATAGGGGTGCAAAGTCCTGATTGACTGACTGACTGACTTAAATCATCGCCTAGCCCTAACCGTTTGACCTAGAAAGCTTTTCATAGTAGGCTGTTTATATGACGTAAGTACATACATACATACATACATATAATCACGCCTGTTTCCCATAGGGGTAGGCAGAGATCACGGATTTCCACTTGCTACGATCCTGACATACAACTTTCGCTTCATGAACTTTCATAACATTCTTCATGCATGCGCGCCGATTTAGGGTACTCCTGACCTGGCCTTTCTGCAGAATGTCTCCGATTTGGTCGGAGTACGTTCGCCGAGGTCTTCCCCTTCCAACTTTTCCATCCACTCTTCCTTCATACACTCGTTTTGTCAATCTTCTTTCATCCATCCTCTCTACATGTCCAAACCATCTTAGCATACCTTTCTCAATTTTCGTCACTATATCTTTATTCACTCCACACCTCCGTCTTATAACGGTGTTTCTCACTCTATCTCTCAAAGTAACGCTACACATACTTCTCAGCGCTCTCATTTCCACTGCATTCACTCGACTCTGATGTTTCTTCTGCCACACCCAACTTTCACTACCATACATTAGTGTCGGCACCAACACTCCTCTATGCACGGCCAGCCGCGCCTTTTCTGACACTTTCTGGCTACTCATAAAGGCGTGAAGTGCCCCATTCACTCGATTCCCAGCTATCACTCTCCTTTCAATATCTCCTTCATGCTTACCGTCTCTCGTGAACAAAGTCCCCAAATACACAAACCCATCCACTTGCTCCAACCTCTCTCCATCTACAGCAATTTCACAAACTGTCATACACTCATCTCTTTCAAATACCATCACTTTCGTCTTGCTTACATTCATTTTCATTCCTTTTCTCGCAAATAATCTGTGCATGCTAGTTACCATCTTCTGTAGCTTCTCAGCCGATGACGCTAATAAAACCTGGTCATCGGCGTAGAGTAGACATTTGATAAGCAACCCATTCATTTCCAACCCACATTCATCGTCTTTCAAATCTTGCAAACAACTGTCCAGAAATAGATTAAACAGCCACGGTGACGCTACACATCCCTGTCTAACACCCTTTTCGATGCTAAACCATTCAGTGTAGGACCCGTTTACTCTCACGCAAGCAGAGGAATCCTCGTAGAGAGATTTCAGAGCTTGAATGAGATGGTCGCTCACTCCATATCCGGACAGTACCGACCAAAGTTCATTCCTCACCACTCTGTCATAGGCCTTCTCCAAATCCACGAACGCGCAATAGACCTTTTGACCTTGGGCCAAATATTTTTCGGCTATGCATCGTAAAGAGATCCTGATCCGTACATCCCATACCTTTCCTAAATCCCGCTTGTACATCCCATATTTTCTCATCGGTTTCTTGCATTACCCTTTCAATCAACACTTTCGCATATAATTTGCCAACGATGCTGAGTAAGCTAATGCCCCTGTAGTTCTTGCAGTCAAGTTGTGAGCCCTTTCCCTTGTACAGTGGCACGATGACCGCCTTGCACCAATCTTTTGGAACTATGCCGGTATTAAAACATAAGTTGAAAAGGCGATACAACTGACTTGCTACGACGCCTTGCCCAGCCTTCAGCATCTCGACTGAAATTCTATCATACCCCGCTGCCTTTCCTGGTTTCATTCCTTTCAAAGCTTTTACAATTTCATCCATACTAATACTACACTCCTCATGTGGTAGTGCATTATCATTCACTCCTGACGTATTTTCCTCTTCTCTCTCAAACAAACCTTCAAAATATTCCTTCCATCTCCCTAATATGCATTCCTCATCATTCAATAAACTTCCATGCTGGTCTCTAATCGAGGTTAGCTCTGAGGTCTGAGTTTTACCTCTGGCTAGTCGAATGGCTTTCCAGAAAAACTTTATGTTTGCCCGGAAATCCTGAGACAACCTCTGATCCATCTCATCATTCTGTTCATCTTTCTTTCTTTTAACTACCTCCTTTACCAGAACATTCAACCTTTTATAGTTACTTTTCCTTTCACTCACGTCTTCAAGCGTGGCTTTTTGACTTCTTTGGTCAGCTCTTATCGCCAACCAATCTAGCCACGCTTTCTTCTTCTCACTTACTGCCTTTTGTACCTCTTTATCCCACCATACATTCTTCTTCTTCTTCCCTTTGCTCCTTTCTTTCACACCACATACATCCCTGGCTGTACTTACAAGCTTATCTTTAAAACCATTCCATAGTTGATCAATCTCGCATATATCATCTATATCTCTAAGATTTTCTTTTAGTTTATGAATATACTCATCAGCCACACTTTCCTCTTGCAAATTTTCTACTTTTATTCTCTCCAGAACACTAGTGAATATACGAGGTCGATGCCGCCATCCTTGAAACAGCCCTTTCATTCGGCTCATCACCAGGAAGTGGTCTGTATTTATTCCGGCCCCGCGATACACCCTAGTGTCCAGAACATTCTTCCTCAATCTTTCGTCCACTATCACAAAATCAATCATACTCTTTCTTACGTTCTCCGCCTCACGCGTGTACAAATGAATCCATTTGTGGGCAAACATTGTATTTGTCACAAAAAGATTTCTCTCGAGGCAAATATCTAACAAACTCTCACCATTCTCATTCACTCTCTCGTCACCGTGAGTACCCAGAACCTTTTCAAATCCATCTCGCTTTACCCCTACCCATGCATTAAAATCACCTAACATAATCAACCTTTCATTATCCTTACATCTACTTGTGACATCCCTTAATTCCTCCCAGAACTGTTTTCCCTCTTCCTGGGTCGACTGTGATGTTCTCGTACCCAGGTTTACAGGGGCATATACCCCAACAACAAAGATACGAGTCAGTCCTAATTTCATTCTGACCCATATTAATCTGGGACTCACGCATTCAAATTCATTCACACACTTGGCAATCCTAGCTGAAAGTATGACACCAACCCCCTGACATGCTCTGTCTGAAACGGTCACTCCAGACCAGTACGCTGTATAGGGTCCATGTTTCGTGGTGTCACACCCTTTCCGTTTTGTCTCATTTACACAAAGAACATCAATCCTCTTTTTATCCATCATCTGCCTTACTTCATTCATTTTTCCTTCCATTCCTCCTCCAACATTCAACGTAGCAAAACGGCACTCCGTGAGCCGCTTTTCGCCCCCACTGGAAACGTGACGTGACGGGTGGCGGACCGCGTCGCCGCCATGCGGATGATTTTTATTTTTTCCAATCTCCATAGCGTTCCCACGAGTAAATAGGGAACTAAAGGTCCATCACAGCAGAGCCCTATACTGTGGTAAGGTGGATTACCACTGTGCCCTGTGACCACCAACACAGACACCCTCCGTTCGACACCAGACTCCCCTCTGGCCATGCATCCCTTGGCACGGGTCGGCTAACACCTTGGATTAGGGGTTTTATATCGGGGTTTTCCTTCCCCTAGACAGGTTGCAGGCCAATGCTAACGAGGCCCATCTCCCCGGGTTGTATTTCGGAGTTACCTTCTCCTAGACAGGTTGCAGCCCAATGCTAACGAGGCCCATCTCCCCGAACGTAAGTGTAATGACGTAAGTGTGATATTTAAAATAAAAGAATAAGATTTTGTACAAAGACGCTTCATCTAAAGATATGAAGAGTGCTTACACGGTATTTTGAATTTCACCGCCTAAATGTGTAAAATTGGGGTTAAAAATTTGCATGGAAAACATGTAATTCTTTGAATAAGAAGTCTAATATTCATTATACACATTCCTAATAGAAAACTCCACTAGAAAACTAATTGCAGCGTTTTCGGAAATTCATCCACTAAGAGGGTTGAAATTTTATACAGAGGTCGTGAAAATTTTAAAGTAATAAATCGTGTTTTCGCACAAAAACGCTTTATCTGAAGATATAAGTGCTTTCACGGGATATCCAAATTCATCCCCTAAAAGAGTAAAATTTTGGATTGAAATTTTGTATGTTTTTCCTCAGACTACGTTACTAGCTTTCTTTGAAATGCACCCGAAGGCAGAACCGCTACTTAAGTGCATAAGGAAGTGCTACATTCAAAATCAATTCTATCTATTTCTAAATATTTGGCAGTGATAGCGTCCTGTACGGCTAATCTATCGCGAAAATAGGTTTTCTGCTGTAGCATTGTCATTTTGTAGTAGCTGACACTGTAATTTTATATTTAACTATACAATGTATATTGTTCTGAAAAAATTACACCTCGCCGTGTTTCTTACGCCAGTTCTTCTCGTGGCAGAGGTTTATTTTTCCGAACCGGTGGTAGTTTATTTACGTTCAAAGGTGCATGTAATATACCTAATTTGAAGAATAAACTCCTTTTACTTTTTTAGTTAATAAGTACGATTTTATCAGTATGGATGTATGTGTGTGTGAGTTGTGTTTACTTTTAAACAACATAAACATAAGCTACAGTTTATTGTTCTGCGCGTGCGAAGCCGCGGGCAAAAGCTAGTATGTCTATAAATACATACTTTAATATGTTATTGAAAAATCGTGGCCGTTAACACGATACTGTCGGGTTAATAGTTACAAAATATCTCAGCAACCTGATGTCCAAACAAAAAAATTGAGTTCACATATTTGTGATAACTTTGTCCGTGCGCAGCATTTCGATCTCAACTGTACATAAAATATACCTAATAATCCACCACTCGTCAGTCAGATAATACTCCGATTACTAAACCTACACCTACTAATTATCTATTAACATTCACAGAGGTAGGAGGGATGATTACCCTGTACATATTAAATGTAACCCGGATCATTTCACTCTATGAATCCTTAAACCATGCCAGTTGAACGTTGTTAGTTCAAAACTTACTACACATGTGATAATAGCTTTTACACCACACCTTGCAAAAAAAACCCCGTTTTTCCGCACGCTGCGCGTCCGTAAAAACCCGCTTTTTGGCCAAGTGGCGACGTAAAATTGTGTACAAAACACGGGTCGTAAAACAGAAAGCCCTCTTTGGCATATTTATGACCCTCGCCTGCGGCTCGGGCCTCAAACATCTGCGATATCAGCTTTTCTTTGTTGTACAACCCTTGTATCGTAAATAGCTATTATAAGAAATTTCTGACAACAATATAATTTTTGATACCAGAGCTTTTATTCCCGACTGTATTTTTTCCACAGTCATCAACTACTCGTTGAGACGGTACGAAATTCAATAGAAACAACCTGTACAGAATTTTTGTGTCAAGTCAGTATTCGGAATTTTTCATAATTTTTTTTTTCAATGTATTGTTCTCCTCTGTAGAGGAAAACAAACCTACCATCTATCGTCTATCTATTCTCTAACCGATTCTCGTGAAATTTTGTGAGATCAATAATTATATAGATTATTTTGTAGTCAGTTTTTTTTTAAATCAGTAATTTGAATAATTAGTGAAAGATTATTATACTTAGATGGTGCACTCTTAGATTCCATACAATAAAATAAAAATGGCTATAAGTATGTTGATAATGGTAGAAGACTAAGTAAGTACCCTCAATTCCTCATGGAATCATGGAAAAACCTTGCTTGCTTGACAAACAAAACAAAGAGAACAAATCGCCAAACTAGAACTACGCGTCGTTGAAGATTTCCGTTCTGATCATTATCAGCAGTTCCACTTCATCAAATGTCACTTTTAAGAATGAAAATGCTTGATTAGTTCATGAAAATACTAAAATTACTAATTGTGTGCCTTTCACATTTGAGGAGTTCCCTCGATTCCTAATGGATCCCATCATCAGAACTAGAGCATGACAAAAATCAATCGTGAAAATAGAACTTGCTTAACAAACACAGCTAGAAGGACAAATCGCCAAACGTGAACTTTTCGTCGTTGAAGAGTTCTGTTCTGATCATCATCAGCAGTTCCACTTCATCAAATGTCACATTTTTGTATGATAATGCTCGATTTGTTGATAAAAACACAAAAATCACTATATGTTTGCCTTTCAGATTTGAGGAGTTCCCTCAATTCCTCATGGATCCCATCATCAGAAATCGAGCATGACAAAAATTTATCGTGAAGATAGAACTTGCTTAACAAACACAGCTAGGAGGACAAATCGCCAAACGTGAACTTTTCGTCGTTGAAGAGTTCTGTTCTGATCATCATCAGCAGTTCCACTTCATCAAATGTTACATTTTTGGATGAAAATGCTCGATTTGTTGATAAAAACACAAAAATCACTATATGTTTGCCTTTAAGATTTGAGGAGTTCCCTCAATTTCTCATGGATCCCATCATCAGAACTGCGTTTAGATAAAAACGGGACCAACTTGGATATATATACTTACAATCAAAAAAAGAATTTTCCAAATCGGTTAAGAAATGACGGAGTCATAGAGTAACAAACATTAAAAAATAAAAAATAAATAAAAACATACAACTGATACAATACAACCGAATTGATAACCTCCTCTTTTGAAATCTTGAAGTCGGTTAAAAAAAAGAAACATTTATTATTATTTTTTTCTTACGGATCCACTAAAATTAAGTAATGGCAACTTTGTTGATTTATGATCTATGTAACTGCTACTTTAATTAAGAAAGATTTTATCGTTTGTGCTCAAATAAACATTATATAAGTATATAACATTAACCCATTATAATTTTATGTAGATAGTTTGAGAATTGAGACCTTGGGAAGGACATAGGACAGTGTTCCCAGAAACCAGCCCTTAAGGGGGTGAAAAGGGGAGTGGAAATAACTCTGGGAATGCGATAATTGATACTAGCTAGCGTCTAGCCCATCGGTTCCGAATCTGGCGGTCATTATCCCCCTTGGGTGACACAGCAACTCTTTGGGGGTAACAGATAAGGTATCAAATGTAGATGAGTACTTCCACCACCACCATATCAGCCGAAGGACTCCACTGCTGGACATAGGCCTCCCGCGATTTCACGGGGGGTATATGCAATAATATGCGGGTTGGCGATCGCAGTATTTCCACCGCACTCCAGGGATGCTGCTGCCCATCCCCCGGTGGTAATGACTGCTTAGCGCTATTAGTGGTTATTTAAAAAGGGGAAAAAATTGTCTCTTTAATATATCACGGGGGTAACGAACGATATTAATAGTGCATTACTACAGAGGCCGGGACGAAAAAGGTTGCCGGCCGAGCAAGGCCGGATAGGTCTGAGGCGGGCAACCCCATATTTCCCGCCGAGGTATGTATAGTTCTTTTCTCAAAACATGCAATGAAATAAACAACAAAAAAAAACAAAGTTTTATTTTTAATACGCATAATGGCAGAATGTCATGATGCCTGTGCCACAAATTTATGTGGAACTAGCATTTGCCCGCGGCTTCGCCCGCGTACTAAGCGAAATTTTTAACCGTCTACAAAAAACAGGTTCGTATGTTTGTCCACGATTATCTCGCGTTTGGCTGAACCGATTTAGATGCGGTCTCCAGAAAAGTAGTTGTTACATTCTGGGGTTTCGCTATACGAAGTTTGGTGATTGTGATTCATTAACAGATGAACAGATAAAAAGTCAGTATACATTCTGAGAACCGACAAACTGTTAAATTTCATTTGATTTTGGCAAAAATAAGGATCGAAAACTATTATCATACATTTCCGAGAGGCCGAAGGGGAAAGGGCCGATGAAATAAACGCATGTCTTAAATGGCTCTTAGTAAAAGTATCTGTGTACTACAGTAACACCAATAGGTCTGTAAACGACCTAACAGCGCGCAGCGGCCATAAACTCTGGTCCTTTGAAGTACAGAAATACGGCTAATTCAATATCATGTGTAACATTTATTTTTCCTACAATTAAATTTATTAGGTAGGTTTTGCCAGTTACCATTGGAGCATCCAAAAAGAAAATTTGGCCTCACTTCCATTCGCACTCCTTACTGTCAATCCGTCTGTTACAACCAAGTTGCTTTTACTGGACCTATCGAATTGCAATTTGGCACAAACTATCAAGAATTTAGAGCGCTCGTGGCCCAACGGCACCCGCCTACCGCGTGTGCGAGGTGTGCGAGGTTAAGCAATGTGGGCGCAGGTCAGTTCTTGGATGGGTGACCGCTTTGAGTGGTTACTAACTGACTCTCGTGCTTTGAAAGGCACGCTAAGCCGTTGATCCCGGCTGCAATCGTTAAGCCAAGTTAGAGGCCTTCGAGCGGCTTGCGAACTTCTAACAGTCAAGTTGCCCACTCACTTGACAAAGGGGGGTCGAAGTTGCACCGCGTCCGTAGGGAGTACCCACCGTTACCACACACAGAACCTCTGGGTGGTGCTAAAAGTGCAACAAAAACTGGCAACCGTACTAGTCTTCTCGAAAATCTCACGGTTCGTAAATAAATGCCATACGATAAAAAAAGAATTGAAGGCTGATTTAAATGGAAAAAATATCGAAACCTCTATGTCGTTTTTAAAAGCAAATCCATAGATACCCCACACGCCTATATAGTAACATTAAACTTTTTTGCATATAGGTATGAATGGAGTGCCAAATTTTACCTCAGATTCGCATTAAGAGACCTCTCGGATGCTCAGATATCGATTTTGAACGAAATCGGGACGAAAAAAAAAGAAAAGCAATATGGCCGCCACTTTCACAAATTTTACCTCGGATTCGTATTAAGAATTCTCTCGGACGCTTAGATATCGATTTTGAACGAAATCTGGACGGAAATGATAAAAATGAATATGGCCGCCACTTTTTCTATTTTATACCTCGGATTCGTATTACGAGACCTCTCGGACGCTCAGATATCGATTTTGAACACATTCGGGACGAAAATGAAGAAAATCAATATGGCCGCCACTTTTTTCAAATTTTACCTCAAATTCGTATTAGGGGACCTCTAGGACGCTCAGATATCGATTTTGAACAAAATCGGGTTGGAAATGAAGAAAATCAGTATGGCTGCCACTTTTTCCAAATTTTACCTCGGATTCATATTAAGAGACCTCTCGGACGCTCAGATATTATCGATTTTGAACGAAATCGGGACGGAAATGAAGAAAATCAATATGCCGCCACTTTTTCCAAATTTTACCTCGGATTCGTATTAAGAATTCTCTCGGACGCTTAGATATCGATTGTGAACGAAATCTGGACGGAAATGATAAAAATGTATATGGCCGCCACTTTTTCTAAATTATACCTCGGATTCGTATTACGAGACCTCTCGGACGCTCAGATATCGATTTTGAACGAAATCGGGACGAAAAAAAAGAAAATCAAAATGGCTGCCACTTTCACAAATTTTACCTCGGATTAGTATTAAGAGACCTCTCGGACACTCAGATATCGATTTTGAACGAAATCGGGACGAAAATGAAGAAAATCAATATGGCCGCCACTTTCACAAATTTTACCTCGGATTCGTATTAAGAGACCTCCCGGACGCTCAGATATCGACTTTGATCGAAATCGGGACGAAAAAAAAGAAAATCAATGACTGCGACTTTTTCCACATTTTACCTCGGAGTCGTATTAGGGACCTCTCGGACGCTCAGATATCGATTTTGAACGAAATCGGGACGAAAAAAAAGAAAATCAATATGGCCGCCACTTTCACAAATTTTACCTCGGATTCGTATTAAGAGACCTCTCGGACGCTCAGATATCGATTTCGATCGAAATCGGGACGAAAAAAAAAAGAAAATCAATGACTGCGACTTTTTCCACATTTTACCTCGGAGTCGTATTAGGGACCTCTCGGACGCTCAGATATCGATTTTGAACGAAATCGGGACGGAAATGAAGAAAATCAATATGGCCGTTACTTTATTCAAAGTTTAGGTACCTCGGATTCCTATTAAGAGTCCTCTCGGACGCTCAAATATCGATTTATGTCGAAATCGTATCGGACGGCACTGATTAATAAAACCATCTACTTATACAATACATTGAATCAAAAAAGGTCGTATCTTCATAGGGAACTCACGGCACTGCATGCACCTTTAGACCTTATAAGGAACTTACATGCCAAATTTGGTATCTCTCGAACCACCAGTTTGCGCCGTGCGGTGATATGTCAGTCTCTCAGTCAGTCAGTTATTTCTTGATATTTGACACAATTTTTCAAAAGTTTTCATGACCACAGTATTAATTTTCAAAACCGATGCGTTTTCGTAATTAACGTCCCAAAAAACCATAAAAACGACACCCATATTAATATTTAGACATTTCATCCCCCTCGGACCCCAACAGAGGGGATGGTATTTCACGTCGTCCACGTGGGATTTTAAAATCATTGTTGTTTTCGTAATCAGTGACCCAATAAACCATGGAAACAACACCCATATCGATTTTCAGAATTTGTCACCAGATTTCCCCCTTTTAGGGGTTGATTTCTCAAAAAACCTGAATCACGTGTTTACTCATTTATCGTTAGAAATACTCCTGTGAAGTTTCGAATAAAATAATCCAGCTAATCTTGATTCCCCATACAATCTTCGGACCCCCATTTCACCCCCTTAGGCGTTGAATCTTGAAAAATCCTTTCTTAATGCACCTCAAGACCTTATATGGAACCTACATACTAAATTTGGAATCTCTAGAACCACCAGTTTGCGCTGTGCGGTGATATGTCAGTCTCTCAGTCAGTCAGTTATTTCTTGAATTTTGGCACAATTTTTCAAAATTTTTCATGTCCACAATATTAAATTACAAAAACGATGCCATTTTCGTAATTAACGTCCCAAAAAACCATAAAAACGACACCCATATTAATATTTAGACATTTCATCCCCCTCGCACCCCAACAGAGGGGATGGTATTTCACGTCCTCCACGTGAGATTTTAAAATCATTGTTGTTTTCGTTATCAGCGACCCGCTATATCATAAAAACAATACCCATGTCGATTTTCAGAATTTGTCACCAGATTTCCCCCTTTTAGGGGTTGATTTCTCAAAAAACCTGAAACACGTATTTACTCATTTATCATTAGAAATACTCCTGTGAAGTTTCGAATAAAATAGTCCAACTAATCTTGTTTCCCCATACAAACTTCGGACCCCCATTTCACCCCCTTAGGGGTTGAATTTTGAAAAATCCTTTCTTAGTGCACCCCTAGAGCTTATAAGGAACCTACGTGCCAAATTTGGAATCTCTAGGACCAGCGGTTTGGGCTGTGCGTTGATATGTCAGTCAGTCAGTCAGTCAGTCAGTCAGTCAGTCAGTCAGTCAGTCAGTCAGTCAGTTTCTTCTTTTATATATTTAGATGGAAATTAAAAAAGAGGACTTTGCCGGCGACGACCTCTTGTCCTAGCCGCACCTGAAACGTCATACTTCGCAGCCTATTATAACTTATAAGGAACATAACATCAATATTTCATTGCATGTTTGAGAAAAAAAAGGTAGTAGGTTGCGACAGAAAAAACGGTAAGTAACTAATCTTCCCCTACACCTATTCTATACTTCTTATAAAAATTCAATCACAGTATTCGTAGATGCGTACCAAACTACATCAAACCTTACAACAGCGACATTAAGTTTACAATGGCTAAGCACACTATTTCGTGGTTCTAACAAGATTATATATATAAAGCGATGACACCTGTCAAATGAAGGCCAATGTCGTACGATGCCGGCCTTACAGGATTATTTAACCGATACACGTATGTTCAAGAAACGTCTACAATGAGGGTTTAAAAATGAGACGAAACGGTATATAGTGTGCCCCGCGTTATTTCTAGTTTGTTTGTCGTACCCGCAGTTTTTTAAAGACCTAGACTAAATATGACATGTGTATACTAGATCTACGATGTCAGCGCCTCCTAATGTACATTCACACTAAACGGCTGGGATCGCTAGAAAACCTACTTTCAGATAAAAACAACGGCATTCAAATCAGTTCCTCAGTTTAAGAGCTACGATGCCACAGACAGACACACATATACACAGATACACATGTTGCCCTCTTTTGCGTTGCGCGTCGGGGGTTAATAAGCCAGATCCATGCGAACAAACTCGCGGTCAGAAGCTAGAAATTTAACCCTTTGAACGCCATCATATTTGAATGAAGTGATCACTCAGACGCCAAGGTATCAAAAATTAATGTAACGTTTAAACCAGGGGTCCCCAAACTTTATTTTCTCATAGACCACTTTCAAAAGTTAACTGGTTCTCGTAGACCCCCTACACCACATTTCTACCATATTCCCAAAACTCGGCAAAAAATGTGAAGATTACCTATGTCTGGAGACGATCTAGATATGGAAATTTTCATTGCGGCTGAGTTTCTATCACGAATTAACTGATTTGGAAAAAAGTGAGAATTGATTGGTTAATTTTATTATCTAATGTAATTGAACGAGAGTAGATCTCAAAAATCAAAATAGTGATTCCATCCAATTTTTTTTTTACATCTAATCACAGCCCAAGCAACCAATCAATTCTCACTTCTTTCCATTCGGAGTGGTGAAATAAAATAGTGGTGTATTTATTCAAGTGATATGATAATAACAGTCGTAATGTAAGTAATTAAAATTAAACATAAATAACGTAATGTATAGGTAACTTCTAAGTACAATGACAATCACAAAATAGTCATAATTTTAATGGGAGGGATGTACTTGATGGATTGACAGCAAATTATCAATATTTGGTTTCAGGTTTGTTAGGAATAGTCGCAAATCTCCCCGTTCTGTGATATTCAATCTGTTCCTATTTTTTGTTAAAAGGTTTGTAACGACGCTAAAACTTTTTTCGACAAGGTATGATGAGGGAAACGCTACCGATAGCTTTCTCGAAATTCTCCACAGTCCAGGATATTTTTCGGGTATTTCTGCCTGCAGCCAAAATGTTTGATACCCTTTTTTAACTTTCACCTGAAGCTCCTCATTAGTGCTAAGCTCAAGTATCGCTCACGTTCTCCACTTCCACTTCATCGAATGGATTGATGATCCATGGTGGTATTTCCATCGTCAGAATATCATGAATTCTGATTTTGAAATCATCATGCAGGGCACTCAAATGTTGAATGTATGTCTGAATATCATCATCAAGGCATTCTGCCTGTGACAAGTTTGAAAACTGGGAAAATTCGCGCCGACTAATATTTTGCTTCATTAATTTCAATTTTCCAAGAAAAGCGGAAATTACACCCTTTGTTTTTATTGAATTGAGGCTGTCCCCTTGCAATTGTAAGTTAATATCATAAAATTTTTGAACAAATCTGCCAAACACGCGATGTCTGGTTTAAACTTGATCAGGTTTTCTTTGGCGGCGGCGACAGCGACGTTGCTTTGCAAGTCTCGACTTGATCGCTTGTGGAACAGCGCGCTCGCGATCTGTTGCAGACTTGCAGTCGACAAGTTTTGGAGGCAAATGGTGTAATTTTAATAAAATGTCAGTTTAATTTACCGAAATTTTAATCGGGAAGCAGCGCAATACAGCTGTCATGTGTTTATCAGTCATTCAGGCTATAAAAATAACACAAAAAATAATATCTGTTTTCGTTCTTTACTATCGAAACCAGATACATTTTTGTGGACCCCCACTTACGAATTGTGCACCCCCATTTTTTTGTCACGCCAACGTAGACCCCCGTCGAGTCTCCTGTGGACCACTTTGGGAACCCCTGGTTTAAACCATTAAAAACTAATAAAAACATTAATAATAGATTTTTTTCATGATCAAAGTACGCCTTCACTCCAACCTTTTTAGTGGTTGTTGGCGTGGTGGGCACGACGACACACGACCACTTTATAGGTTCTTGGCGTCCAAAGGGTTAATATGTACACATCGTTGGACAGTTACTTCATGTCATGTCTCATACAGGAGACCCCATAAAAGGGTTGCAACGAAGTATTCAAGTTTTTCCTCTACAGATCATATTTTTTGGGTTACCAAACCACTAATCCATTATTAATGAAGCCGGCAAGTAATGCTCAAACGATCCTTCATTTACATTGGACGCACGCCAGGAAGGCACTTCCCGGCCTACTCCCTCTACATGAATGAGGGCATAGTGTGAAGGAGAAAGCGCGGTCGACTTCCGAGTTTTTAGGTATCGTCGGTTGTGCCAAGCGTTGTACTTTAGGAAGGTCTATTGAAAGTGCTACAAGAAGATCGTATGGATGTTTTGATTGAAACCTACGGTAGCCTGGTGGTTTATCCCGGCTCGTACGAACTACAATAAATCTTTCAGAACTTATGTTGTACGAATATCATTTGATATTTGGGTCGATCAACAATTTTTTATTTCCTAAGGCGGCAATTTTAGAGCCAAAATGTATTTTACACCACACCTTGCCAAAAAGCGCGATTTTCCGCACGCTGCGCGTCCGTAAAACCCCACTTTTTGGCCAAGTGGTGACGTAAAATTGTGTACAAAACACGGGTCGTAAAACAGAAAGCCCTCTCTCGCATATTTATGACCCTCGCCTGCGGCTCGGGCCTCAAACTTCTGCGATATCGGCCTTTCTTTGTTTTACGACCCTTGTATCGTAATGTACTATTACAGTACATATGGTGCTACATTACGGCACGAGTGCGGTAATCAGCAGATTACGTGCATATGTCGAAACTTTAAAGAGCCATATGTACTGTAAAACGTTGTACGTGTCGTGTACGTGTCGTGTCGATTTAAAACACTCCCTTCGGTCGTTTTTCAATTTATCACCACTTGTGTGCGAATTTCCTGTTCTTTGCACTTGTATCGTAATGTACTATTATCATCATCATTTTCAGCTCGTAAGTAATCTAATCGCCCACTGCTGATCATTGGCCTCTCTTCAAGTAGGCTCGTCCCAGTCCTGTGCTAATCTTATCTAGATGTGACCCGAGATCTTCCTAATTCTTTAGTCTCAGCTCGGGACGGCCATAAGGCCTTTTGGTTTGGGACCGCAGTTCAGTTCATAAGTAGTTATAACTGTTATTTTGTACCTGCTTTATGATATTTTAGTGAGCGCAACGCCAACATTGCCAACAAACTGCTTCGCATTTTAGCGAAACTTTGTCAAGCAAGCGTTACTTGATGTTTTTATTTTAATATTTGCAATAAAAAGAATACCAATCGTGCTGCGAGCGTATGAAGGTTGCCATTTTGTCACTTATCGTCGTGGATAAGTAAGACGCCCGTCACTCTCGCACTCGCATACTTGTCAGAACGTGACGAATGTGTTATTCACGATGATAAGTGATAAAATTTCAACCATCATACGCCCGACGACCGACGCTTCTTTTACCCAGAAGTGGGCACTAATCCCTTAAGATTTCTTTTATACGTAAGTTACGTAACACAATCTAATAGCTTTAAGGCCAAGGAGTGGGCAAGCTCTTTCCATACAAACTTTGTGCAAGTTTTTCTTCGTTTGTGTTTGCACTCCAGTTACTATTTTTGGTCCATATGCTTATTTTTTTGTTAGCTATGTCTTGATGTTTTTCTTTTTTAATTTTAATTATTTTTTTTTGTATTTTTTTTTAATAATACAAAATTTCAACATCAAGTTCTGCGTATATCCAATATGTACCAACAAAAAAATAAATTAAATGCTGTAGTGCCAAAACTAACGCAAAAAACTTGCACAACCTTTGTATGGAGAATGGCTTGCCCTACCCTGCGCCTTAAAGTGACTGCATAGATGCATACCTCCGAGTCTATACAGTACACAGTACAGTATACAGTTTTATTGTCGAGTCGGGATTGGATATTAATTATCAAACGTGGGGGTCCAAACCCTGCTCACAAAATTTCACGAGATTCGTTTGATAAAATGCGACCTGTAGAGAACCGGGCAATCATACGAAAGCATTTTTACCCAAGCTGAACCGGAGATGATTAGTTCGCTCGGTCAATTAGTGGTATGGAATTGTCAAGGTCAGTAGAGGTACTAGAGGTGGTAAAATTTGGATAGCCTGCAGGCAGCATGTGTAGAAAGATGAGAGACTTAAATATAAATGTACTTACATAGGAACCTCCAACCTTCGCAGGCCGAAGATCACACTCGAAACACTACTAAATACAACCAACTTATTATGAGGAATATATAAAATAGAAATCAAACTCTCGACTAAAGCAAAAGATGAAAAAAACGTCCTTTCCACAGAAACAAAGAACAAAAACTGATTTTTGCGACCAACTAGATTAGAGTTGAATGACCTTGTAGATTTTAGGAGGATTCCAAAAATGGTTTTGTTAAGATATGTTCCGTTTTAAAAAAAAAAAAAAGCTTACCTAAATACGACCTCAACATATTCATATACCTAGGACTTAACAAGGAATTTTGTAAGCTATGCTAAAGATACTATAGGCACAACTAAATTTAATTTATGCTTAACTACATATTTTAATACTACGGCTTCCACAGTAGTTTTTTATATTTATAAATTATTAATGAAGTAACAATCAGCTAAGAAAGTGGTGGACCCCTTTTCGACTCTATTATTCGCGTATTAAGGTCCTTTCTTGACTGGCATACCTACCTAAATACCAATGGTACTCAAACTACATATAATAATCGATAACTGTCACTAGTTCCGCTCCTTATGCGACCCCCTAATAAATGCAGATCATAAAAATAAAATAAGTACTAATATATTGACTATTACTTATATATGATTTACAAATACTACTATTGTTATTTAACGACAAAATTGCGTGATTTCAAAAAGCTTGCACATATATTTTAAATATTTTCAGTCATACGAGCGTTTTTTCATCGCGCGTTAACAATAGCGATAGGTAAAAAACTAAAGAAGAGGACCTGAGGGCCTACTCATAACTTCGAAAATTAAACTTCGTCTTGTGCCGTCCCTTTCACTCTCGTGTTATACACTATATGACGGACAGGGACGGCACGATACGAAGTTAGATTTTCGAAGTTCGGACATACACAGGTCCTTTTCTTAAGTGTTTTACCTATAGCTGTTGATTGAACAGATAGATATAGCTCTTATAATGCGCTTTGAAAAATTGCTTGTGTGAATGATGGATGCGGACGTTTTAACTTTAAGGCTATTTTATGTTGCACAGTTGCTTAGTTCTTATCCTGAACGTAACAGTAACATCTCTAAATTGGACATTACTACTAAGGAGAAATAAGTGTGCCAAATTAGCGCGAGTTGTAAAAAAAAAGTCATCGCCAACCTGCATGCCAAGCGTGGCGATTATGGCATCTACCCCCATGAAATTGGGGGAGGCCTATGTCCAGCAGTGGACGTCCTAGGGCTGATATGGTGGTGGCGGTAAAAAAAAGTTAACCAATGTCAGTTTGGTGAATATAATTAATCATGGAAATTTAAGAAAAATCGGTCAAGAGCATGTCGGGCCATGCTCAGTGTAGGGTTCCGAAGTTGCCCAATGAACTTAAAAAAAATTCATAACAAGGAATACCTTCGCAGCGTTCCATACGTCTTTTACTAAGAGGGGAAGACTTTTACGATTACTCAAAAACAACTTACCGATTTATTGATTTATATATCCATGCCAAATTGCAGCTTTCTAGCACTAACAATCACAAAGAGCAAGCCTCGGATAGACAGACGGACAGACAGGCGAAACCATAAGGGTTCTTAGTTGACTACGGAACACTAAAAATGAACTTTTTTTTTGTGAGAAGCTGACAACACATACAATTGATTAAAATATATTAGCGTTTTTCTTTTGTGAGAAGCTGACAACACATACAATTGATAAAAATATATTAATATTATAGATAAGTTTTCATAGAAATTGAATGCTTAATTTAATAGTCGTCACAAAACTGACATGGTTTAACTTTTTTTACAACTCGCGCTAATTGGGTACAGTTATTTCTAAAAATGCCCTTATGCATCATGGTGTACAACTAACTGTTCTATGAGCGTTTTATATGTCTGAGTTAAAGCTCGATTTAACTGAATGGGGCACTTTACACGATTTAATATTACCACAATACTGATGTGTCAATATTATCGCGGTTTACTAGATTGTTTGGATTTTGCTTCAATATTCAGTAAGATTTGCGTGATACGGATCGTGACATGAGTGTATCGCGTGATAATATTCACCGTGTAAAAGCTCCCATTCTGTACCTTAGAACTTAGAACCAGAGTGTCCAAAATCGCCATTCTACATTATGAAGTTCGGGCACACATAAACGCGCAATTAACCGCAGACTGAAAGCTAGTTGAAGAGAGCGGTAAGAACACAGCTATCTGCCAGACGCTCTCACGTATTCACATTATGTTGCTGTAGGATCCGATACCGATATCGGTGCAAGCAAAATGCATTTGAAAAACATGCTCACTGTTCACATTGTCCGATGCGATATCGATTAAATTTCCATACATTTTCATCGGTATCGGATCGGATAATGTGAACACGGTCTGTGTATAATGTAATATACCTCTCAACAAACGCTGCGCCTAACGCTCATTTTCACGCGTGTCAAACGCTCTCGTACGAATACATAGTAAGGCTTGGTCACACAGCGTGCGCGACGACCGCGCAGCGCGACCGCTGCGCTACGGAAAGTATGGTAACAGGTTAGCGACGCCGCATAGGCTGCGCGACGCGAGCGAGACGTGAACATATATTCCGGCTCGCAGCGACCGCGTTGCGCGGAGTCCCGCCTGCTTGCTTAAACTAGCTACAAATGTTACAACACTCCTAGAAATTGCTAAGAGATTTTAAAAATATCATCAGACTTGGCCACTCTGGCTCTCAGCTACAAAAACATGTAAACGTACGTTGGATTCATAGTCGTGACTGTAGCCCACCATGAGTTGACCCTTGGGTCTGTACCGACTGCGAGGCAACGTGACCCCGTACGAGTCGTGGAGGCGAAGCTGATAGAAAGAATAGGTAGTGTCAGTGTAGTGTTATATCATTGTACAGCGAAGTGCAAAAATATGTATCGAATGAAAGCGCAAAACACACAGAGGACGCGGGTCGGGTCGGGAGTATGGCGCCGGCCTATACTTTTTCTTTAAATAAATAAATGAATTTTATTCTGGAAGTAGGCCGCAATGGCACTTTTACAAGTCAAAATCTACTAGGGTTGCTGCAAAAGAAGACCACTGCCGAGAAGAAACGCCGAAAGAAACTCGACAGTCAGTCATTTTTTCCCAAAAATATGCTTATTACAATGATAATACTTAACCTAATTAATATAAATAAATCTGAGTATGGAAACAAAAGAGGAAGAATATTTACAATGTACTCGTATAGTTCAAGAAGACAACATGTGTTTACTTCTTTCCTAGACGTGATACAATGAAAATATACATATATGAATATTAATGCTATTTAGGTCTCTGGTTTGGGCCCTGCATTTCTGTCAGATAGTCCTCGACCCTGTAATAAGCCTTTAACATCAACGATTCTTGTTCTTTATGATTAACTGACCAGCGTACCCGATTATGTCCTAAAGCTACGACCAAGACCACCATGGGATGGGCAGCAGCATTCCTAGAGTGCGGTGGAGATACTGCGATCGCCGACCCGCATGCCAAGCGTGGCGATTATGGTATTTACCCTCCATGAAATTGGGGGAGCCCTATGTCCAGCGTGGACATCTTTGGGTTGGTAATGTGGCGGTGGTGGCCTGACCAGCAATTAACCCTAGTCTAACCTGATGGAAAGCGATGACAAGGCCTAAGATGCTGCTCAGTGGTTCAGTAATAGCCCATTCACTTTTATTATTCAAGTCAAAAAATATTCTTTATTCAAATAGGCCTAGCAACAAGCATTTTCGAATCGTCAGTTATAACATTTTAGTAAATTAATTATTAAGAGCAATTTATTAATGCTAACATGATGATCCAAGTTGATCCTAAAATAAACAATTATTATTATTATTTGTATGTCTTTACCTTATCTCGGGATCATGGGGTCCCGGACCTTTGGAAGGCATGCGTGGGGCTGAAGCCAACAGTGCAGAGGCCCTTTTAAACAATTTAATCTAAAAGCAAAGGGCACAATAACCGAACGTACAATATGATACATCCAGAGATGGTTCCCGCCAGGTGCGCAGTGCATCACTATGCTGCGATGGAAACTAAGGTCATGGGCTATTGTGTTGAATGATGGATGGGCTACTGGAGGAGACTAGCGGACACCTGCCGTGATAATCAGTCTCAATTTTGTAAAAGGCAGGCGGTGACTCGCCTGCTCGCTGAGTGGGCCCCACATAACAGTCGCACGCACAGTGGGACAGTGGGGCAAAATCCCTTTGAGCGGCTGTAAGGTTGTCGAGAGGTGAGTCTGCGGTAGCCAGATCCCGGTAATCCGATCAGCAGGCCGCCGGCGTTTTGACATTTTACACTTCCAATCTGGAGCATAGGTCTCGCTCTTGCAACTTCGCTCTGGCCGGCCAATTAAGGCAAGCACAGAGGCGAGGGCCAGATGGAAAGGGCCCTCTGGAGATTAGGGATCCGCGGTGTCGCCACTCACCGTAAGCTGGCCACAAGCTGCCCCCGCGGGCTTATTAGTATTTAAAATAACTATTGAATTGCTGTAGATATGTCAATTTTTTTTTTTTTTTTTAATATTGGGTAACAAGAAAACATCCAAGACCCAAGAACAAATATCCGTGCTAAATGCACAAATAATGCCCTGGCCGGGATTCGAACCCGGGACCTCTAGCTTCGGAGGCAATGTCACTACCAACTAGGCTAAACAGGCCGTGTCAGTTAAATTCACAAATGTCACATAGCATATATATGTACAACATCAAACGGACGGAGGGCGCTGGGCGGGCGGGGCGCTCCCGATCCGTAGCCGTCCTCTGTGTGTATTGCGCCTAATCGTCTATAAATAATTAAATATGTACAACCTTAAATCGCCGATGTTCCCCGATATTTTTGGGAAAGTTCTATGGACCCATATTCATGCACTTGACTGTACCTAACTGTGGCCTCGGACATGGGCCGGCGTGGCGGAACATACCCATTACCCAACATTAGGATGGGACAGTTTTATTTATCATTTTCAAATGGGCAGTCACAAAAGTTTGCTACTTGATGGTCAAATTATTGAAATATATTTTTTTATTTAACTTTATTTAGGTTTTGTATGGAACATGCTAAATATAAGGTCAGCTTTTATTGTTTTTTCCCATGGTTAGCTTCATAAGGCTCCATAAATCGCAGCCCATATATAAATACATTTTTTACCCCAATTTGAAAAAAATATTGATCACACAAATTTTACCAGTACTATAATAGTCTGGCATAAAAGTCTTGCAATTAAAAAGTGGCAACACTGTAGTGTCGTCCTTTTTTTCTTAGATTGATTTGAAAGGGATGACACTACAGTATTGCCACTTTTTAATTTCAAGACTTTTTGCCAGACTATACCATAGTAGTAACTTTGAGATGAATCCAGCAGAATATTAGCTCCGAATGCAAAATAATTTAAATCACTATTAAATATTATAAGTATCTTTTAGTAACTGCTCAATTGAAATATCAACTTTTTATTTCTAAATACATGTGTGACTCAGCCTAGTTTAGATGCGTACGCGTTTTCATAAGTGATCGTCGTGTGGCGCGTCCAATAATAAAGTCAGACGAATGGAGATGTAGAAGACTGTTTTTATTTAGCAGTCGTTTTTTCACACGCGTCGTGACGCACAACGCGATGCTGACGGCCTACCGCAAACCGAAACCTAGTCTCTCCCTCTCTGTCGCTCGAATATGCAAGTGCGAGAGAGAGAGACAGATATTTAGTTTTCTGTTCGTGGTGGCTTATAAATGAGATGTTAATGACCAAATCTTTATCTGTATGTCACAATGGTGTGGACTAATTGTGGATTTAAATTATTAGTAATGAATTACTAATAATCATTAACTCTATTTTCCATTGATTTACAATTTAATTGAAATTCCGTAAATTAGTAATTAAATAATTAGATATGGCAATGACTGTCTCATTACGAGAATCCACAGAACATATATCATATAAATATACAGGGTGGAAAAAACTTATTGGCCCTGGAAGCAAACTACCTTAAAACGTTGAGATAGCTCAATTTGCTGAAAGGAACCATTATTTTATTTCTCCTAAGCAATAAAACTGCATTGACAGATTTTTGAAAAAGAAACATTTTTCTATACCAATTGTACTTTGTTTTAAGTTTGTTGTATACTATATATTTATAATAAATAAAAGTAAGAACCCATTTGTTTACAGCTTAAAAACATAACATACTATATTCTACATTAGTCAATCTTGTATTGTCTCTCTTGTAAAACTAGATTTCCCCTAGTAATTGGAGGGCCCATTAAAATTTTCCACATATATAACAAAATTAATTAACTAATTAATTATTATAATATTTAAAAAATAATGTTAAAGCCCAAATAAAAACACCCAACCATATGATATGAGATGTGACAGAACTGACAGAAGGATTAAACAGGATTATACTTGTGGTATTTTTTCAAAAACATTTGACATTGCATTAGTATAGTGAAGTACTGAAATGCCTAGTAACCTCAAGCGGACTGGAATCACTATATTCTACATATGCTAAAATACTCACATTCTCCAAGGAGTTGAAACTCCTGTCCCAACTACTGACAGGAGTCCCCCCGAACAAATATCCTGGGTACCGTTCACTCATCACACCGGTGAGCACTTCCCGTTTACTAAACACTACTACAATATTGAGCAACCAATGTTAACACTTCATTGTAATCTTAGAAATACATTTACTTATTGACTAATGTAGATTACCTGCAACAAAATGCAAAAAAAATATTGTTATTTTGAAATAATTATTTTTAACCAGAATGTGCATGTAGCAAGATATATGATCCATTTTTTCCAATTAAAGCACAAGGAATCAAACAGTGTATGTTATTTAAAAAGAAACGATTTTCTCAAATACACTTTGAAAGAAAAGTTAGCACAATCCCTATTGTTTTAAGATTATGTGCTTAGCTTGCCGTTTTTAAATCTAGTTGAAGTTTACTTATTTTATTTATATATGTTGGTGCTTTTTGGTACAATGAAGCCCTATGCAGGCCACAATAACTGTACAGTAACTCCTTTAACTGAAATTCAGCACAAGAATATGAGGATTATTTTGGGCTCTATATATTTACCTAGTCGGCTCATAAGTTCTGTCATATACATAGTATCAAATAAAAACAAAAGTTTAAGTTTATTCCGTATAATTTGTACAGCGTTTGAAAGCTTATAAACTAGAGAATCTAAATGTATAACATTTATTCAAAATGACCGCCATAATTATCTACACAGGCTTGAAGTCTGCGTGGCCAGTCGTCAATGGATTCACGCACCACTTTCATGTCGATATTGGCCACTGCCGTAGCAAGGGATTTTTTCAGCGAGTCTAGATTTGCATGAGGTTTTGAGCACACCTTTTCCTCTAAATACTGCCATATTTTATAGTCTAACGGATTAAGATCTGGGCTAGAGGAGGGCCAATCTTCATGCCGTATAAAGTCGATTTTATTGGAGGCGAGCCAGGCTTGTGTAGACTTTGCCTTATGGGCTGGAGCAGAGTCCTGCTGGAAAACCCAATGCTGGTTTAGAAACATCGTATGGGATAGTGGTTTCACAATATTAGTCAACACCGTGTCTTGGTACACTTTGGCACTAGTTTTTACTCCTTTCTCACAAAAATGCATACTAGTGACGCCCGCATAAGAAACTCCCAGCCAAACCATCACAGATGAAGGGTGATGACCTCTTTGAATACGGAGAATGCTATTAGACGCTTCTTTACTATTGCGAGCGTACACTCTACCATTTTGTTTATTACAGTTTTCTTCTATGTCAAAAAATTTCTCGTCCGAAAACAGTATACAACGATGCTTATTTTTAGCGTACTTCTTCAATAAAGCTTTAGATCTTTTAAGCCTTAAAGCTTTAAGCCGACCATTGAGAAGATGGCCAGTTTTTCGTTTATAAGCACGAAGTCTCAGGTCTTGATTAAGCACTCTTTTCACCGTGTTTCTGCTCAAACCCATCTGGAGGGCCATAACTTTTTGTTTCCTAGCGGGATTTCTGGCAATGCGTGCCCTAATTGCTTGTACAACCGCTAGAGTCCTAGCTGTACGCGGACGACCGCTTCTTTTCTTGTCATTTAAACTAGAGACCTCACTGTATCTTTCTATGGTACGATACACAAATCTTAGAGAGAATTTTAAATTTTCAAGAAGCTTAAAATTTTTTGTCGGCGAGTGTCCACAACGATATAGTGCAATTATTGCGGTACGGCTATCTTTAAGCGTCCACTCCATGTTAAAGAAAACAGAAAATTGCAAAATTATACTACTCAAATATTTAAAAAAGATTCGATATTCAAATGCACAACGGTTTTTGTTTTAGGAGTTCTAGTTTAGCCGACTAAGTATAGGAACCACAACTAGTTTCAAACTGCTGATAATAATACATTCTTTGCCTGGAGATTTCCATATGAAGGAGAAATCATGGTTCATGACCTTTTCTAATGTGAGTCATTAAAATCTAATTACCAATAATAAATCCACTCTCAGCTATGATATGACCAGACATCATATTTTTTTGGCATTTTCAGTCTAGTGAAGTGGTATGAACGGAATTTACATTAACAAAACACCATTGCACAGGACTTGTGATATACAGGGTGGGAATGACAGACACGACAGATTTTAACCATCGCTTCTAGTGCCTATTTGGACAAAAAAAAAACATAAATATTGCTTGATAAAGTCTAATTTTCGAGATATTAGTTTTCTTCAGTAATGAACAAGTTAATAATACTCAAGGGTAACACGCCTTAATTGTGTGTGACGTCACCACACACAAGCACACACGCAATACGGAAGTGGTAATATCAGTCTTATCTGACATCTGCCATAATTTTGACTATGAATATTTTTTAAATAAAAGTTGAGTTTCAACAGCAAAAAGTATTTATTAGGTATTGAGAGAAATAAATGTTATGTCTAATGGTAGGAAGCGATTGCTGTGTACCAAACTAAGATACAATTAGACACTCATACTTTTGCGAAAGATATCTTTAATTAGAATCAGTAACACTCAAAAGTGATCAACTTATTATTACTAGCTTGGTCTTTAGTTTTACTTCTGTTCTCTACCAACGAGTCGGCAAGTGTGCAAACTTATTTGGTGAATAACGTACTGGCCGTTAATCAGATTTTAAAACGTCAGGAGTGGTTCTTTTTCTTTATCATTCTTTAGACTAAGGTTTCGTTCACAAGAAAGTACTATCGTTAATTAGTTTTTTTTGTTCCAGAAATTAAGTAAGTTAATGAGGCAGTTTTGGACCCATGTTGATATAACATTATTTACTCGTAATACCACCAGGAATCTATTGTTAAAGTTTGTCGGTATACTCCTTCCCACCCTGTATATATATATGTTGGTACTATATGTTGGTTGAACAAAATGACACACAAAAAGGTCTGATGCGAGGTTCTTTCAATTTTGTTTAAAATGGTAGTGTCATAATACTCATAATAAACCAACTCAATTGCAGTTTTTTTTTTATGACAGGATGCAAACAAGCATACGAATCGCCTAATGGTAAGCCATTAGCGCCGCCCATGGACACTCGCAACTCCAGAGGGGTTGTAAGTGCGTTGCCGGCCTTTAAGATGGGAGTACGCTCTTTTCTTGAAGGTTTGAAGGTGACGGTTCATTCCACAGTTTAGCTGTGCGAGGCAAGAAGTTTCTGGAGAAACGCACAGTTGAGAACTGCCAACCATCTAAGTGGTGAGGTTTGAAATTTTGTCGCATTGGGCGATGGCAGAAGGAAGCAGCAGGGATTGTATTTCGAATACCATAATAGTTGAAAGCCATGTGCTTGGGCCCAAAGTGTGGAAAAACTGTGACTCCAGGGGAGTCAATAACACACTGCCAACTCTTCAATGTTTTATCTTACACTGCTACATTTTTTAAACTACCTGCAATTGTAACTTATTAAGGGCTATCTTAGCCTGCCTTGGTAGTTCTAAAAATATTAATGAAATTACGTAAAATTACATTTGCCTTCAAACTGAAATTATTTTTCTGAATATTGAAACAGTCTATTTTAACACCCATGTGATTTTTCTTGTTAACGTAACATACGAATTAAACATTTACACTCTCAATCAAAACCTTATCTAAAACGATGTGAATTTCATATCTAAACCCGCCCTATAAGCAAAAACTAATAAAAATCCGAAAACTTGAAATATTTACTTTAAGTTATAATGTTTCAATAATACAATACGATCCCTTATATGATTGTATATTGAAAAATATAAATAAAAGAGTGGAAAATATACTCACGTTTAATAATGTAACAAATAACTGTAATCGTCTTAATACTTGATGCTACAGCTACAATCTTGTTAGTTGTTAGCAAATTTACGCAAATTCTTTACTTGCGATGCGATGGACAATTTTTCTTGACAAGTTGACAGTTGTAGAAAGGAGATGTAGTAAAAACAAAACTCCCTAAAGTATTTGCTTGCTATCCACTTTTACTTTAAATGGACGAGGACAGAACTGTTTCATATATTTAAAGGAATAATTTAATTTTCCTTCGTGGAAAACGACAAGGTAAGAATATAAAGACCACATGCTACGTGAAAAACGAAATCACATTTATATACAGTAAGTGCCAAAGATGTTTATTGCTAACGTAAGTTAAGTATGAGCTCAAGAACCTTTTTCGTTTTTAAAATTTATAAAAGAATCATAGCGTTCTGTGTGTAAATAACCGTTAAAAGTAAAATACATATGTATTTATTAATTTCTAAATTCAGTTAAATTTACCCAAATAGTTTTCAAAGAGTTGCAGTAATGGCAACTCTAAAAGTAGCCGTCATTTTCCAGTTTAGCCAACTGCGTTTTTTGACAGTCTAATTTGCGTTTCATTTTCGCTATATTCGTAACCAACATATTTTAAATTATATTATATAATGCGATTTCAAGAAAGTTAAAATTTTATTTACATGTATTATTCGCAAAAAAAAATAAGTTTTCTGCTCAAATGGGTTTATTTTCAATATTACGCGAATATATTATATCTACACATTTTGAAGCCAGGCGTTTTGTGTAACGAAACGCTTACTGTTCTATTTCCGCTTGTCTTTGACTGACCGAGTTGACTGACACATTTCCGGAGGCCATTTTGTAATATCAGAATAGCCTATCTTCTCGCTGTGTTAACGCAACGCAAAATTACAAACATCCACTGAAGATTTAGATATACGTATGTGATTTAGTTTATTGTGAACTATTGTGTGTATAATGATTTAGTAATTGCGTGTTTGGATTGGCAGTCTTAGATTTTTAATAGGTAAGTACGCGACGAAGCTATGGCATGGCGTCTATTCAAAGAAAAGAACAGCTCAGTATATCTGATTTTATCAGTATATCAATTACGTTTACGAAACGTTTGGTGATTTATTCGGCTCTCGACACAACTTAGGTTGATTTCCAACTATGTAGACAAGTAGAAAATCTTTGGAGTACTATATTTCCTTAGCCTTATCGATTTTGCAATACATACAACAAATCGCAGTCGTAAAATGTATTACATAAAAAGAAATCTAATGAGGGTTATACAAAGCTAACTGTTTTATACTGTGAGTTATCGATTTCGACTTTTGCTTTGGTGTTAAGCAAATGTTTGAAACTGAATGGTGATAAAAGCGAGTTCAATATACAAAAAAAAATCGTCAAATGGACAGGCTGTTTAACTTTTTTATAGGTACAAAGAAGCAACCATGAGTGTCATCATAAGACTGCAGAACCTCCCCTGGTCCGCAAATGCCCTGGACATTAGGAATTTCTTTCGGGGCCTCTCGATTCCTGAGGGGGGAGTTCACATCGTAGGAGGCGAGCTTGGGGACGCGTTCATTGCCTTCAGGTAGCTATATCGTAATCTTCACATAGATATCACAGTTATAATATACATTACTTGAAAATGTTTCACAGGAAGTGTCTTTTCCAGTCAAAAGTTACCATTGTTTTTTGTCAATAAGGGCTGTTTTAAGTTGCATTGCAAAGTGGGATTGCTCTGATTATGACATGTTTGACCGGGCCGGCAGCTAAAGCGCAACACACACAGGACGGAAGTGGGTCAGATACAGAGTATGGCAAGCCTACTCAGCTACCTCTATACAGAAGCATGATATTTTTCGTATATAGCTAGGTAAATAGGCCTGGCATACTTCAGTCAGACCTGACCCGCACCTGTCATGTTTGTATTGCGCTTAAATTATAGGTGCCACTGTGTGTACCCAAGCAGTAACCATCATAGTACCTTATTGGCTACTGACAAAACCATACCTTTTGTCTGAAAATGATAAATATCCCTAAAAGTACTTTAAGTACATATAAGTAGATGTAAGGATATTATATTTATACACATTAAGTATTTAATAAACGAAAAAGAATCCTTTAATCAAAGGTTTTTGCAAATTGAATCAACCATGAAAGTTCAACCCTTTATGTTTGTATTTATGATTTTTCTATAATTAGTTACTTCAACAACTTTCTCTCTAGTATTAAAATGAAACAATAATGTCAATCATTATTGTTTTTAATATAAGTATTTCATTAGAAATAGCACTTATACATTATTATATTTTAATCATCATATGGTTCTGATAGAACAATATTAGTTACAAACTATATCAATTTGTGACTAATATTGTTTAAGTAAATTAAGAACTAAATTGATATCAGAATTCACAAAATCTAATCTGAGAAGATATGACATTAAACATATCTGTATGTATCTTACATGGAATGCACCAAGTTAAAAAGAATACAAAACAAAACATTTCATATGTATTAGACAATTACATAAATAATATCATAAAAAGTAATTGGAAAACTATATTTATGCTATAAGCGATCAAAACCTACTGGAACAACAGCTGCATTTGGAATGTTCCTGACTAATATCACAGCCATAATGTACAAGCACAGCATGTGATTCAGACAGGAAGCAGTACCTAAGGAATCCATGGGTTGGTATGAATTTATTATTCACTAGCTGTTGCCCGCGTCTTCGCTCCTATTGGTCGTAGCGTGATGTTATATAGCCTTCCTCGATAAATGGACTATCCAACACAAAGAGAATTTTTCAATTCGAACCAGTAGTTCCTGAGATTAGCGCGATCAAACAAACTTCAGCTTTATAATATTAGTATAGACGTATATTTTAGCCACTGGATGAAACCTAACCCATTTTAGTCTGTTGTCCACCTGGTGAGTATTTCTGATATTTATCTTGAAACTTGTGCAACCAACATATTTATCTATGCCATGTTATAATTATGAATGACTATAACCTCGTAAGTCCCCGCGTACTTGTACAAGTACAAAATAATGATAGTACTTCAGACCTGACATTTTAACTGCCTAGTATAAATAACTGCCTAATGTACTTTACCAAGTACAAATTAAGGATGCGCTAAAAACCATACACATACTGAATAAAACAAAGGGCAAGAATTTAGACAAATTCGAAAAAGTCGCGTCTGGGACCGAAGCACTACACTTAGTTTGTACTTGTGGTAGTACACTGGGTAGTTACGACTACTACATTTGAAAAAACAAAGGACTTACGAGGATAATAATAGCTTTTTGATACAAGCCTGTTGTTTTAGACCACCATTTAAGCAGCATTAAATTGAGTGTGTTTTTGAGTCCTGAACATCTGTGAGATATTGGGAAAATCTAGATTCTATAGACAAATTTAAATTAAAAAAGGAGGAACTCTTTATAATACTACATAACTTGATAAATATATACAACTCCTTAGGGCGACAGTAAGCTCAATATAAGGCTTGTGTGTGTAATGCAATATATGGTAATGCCGAGCTGATCTGATGATGGAGACAAGGCGGCCATAGCATCTTCTAAACTACACAAGATAAACCCGTCATGATCATGATTGAGCTCATTAATACCCTCTCAACAATTAGTTGATGACCAACAAGTAAATATAAAAAAAAAACACTGACTAAACCTTTCCATACTCACACTCTGCCATTCCTGCTATATAATTTGAGGAGTTTCCTCGATTTTTCCAAGATCCCGTCATCAGATCCAGATTTTGTGACAATGAGACAAACTAGAAAACATACCTTTCAAACAAAAAAAGATTTTTTGAGATCGGTCCACTAGTCTAGAGAGTAATTGGTGAACATGAATTTTAAAAAATTGACGAATTGAGAACCTCCTCCTTTTGATGAAGTCGGTTAAAAATGGTACAGTCAGCAAAAAACTGAATTTTTTGACAGAAACTCATTGCCTATATTGTTCTGAATGTAGAATTTTTTTCCCTGTGCATTACTGGTAATATAACTCAAGTTCATTACTCTTCAATTTAAGAATATTACACGTACAGTCTACTACAAAGAGATCTATCCACCCAAAGTTACAAAAATATGTATCTCTTTATTGACTTAACATTAAGGCCGTGGATACATACTTTTGTAAATTTGGGTCGATCACCCTATTTGTAATCGACTGTACATATGAATGGCAATAAACTACATACCACTGGCTCGGAAAACTAAACCTCTGCCGCGAGAAGAACCGGCGTAAAAAACAACGAGGTTTTTTTTTTCAAAACAGTACAGTACAACAGCACTACACAATTACAATGCTTCGATAGACTATTTCTGCAATAGATTACCCGTCCTCGTGCAGGACGCTACCACTGCCTAACACAAACTTTGTAACAATATACATAGTATAAAACATAGCTGTTGACGACGCCCCATCCAATTATTGACACTTCCGACCTTAAGGAAATGGTGACAATCCTGCGAGAATTGGGTGCCAATAATTGATATTCTGGGAGTCGATCAGTAGGCGTTTTTACACTATGAATAACGATATTTCTGAGTACATCTCTTATCTAGTTAACAAATGATATCCTTAGTTTTCGCAAAACTATTCCTGATCACTCAAAGGTTTGAATAAGTTTTATGTATGAACATAGTAAAGTAGGTAAAACTACGTAAAAAGCGGCCGCCTGACAGCTGGGTAGCGGAGTTGGCGCAAAGATGTTAAAACCTACCATCCTACCCTACTATACTACCTGTGGTATACTATATTACTGTCATCAATTGGTGTCTTAACAGTTGTCGTAGAGTAGTGAAATAAAAATAGCTTACAATTTTTGTGCCTCTGAAATGCAAGAAATAGAACTTGTATTATTTCACGCGACATTAATACGGGGATTAAAACGTATATACATGGTGAAGTATTTAATTAGTCTACCACTTATTTCACTCATTTTCTTTACACAATGGAATCGATTAAATTTTAGACGAATTAAGTCATCAGCCGAAGGCCAAAGGACGTCCACTGCTGGTCATAGGCCTCTCCGAAAGAGGCGCCACCCGCATCCAGCGGACATCCGCGACCCTTGCCAGGTCATCAGTCCACCTTGTGGGGGGCCTGCCCACGCTACGTGGTCGCCACTCGAGTACCTTTCCGCCCCAACAGCCATCGGTTCTACGTGCTGTATGCCCCGCCCACTGCCACTTGACGAATTAAGTAAAACTATGTTTTTCTGCTCTGTCTAACTAGCATGATATGATAGCGTTCGTTTGAAAACATTCGTGTTTCGTTAGCAAGTGCCTGCATGCGAGATGGACGAATGATTTTTGTCTAACGTAAACACGAGGAAGGGGAAGACCGAGGATAAGTAACAAAAAACACATAAAAAGAAAAATTGCAGTCATGCTTTACGTAAAACGAAATTAAGGAGGCAGCCCTAGATTAAGTCAGACAGAGAGAGTTCCTACTAAAATATAACTCTTAACTTTGTAATGAAACGCGATAAAAAGGGACTTCTTTCTGTAAGTAGGGTATTATTCGCTTGACTGTATTACTGTATAGAACACGTCGACTATTTTCTTTAATTTGTTTCTGCTTTGTGACGTTCGGGTACTTGCGTATGATACGATGGGACCCAATTCGCATGAAAAACAATTTATACAGGGTGACATCGGAGACGTGATCAGAAATTATTTGACTCGATGAAGTATTGAAAGACAAACTCAATAAAGATGATATCACAGTTACTACTTACAATATTGACTATAATTTCTCAAATTACTAACAGAAAAAATAATGTTTCATACAACTTGGTCACCCTACACCACACGACGTCTTGTCATCCCTCATACAACGTGTGTCAAAAGTGATAGGGTGACCATGATTTAAGTATGGCGTTATTATTTTTCCAGTAAAAAATTGAAAATGTAAACTAGTTTTATTCGATGTAACAACTATTGCATAGAAAAGACGATCATGTGTAGAGTCTGAAAAATTAACTGCTGATTACGTCTCCGATGTCACCCTGTATACAGTTGATAGGACTTTCAACCTTAGGGGTGTCCCAAATCAAAAGTCCTTGACTGTATGTCCCTAACTCCCGGATATCTGGATCGTCGGTTATTTCCAGGTTTGTTTTGTTAGTGCATTAAGACGCTGACAACACCAAATTTTTTGTCTTGTTCGCTCAGTAGTGGTAGCTTGATATGCCGTGCTCTGTATATGCGTACGTTCTAGATAATATAAATTAATAAACGTTATTATAAAAAGAAATCTCACTACACGTTTAATATAAATGAGCAAACTTCTTAGTATTAATGTGATTTAATTGACAACATTTCATTTTTTAATCGGACTTTTTCCGATGAAATCAAATAGAGGATAAAATATTTAGTATAGTAACCACATTTCTAAATTCTCGAAAATGTCCCAATTTCATATGTAAAAAAAATCGTTTTCAAAAGTACCTCAGTTTAAAAGAGAGTAATTCACAATTGAGGCGTCACAGCGTAAAAAATCATACAGAAGTACTTGTCAGTAAGGCGAATTTACTAAAGAAAGTGTGCTGTTCTTTTTGTGTGCTCTGGCTGTCACAATTCAGCCTTGTGAAGTCATATAGACGATGGTAGGCTTTCGTCACATTTTCTTAGATATCTTGAAAATAAATAGCAATAAAAATATTTAAAAACTGGCCAAGTGCGAGTCGGACTCGCGCACGTAGGGTTCCGTACAAAAAAGGCAAAGAGTCCGACTCGCACTTGGCCGGTTTTTATTATTTGTTGCTATAGCGGCAACAGAAATACATCATTTGTGAACATTTTAACAGTCTTAACTATCGCGGTTCTTGAGATGCAGCCTGGTGACAGACGAATGGACGGTCAGACAGCGAAGTCTTAGTAATAAAGTGTGGACACGAAAAAATCTGGTCACGCATGGTATGGTAAATCTTTGAAATTAATGTGGATTTTCAGGCACCGTTTTTTTAAAATAATTTGTAGATATCAAACTACATAATAAAAATACAATCATAATATAACGTTAAGTTTTCTGTGTCTTTCAGCATTATATATTTCACCGTACCGATATTTTGTTGAACAGCGGTTTCTGATAATTTTCACTCGCTTCCTGCTACTAAGCTACAATTGTATATATATTTTTACGAGTTGTTTTAAGCTCATTAGAATTTCATCATTCCAAAAACATACTTGTTTGAACACTTTTCTACTTGAGGCAGTCAGGAAGACTTTCTACTCCAAGCATCGAAAGTTGTTTTATATGGGAGGCATTTTTCTGTAAAAAAGGCAAATAAACCAAAATGAAAAACAATTCGAACTACGTCAATCTGAAGTCAACTAGAAAAATGTTAGCTATTGTAAAAGGATGATGTAAAAGGGTAAAATTTGAAAGATCCAGATAAATATAAAAAAAAAATATTAACAGGAAAACTTGGTACATACTGTCCGAAGGCGCTGTTCAACAAAATATAGGTATGGTGGAATATATAATGCTGAAAGTCACAGACAACTTAACGTTATATTATGATTGTATTTTTATTATGTAGTTTGATAATCACAAATTATTTAAAAAAAGTGCTGCTTGTTAATCCACATTAATTTTAAAGATTTACCATATCATGCATGACCAGATTTTTTCGTGTCCACACTTTAGGTGGTAATAGGGTCCCGTTTTTACCCTTTGGGTACGGAACCCTAAAAATGGATTTCTTGTTAACGAATTAACGAAATGAGCTAAGATATCATAACTACTTGGAAATCTGAAATGTTGTCTATTGTGCTATTATTTTCGAACCGTGAGATCTTCGAGAGGACAGTACGGTTGCTAGTTTGTTGCACATTTAGCACCACCCAGAGGCCACGTAGGGTAACGGTGGGATTAATATCTAAGTAATAAAAATTATAACCAAATAAAACTGACTCCAGTTAACTACAGACAATACCAAAAATGCCATACGCGTGCCTATCAAATTTTCTCCTGGATCCCATCATCAGACCTTCACCAAATTTATATGGGACTAACTTGGGGTACCTGCTACGAATCAAAAAAGAATTATCACAGTCGGCCAACGTGGTCATAAGAGTTATCGGGGAACTATGTATCTATACATAAAAAAAATTTAAAAAACAAACATGCAGACGAACTGAGAACTTCCTTCTATTGAAGTCTGTCAAATATAAACATAGAGCTATTTGAAGAGGTTTCAGAGGTAATTTCTGTGTCTTTATTGAGCCGGATTTTTCCAATCGTGTAGAGACGGCAAACTTTTTCATAATCATAATCATTTACTCATTGCTTGCAATTTTTCATTCTATAATGAAAAATTGTACATGTATTTTATTGGCTTCGGCAAATCAAATAGTTTTTGTTAAAATACTGTTTGAAGTCAATTTAGGTCATGTCAGCGCCTTAAATTATCTCGTGTCGTACCCTGACTACACTGTTTCGTTTATATAGGTACTGTGTATTCGCTGATAGTGCTGATAGGATTACTTTGGCTGTTTATATGTACTACTACGTTCACACAACTTACATTCCGGTGTTTTGGAGCAAGGATTCGTAAATATTATTTCGTCAGTCCAATATTCGCAAGTTAAACCAGCAGCATCGATCTTTAAAATAGACAGGATAAGTTTTCAATGGTTTTATTCCTCGCGAAGGAGACAATACAGCCAATCAGTATTAAGGTTAAAATACGCTCCTGGTTTGTCCATTTCCTATTTGGTCCACTTCCAGATTTGTCAATTTCCTTGTTGGTCCACTTCCTGGTTCGTCCATTTCCTTTTTGATGAAGATGAGATGCGACGGAATGATACCAATGTTGTAAGTTCTCCCGGTTGTATTCCTCAAAGACACGTTATGCACAATACCAGAATACAGTAACGAGTTAACACGAGTGATACTTGTGGGTTGTGGTGCGGGACTGGCGGTATGCAATGCATAGCCGCGTTTGCTGACATTGCATTGCCTACATAATATCCCCTTACAATGGTTCATGCGATAGGTACAGCCTGGTGACAGACGGACAGACAGACAATGTGCTCGTTACAGAAAAGTGGTCGTTCAGGGATGTGGCCGTTCGATAATTATGGTCGTTCGAGTGAAATGGCCGTTCAAGGATAATGGCCGTTCCAGTGAAGTAGCCGTTCAAGGATTATGGCCGTTCAAGTGAAGTGGCCGTTCAAGTGAAGTGGCCGTTCAAGGAAAGTGGCCTTAAGTGACCGGAACCTCTTGAATGCCTATAATTGTAGGGAAAACAAAATTAAATGTGGCATATGTCAAAATGTCATTCCAATGTTTAAACCCTTCAGATTCACTTCGTCCGCATTCTCATCTCGTCCAAATTCTGGTCTACACTACCAACTCGCCCACATTTCCATCTGGTTCACATAACTAACTCCTTCACGTTACCAACCAAATGGACAAGTCCCTAAAGTGAAATGCGAAAACGTGGTCGATATGGAAGAGTGTGGACGAGTTGGGAATGTGAACGAAATGAATCCGAAGGGTTTAAAGTAGGCGGTGCATCTCATCATCTTATATCTTTACTACTTACAAAATGATCTAACCTGTCCGGCACCGAATTGAGATACCTCATCCCTGCGAGCCAGATTTGCGGGAAATCGACGGTTAAACTACGAAGGAACTTAGGGTGCGCAACGTGGTGATACATTGATGAAACTCAGTGGCAGATTTGCTCTAAGGCTCAGTAGGCTCGGCCTTAGGGCGGCTAATCGGTGCTGAGAAAGGGGCGGCTGGTACTTCTACATGGCATTGCGACAAGTAAAACGCTTGCGATAGTGACAGCGCCATATTTATCATCGATTTAAAACATCGACTGAATCAGCCCTTTTTTCCGACACACACATGAACGAGCGATACATAAGGATTTGTTATCTTCACATACGATTATTATAGTACCACAAGTCGGGTGCCTATGCATAAATGCATATTTATCACCTAACAAAACCTTATTTTAGTCCGCGCATCTTCAGCTACAGACCTAGAACCAGTTGAATGATACTAAGAAACTGCTAGCAAGTGAGTGTTATTTGGATTGACGCATCTCCATTTCAAGCGTCCGCTCATTTGGCTTTCATCCGTGCGTTGTGTGCATCGCAGTGGGTTCTAGTGCGAAAATTAGTTTCTGCCTCAAGAGCTTCAAAATTAAGATAGACTCTGAGTAGGCGTGGAAGTCTGAAGGAAAACGATTCGAATGTCTTTGTACGGAAGCGCAGTACTTGTACAGGATTCTACTATTTTTAGGGAAGGACCATCACCATTGATCCTGATCAAGTTGCTTGGAACGGCACACAGAATAGAATTGCAATGCCATGCAAATATGGGTACCTCAAGTACCCGGATGGGTTGATGAACTATTTCTTTTAGGTAATACATGAAAAAATCGCTAACCCGTCTACTGAATAATAAGTCTTGTCTGGTAGGTCTTTCCACTTTTACGGACGCGAATGGAATGATATGTGGATACTAGGATTAAATCTATTAATCACGTAGTCAGGTCGAAATCTTCCACCGGTTTCCTCAATCTTCCTTCTAAGATGTTGGGGGTGAGTCATCGGCATCCAGGTATATCTTGCAGTCATCAATTATTAATAGAATTGTGCAGCCTTAGTCATTACATTACGAGGCTCCGGGTGGGTAGATTTTTACGAGGCTCTTGTCTTTGTACGATTAGTAATTAATATTTTTTGCGGGTAGTTGCGCGAGAGGGAGGCGGCCCCTGCAAAGCGAGGCCTCAGGCGGTTGCCCTTTGCCCTGCTCGCGAGCCCCAACGGCCGCCCTTGGTATTGTGAGTCAGTATGATAAGATTTTACTATTTTTTACATGAGCCTATGAATACATAATGACTAGAGTATCGCGTGTGAACTGTGAAACATTAATGCTGGAGAAACTATATCGATGTCGCCAGATTGGTATGCACTTTTGGGATTTAGATTCTTTACAATGAACTCAAAATTAATCCTACAACATATATTCATGGAAAATATAAGAAAGGAATGGACATTACTGAATTAATTTATTAAGTAATATATTTTTTCTAGGAATTTATATTTAAGCTAATTGGATTTAATGACGTAGAGAAGACTGCTCATGATATCAGTATTTGATAATAACTGGTTGGGTGGTATGACCTTAATAGTGTTGACTGGTGTGTGAACTGGATAGAAGTTATTTTACCACAATTGGCCCTAAATAGAACTTAATACCTACATACGGTGTGTGGTACGGTATTTCTGCCGTGGCAAAGCAACGATTTTTCTTTCTTGTGTCTCACCGAAGTCTTTGTTTTGCTAGGGTATTCAAATTGTAAAGATCAAGATTAAAAAATAGGTCGTCGAAGAGATCTTATTTCAAACAAACCACTTTCGGAAGCGCTGAAAAATTTGAAATTACTTAGGCACAAAAATCCTATTTCAGTCGAAGTCGCTGTGAAGCTGATGGCAGAAGCTGCATACTGGCTTCATGGGCGTCTGGCACAAACTTATAACCTGGTATTCTTTTGCCATCTCTATAAACTAGATTTAAGGCCTACTTTGCGATGTGATGGCATCATGAGATGGTAAGAAATGCGTCCAATCTTAGAAAGACGATGTTGCTGGAATAACCCTCAATTTATTTTGCGACGTAGTTTGTCTGCAGTGTACCTTTTATGTAGGTTCCAGTGGCATGGCGTGGCGTCTTGCATGTCCACAGGTACACCGGGAAAATCTTCTGGGCGCAATTTTACGGAGCATCATTTTCTTTTGTGCAGGGTTTGAAACGTCTGTTCCTCTCGCTCCTTGTCTACTGCTGCAATGATCATTGATTTACATCAGGTTATACTGTGTACCTAACTATTTCGTATCCATTTACTCAGAAAAAATGCAGTAGGCACATAATAGTAATATTCAATTCGTTCGTATAATATTCAAAACTATCCAATTAAGTCAATAAATCTAAAGCGTTACCTTAATATCCGGTTTAGAGGTGATATTTTAGGAACGAAATCCCCTTAGTTTTATGCTACTTATCCTTAATATTAGTCGTTTTTACTCTGTCGGCTAGAAGTCTTCCATCACTTTCCTGTGAACTCCGCTACATCAGAGAAAAGAGCCTACGTGTCATATGTTAACAGACCTGAACTGGATTTTGCTAGCCATGCAAATTCTATTGCCTAAAACTTAGTAATAATTGGTTCTGAACCAGTGAACAAAAAATCCTTATGATCATCCGTGCCTAAGTGTACAAACTTCAACCCTTGATGTTCGACGACACATACCAATATATAATTTAATTATGCAGGCGTAGCAATTTGGATACTTACATATATATTTTCTCTTAAAACATCGTGGTCTTATATTTTCCTGCCATTAAAATTTCCCATATCAGTAGGCAGTCTTTAAAAAAACTGACTGAACTTAGGGTCCGGATGGAGAATACTTTGGTCTAAGACACTTAATCATCAGTGTGGCCAATGGGCCATACTGCCTTGAGGATTTCATACGTAGGTATATACGTATACATCATTTTAAATAAGCAATCTGCATCAGACATAGCTTTTTAGACTTCCAGAACTGGTATTTTATTCCGTTTTAATCTAGCAGCCTTAGTTTTATAGGCGCACAATTACATCGTGAAGTTAGATTTACAAGAATCTCAAAGTTCAGAACGGTTGTCTCGATAAATTGATCTTTCAAATATTACTTAAAGTCAAACATTTATTGCATATCACATTTTTTACATTAGATACATAGTACAGAGGATATAAGTACCTACTTACTTATCATTACAAGCAGTATTCACCAGGGTGCAATAGTTTCTTACAATTTGTGGTCAATACGAAACTACCGAACTCGGAAGTATACTTGATAAACTCTACTGGATACAGGAACACGACTGGAGGAAAGTCGTGGTTCTTGGCCACTCCACTGGAGGTCAGAAATGGAGGCTAAGTTACGCCATATCTTTACACTTATTTATCTTGTCCCCGTTAAAGTATATGCTCACTAAGAAATATTATGAAGAGCTGGCTTGATGATTGGAGTCTTAAATGATATTAGGAAGTTTAGGAATCCGAGTATTGCATCGTGTTAAATCTCGTTAAGATGCTGACTAAGACATCTACAGTGGTATAAAGTGCTTACATACAAATCCTAATTTCTTGTCTCCTTTGCTCACTAGTAGTGGTAGCTCGATATGCCGTGTTCTTCGCCCACGTACTTTCTATAAATAAGAGAGCCTTATTTTTCCATTTTTAGTATAACCGTTTTGGTGTTACCTTCCATCATCAGCTCGCTTGAATAACTTGAAAGAATAGAACTAAAAGCCTATGTGAGCATGTGATATTTTTAATCATCCTTCGTCTCCTAACGTAGGATTTTTATCTATCACTAGCTGTTGCCCGCGTCTTCGGTCCTATTGGTCGCAGCGTGATGTTATAGCCTAAAGCCTTCCTCGATAAATGGACTATCCAACACAAAAATAATTATTCAATTCGAACCAGTAGTTCCTGAGATTAGCACGTTCAAACAAACAAACTCTTCAGCTTTATAATATTAGTATTAAATCAGATCACCTGAATGACCTGAAAGAATATAACTATCACTTTATACGTGCCTAAAATATTTCAAGAATTTTCCTTTGACTTAGGAGTCTAACGGACGGTTAGGACCGTTAAGGAGTTGTACCTTCCATCACCAGCTGATCAACATGAAATGATGATTACCAGACGCAAATACTTGTAAAGCTTCAGAAAATATCACAAATAATACGTACCTATAAAATTTGAGGGTTGCCCTGGAATCCCATCATCAGATCCTGACTTAGGAGTACACTATTTCAAAGAAAAAAATATATTGAAAATCGGTCCACTATTGCCAGACAAATCGGTGAACATACGTAACAAAAATACATACGGTGGAACATAGAACTTCCTGCGTTTATAAAGTCGGTTAGAGAATAAACAAAGGTACAGGGAGATAAAACAACCGACTGTCTTATCGCTAAAGAGCCATCTCTTCCAGACAACATTAGTTATAACTGAAACATTTGGCCCATCTCAACCTGCACGTAGACGACAAAACATGACGAAAAAACTTCTGAACTGAAGGATTGCCGCCAATTCTCGCACTTAATCGAGGTAATCTTATAATGAGTTACAGCACAGTGATGATGATTGATGAAGCAAGAGGCCTTGTTATTGGTGATTGACCATAACTTGCGGTCGACCAAGCTAGAGTCCTTGTTACATCCTCACTGTCATCAGGATCAGTAGATTGTTAGTTAAAATTGTTATTACTTTCACCTGAAATCTTCATGAAATAAATGTAGATTTGTCTCAACGCCTTGGTACCGTGCTATTATATTCTGCCTTCGCGACCGGTTCGCTTTTTAATTTTTAAATTATGTGATAATAATATAACTGTTTCCAAGTTAGGAATTGGCATACCATACGCTCACTGTGTACACGAATATTGACGTGTACTTTCTACAATACTAGTTAGGATGACGCAGTACTAATAGAGTCAGGACTACTCACTCAGGCAGGCTTGACTTTCAAATATCTGTTTAACATACATGGTGCACTTAGTTTCGACTGCTACATGCGCGGCTGCGATTGGCGGTTTCAATCAAAATCATGGGAGCTCCTAGACTCTACGTTCAGTACACGGACCGCGCTGAAACCATTTGGCCCCGTTTCTTCTGCTGCTTTCGTCCGTCTCATCCCACTTACGCCGCCATAAAAAGACTGCTCTCTTGAAGCTAGTATTTGCGGCTTCAGGCAGTCCATCTATGTCATGGCGTCTCTTAGGCTCTGTTCCGCTTAATGGACGAAAATCTACATTATTGCCAGATATTTCGTAGTACTTCGTCGTACGTTTGTTGAACTTGGATCGCGCACCCATTGTAGTATTAAAGTTTCTGCTGGAAGTGCTGAATAATTCATTTAGCGAGCTATCCTTTTTTATGACACTAACCAAAGAAAAGGAACGCGTATGTATGACGAACATTGTTGTCTGGAACCTGCAAGGAATAGTGGAGGAAACCTTCGTGACACGTGATGCGTACCCTACCCAGTGACATTGATCTAAGCGATCAAATCTACAAAGACAATGGGAAACTGATAAGGCGAGCCTAATGGCTTTATTGCCTCGATCTTCAGGTTGAGAGCGAGTATAATCTAGTAATATTATGTCTTATTGACCTTAGGTATATCTGCTGTGAGTGATAAATTGAGCTAATGGGACGTTTTAAAGCTTGTTTGTTGGATTTAACTTAGCTACTGGAGAGAAGAAGAATCTTAGATCGACCTGATTGAGGCTGATTCACGCATATCAAATAAGAATTCAGAATATTTGAGGTCGCGAGGTGAACATCTCTGCCCGACGGGTACGCCGCGCCCAAGTCGGACAACGGTTTGACGTATAAAGTCACATTTCGGAGAACTACTTACCAGTTTTCCAATCCGTAATGAAAAACTGGTAAGTAGGTGGTTCACATTATTAAATTTGACGAACCGTACATCCATATGTGTTTTGCATTATTTTAGGCATATTAACTATTTAAAAAATATGTAATGCAACTCGTCTTATTTTTTCTCACCAAGTAATTTTTCAGAATAGATTTTAGTAAAGAAACACAAGTGTCCGTTATTACTGTTAGGGTTCCTTATTCAACTAGGAACCCTTATAGTTTCGCCATGTCTGTCTGTCTGTCCGTCCGCGGCTAAGCTTAGAGACCATTAGTACTAGAAAGCTGTAATTTGGCATAAATATACATACCAATCAGGCGGACAAAATAGTAAAATAATAAAAAAAATTAGGGTAATCAGCCCTGAAGGTAAGCGGCAAGACACGCAAGGCCGAAGGCCGAGCTCCGCGTAGCGCCGAAGGCCCGAAGTAGCGTTCGAGTTTCGGTAGCAAATTTCACACAGAGGGTAATGGAGTCGTTTTTATGATTAACTTTTTAAGATTGAATGAATAAATTATTCAGTGACCTAAGTTACTTAATATGACCTTAATTAGGTACTCAGCTCTGAAGGTGAGCGGCAAGGCACGCAAGGCCAAAGGCCGAGCTCCGCGTAGCGCCGAAGGCCCGAAGTAGCGTTTGGAGTATCGGTGACAAATTTCACACAGAGGGTAATATAGTCGTTTTTATGATTAACTTTTTAAGATTGAATGAATTAATTATTCATTTACCTAAAGTACTTAATATGATATGACATTAATTAGGTGCCTACTCGTAAATTTCAAGTTAACTTAAAAGTATTTTATTTTCATAAAACGATTACAGGAACACCCAAATGTTTTGGGATGTTAAATAAATAAAATAAAATAAAATAAAATATTGTTCAATTCCCTTTAACAAATGTCACCATTAATCGATATATTTTTTTACCATTATGCAACCTTCCTGAAAGCACTTAACTGAAGACCTCTAACACTTTCAGTCACCAATTGTAGTTCAATGGCCTAGAAAATAATATATATAGCGGGTATTACTTCTTAGTCTTGTAATTTTATTTGAATAAAAAAGTGACTAATATTTTGATTCATATTGTCAGCCGAAAGACGTCCACTGCTGGACATAGGCCTCCCCTAAAGACTTCCACAATGACCGGTCCTGCGCCACCCGCATCCAGCGGACACCCGCGACCTTTACCAGGTCATCAGTCCACCGTGTGGGGGGCCTGCCCACGCTACGCCTTCCGGTACGTGGTCGCCACTCGAGAACCTTTCCGCCCCAACGGCCATCGGTTCTACGTGCTGTGTCCTGCCCACTGCCACTTAAGTTTAGCGATTCGAAGGGCTATATCGGTCACCTTGGTTCTGCTGCGGATAACTTAATTCCTGATGCGATCACGCAGAGATACTACCAGCATAGCCCTCTCCATTGCTCTTTGGGTGACTTTGAGCCTTCTTATGATGCCCATAGTAAGCGACCACGTTTTAATACCATATGTCTTCACTGGCAATACACACTGGTCAAAGACGTTCGTCTTGAGACACTGCGGAATATTGGACGAAAAGATGTGCCGTAGCTTCCCGAACGCTGCCCAGCCAAATCGGATTCGACGATTAACCTCTTTCTCGAAGTTGGATTTACCTAACTGGACAGTCTGTCGTAGGTAAATGTAATCGTCTACAACTTCGAGCGTAAAGTGTCCGATTGTTACGGGGGTTGGTGCCACATGGGCATTTGACATGACCTTCGTCTTATCCATGTTCATCATTAGACCAACTCGCTCGGAGGCTTTACTGGGGTCATTGAGCATTGTACTTAAATCCTCCATGGTCTCAGCCAAGACCACTATATCGTCAGCAAACCGAAGGTGAATGAGGTACTCGCCGTGCCATGCCGTGTGTCGGGCGTCTTATCCACGACGATAAGATATAATTGCAACCATTATACGCCTCCTGGACGTAGATGGAAACATCAACACCAACGATCCATATTCTTGAGATATCTAGTACCTAACAAGAGGTGTCTTCGAACTTTGGTTAGGCTAGAAAAAAAGCTGCCAAGTGTGTGTTGGACCACACACAATGAAGGGTTCCGTACCTACTGCTACAAGTCCCAATTTAAAACTACTATCTACCTATACTGTGAATTCAAAATGGTCGTATCTCCATAGGAAACTCACGGCACTTGTTTTTTGCTGGGGCGAGGCAGGTTTTTCACTTACAGCCATAACATAAAAACTTAGTTCTACTTATCATGCTAAATATTGTTTTTATAACTTTAAATTACACAGCTTGGAAATATTAGAGAGGGGGGGGGGCAACGGTTGACTTAAATGGAAAAGATTTTTAAAAACATCGATATCATCATCCATAGATACCCCACATGCCTATGCGCATTGATAATTTTTTCATCCCCCCATGGAGTGCCCAGCTAATTTAATATTTTTTCCTAATTTTACTTTTATGTAAGGGTTCTTAGAATACACTTTTTTATAGTGTAAAGTACGAAGGTGACTGACAACGTAAGTAGGTACGTCATAATCCTAACACCTATAGTCGTTATTGGCGTCTTGGGCACGACAAAATGCAACACCTCTTGGCGAAAATAATTGACCGAGTGTAACGAAGGTCCCGTTTCAGCTTCGGCAAAAACACTGTCGTATGTCCGGCCGGCGGATTTCCGGACTTCCCGATGTTAGAATTTTGAATTTAATTATTTAAAAAAATATTTTAGGTGGTCTACTACCTACAGCTCATAGAGCCACTAGTAATAAAGATATTTAATATTGATAAGGTCACTATAAACTGATGGTAGGTAGTGTCTGTATATTTTTACGTAGCGTTACCTACTTCGATGAAAAAATAACTACATGTAGTCCACAAATACCTTAAGTATGTCAATTGTCGCCTTCAGTTTTCTAGGATAATAACCTACTTTACAATGAAACTCAATTTATTCAGGGACAATAACATAACAAGTAACAAAAACCGGCCAAGTGCGAGTCGGACTCGCGCACGAAGGGTTCCGTACCAGAAAAAATCCAACAACTACTCTGTTGTATGGGAGCTCCCTTAATTATTATTATTATTTTGATTTTAGTATTTGTTGTAGTAGCCACAATAAAAATACATAATCTTTGCAAATTTCAACTGTCTAGCTCTTGGTTCTTGAGATCTATTAGCTCGGCGAGTGGTAGCCATGAAAAAGGGCTAAAGTATCACGTTTTTTTGTATGGGAGCCCCCCTTAATTATTATTATCATTTTGTTTTTAGTATTTGTTGTTATAGCGGCAAAAGAAATACACAATCTGTGAAAATTTCAACTGTCTAGCTATTACGGTTCTTGAGATACAGCCTGGTGACAGTCGGACGGATGGACGGACAGCGAAGTCTTAGTAATAGGGTCCTGTTTATACCCTTTGGGTACGGAACCCTAAAATAAACTTCAAATAAACCTATAAGTAAACTTATAAATAAAAAAATGCTTCCAAGTCACCTTCGTGAGTTATGTTTGTTACCTAAGACTGGCAGCCTTACCCCTTTGGATGGCCAGACTTAATCTCTGGCCGAAGTAGCTGCCAGCCCTCTGGTCACCCGAGGTATCTATGAGGCACTGGGAGATCTCCGCGCTGAGCCCCCACGGTCCCAGAGTTTCAACCCCAAAATGTACTTAAGAGGGCGCAGTACGCTCGGTCTGGCTCAGTTCTCCATACAAACGTATTTACCCTCTCATTTTAAAACGCCATGCTAAAATAACATGAAAATTTTTATACACAATGGGATCCGGCATATCTAGGTCGGACCATAGTTTCTGTTGCTAGAAATTGTAAAAGAAAAAAAATACAGCGGCTTTTTGAGTTTTTTACGGCTTGTATGAAATCCTTAATAATCGCTGTATTTTTTTTTCCATTATAATTTCAAGCAACAGAAACTATGGTCCGACCTAGATATGCCGGATCCCATTGTGTATACAAAGTTTCATGTTATTCTAGCCTGGCGTTTAAAAATGAGAGCATAAATACGTTTGTATGGAGAACCGAACGTACTGCGCAGTCTTAAGAACGATAGAGATAGCTCTTCAGAAGCTGGTAGTGCTGTGCTGTATTATGTAATTAGGTTTTCGTCTTTCTACAGTCGACGAGTCGTAAAATAAGTCTAGCGGACTGACTGGCCAATATGACAACCACCATCATAGCCTAAGGACGTTCACACGTCTGATTCGACCTTCAAGAAAAGAGCGTCCCATCTTAAAGGTCGGCAACGCACTTACAACCCCTCTGGTGTTGTGAGTGTCCATGGGCGGCGCTAATCGCTTACCATCAGGCGATTCGTCTGCTCGTTTGCCACCTATGCCATAAAAAAAACAACTGGTCATAGGCCTACCCCAATTTCATGGGGGGTAATGCCATAGTCGCCGTTTGGCATGCATGTTGGCGATCGCAGTATCTCCCCCGCAATATAATATCAAATCAAGTTTATTTTTAGACAACGACGATGGCAGCTTATGGCCTGCCTGATGGTGGACGCTTGCTAATCCAGAAGTATCACAAGCGCGTTGCCGATCCCTATTAACATGAGGATTCGCTGTATTGACAGTTGACACTTGTCAGCTAGAGACATATGAAGGATCCACAGAAAGAACATGTCTATTTCTTTAAAATTTCAAAGCCAGTTTGCACCTTATGTCTTTATAGGTTAGGTTGCTTTTTGTTCTGAAATTTAAATGGACTAGACATGTTTTTTCCGTGGACCCTTCATATGCAGGTCCCTCACTATCAACACAGCGTATCCTCGGGAGCTCTGGCTACCTTACACACCACAACGCAATATCTTCAATATTGCGAAATAGCAATCGTACTTCCGTAATAAATCTATCAGTTTAGGCAGAAATTTAATCAATATAATCAGACATAATAAAATAACCTATAAAATAAAATAAGTAAACTTAAAGATAAGAAAATTGTCCCAAGTCGCCATCAGCGGGTAGAGTGCCCAGAAGGCTAGCCGCATTGCCACGCTGGATGGCAATGCTTATTCTTTGTGCGAAATATTGGCCAGCCCTCTGGTCACCTGTGGTCTCTATTAAGCGGGCCGACAAATCTGAAAAATCGACGCGCACTTGGTCCCCATGGTCCAAGTGTTTCGACCCCAAACGCCTCAAATATCCACTCCCCAGGGAGGCATACTTGCGGCGTTTGAGGTCTTCAGCTGAGGATGCAGCAGAGCCGGCATTGATTCTGGTGCCTGGAAGATGGGTCGGAGCAAGTGTGTCTACACACGTAGCATCCCATACAAGGGGACGGCCCATCTTCCGGGGCACCAGCGTCATGCCGTCAGGCCTCTTGCCGTCGTCTCTCGATAGACCAACAGGTTCCAGGACAGCGGGCACCTTAATACTTCCTAGGGCTCGTCGGATAATATCATTTATGCCCGCGTGCAGTGGAATGCGGCCTGCGCTTCGGCCGCAGGAGAGACCATGGTGACCAAGACAATCCACCATAGTACCGCACTGACAGCGATGTGGGACATTGGTTACAGTCCCTAGCCGCAGACTCGTAGCCAGCCTGAAAGTATGGTCATCCAGCAAAGTACCTATATTGGGTGATGGAGGTGCTTGCAGCCACAGACCCGACTCCCATTCTGCAGTCGCAAGGAGACGAGCTCGCTCCGCCGTACTAGTTGACGTATCTAGAAGGTTATTCCGTACTAGTCGGCAAAGCGGCTCGTCCCATTGCCTCTGCGAACGAATATTGTGGGGCAGGTCTGTGTTAGGACAGGTTAAGGCCCATACGTTTTTGGCCTCGGAGCAATGCGAAGCCTCTGGGTTTCCGAGAGAGGGGGCTAGAAATGCCCCGATACCCTGAACGCTATGCACCGAGGACAAAAACACAGGGAGTGACACGCTAGATAGTTTGCGAATGCCTAAGCCACCGAATCTGATCGGAAGGCTTCCTTAATTGAATTATATGTTCACACAATATCACTTGAGATAATATTAATTTTAACCTTTTCGACGCCAACGATGCATATATCCGTCGTGGCGTCTAAAAATGAGATATAAACCTGCATGCATTTCTATCAATGAATCAAAATAAAATAATGAATCTGCAAATAGGCCACAAGGGCACTTTTACAAGTCAAATATAATGAAAATTGATTACACAATTTAAAAAAACTGACATGTACTATATGACTATAGGGTTCAGCTTCACGTTTAATGTTCTCATGCGTGAAAAGGTTAATTCCTTACTATATCGGCCAGACGGTCCGATGAACGATTGACTTATTTACGGTAGGAAATTACGTCACAGGTCTTGAATGTTATAGCTGCCACACACGTTACTTAAAAATCGTTACGATCCGTTTTTCTCTCCTAAAGGTTCAATATCGCTTGTGAGTTTGGAATCGTTTAAGTACAATTCTCACAGAACATGTCTGAAGCGAGTCAAAACTGTCAAAAGGCCCAAGCTGGTATCCAGGTGCTCCTGTCCAGCGTTGACAGCGATACTCCACGTGGGGTCCGTGGGGACGAACTTTGTGACTTGTATAATAGAAGTCTCTGTCCCACGGTGAAGTACCGTATAGCACGCGTGTTCTTTCGTCTGGTTAGATTCGTCAGGTGTATGTAAATAAATATACGACGTGGGCCGCGGTAGGTACGTTGAGGGTCACTGTCATCTGCTTTCGGGTGTATTGCACCTCGGATGTGCGTGGGGGCGAATCAGCACAACATACAGGCCTGATACTGGCGCTATGCACAAATACACTCAGGAGCAATTACAAGGGTCAGTTTCTATGGAAATTATAACAAAATAAATAGTAAATATCGGGGGAAAATCTTACACAATATAATCTACACTTCACTATGCGTCTTATACGCCTGCATTCGACGAATTGTAGAGGGTTTGTTGGTCTGTTTGCTTTTTTCGCACGCGTGGGTAAGAGTCTCGGACTCTATACAAACGTAGTTTCACTCTCATTTTAAAACGGCACACTGGAATAACATGAAACTTTGTATACACAATGGAATCCGCAATATCTAGGCCGGAAATTAGTTTTTACACCGATTATTAAGGTTTTCCCACAAGACCTAAAAACTCGAAAACTCGCTGTATTTTTTTTCTATTACACAGTTTCTAGCAACATAAACTAATTTCCGGCCTAGATATGCCGGATCCCATTATGTATACAAAGTTTCATGTTATTTCAGCACGGCGTTTTAAAATGAGAACGAAACTACGTTTGGATGGAGAATCGAGTTCACACGCGTAAGAGTCCGCAGGAAGCTCGATTCTCTATACAAACGTAGGTTCACTCTCATTTTAATACGGCACACTGGAATAATATGAATCTTTGTATACACAATGGAATCCGCCATATCTAGGCCGGAAATTAGTTTATATACAGCGATTATTAAGGTTTTCATACAAGACCTAAAAACTCGAAAACACGTAGTATTTTTTTTTCTATTACAGTTTCTAGCATCAGAAACGAATTTCCGGCCTAGATATGCCGAATCCCATTATGTATTCAAAGTTTCATGTTATTTCAGCACGGCGTTTTAAAATGAGAACAAAACTACGTTTGTATGGAGAATCGAATTCAGTCGAGCATGCGAGGGACCCTTAAGAGGAATGCCTAGCTGCGATTTTCCCATACAAACACTCTCGACTGTTTCCTCCCTGGTTTTAGAACCTAGAGCAATGTTTTTCAAATAATAGCTGTTTACGATACAAGGGTTGTAAAATAAAGAAAGGCCGATATCGCAGATGTTTGAGGCCCGAGCCGCAGGCGAGGGTCATAAATATGCGAGAGAGGGCTTTCTGGTTTACGACCCGTGTTTTTTACACAATTTTACGTCACCACTTGGCCAAAAAGTGGGTTTTTTCGGACGCGTAGCGTGCGGAAAAACGCGCTTTTTGGCAAGGTGTGGTGTAAAATCAATATCATCAATGTACTAAGCGCGAATAGCGAATACGCGTGTCTGTCGACTTGTCGGTTTTTGGTACACTCACAGACTTTAATTGTTGAGCTATTTAGAGCTCCCTTCATACTGGGTATCATAGCTATAAAGTGTCCAGTATAAAGTGAGCTCTAAATGGCTCAATAATTAAAGTCCGTGACCTTACACATCAACTCAACGGATACAAATAAGTCGAATGGGCGACACGAAGTTATTTGTTATGTGCGCGAACACAAACATGCCCATCAACAACTTCGTGTCGCCCATTCGACTTTTGCGAAAATATTTGACAAATCACACAGACAATGCGATCTTTGTGGATGTCAGTTAGGACTATTTATATTTGCACCGAAAAGTGAGACCTTTTGTTTGGGAATGGTACGTGTGTGAAGCGGTTAGAGCGAGTCAAAACATTTTTAGGTAGGTCGCGCTATATTGGACTGTACTGAGATATAAATTATATCATAGGTATAATATATTCACGTAGGTAACCATATTTTTGATTGATCAAGTAAACTGTATCCGGACCACTGGAAATGTAAGTATCTAGATATGTGCGTAAGGGCAGTATCCCCTCCCCTTGCTACGCAAATGGGTGACACAAACATTTTCCCCACCTTGGGCCACGCCTTAAACACGACGGCCGTTCTCTTAACCTTTTCAACACTCTGTCAAATAAAAAGCTGTCACTCACACGCCATGACATCGGAATTTCAAACACGAAGTTGAGGTCGTAACGATTGCATTTTGAAGCCAAAGTTCTTGTCAATGACATCGTCTGACAAACAACATTGAATCTTAATATTATGATATTACGGTTGCAATGTCAATGCTGGCGGCTTCAGTGTGCTGCAGCATGCCCAGGTGGCAGTGGAATTGAAACTATAAGGTTCATTGTTTTTCAGCAAAAACGTTGTAGAATCATTCCGTCAGTGGGTGTACAATATTATTTTTGTACGTATCAACATTATTTTTGGACACTATTTAAAAATATATAAAAACGTACTAATAATAAATAGGACTAATGAGTATAGCCATCGCATCTGGCTCAAAGGTCCCCATGATGCCAGCAGCATTTACCCCGCTGAACGGCGATGGAGACCTGTTGAACCAAGTATGAACCGGAGCGAGCGTCGCAGCCCCTTTCTCGCAGGCGTAGGCCTAGCTCCTTAAAAAGACGGATTTATATAAAATTTAATTCAAATTCATATATTGTATAAGTAAACAAAAACATTTAATATTTTTTCTTTAAATAGGCCTCAGTAGCTCTTTGTCATGTCTGAGTTTTATACCAGCAAATTCAGAACGTAAGTAACTATTTCTGGTAAGGAGAAGCGCCGTAAGAAACCAAGGAAGACTGTTTCCTTTCAAGAAACATTTAGGTACAAAATTATCTGTATTTAGGTACAGTCAGCATCAGCCAAATATATGGCATACATACATACATATAATCACGCCTGTTTCCCAGAGGGGTAGGCAGAGATTACGGATTTCCACTTTGCTACGATCCGGACATACAATTTTCGCTTCATGAACTCTCATAACATTATTCATGCATGCGCGCCGATTTAGGGTACTCTTTAATACAGGGTGATTTCTGGGTCGTGGAGCAAGAGAGCAAGACATCGTACAGAATTCAAAGATGAGCCTAATGGTGTTGTTAATTATTGTTTATCATCAATAATGTTGATTATTTTTGAGATGACAAATAGAAAAAAAAAAAATTGTAGACAGTTTGGTCAGGTCACCCTACTCAATGTGACGTATTGTCGCTTTCCATACAGCGTAGCGTATGTCAAAAGTTATAGGATGACCATGATTACTTAGTATAAGATTAAGTGAAAAATAAGAAAAATTAAACTAATTATCTTTTAACCAAATACTACTACATGCTAATGAGGATCATTAATAGAGTCAGAAAAAGTGGTTTTGGATCACGACCCAGAAATCACCCTGTATATGGCAATATATCTTTAATACTGTAGGAAAATGTGTCATCATCATCATCATGTCAGCCGAAAGACGTCCACTGCTGGACATAAGCCTCCCTCAAAGACTTCCACAATGACCGATCCTGCGCCACCCGCATCCAGCGGACACCCGCGACCTTCACCAGGTCATCGGTCCACCGTGTGGGGGGCCTGCCCACGCTACGCCTTCCGGTACGTGGTCGCCAACTTTCCGCCCCAACGGCCATCGGTTCTACGTGCTATGTGCCCCGCCCACTGCCACTTAAGTTTAGCACTTCGGAGGGCTATATCGGTCACTTTGGTTCTGCTGCGGATGGCCTCATTCCTGATGCGATCACGCAGAGAAACTCTTAACATAGCTCTCTCCATTGCTCTTTGGGTGACTTTGAGCCTTCTTATGAGGCCCATAGTAAGCGACCACGTTTCAGTACCATATGTCATCACTGGCAACACACACTGGTCAAAGACTTTCGTCTTGAGACACTGCGGAATATTGGACAAAAAGATGTGCCGTAGCTTCCCGAACGCTGCCCAGCCGAGTCGGATTCGACGATTAACCTCTTTCTCGAAGTTGGACCTACCTAACTGGACAGTCTGTCCTAGGTATATGTAATCGTCTACAACTTCGAGCGTAAAGTGTCCGATTGTTACGGGAGTTGGTGCGACATGGGCATTTGACATGATCTTCGTCTTGTCCATGTTCATCCTTAGACCAACTCGCTCGGAGGCTTTACTGAGGTCATTGAGAATTGTACTTAAATCTTCCATGGTCTCAGCCAAGACTATATCGTCAGCAAACCGAAGTGAGTGAGGTACTCGCCATTTATGTTGATGCCTAGCCTTCTCCAGTCCAGAGTCTTGAAAACATCCTCCAGTGCAGCGGAGAACAGTTTAGGAGAAATAACATCTCCTTGCCTGACTCCCCGCTCCAATGGGATAGGCTTCGAGCTTTGATCCTGGAGTTGGACTGACATAGTGGCGTTCTCGTACAAACACTTCAACACTTCGATATAGCGGTAGTCCACTTGGCACCGCTGGAGAGATTGTAGTACAGCCCAGGTTTCGATCGAATCGAAGGCTTTCTCGTAGTCCACGAACGCTAAACAGAGGGGCAGGTTATACTCCTCAGTCTTCTGTATAACCTGACGGAGCGTATGGATGTGATCTACGGTGCTAAAGCCTCTTCGGAAACCGGCTTGTTCGGGAGGCTGGAAGTCATCTAGCCTGCGTGCGAGACGGTTCGTAATGACTCTTGAAAACAGCTTATAGACATGGCTCAGAAGTGAGATGGGTCGGTAGTTCTTCAGTAAGGAGTTGTCACCCTTTTTGAAGAACAGGACCACCACACCTCCGTTCCATGCCTTTGTAGTTTTCCCTTCCAGTAAGACGGAATTGAACAACTTTTGAAGGGCCCTAAGGACCGGTTTTCCACCCGCCTTCAGGAGTTCCGCTGTAATTCCGTCTTCACCGGGTGCCTTATTGTTCTTAAGCTGTTTAAGAGCCATTCTAATCTCGTACAGGCTGATGTCTGGGAAATCTTCAGTATAGTGTCTATTTCCGGGAGGGCGACCAACAGTCCCAGGGAGGTGTCGGGTTTATCGTCCACAAATCCCTCGTGAACAACGTGGTGAAGATCGAGAGTGTGTCGGCCAGGGTGGCGTACCTTGTACTCAGAGTATCCAAGAGATACTCGTTGACGGTCATACAGGTGTACGCGCCGACCTCGGCACACTCCGACGACGAGGTGGAAGCTATGTATGAGGATATATCAAAAGTCATGCATAGTTCCAAAACCTACTTCACCGTTGTTATGTGGGATTTCAACGCGAAACTGGGCAAGAGAGATGGTGAAGAACTGAGAGTGGGGCAATTTGGAGTTGGAAGTCGGAACCAGCGGGGCCAACTACTGGTTGGTTTCTTGGAGAAGGAGGGAAAAAGTGTATTACGATATATTTCGCTGTCTTGGCTAGGAAGGTATAGTAAGCCTTAACCTGCCGTTTTTTATTATTATAGATAGATTTGCGCTTGACCCCAAATCTCCTGATCGTAAGCGATATAGTGTTCTATAGGATGGAGCACTAATACGTAACATGAAAATACATAGCCATGTTATTCGGATCCCAGTGCTGTGTAAAACTAACCTAACTATGCAATTTTAAAGGGCTTATAATGATCGCGTCTATCGGGGACAAAGGCAAGATAGATCATACGTCTCTTTCTGACACCACTATACAATGTATTGGATGTTTACAACTTCTTTCAAATTTCTAAACAACTATTAAAACAACGATAAATCAATAAAGGTAGATCATTTCTGGTTGATTCAATATGTAAGTAAATACATTTGTTATCTACAAAATTTACGGTAATCTATCTATTAGGCACGAATATACCCATATTTACTAGGGTCATCAATTGTTACAGTACGGACGAGGATGCACGCCAAGCGATGATGCTCGACTGCGGCAAAATAAAGGAGATCCAGGTGAAACTCCTACTAAGTTCCCGCTCGGAGATGCACAAGGTGATCGAGCAGGCGCGGCAGACCGTGCCGATCCTGACGCTCACGGCGCCGGCCCCGGCCCCCGCGCCCCCGCCGGCGCCCGTCCTCCCCGCCCCCGTCACCGTCACCCCCACCATCACCCCCTTCTCGGCAGCTCTGGGCAACTCCATGTCTGCCTATGGAATTCCAGGCATAGGCAACCCTAGTGAAATCCCCCAACCAGCTGTTATCGAACCACCCGCCCCGCTCATCAGCCCGACTGAAATCATAGACGATAGCGATGACAGAGCCGAAAGGAAGCGCAGTAAAGAGAAGGACAGGCGTCGGACGCGATCGCGATCGAGATCCCGCGACAGGGATCGCAAGGACCGCAAGCGGGATCGACGCGATCGATCGCGCTCGCGGGATCGACGCCGTCGCGATCGAAGCCGCAGTCGCGACAGGCGCGACCGCAAACGAGACAGAAAAGATCGCAGCCGATCGCGAGACCGATCTGAGAGGTCCTCGCCTCGTCGCTCACACGACCGACGCAACAATCGCCTGAAGTCACCAGAGAAGACTATCAACCTAACGGAAGACGTGCCTGCCCCGCCACCAGCGCCCACGTTCGCCAATGTAAATCAGCCCAAACCGAACATGCAACAAATCATGAACTCTGCCATCGCCTCGATGCAGGGCTCCCCCAACACCGACCAGCCGCTCAACAGATTCTCGGATCCCGCTATCCATGACGCTTACAACAAACTGAACGAACTGGGGAAGAAACGGAACCCGAATGCGTTCCAAGGTGATCAGAACGGGGGAAACAATAGGTTCTCAGGCAGGGGCGGTCCGGCACGAGGCAGTACTACGTTCCGCCGGGAAGGCCGCTCTCGGTTTGAACACGACCAATCTACGCACTCCACACCCGATTGCTGTGTCGCCATCCGAAACGCTCCCAACCACACCAGCTACGGCGATGTCCGACGCTTCTTCCCCTTTCTCATTGATAAGCACGGGATCAAAATGATCAACGACAACACCGGCCGTCGCACCGGCAACATCTTCGTCAGATTCTGCGACCCGCGCTCAAAGCAACTCGCTTTACAACGGAAGATCAACGAGCTGAAGGGCGAGACGGTTGTAGTAGAAGCTTTAGACGATGAAACGTATGAGAGTGCAGTGGATTCATACATGCCGTTCCGGGACGATAATGCTATAAATGAAAGAGAAGAGAACCAGCCCCGCGTCGTCCCGCAAGCCGCTCCCATCTCCACCGTTCTACGGCTTTCAGAGCTACCGAACTTTGTCAAAGAGCATGACATAATCAAAACGTTCAGCGACTTCTCCCTGCTTTCCATTATGCTCAACGACTGCCGCCTCACGAGAACTAAGACCGCATACGTCCAGTTCGCGAAACCCGAGGAGGCGAAGTTAGCGTTCGAGAGGAGAAACAATTACGCGTTTGGGAAACGACTTCCAATCATTTCAGCCGTGAGTGACGATGAGTATGAGAAGGAGAAGATTCTGCAGATGCAGGCTGAGAGGGCTGATTGCCCAGTGGAACCAGTTGAGGAACCCGTGGTAGTAGAGCCGGCTGCACCGCGCGACCCGCGCCAGCGCCGCTTCGAAGCTCAGCCGCAGCAGTCGGCACCAGGCCAACCACCTGTCTTCTTCTCACCGCCCTTCGTTCCACAGCAGCAGCCGTTTACTGGCAACTTTGCCGGCGCACAGTTCGGCGGTTTCCCTGGCAACGGGGGTATGGACCCGCGCACTGCCGCCGCCAACTGGGCCAATCGACCCGGCTTCCCCAACCAGATGCATCAGAACCAACCTCAATCAGGTCCCGACATCGACGAGGAACTCGACTGCGTGTTGATGAAGGGTCTACCTTGCGACGCTACTGACCGAACTATAGTAACATTCTTGTCGGATACGGGCGCTGTGCCGGCAAGAATCCATCTCATGTTGGATCCTGCGGGCGTCCCTTCAGGGGATTGTTTCTGCGAGTTCCGAACGGCGAGCGAGGCGCGTTGCGCGGCCTCTAAGCATGGGCAACTCCTTGAAGACTGCCGAGTGACGATCGATTTAGTGCCACGCAGCGTCGTAGAGGAAGCCTTAGAAGGACCCAAACAGCCTGATCCTAGGGACGGGCTTTTGGACAACGGTATACACGGGAACGGGCCGCTCGGTAACGGTCCTCTCGGTAACGCTCCGCCCGGTAACGGTCCGCCGTTCTTTGACGGGCCTCGGGGCGCCAAGCGCGGCGGCTTCCGTGGGAGAGGGTTCGATCGCGGCGGTTATGACCGCGGCGGATTCGACCGCGGCTACGATAGAGGAGGTTACAATCGAGGCGGTTTTGACCAGAGTGGTAGAGGCTGGAACGATCGAGGGCGAGGAGGATTCGACAGAGGCCGCGGCAGAGGAGGTTTCGACAGAGGCCGGGGCAGAGGCAGAGGGCGAGGCGGTTTCGAGAACGGCCGCGACACGCGTGATATGAGAGAGGACGATGACGCCGCACTAGAAGACTTCGGCGCTCCAGGTTGCGTGCTGTCTTTAGAAAACGTTCCATTCCGCGCTACTGTCGACGATATTATGAACTTCTTTGGAGACTTCGAGCTCACTCAGGACGATGTCATAAGACGTTACAACGAGCGCGGGCAGGCGACGGGCGACGCACGGGTTGCGTTCCGGACGCCGTTTGACGCCCAGCGAGCGCTTAACACACGCCACATGGGCACTATACAGGATAGGAGAGTAAGCCTTACGCTTCTCTAGCCCCGCGTTAGAGGCTCAGACTCTGATTCGAGCGACGAGCGTATATACACACTCATGTAAATATAGGGATAAGAAGTGTGTTGACTGATATTACGAGTGTTGGTGTGTGATCTACAGCAGCCTTTAAATATACAGCGTAACCCGTGTCAAAAATATCTGAACACGCTGTAACACCTTGTAATAAGGTCGTGTTTAAGTTTGTTACGATGTATGTCCAATCAGCAGAAGTAGCTAAGCGAGCGAAGGGCTTAAAATGATCGACACAAGCTCTTATTTTGACTTCTTCTTACGCGTACCTCCAGATAGTGTGATTAATACTTTCCCGTCGGCTAAATTGGTAATACGGCTCGACCCGAAGTGGCTGTGAATTATCCATAGACATCAGAGAAAAGCAGACTCGCAGTATTAAGCCAGATGATTTTTCATATAGTTGTCTCTTTAATCCTTATGGTGCACCGAAATGAGTTAGAATCGACGGATAGTACAATCATTTTCGGCTGTTAAAGAGTTGTCTCCATACCAGGATGTTAAATTCAATATAAACTTAACACACCACAACGTCAGTTCAGTACAATTTTCAGTTATGAAGACGAAGACACTGACAGGTGAAGACGTGTCAGATGTCACTTGTCTGTCTCTCTCAAACTTTCTGATTTGTGCATTAGTGAGAATAGATCAGATGTACCTTCAGAAATCGTTCAACTTAAATGCGCGGATCTGCTTTACACTGATATCTGTGGAATTATCGTATTAAATGATTGACAAGTTCTTGTCTGTTAATGTGAAACTTTATTGTCATTGGTCAATGTCAGAATGAAAACTGCTTGTATGTTGCCATTCGACATGACAGAACAATACGGTAATTGATTGACACTTCGTCGAGTCTAGTCGTATTCCGGATTTGACCGATGCGAAAGAATTATTAACTACATTAGTACTTGTACTGATAACTGTACCATCGACGATTATTTGTGAACCGGTTTATTAGTTTTACTCGGCATTTTTCGCAAGTCGACATCCAACGTATTTTGCGTGATTGTGGACTGGTATTAACTATTGGCGAACCTTATTGCAAAAAGATAATGCCCGCTTAATGGTCAGTTTTGCTAATTATATGTGAACTGTAATTTACATATATACATATAATCACGGCTGTTTCCCAGAGGGGTAGGCAGAGATCACGGATTTCCATTTTTCTTCTGTATATTTTTTTAAAGGTTTATTTAGTTCTGTAGATCTAACAGAGCAATAGTGCGTTTTGTTGCTGTACAGCTAGCAATAATAGCTGATAATGATAGCGTTATATTTCTATTAAAAGTATGAGGTACTTTGAAATAAAATAATGACATTCGCAGTATAAATCCGTAGTTTTATTTATCAAACCACACGAACACCGATGTTACATGATCTAGGTAGTTAAAATGTAACATTTCATCCACATTACGAACATTCTTAAAGGAATTCAACATGTTCATAGCAATCCCATATTAAATAAAGCTGATGATATCGTCTATGAAATATGATTCGGTTGTACTTGTCCATATTGAGATAATATTAATATCAAAGTAAGATGACAGGTTACATGTGCCATGAGAAATCTTCAAAAAAGCATCATGAGATGGCAAAATGACCACACCAAAACATATTTCCTAGACTTCAACCTTTTCAACGCCAGCGACACCTACAGTCAACGCCAATGAGCACATATTTATCATTTTTCTACCACTTTTGAACTGTAATCTTCAAATATATAGACCCAAAAAGTAGTAGACCAATTTATGGCTGGCTGTAAGTGGGTCTTTTGCTAATAAATAAAAATATTTTTAATATACAAGGGCCGGTGGCAAACAAAGTTACGGCCTGTCTGATGGTAAGTAGACACCGTAGCCTATGGACACTTGAGACTCCAGAATAATCACAAGTGCGTTGCCGACTTTAACTTAGTTGGTAGTGACACTGCCTACAAAACCTCCCGGCAGAGGTCCCGGGTTGAAATCCCGATAAGGGGATTTTTTTATGTGATGAGCAAAAACATTTGTTCGTGAGACTTGGATGTTTTCTATGTATTTCATTTAAGTATTTATTTATCTATATAAGTATGTCGCGTAGTACCCACAAACAACCTTCTTTATATTGGGACTGTCGAGATTTTTCACAAATATTTAAATTATTACTTTCATAACGAGGCGTGTAATGACGTCGAAAAAGTCGAATAACTACCAACTTACAATATTCGCAGTATTATACATAAATTTAATGTAATAGCTTCTTGCAACATGGTAACGGCCAAAAATATCTAAGTTTACATTCATTTCAACACACCATAACAACTAACAGAATACAGTACAACAATCGGTCAGAACAAAGCTTGGTTCTGACAATAATAATTTACTTCACTATATTCATATTTATGTAAAACTAAATATCATATTAAATTACTCTACCTTTCAAACTACAATTTCTCAAAAACGGCAGAACTGATTTTGAGGAAAAATTTCTAAGAAGCATCGATAGAAAACCTGCTTTCAAATAAAAAAACAAAACCACATTCAAATCGGTCCAACAGTTTAAGAGCTACAACGCCACAGACAGACACACATACGCATGTTAAACTTATAACACCCCCCTTTGCGTTCCGCGTCGGGGTCTGTATTTTTTAACAGACTTCAATAAAATGAAGGAGGTTCTCAGTTCGTCTGCAAGTTTTTTTTTTTATGTATGTACGTTCCCCGATATAACTCTTGACCACGTTGGCCGATTTTGATAGTTCTTTTTTTGTTTCAAGTTGGTCCCATATAAATTTAGTGAAGGTCTAATGATGGGATCAAGGAGAAATCGAGGGATCTCTTCAATTTGATAGGCACGCGTATGGCGATTTCGGTATTTTCTGTAGTTAATTGGAGTCGGTTTTATTTGGGTATAAATTATTCATTTTAACGGACACCGCCAGCGATTACAGTCAGTTTGATGCGGCCCACCCAAAGCCTCCTCCGAGCTCTTGTCTGTCCGAATTAGGAAATCATTAAAAATAGTCTAAATATACAGGGTTGGATCTTGTACGATGGTACGGAACCCTGCGGGCGCGAGGCCGAGTCTCACTCAGCCGATCAAGCTTGAAACCCACGTAGCGCCGGGCAGCGTCCCAGAGGCGCGGAGTCGGTTTTGCGGTACAACGAACGCGGTCAGGGGCACGTCGCACCAAAAAACCGCGCGGTATTCGGCAGCGCGGTAGAGCGAAGGCGGCGTGTGTGACACATGAAGCAGTAATCGACAGTCGACAGTTTCGGAAAAATCAAAAACGCAAAACCGCCTCCGCCCCGCACCGCGCCGCGCCCGCTCCGTGCTATTCGAGCTTCAAGGATGCTTTTTCCGTGTTTACTAAAACTTCAAATTATATCTCATCATCTAGGCTGTATGCATGCCCACTGCTGGGCACATGCTCATGGATGAAAGAATGGGCAGTAGTCCCTACGCTAGCCCAGTGCGGGTTGGGGACTTGACGTACTATATTCGTGGGTATTAAATGCTTAATACATCAGTTATGACCCGTACACTCTGGAATGTAATTTCATCAACTATCTAAAGGGTCGGGGTCACACCAATATTTTACATTATTTTAAACAAACTTAAATTAAAATTTCAGATAGGAGTTCATAAATTTTAAATTATTATTATCAATATGTGATGAATTTCATTAAACAAAATTTATTGAAAAAATGATTAAGGGTGCCTTAACGTGTCCACTAGCGCCGCTCGTAAATAAATGTGATTATTTAAATTTAACGATAGATATTGAAAAAACCGGCCATGTGCGAGTCGGACTCGCGCACGAAGGGTTCCGTACCAGAAAAAAAACGCCAACAACTACTCTGATGTATGGGAGCCCCCCTTTATTATTATTATTTTGATTTTAGTATTTGTTGTTGTGGCCACAATAAAATTACATAATCTGTGCAAAATTGAGATCTAGCTCGGCGAGTGGTAGCCATGAAAAAGGACTAAAATATCACGTTTTTTGTATGGGAGCCCCCCTTCATTATTATTATTTTGTATTTAGTATTTGTTGTTATAGCGGCAACAGAAATACACAATCTGTGAAAATTCCAACTGTCTAGCTATTACGATTCTTGAGATACAGCCTGGTGACAGACGGACAGCGAAGTCTTAGTAATAGGGTTCTGTTTTTACCCTTTGGGTACGGAACCCTAAAAAGGAGGCCGCTATGTAAAATATTTCGTATTTAAGTATCTTTTGAATACATCAAGCTAGGTATTTTATTACGTTGTTGGTTTCTTCGATCTATGAGTTCTAAAATAAAACGGACACGTTAAAGCACCCTTAACTTAAGAGACTTAAGCAGTTGTATTCAGATACAATTGTAAGATTATTCATAAATATATAAAATAAAATAAAATCTGTATTATTATGACATGGTACAGTGAGAAGTAGCTAAGCAGTAGAACACGTTCACAATTATCTACACAGAGCCTTATTCCCTTGGCATTAGAGTCGGTGTGTAGTTCTTTTTGAGCACTGGGCCCGCGTAGTTACTTCTGCTGTTGACTGTACGTGTAAGATTCTCATCGACCGGGTCAGCTCCGAACGCATACTACCAGCAAGTGAGAGGAAGATATTTCGTTTTCAGTTCGCGGTAGCACTTCAGGGTACCAGGCATGTTCCTCTTGCCACTTTTTTTTTATACCACGTCGCTGGCAAACAAGCGTACGGCCCGCCTGATGGTAAGCGGTCACCGCAACCTATGGACGCCTGCACCTCCCCTGCACTCCTGCTAAACCCAGTTCTCACACGCCACCCCCAACTCTGACACCGCCGAACAGAGAGAGCATCGTTCAACTTGGTTTTGGACAGTCAGCTGCAGAAAAACGTGACCCCCTCTGCATACAAACTTCTATCCAGAGGGGGGTCGTTTCTCTCCAGCTGATTGTATACATCACTAGGCGATGACGGTGACGAGCAAACTAGACAGCCCTAACTAGACAACAGAGGAACTGGACTCAAAATTGCAGTGGGGTTCCCATATAACAGCGATAGGAAGTAGGTTGAGCTCTGCTGCATTTGCAGTCAGGAGAATAAGGTAGCTTACCAATGTGGCAACGGCACGGTTAGTTTACTTTGCTTATTTTAATAGTATAATTACTTATGGTCTTATCTTATGGGGATCAGCTGCAGATATTGAAACTGTTTTTATTTTGCAAAAAAGGGCTATCCGAGCAATTTATAACTTGGGGTCGCGTGATTCATTAAGAGAATTTTTCAAAGAAATAGATATTCTAACCCTGCCGTCCCTATACATATTTGAAATAATAATGTATGTTAGGAAGAATTTGGCCAATTTTCCAACGAACGCTGATAAACCAATAGCCACGAGAAATACTGGGAAACTCAAAATAACCTTCTATAGACTAGTAAAGGCGAAAAAGTCGTTCTTGGGAAATTGTATCAAATTCTACAATAAAATTCCAAAACAATTTACTGAACTTAGCAATTTTTTTTAATCAGTAGTAAAACAAACACTTATTTCAAGAGCATATTATAAGATAAACGATTACATCATGGATAGGGATGTTTGGCAGTGATAGCGTCCTGCACGGGTAATCCATCGCGAAAATATGTTTTCTACTGTAGCATTGTTATTTAAGTTATTTTGTAGTAGCTGACACTGTAATTTTATATTTAACTATACAATGTATACTCGTATTGTTTTGAAAAAATGACACCTCGCCGAGTTTCTTACGCCGGTTCTTCTCGTGGCAGAGGTATATTTTTCCGAACCGGTGGTAGTTTATTGACGTTCATAGGTGCATGTAATATGCCTAATTTGAAGAATAAACTACTTTTACTTTTTTTTTAGAGCACGGGAGAGCGGGATAGCATGATTCGGTATTTTCTAGCGTCAAACATCGGTTTTGTCCAATAGAAAACCTGTGAGTAATTGGACGTATTTACGCAAACGGGAACCAACCGCAAATACTTATTTTGAAAACCTTAATTGTGAAACAATGTAGTAAACATTTGAATGAAGATTTGGTGTGGGTTGGTTCCCGTCTGCAAAAGTACGTCCAATTAGTAATTACTATTGTTATGTAAATTTGAACATTATATTAGTTACGGTTGATATTTGAATGTAGCTTCCGCCGTCTTGCAACGGACGCGATTTCATTCTAATATGAAATATAACAAGCTGTGTAGAAGGTTCACATTCCTTTGCACCTGTAGAATGCGCCCCGGCCAGTGAGAATCATACTTAAATCTGCATTTTATTTTGATATGGAACACGAACCATCTTGCGTAATAATATTTTAATTTATATATTGAGAAATGTCGTTTTCCTAGTTGAAAAATATTTCCCTCAGCAAAGACACATAATTGTATCCTTTACCTTCGTATAATAGTGTCTTAGTGTTACCTAGAGTAATTTTGCTTGATTCGTAATTTTCATCAAGTATCTTTTGTGAACGTACTGTATAACTCTACCCTTGTTTGTCGAATTTCTCTCAAATATCCTAAGCGACTTCGGAAAAATGGGACTGCATTTTTGTTCACTTTAGTAGCCACTATACATAGTTACTGTACCATCATTCTTCAGAATGAAAACTAAGTAATAAAATTCATTCAAATAGCAATTTTACTACGTTTGATAATAAGGGCCAAACTGTATTAGAACATCCTACGGCGCTATATCGAATTGAGAGAATTAGGACTCTGAAAGTCAGGTATCGGAAAGTCGGATGCTTTTATACCTACAACTATCAAAATCCCGGAAAGCCTCAGCAAGTATGGAGTCGGCTTCTTAAATATAATATTTTTAATTATTTCAGTTCCGGCATTCTGGGATTGTATAAAGCATCACGAAAAGGTAATACGTATTAATTTTTTTACTTTATGACTATTTTCAGCGATTGTCAACATTCACGTTGGTAAACAGTTTTAACGACATACAGGGTGTAACAAAAAATATTGGTGGTCCGTTTAAGGGCGTAATAGGTAGGTATTTTGTTTTGATTACGGAATACGTATGTGTTTATGTTATCCTAATTTTCCGTATCCCGGGAAATCCCGGGAAAATTACTAGTAATATAAATTGAGTCCGTCTCCATTCTACTCGACAACGCGGTGTAGGTACTGAAGCCGAAGTGTAGGCATAAAAACATCCGAATGTCCGATGCCTGCTCATAACCATATTATAAAAATTGCAAGCAAGTTCCTACAGTAAATCGGCCTTTAGAGTGCATGCTCATACATTTTTGGGCACCCCAAAGAAACAGAAATCTTTAATGGCGACTGTAAAAACATATTTAACTAACAAAAAGCTTCAAAATAATATAAAACAACATCGTATCTACGTGTTTTCCATAATTTATTACTTAATCTTATTTCCATAATAAAGAACATACTTACTTGACACAGTATACAGGATGTGGCCTGTAATAGGAGCAATAAATTAAACGGTACACTATTGAGCTCTCCAGAAATTATTTCCAAGTGGTTTCAAATTTAAAAAAAGTTTTTTTTTAGATTCGTTTTTATGCAAATATAGCTTACGTTACTCTATTGGAGTGATATTAATAACTATTTATTAAAAAATACACTAAAAATTAATTAAAATTCCCAAAAATATCCTTTTAAACCAAAACTGCGACAACGATTATGAGATTTATAACTGGATGCAACCTCAAAATCAGCATTGACTCCCGCGCAATAATCTCTGAGCGCCAAGATCCATTACTTGGAGGACATAACTTTAGATGAAAATTCCTCCCAATTGAAAAAAGATATTTTTTTGGACACAAGAGGTTACTGCAGATACTCTAAGGAAGCGTCCTTTAAATTTATTGCTCCTATTACAGGCCACACCCTGTATAACAAACTAAAATGCTCTCAGAAACGCAAATATTGACATAATATTATATGATTCAAAAATAAAATAAAAATATTAAAAATATGCGTTATGTCTGAGATCATAGACAAGAGCATAAAAAGGAAAAAAAAGATACTTAGTTACACATAGACATATTATATGCAATTTTGATAATACAATTTTTTTTGGTAGACTATTTATTTTACACAACAGGTTAGGTACATACATATAAATAAGTATATTATTTAATATACAATTAGGACGTAGTTTGACCAACACTCACTCGAAAACAACCACTAAATTTTATATAGAAAACTCCCGTGAGTTTTGAGACATATTAAACATAATGAAACGGGCCACTCACGTTTTAAGGTTGAATATCGTTCGACATGTTTCAGACCGGTTCGCGGTCCTTAATCATGAGTACCTATCGCGGCGGCAGTGTTTTTAGCACTGAAAAACCTGTGCTTTAAAAACCGCCGCCGCGATAGGTACTCATGATTAAGGACCGCGAACCGGTCTGAAATATGTCGAGTTATATTCGACCTTAAATACGTGAGTGACCCGTAACATTATATTTAATAAACCACTAAATTCATGCAAAATTTATAGCAATTTTTATTTAAATTATTTGCCGGTATTTACTAATTATATAGGATGTTTCCTACTTGTTGATCATTTTCTTATCTACGTCCTTTCTTACTTAGAATTGCTGTTAGAAACGAGTGGTTATCAAAATTTAATATCAATAGTATTTAAATTAATCTCAATTTGCACACTTACCCCCTTATTCATAAAACTTAACAAACTTCTGTTAACTAAAAGTTTTCTGTCCCTTTCTCACAAACATAAATGTCAAAGTGACAGATAAGGACACACCATCTTTAGCGGCTTGTTAACTAATAGAGGCTTGATGAACGTTTATGAATAAGGGGGTTACAATACTGTGTTGTTATTGGCGACCTTTACTGTGGCATCACTTGTGTAACTTTAGTTTTGAGCACTATGGCCAATTCTCGGCAATTTAAACAAACGTTATAGGGGGTGGGCAGAGACTAAATAAATCAATCATGCAAACAAAAACCATAAATTATTCAAAATCTTGTGTCACCTCGTCATCATCAGCCTATATACGTCCCACTGCTGGGCACAAGCGTCCTCTCATAGATACGGCTAGTAGTCCCCCCCCCCCACTGGCCCAGTTCGAGTTGGGGACTATTCATACAGCTAAGGTATATTTGTGGCACTGCCACGTATCGTGTGTTTAGCTAAGTAGTCTAAACACCATCAGAACATTTCATAGGATGTAAATCTAGTTTTACTAACCTAATGATGCCACTCGTTAAGCCGCCATTTCTATACAAATTTACGTATTATATGGAAATTATAAAACTAGTTTAAGAGCAAATTTGTAGACGGACTACAATAGATATATTACAACAGTATATTGACTTCACACAGAGTGGAGAGCTTTATCAATTCTTGAGTTTTATAAATGGAAGGTAATGAAGTCGACATACTAGCTACATTATGATAATTATATTGTGGCGTTATAAGTAGAAAAACAACTAAAACCGACTAAATGGTCCCAGCTGCGTAAATATAGCTAGTTCTTTCTTACATTTGGTATATTTAGTACACAAAATTGCATTTTTAAATACACTACTACGGCAAAAAATATTTCACAAGAGAGGTGTCCCTTTCACACTTTAGTAAGATGAAAGAGATACATAAAATTGCCACATACGTGTCTTTTAAAAATGCAATTCCATAACTGTACAAAACTATAGTTTTAAATATCAACTACATACGTGTTTTAAAATGCATTTCGAAAACCATTATTATTCTAATATCGGTACATAATTATGAAAATTGCGGAAGAATCTCACTACAACGTGGTTTAAAAGCATCAAAAACTGGTTTATTTAGAACCGCGACAGTGACGAACGGAGAGTAGAGATATACTACGATAACATCCCACAACACACCCTCAGTGGTCGTCTAGTACCCATAACACAAGCCTTATTGAACTTACTGTGGGACTAGTTCGATTTGTATAAAAAAATGACGTCCAAAATTCAAAACGCATCAATGTATTTGTGAAAGTATTTACTAAGCACCACCGTGGCCGTGTGGTAGCCGGCTTGAGAATAGCCCACTCCTATCTTCTTCGTGGATGTCGTAAGAGGCGACTAAGAAGTTAAAAGACAATCACCTAAGTCAACTAAGAATTCCCAAGGTGGGTTAACGTCAGGCAGGCGGCCGGTTGTAAAACTATGCCAAATCTACTCAGCAGCATGACATAGACATGCTGCGCCGACCCCAAATAAATGGGAAAAGGGCAAGAGAATGATGATTTACTAAGCACCACCAAGACTCCCAACGCATGGGTGCGTGCTGAGAGAGCCGTCAAACAAACAAACACACTCTTTCGTAAGGATATGGCTAAACACATTGAAATAGTAATTTAGAGGGATGGGCCATGTTATCGTCGTTTATTTCTACATGTCATTATAGAAAAACAAATAAATGCATTATCTACACTGTGTAGACTACACAATATACTATCGTAAGCACATCACAATCACATTCATAACATCGTGGTTTTTTTGTTGGAAATATATAGGTCGTAGAATTCTACAAAAAATAACTTCACGACAAGCAGGTTGTTCCCAAAATTATCATGCCACTATGACAAAAGTTCTTAGTAACGTACAAAAATTGCATTGCTACAATATCTCAATGGTCAGTGCTCAATATTAGCTGACATACTCTATAACTCTACATTTGTGTCAGATACTTTTGAGCGCTGTCTTGTTATTGCACTGTACAAACGTCGGCTAAGCGGAGTTTCCGATATATTTCATATTTTAATTCGCTGGCTGTATTTAGTGTCATGTGTCAAATATAATGTATATTTCAGCACGAATAAATACAGCCTATTAGATACGAGTAAGAATAAAAATTGTACCGAATATTCAGTCGAGTGCCTCCTTTAGCGTTATGCCGCAGCGTGCAGTGCAGACTTTATTTATCTCTGAAAATAGTAAACGGAATTAATTAGTATGCCTATTGGAAGTACTGGGTGATAGGCTACCTGAGATAGAGTGAACTTTTTTTTTTCAAAAATGACCGTTAAATACATTTTGAAAGGCCAAGTGTAACACGATAAATACTATCACAATACCGGGATTTCAATTTTTAACAATTTTCACTTGATACGTATGAATGTATCGCTATAATAACCGTGTAAAAAAACTCCATACAATTATTTGTCGAGTTACAAACTTTTTAAAAAGAACAATCAACCATACAAAAAATACTATGATGTCTATGATTAATTTAAAAACATACTTGGGTCCTACAACATACAGTTCAATTGTTTTGTCATGTCATGTATTTAAAACATATCGGTCTAGCTATAGTATTATTACGTATTTGGTGAATGCTTACTTGTCGGCGCGAGCCGGCGTGCCGTTGGAGCGGTGCGAGCTGTCGCTCATCTCTGAACTGCTGCGGATGTCCCCGTCCATCTGTGAAACGTAACGTTTTTGTTACAGCTATCTCAGTGCAATGGTTTTCTCTTGGCAGAGGGGTGCAGAATCGAAGATTGTTTTGCTCATGGTCTAGTTATGTGATTGTAATCATTTGTGAAATACATAAAAATGATATGAATTACAATTATTTGTGTAGTCAAATGTCGATAATACACTACAAACGGAAAGGTGTTTTTTCTTAAGCTTTCCTTCTTCCAGACAAATAGCACCGCTCGATCTTTAAGCTAACAACGGCTCTCGTTGAAAGAAATTGATAAATTCCTTGTAACACGACGCCGGTCACAACCGGTAGGTGTAAAGGAAGTATAGGAAAGGGTTAGCCTTTTGGACGCCAACAACGGATACATCCATCATGGGCGTGCAGCGCGATATCAACCCACTTGCATTTCTAGATGAACTTCGCGTTTGACATTCCGTTGCTATAACGTGTTATGTATTTATATGGAGGTATGGCTGAAAATTTTTGGGCATCCTCAGTTTTCGGTAATCGTCATGTCTGCCAGCACACGTACATTCAAACAATTTGATTTATGGGCCACTTCGTACCTTGTCATAGTGACAATAATAATCCATTTATTGCACAAATCATGTGTTATATAAGGTCTTATTTATATTTATCTAGCATTCACATGAACCCTGTAGGGTATACAATAAAATACTTACTTAACTAAAATTATTGGGTACATACATTAAATTTATTATGAATATACACATAATATACATATATTAAAAAACAATTCATTTGGACAGTAAAGTATCGTTTAAATATTCCTCAATCTAATAGTAACACCTCTCCTTCCTTTCTTTTCCTTTTAATACTAGATCTCTGGGAGCTTTCACTGTGACAAGGTAAGGAGTCGTCCAGAAATCAAATAAACAGAATTTGCGCGGATTGCGGCGCGGCAAGCGTTTTACCTGTTCGTAGCGCGGTCGAGACGCAGAACGCACTGTGGTTAGTTGGGATCACACGCAATGCAGTAGGAAATAATTGCGTAAGTATGTCAAACATTTATATAAGGGTGGTATTCCACTCATATATATTTTTCCACAATATTTTTGTCCAATCTTTAATCAAATTTCTTTGACAGAAGCCCATTCCACTTATCCAATATCTTTGTTCAAGTTTTTTTTTTCATGAGTAGCCATATTGATTTAAATGTCATCAGAATCTTTGATCAAATGTCGGGGTCCCATCAAAGTTGGATGAAATCATCCAATTTCTTTGATCAAATGTATATTGGATAAAGATATTGGATGAGTGGAATACCTCCCTAATCCTTGAAGCTATAGAATCATTTTTCCGTACGCAAAGGGTAAAAACGAGACTCTATTACTAAGACTTCGCTCTCTGTCCGTCCGTCTGTCTGTCACCAGGCTGTATCTCAAGAACCGCGATAGTTACAGTTGAAATTTTTACATATGATGTATTTCTGTTGCCGCTATAACAACAAATATTAAAACCGTCCAAGTGCGAGTCGGACTCTGCCGTTTTTATAGATAATGGTACTAGTGTTGGGTAGGACATGAAATTAAAATGAGTTAGAGGGAGTACCTCATTTCCAAAAATGAGGTGGTACAATGTCCTACTTCAAATGAGGTGAGGTAACAGTATATACTTAGTATCTTTCGGCAGCAAAAACAAGGTTGTTATAACCGAGCACTGAGTACTTTCATGTTCTATATTCTTACTTATTTATTCAACTTCCTCCACTTCATATAAAAAATGAATTACCGGGCAGTTTTCAATTTTGCATGCTCAGTTACAGTCAGATGAATTAAAACAATAAATAAGACCACAGCATAGCAGAATTTTGTCATCCAGAAACTTCATATAGTCTGACAATCTAATATTGACGCTTACAACTAAACCTGAGTATAATGTCACGTGTATAAACATAATACTCGTAAGCATGTACTTCAAAAGCACACCAGTGTAGTTTAGTTATTTATTATTCCAACTTGATAGTTTGTTTGGGTATTTAGAAGCAATTCACGTATGTAAATTAAACTCATAATAAGATTCCCAGAAGAAGATTTGGACTGGCACAAATATTTATTTATTTATTTATTTATTTATTTATAATTAACAGCAACTATTATTACAGGTTTACCCTAATGCAATAGTGCCTTAAATATGATTTGAATAAAAACTAATTAATTACAGTAACTGGACACTATACATAAACATACATTCACAAACTCGGACATAGTACAATAAAAAAGGTCAGTTTGGTCAGCAACTAGATTAAGCGTGTGTACGGCACGGCTAAGAGGCGCTTTACGAAGCAAGTTGGTTCTGCCATTCGGCTCCGCCAGCAACCGCGGCCGCCGCCGCCGCCCCGCGTACCCGTCTGGCACATTAAAACTTAACTGCTGCAATATACCTGGGTTGCAGATATTACCACGCATAACTCTGACCAGGTAGCATGCCAATGTCAGATCCCTACGCGTTTCTAATTTATTATAGCCTACCATGCCTATGACGAAGGACGTAGGGTACATCAGTGGATAGAACGGGTAGACTCCGTATAGCTTCCAGTACAAATACCTAGTAAATTTGTTCTGAATCTTTTCCAACATGAGGCTATACTTTTTCTCATGTGGTGCCCATATTGCAGCATTGCATTCTAGTTGGCTTCTTACGAGAGTATTATATAGCGCTGAAATGGCTTGTATGTTTTTAAAGCTCACTGCTCGCCGAAGAACGAAGCCAAGAATCCGAAAAGCTTTTTTTGAAATGGTAAGTATATGGTCTCTAAAAGTCAAGTCCCCATTTAAGTGTACCCCTAGGTCTTTAACAGAGGCCACTCTCGCTAACTGCGCTCCTGCTACCTCATAGTTGTGACTAAGTGGTGTCTTGGCCCGGGTAAAAGTGATTGTAACACATTTATCTACATTAAATGGTAACTTATTTTTCTGGCTCCACTCTACCACTCGGTCTATATCACGCTGGAGACGCTGGCAGTCATTCTCATCCTTAATCGCCAGGAGCAACTTCAGGTCGTCCGCGAATAAAAGACATTTGGCATCCTTAACTACTTCTGGCAGGTCGTTAATCATTATTAAAAATTCTAACGGCCCCAAGTTACTTCCTTGGCTTACCCCGGTCCTCGTGAAATACGGCCGAGACTTGCAATTTGCATACTCAACGTATTGCTGTCGATCCCTCATGTAGCTACTAAAAAACTGTAGCATTTGAGGAGTACAACCAACCGCCGCCATCTTTGCCAACAAGACGTCATTATCCACCAAATCGAATGCTTTTTTGAAGTCAAAGTAAGCGACGTCAACTTGCACTCCAGCGTCTACATGAGGGACTACATATGCCATGGCGTTAAGCAGATTGCTCGTCGTGCTGCGCGCCTGTCGGAACCCGTGCTGCGCGTCGGACAGTCTGGCCGACACCTGCGCCTGGATGCTGCGCTGCACTGCCGATTCAAATACCTTCGCTGGCGTGGAAAGAATCGCGATCGGTCTAAATCCCTTTATCTCCGACCCGGCATCGCCTTTAGGTATCGGTATCACCCTTGTAGTTTTCCACCGTTCCGGAAAATATGAAGTCCCCAAACACAAGTTAAATAAATGCAGAAGCGGTTCCGCCAAGAGACTGCTACAATCTTTCACAATGAAAGCAGGAATACCGTCCGGGCCCGCTGAGCGCTTCGGCTTGAGCGCAGCGAGAGCGGCGCGCACGTCGCGCAGTGCCAGCCGCGGCAACGCCACGCGCGCGGCGCCGGCGCCGCCGCTGCGAACCGCCGCCGCCACGTCCAGTTCCGCCGTCGAGCTCCCGTAAACCGAATGAAAATACTCGGCGAATTCCTTTGCACATGCCGAATCCGATAAACTGTTTCCGTTTTTTGTTATTTTCCTTCGATTCACCGCCCCTCGCTTGGATCTGACGTAGGTCCAGAAAGATTTTGGGTCCTTAGTCAGTTCTCTCTGTATACGCTCTTGATACTGATCGTGCGCCTCATTTATCATTTGTTTGACTTTGGCCCTGCACTCCGAAAAGGCTACGTAATCGTTACACAATCCGCTCACTTTAAACAGTTTGTGACGTTTTGCCTTTAATTGTATATTTTTAATGATATCTTTCGTATACCATTTAGGATAGCTATACCTAACATTCGATGCTTTTGGACGCTTTTTAGGGGCACAGTCATCTATCACACTATTTAAAATGTTATAAAAATAGTTCACTGCTTCCTCTGGGTCACATAAACTATACAACGGATTCCAATCAATAGCAGTCAGTAATGAATACATTACATTAAAATCCGCTTTCGCAAAGTTCCACTGCCGCGCCGTTTCGCATTCGTTCCTCGGGTCCTGAAGGGAACAAGAGGTAACGGGAGCCGGCGACGCCGGCGCGGCGCGGGCTGGGGGCCGGCGGAAGCTCACCGCGAGTGGCGGGTGGTGCGCGTCCACAGGCACCAGTGTCTCGTCCGCCGCCTCCACTGACACTCCGTCCGATATGTCCTTACAACACAACACCAAATCCAGTTGCCGGCCATTACAATTAGGTACATAATTTTTTTGATCAACTTCACAAAATACTCTAAAATATTCAAAGTAATTATTGACATTATCGCCGGTTGAATACATATTAAAATCTCCTAGTATTAAATAGCTTTTAAACTTTACACACCATTGTTCAATAATTCTAAACAATGTCATATATTCATGCTCGTTACTTTTGGGTGGAATATAAACCACGCAAAACAAAAACAGATACCTATTGTTTAAGTACACTGCAGCGCCTACCAGTTCGAACGCGCAGTTATCGACGTTGACGTCACTGGGAATAGGTACCGGCCGCAGCTCAAACCGGTGTGAGGCCACGAGAAACGCGCCACCTTGTTTTCGGCCGTCCGCTCGATCGCATCTCATTATTTGATATCCCGGTGGAATAATTTCTGCATCTTGGATCGACGCATTACAACCTGACTCCGTGATTGCAAACAAATCTGCACTTGAACTTTCAATGTTGTTATGGAAAACATCCAGTTTCGTTCTTAGACCTCGTGCATTTTGGTAGTATATTTTGATGCTGCTATCTTCCTTCTTTTGTTTTATTTGTTGCTCTCCGAAACCAAGTCCACTCGCTAAACTGCGCATTGAGCGGCCAAATTTCCGGTTTTTGTAACTCGTTATAAATGTTTTCTGGAGCACTTATAATAAATGAGGAGTACTCTTTATCCTTTTTAAGTTTAATTTTTTCAATTTTTATGGTCACTTGTGATCCACATGTCTTTTTAATATGCGTTGTTAAATTCTCCACTGTAGTGTCCTTCTTTAGTAGCCATACATGCAAGTGTTTCATTTTTTCTATAGCTTGGATATCACAAATGCTTGTATTATTGCCTCTTTGTATACTTTTGACCGGAGGCATACCCTGTTTAATCTTTTTAGTGTTACGCTCGTGCACTTTCTCGTGTTGTTTGTCCGACTTCCTATTCTCGGTTCCATGTTTTGACCGATGTGAATTAACCCTGTCAGGACTAGTTCTAGTCGTTTTCGAAGAATCCGTTGTATATACTGGGGTTTTTTTGATGTCACTCGCGCCGGTTATAATTGGAGAAGGTGAGTTCCGTTGTTCCGTTTCACTCATATTTTCGGAAGATATTGAATGAGTAAATTCACAGTCTCCAGCGTTATCTGTAACTTGCATTTTTTCATAAGCAGTGCTTCGGGCTGTTTTCGTGGCCACACTCTCGATATATTGCCCGACGTGGGTAGTGGCAGCGATAGTTCCGCTTACATTTGCCATTTCTATCGGCGTTTTTAGTACGGCGGCGTAACTATTTTGCACCACTGTGTTGTTATATGTTTTTATGCTGTTTTCTGTGCAATTAGTACCTTTTATGATGTTTTCTAGTTGCTGTGTTGTTATTGATAAATTGTCCAGCTGTTTCTGTAATATGCAAGTGGCAGCGGCGTTATTATTCAAAGTGGATTTAAAGTTTTGTAACTGCTCTTTCGTAGAATTACATACTTGGTAAATACTGGTAATAATATGTGTTTGTGCATCTAATCGGTCAATTAATTCTGATCGTAACTCCCTGAGCTCAGTCCAGACTGAGTCGACGGTGACCGTGTCTTGAGTCGTGTTTGTATCATACATATTTGGTGACGATGTTTGTGTTGTTTTGATACGACTACCGCGGTGAGTATTAACATTACTTATCGGACCTGTTCTTGGCTGCTCGGGTACACCGCGTACTGGAGTACTGGAGTTAATACGCGTAGGATTAGACGAAACGCACTCAGGGCATATCCAAGGCTGCGTTTGCCCCTTTGTGAATGACTCGAAATTAGCGGGCTTCACTCCAAGGCATTCCAAGTCGTAGACTTTAGTACATTGTACTTTGGAACACTGCATCACTGGTTTATCCGTAGTATCAGAACCACACGCACGACACTTAGCAGGCATGGTAGTAGCCCAACCAAAACAATAGAATTAAAATAAATATCGGGAGCGACATAAAAACACGTCCATACACTTCGAGAGTTTTTTTTTTTTTTTTTTTTTTTTTTTTTTTTTTTTTTTTTTTTTTTAAATATAATTAACTTACCAATGATATTATCAACAATGAGATATGTATTTAATAAAAGCAACATTAAAAATCATTCCCGCGTATTGGCTTTTCAGTTTAACACGCAAACAATAACCACACCACAACCACAAGGCAGCCAGGCACATTCATGTGTCGGCAAGATATTTTTAACCTAATCCGGATACAAAGTAAAAGTAAATAAACAAACAAACATCTCATCACCATTCTCAACGTGATCAACTTTGTCGGTTAATTGTCAATGTCATAGGTATCTTGTTTGACTTCTGTCAAAATGAAGTTGCGTTTAATTTCTCGCCCTTTCGTTACAATTTGGAAAACTGTTTCATTCCTTAGTAATTACCTATCATAAATAAATAAAAACAATTTTCAAATAACATCTTAAAGATATTCATTAAGTACCTAACAAGAACTGATTCGATTTTTGAAGATAGAATTTGTCCCGCCATTTCACCGTTAACTCTGCACCAACACCAACATTAAAATAAACTCTATTTTTAACAATCCAACTACCTAGAATTTCCCTCTTATAATGGTTGAGATTTTAATTCTATTCTATTTTATTAAGTATAAGAACCACATTCCATATCCTTATCCACAAATACAGTAAGTAAAAAGATTTCTAAACGTTCCGTCAGTTTAAAAAATTTGACCGTTTGACGTAAACGCGTAAAATGTATGAAATCCTGCGGCGCTTACGACGTTTTTGTCAACGCATTGAGCATTGGTTAAGGTGTTTCATATCCCACCTCACATCACACCGTACATTTTGGGGATCGCACTCGTTGTCATGTTAGAGTAAACATCCTCATTCACGCGCTCATTTTCGGTGTGATAGGCAGTGGGACAAATGAAGTTAGGCGTGAGTAGGAGTGTTGTAGTGGGACATTTGAAGTTAGGCACGAGGCGCGAGGCATATTGAGGTTTGAAGGATAAATGAAGCGCGAGTTGATGGACGAGCGAGTGAGTTGGTACCTCGTGAGTTATGAAGTGTGACATTTTTGATACGCGAAGTGATGCGACAATTTAATGAAATGAGTATGACAAAAGAGGTGCCTCACGAGTGAGTAACCCAACACTAAATGGTACGGAACCCTTCGTGCGCGAGTCCGACACGCACTTGGCCAGTTTTCTTATAACCATTTTGTTAATTGTCGCTTAAATATTTAGGACAATACTCATATTCATAATATTTCTTCCTATTAAGGAGTTTCGACGAAGCCCCGCAGTGAGAGGCTCATATTTCTGGGTAGTTTGAAAATGTTCGGTACTGGCGCTTCGCTCCGGCCGGGCCGTAAAGCTTACCTTGCCGGCGTATATGGCCTTGTAGGCGATCTGCAGTATCAGCCACGTCCACACCACGTGTAAGACCAGCAGCAGGCAGAGCAGCGAGTTGAAGATGTAGTAGGCGGGGAACATCGGGAGCAGCATCGGCGCGCGGATCAGTGTGCTGAAATCATTTAAGGCGTTTTCAGTTATTAACCAACTTCAAAAAGGAGGTTTTCGAAATTAGGTGGTTTTTTTATTGTTCGAGGGAACATCTGAACACGTATGTTGATGTGGAGAGGCTTCATCAGGATGAGTGTTGACACGGTTGCCGACCGCGCCGTACTCTTGAAGGGCTCCAATTGTAGTCCGAAACATGTCGCAAAAAGTGACTACAAGTGAGTTTCATTCAACCGTATTACTTTCTCGAAGTGTAGAAAAACTGTCGGTATATTACTACAAAAATAAGATTAAGGCTGGGTTGCACCGACTTACAGCACGTTTACTTTGACTTTACCACTGACATATACTCTTACTCCATTGGATAGTCTACTTTCACGCTTGTCATAGAGTTTCTATTCCAAGCATACGATTTTAAGACAGTGTCTATGTAATAGAAACTCTAATACGTTGGTCTTAAAGTAGAATATCCAATGAAATACGAGCATATGTCAGTGGTAAACTCAAAGTAATCGTACTGTACGATCACAGACTGATCAACGTTAAATGTGGCGCCGGCAACTGTCATGCCATAGAAACTTGTCAAACTTTCCATACATTCAAAATTTAACGAACACCGCTTACGATTACAGACTGTTTGATGCAACCCAGCCTAAGTAAGTTTATTTACAGCATATGTATTGTTTTATTTGGATGTATTGATTTATGGAGCGCTCGTGGCCCAGCGGCGCCCGCGTACCGCGTGCGGTATGCGAGGTTAAGCAATGTAGGGCGAGGTCAGTCCTTGGATGGGTGACCGCTTTGAGTGGTTGCGAACTGAGCGCTCCCGTGCTTTGGAAGGCACGTTAAGCCGTTGATCCCGGTTGCTGTCTAAGATATCAGTCGTTAAGCCATGTTAGAGGCCTCCGGGCGGCTTGAGAACTTCTAACGGTCAAGTTGCCCACTCACTTGACAAGCCTAATTCCAATAAGGTCTGGTTTCCCCCTCGGGTTGGAAGGTCAGATGGCAGTCGCTTCCGTAAAAACTAGTGCCTACGCCAATTATTGGGATTAGGTAGCGGACGCCAGGCATCTTCAGGATGCAACTGTACTGGGAATAACGTAGATGAGGATGATGATGATGATGATGATGTATTCTTATATTTCTATTGACCCAGGCTTATCAATGTTAGTTATTATTTTCTACGTCAAATAGACATAAATTGCTAGCTGTCGCCGATCATTGGTGATGAAATATCGATATAAAATTCGCCGCAGTTTCCCAACTTTGTTTTCCCGCCCGTATATAATAACAAACGTTTGCACCCGGGCTTCAATCGATACTGGCGCCATCTGGTGAGCACAAACGGTGGCCCGCATTGATTGAACTCACCTCCAGATGATGTAGTAGGGGTAGATGAAGATTCTCGTCGTGATCCAGGTGACGATGAGACCCAGGAACAGCGTGTCGCAGGTCCGCTGGTAGTTGGCGTATTTCGTGGCCTTTACCGCCTGAAAACCGGAAAAGTACTCTAATTAATTATGGTACAACATGACAAAGGAGAAATATCTTGGGAGAATAAAATTTTGGAGCTCGATATCACAATAGTAATTATTCAGAGCTTGTACATTTGGAGCCGTGTGACGTCACGCTCCATATAAGGTGATTTTCATTAGTCCTATTCCTATTGTAATTATCAATCATTATTCATATAATTATAAATTAGTTTTTTTTTATTATGCCCCCCTGTTACACCTGTAATTGCCAGTCACATACATACATATAATCACGCCTGTTTGCCAGAGGGGTAGGCAGAGATCACGGAATTCCATCTGCTACGATCCCGACATACAACTTTCGCTTCATGAACTCTCATAACATTCTTCATGCATGCGCGCCGATTTAAGGTACTCTTGACCTGGCCTTTCTGCAGAATGTCTCCGCCTGTCTCATCATAACTTATACGGTACTACAATAGGTACTGCAAGTTTTTTGCGACTGGTTTGCGTACCACGTCGTCACAGAGAGGTTACGTTCATATTTAGATAGGTACAATATTCCCAGAACCTGTTAACAATTTTAACTTTAATTTTAAAACAAATTCAAAATAGGAATTAATTCTTTTGTAATTCTAATGTACCCGCATGAGAAATCACAAGCTGGTTCCTAGATCCTGTTCTACTCATATTGTTGTACGTATTTTATTCCTTGCATGTAATTTTTTTTTTGCTTTAAACATTTTATTCTGTACCCGAAACCTTTCTGTCTGTTTATATGTGTTTCATTTTTTTTGTTGCTATCCTAAAATGTTAGTTTCGCTTTATACCAGTACTTCTATTGATATTGTATAAATAAAGTTTTTAACTTTGTTGTAGAATGTTCCAAGATACTAATTTAAGCTGTGGTTACCTATACTTAGATGAACATCAAACTAAAATGTTACTTCTGGATTTTGCATGATGTATTGTCTAATAAAAATAATTGTTGCCGCTTCCGACTGCCTACATATCTTATTCCATCGTATATCTTGGTATCGCTCCAGCAGTCCACCATGGTGATGCATGTCTCAATGCTTTTACAACCACACGGTCTATAATTAATTATAACGAACAGCCGCCAGCATAAAATACGTCATCATCATCATATCCGCCGAAGGACGTCCACTGTTGGACACAGGCCAAAGAGTACCACAATGACCGGTCCTACGCCAACATCCAGCCATAAAATACATCATCATCATCATGTCAGCCGAAAGACGTCCACTGCTGGATATAGGCCTCCCCTAAAAACTTCCACAATGACCGGTCCTGCGCCACCCGCATTCAGCGGACACCCGCGACCTTCACCAGGTCATCGGTCCACCGTGTGGGGGGCCTGCCCACGCTACGCCTTCCGGTACGCGGTCGCCACTCGAGAACCTTTCCGCCCCAACGGCCATCGGCCGCCCACTGCCACTTAAGTTTAGCGATTCGGTATATCGGTCACCTTGGTTTTGCTGCGACATATGGCACTGAAACGTGGTCGCTTACTATGGGCCTCATAAGAAGGCTCAAAGTCACCCTAAGAGCAATGGAGAGAGCTATGTTGGGAGTTTCTCTGCGTGATCGCATCAGGAATGAGGCCATACGCATAATATACGTACCTCGACAAATATATCCGCACAATCGTGCACCAGCAACACCAGCGTGCCTATCCGGTGAAGGTTGCAGATCCAGCTGAAGGAGAGCAGCGCGATGGTGGCCAGGTGGTGCACGAACATCTGCCAGAAGTCCTTGCGGCGCACATCGCGAAACTGCGATATCGTCAGCGACCAGTAGAACGCTGACGAGATCATGTAGTACCACCACACGTCGTTGGTCAGACCCTAGAATGTGAGAGGTCAGGATCAAAATCAGATTTTTATCTGTGAACCAGGTACCAGTGATACAGAAACTAAAATATCGGGGTTAATCTTCGGATCTGTGAGCGGATACCGTGTTACGTAAGCGGCCGAAAAGGGGCCAAGTCGGTGGCACTTGACAGTTTTCGATTCGGTTTGCATTTTATATTTATCTGACTAATCGAGCTTCGAATTGGTATGCAGGATATCCTTGTAAATATACTACTTACCAGCATACAAGCGTTCAAAAATAAATTAACCTATTCCTAGCACAAAATTGTTTAATTTTGTATGAAACACCAAATAATGGTATTCATACGATTTTTTTATCGCTGTAAAAAGAAAAACTTTAAATTTAAAAAGGATGTCTCTGGTGCCAGTTTCTAGCTCAGTATATTAAGTAGGTAAATAAAAAATGCAACCAGCATCTAAGAGCCCATGGGCTCTGATTCGACAGTATTAATCTGAAAGTAATTTTTGTAGACAATTGTATCGAAAAAATCACGTGTGCCTAAATACTTATGAGCGGTAGTGTATAGTTGATATTATTTAAAATAACCGAATTCTATCAAATTAGTCTGCTCAAAAAGCGACCTTAATATCCAAGCAGAAAGGTACAATTCTAATGTCAGTTTTCTTAAAAATATCGTCATTTTCAATAATTTCAACTTTTAGCTGCCATTACTTTTTGTTGTTACGAGTGCCGGCGTTAAGATATATTCTAGAGGTGAGCCATGAAGTGAACATTGTAAACAGCATAGCAGATAACGAGAAAATATTTTCCCTGACACAAATAAAAATAAATAATAAAAATAATAAAATAAAACATCAGTACCATCAACTCTCAAAAAACGCGATTTCAGTCGATATCTTGACTGCACAATATACGAGTTCTATAGAAGTCTTGACTAAAGGAGCAGTCCCGTGGATCTTAACTTCTGTTAGTATCTGAAAGGGTTAAGGAATAAGGTAAGGAACGGGTTAAGATATTAGAGGAAAAAGGGTATGGAATAAAAAGTGGAAGGTGGTGGAAGGAAGGTCATGATGGTGATAAACAATTAATAAATTATGATTTATAACTAAAAACGGCATTCGACGGCTACCTTGAGAATAACGCAAGCAAGGGTCTGGCAGCGGTAGAAATCTTAGAACGATTAAACTATATATCTTATCATCATCCTAGCGTTATCGTCATCATCCTGAAGGATGCCCGGGATCCGCTACCTAATACCAAGTTTAACAAGTTATTACAAAGAACCATTGATTTTTTTACAAAGAATCCACACGCCTCGACTTAAGAATGAACGAAGCAAGTCTTTTCAAATACTGTCGCCTGCGGTATTTCCGGACCGATTCGACCTTCAAACCTTCAAGAAAAGAGCGTACTCCCATCTTAAAGGCCGGCAACGCACTTACAACCCCTCTGGTGTTGCGAGTGTCCATGGGCGGCGCTAATCGCTTACCATCAGGCGATTCGTCTGCTCGTTTGCCACCTATATCATAAAAAATAAAAATAAATTACTAGCTATTAGGCTAGGAACTCGCAGAAAGGTAGGTCTGGCGGAATATATACAACACATAGGTACATACGGCTGACCTCTGTTGATGTTTGTTTTGCTGTGACAACTTGCGATATGAGTCGTTATTTGATTACCAATAAATCAATACTGTTTAACGAGTTGTCCAGCGACATATAGAATATGTACTAGGATAGGATACAGGCAATCTCACTAATACTTTCGTACATGTTGTTTGACCACACTCGCTTGTAAAGGGTCTTATTGCACGCAGGCGTATTGGCTATGTGCGAAGTAGGTGGTGGGGGTAAGCTAAGCGATCGCAGCGCACACCATGAAAGCAGAAATGTTTAACTACCGGGGACATTCATCAAATTTTCTTATTGGTTTCCTACGAATCGTTTCGTTTGTGTTTATTTATTTATTTTAGTTAAATTTCCAGTAAGGCGTCTTTCTCGCTTCCTAAAATAAATAAAATATTCATGTTGCATTATTTGACTCTCTGAGTTTCACATTTCTGACGTGCACATAGCCAATAGAGCAGTTATAGCCGATTTACATCTAGCGGGGGTCTCGGGGGAGGGAGCGGGGGGGGGGATTTGGTTTAAAAAATCTAGCTGGCCGCGCTCCACCCGAATACTGCTGCACACCGCAAGAATACTGCTTTGTGATTGGTTGAAATATTGAAGTTTCGCACTTCTCTAGCAAGGACGCCCCAGCGATCATGGATTAATGCTGAAGATGAAGTTTTCGATTTTTTTATTTAGAATTGGTGCTGGAGTTATTTATTTCTTCGCAAATGTGATGAACAATGTTGTGATTAACTCGGGCGTAAGAAAGTTGCTAACTCGAGTCATCAAAGGCCCTCCGCCTACGGCGCCGGGCTTCTGATAGATTCTCGTTCGCCATTTTCCGCCTACGCCCCTCGTTAAACAACCAACGTACTATAATGCTATGGATTGTTTTATATCGAAAACTCCCGTGTCTTACACAGACATACATATATTAAAATATAAAGAAACGAATCATTCGTTGTCATAGAAGGTTTAATATTGACATATTTCAAACCAATACGTGGTTCTTAATCCCAAGATATATAAGTATACAAAAAATCAAATTTGCTAATTGTGATATAATAATTGAAGAAATATTCATAAAATATTACAGAAATGCATTTGACTGGCCAAATTCGGAATGATTTTAAAGTAAATAAAGTTGTAGCTTTACCTAAGAAACCCAATAAGAGTACCCTACTAATGTGAAGAGCACAGAACACTTAGTTTAGTTTCACAGCCCAGCAAAAAAATTATTCAAAATAGGACGAGCCCCATTCCAATTTCAGAAAATTATATAGGACCAGAAGATCGCCACAGGTGTCTAGATCTTGGCTTTGAAACTAATATCGCATTATTTAGACCTACAGAAGGCCTTTGACCAAGTGAAGTGGAGACCAATGTTGAGAAGGAAGTCGGAATAGATTTTAGAGACGGGAGAGTTATTAGGTCTGGCAGTGACGGGATACAACGAATTTTGTGATCTTAATCTCGGTGACGATAACAATTTTCAAGTATCAGTCACACGTGACATTGAATCACCACCATGTCACAATATCGGTGATCATGAAAACCATCGCAAATCACAACCCCGTGCCAAATTTTAAGAGACCTTACAAATTTTTAAACTGTTTTAACTCAAATTATGACCGAACTATTGATAATTTCAATAAACTTATCAATGGATATGATGCTTTTATTAAAGTTTTAGTTAATAACAGAGCCATTTTTTGCGTTTTTTGTATGTAACAGAATCCAAGCGGCAAAACTGTGTTACTTGGACTTGTCGATTTGGAGAGACGTTTAAACGATATTTTATTCATAACAAATGTATGATATTAGGCTGCGGTACTAGATATCAACGAAAAGAAAATGTCAAGATACATGTTAATTCGAACAGAAACTACCTAAATATAGATGAGCGGTTTCAAGTGATAAGTACCCTTACGTAACAGGCACGATTAGTTTTACAATTGAATATTAATTTAAGATATTACACAATTACACATAGTTTTGCCAACAAAGACTAATATCAAAACGAGTGACGTTCTTCTGGAAGGCCCGGAAGGTTGCAATTTCTAATTTACATTACGTGGATTGGATCCTTTTTGCATATAATTAAAAATAATTACAATCATAAGAAGTATATCTACTGCAAAATAAGGTGATATCCTACAATATTACACTTATTGTTATTTACTGCCAGGCCATCAAAAATGGCACAAAGAGATAGGTTATCAGCATATCTCCACGATATCAATTTTATGCGTATACTTAAAAATAGTTAAAATCTTTTGAATTGACCGATTTAAATGAAATTAGTCCGTTCAAAAGGCGACCTTACTGGCCAAGCAAGAAGATTCAAACTCAAATAAGTTACATAAAATGTCGGACATTTTAAATAATTTCCTATATATATCTTCTGGACTCACGTGTTCGTACGTGTATGTTTATCGACTTGTCAGATAAGCAAACGGCGATTGTGCGGTATTACGTGTATTAGATAAATGTATGATATTCAGTGCAATGACGTTCAGTATCAAAGAGTCAACCGGATAGGTCGCGGTATTTAAGCTCCCGAAGTGTTGTGGATTACCTTGTACAACCAGAATTGAGTCAACGTGACCAGCACTATTTTTTCCTACCCCCCATGAAAAACTATAAAGATCACAAACAGCTATGTTGACGCTACATAAAAAGTTGCTGATTTTATCAGTCAAAATCCCATCTAGATATAGTCCTTATTCATACAGACGAAGAGGGACAGTTTGTCTGAAAATAATAATAATAATTTATTGAAGCATTAAGTTATTTAACATGCTGACAGTTTCAACCACTACGTTACAGCAATTCATATTATGCTAAATTGGTACTTAACTAAGGTATACTAATTAACATACATAAGTCTCTCTAACACTCTTTTCCATTCAGTCATCAGGCGCGCTATCCCTATCACAAACACATCACACTGCGGTGATGCTGCGAGCAAAAACACAATGACACATAATCTGTTTACTACACGGTCCCGGGTTCGAATCCCGATCAGAGCATTTATTTGTGTGATGAGAACGAATTATTGTTCTAGAGTCTTGGATGTTTTATATGTATTGAAGTATTTATCTATCTATATAAGGATGTATATCGTCGCCTAGTACCCATAGTACAAGCTCTGCTTTGAGACTAGGTCGATTTGTGTAAGACTGTCCACAAATATTTGTTTATTAATATTTTGTCTATGAAAACAGTGTGTCCATCTGTCCCGCTTATCAATAAGTTCTAACGATTTTTTAAAGTCAAGTAGTCTATTACGTTGCGTTATCTATTGTTTGTCTTTACAAGCATGTTTACACACGATGAATCAGAGATCGTACGATTGGAGTTCCCTCGTGACTCATCCGAAAATGAATCGATGAGTATGTCTGTAGTATCGTCTAGGTCTAGGTGGACAATAACTACTAAAATGAACATTTATGGAAATCTACTTCCATCCATCCGACACGATTAGAAGATGATGCTTTTTTTGCAAAGCCCTCATGAATGACAATCTGTTTAAGGCAAAAACCAAATTGGGTACTTTCCATATGTTAAAATGTATACCATTATGGTGTTACTATACTGATAGTAAAATATTGCAAATTATTAAAAATTATCAAAATCATAAAAAGATATGTGACTTCAAAAACACAAAATTGTACGATTCTTTTTCATTTTAAATTAAAAGATACCAAAATAATCCTTATGAAAAATAACAAAAATAATTTTATGACACTATGTACCTAAACCCAGTATTTCACGACCATAACAACAATTTACTTATTTTCCCTTACAACGGTGGGTTCGAATATTACAATATGACGTCACAGTCTAATATTTGTAGGAGGCGTTAGCAAGGCCGCTGGCGGAGAACTATTAAGTTTGTCCCAATTTTTTTGCCGTTGTTGTGCTCTAATTGTAGCTGGGCCCATATCTAAAAATCTGGTCTAATTGTATATGGTATTTAATCCTCTCTAAAAACTGGTTAGAATGGCACCATTTTTTTGTCAAGTAGCCAATAGCTGATACGTGTGCTTATTTCCCACGATTTCTCCTCGTACCCATAATCAGATCGTTGTTTGGCATGCCTATTTAAATTATTGAATATCGTTCACGAATTACGGAGTTCCAACACAAGAATCAATCAAATTGATAGCTCCTTTTTTGGAAAGTGGGTAAGTGTAGTAATGCAGTATTTCACTGATATTCAAATCAGCAAATTTTGACGAAACCTCACAAACGCTCGGTTAGTATGATGTAGGGAAATATGACTCATGACGTCACAATTTTACATGGTCATACTGCGTCTTTTTTTCATATACCACAGATAAGCTGAAGGTTTATGTTCTCCGAGTATTTTCGTAGGTTTTGTTTATAGTTATACACTACCGTCAGAAAGTTTAAGACCAAACACAAAATATGCAAATAATCAACATTGATTAATTATCTACTCAATTTTGATTCATCTGTCCGTAGTACTCTCAACCAGTTTGCAAAAGTCCAATCCTTGTGAGAAATAGCCCATTGCAAATTTCCGACCTAGATATGCCGGATCAAATTGTGTATACAAAGTCTCATGTTATTCTAGCATGGCGTTTTAAAATGAGAGCATAAATACGTTTGTATGGAGAACCGAACGTACTGCGCACTCTTAAGAGACTCGCTAGATGGTTGTGTCAAGGGTCAGATGCAGAAGGCGGTACTCTTGGACACGGCGCGGATAGTCAGGAGGTTCCTCTCTCTGTCGCCCTAACCACCTGCACCGGTAGCTCGCTGCCGGCGGCACTCTAGGTTAGGTTTTTTATAATGCTTTTATATTTTGTATGTATATTTTTATATTTTACTTTTGTAAATATGTTGTAGAAAACCTAACTTAAGATCAAAGATAAATAAAATGAATAATAATAATACTATCCTATTTAAGTAGGTATGTTGTCAATTATTATACATTATAATTTGCCTTCTTTATTTATTTTATTAGGTACTCTAAACAGACATTCTACAATATCATGAATAACAAACATATAAACATAGTATGGATGGCTTATGAACTAGCACGAGATCCAAAACAAGTGTACACAGCATGTTTTACAATTAAGCGCAAATATGTATTAAAATTACCATAACGCAGTTTTATTTACATTATTATAACATTATTATTTATTTACAGTTTTTTGTTGCATACTATTTTGATAAAACAAAAAAAAACTGCTTATTTGCAGTTAGGAAAGCTAACACACTCACAGTGGTTCATTTTTTCTAATTTACACTTAGGAAAATACTTCCGTATATCCAAATTTCATAACAGTCTATTCAATTAACGAGTTTACGTCTCAGTTCGCCCATCAACCGAAGTTTTAACAAAAAAAGACGAATCCACGAAATGATGCCACTGAAATTACGACTGTATTATTCAGGCAAACGGTTCAAAATTGTTTAACTTTACACGATTTGTTACCTTTTCACTTATCAACTCGCCTAACCACTTTATTACATTAGGGTAAATAATGACCTTTTACACATGAACGTGACAGGTCATTGACCTGTACCAATAACAGTTAACCTACATACGTATGCAAATATGAGTAGAGAACTGGTGGTCATCGTGATCAAATATAGGTTTTTTTTGATGGGTGATTCTCTGAGCGTTTCAACTGCTGTTACGCTTGCTCTTACCTCAGGGTATACCTAGAAAAGACGTCAAATAATAAGACTGTTACCGAGCGAGATGGCCATGTACTAAATTGAACAAGAGCGACAGAGAGGGATATATGTGTCCCGTGTCCGGGCAAATATTCACTCGTCCGGCCTGTCCGGCTTTTGTTAGGCTTTTTGCCTGGCGGCCGCGTAACCCGCGCGAGTTAAAACTTGAGCGCTAAGCGCAAGTAAAACTGTGCCGTGCCGTGCCGTGCGTGTGTTGTATGACTAGTGCAGCGGTTGACAAGGCGGTGCGGTGAGCTCCGTCCGGCCTTTAGGGTAAAATGTCCGGCTTAATTAAGTGCCGAGTCCGGCTTTTGTATTTTTCCACCTGGCACCCCTAGATATATTAATTGCTGTCATTGTCATAGTTCCGCTTTTCTTTATTTGCCTCAATGTCATGTAAACGACAATTCAAATAGGTTGAGGCAAATAAAGGATTACCCTACCCACCCAAATTAAAGAGGTTTAATATGGTAAGCCGCAAGACGTTTACTACCAGTACTCAATTTAGCTACGTAAGAGCTTTTCTGTCCCTCTTGGTGGAACTCGTATAGGATCTCTATAGAACTCCTTGCTCTGAGCTCATGTTTGTATGAAACGCTTCGAAAGCGCAGGAGAATCACCCGAACACGCGTTTTGTATTTGCTTAAGCGTTGAGGTCATGCAGTTTGGTAACGAGAATCGATTGCCTAGACTTTTCATTATTTAAACATATATAGAACATCGACAGTGCTTAGACCTGAATCGAAATATAATACTTGCAAGTTGCTTACAGTTTTCTTTTTATTACCAAATAAGCGTTTTGCTTGCTTATTTGTTTCTGTGGTGAGCAGAGACATTTGTTCCTGAGACTTTGATGTTTTCTATGTATTTAAGTATATATCTATTAAATATATCGTCGTCTAGTACCCATAACACAAGCTTTATTGAGTTTACCGTGGAACTAGTTCGATTTGTGTAAAAAATGTCCCCTAATATTCATTTATTTAATTTAATTTAATTTATTATACTTCAAAAGGCGTCGGTCGATCGACTAGAAATAAGTAAGTCAACATTTTTTAGGCACTATGTATGATTAGACTTAACTAACATTTGATGATGTTTAAACAATGTGTTTTTATTACTAGTTAGAAAGCGATGCCAATTAAGGCCTTAAAAGTATTACTTTAAAAGTGTTACTTTTTTTGTCAAAGTTGGGTTTTCTTTCTTGCGCGACCCCACTATTAAATTGTTTACAAATACATTGGAGGTTTGGAATTCTGTGCCGGCCGTCTGTATTTCCGAGTTCATAATAACCTGGACCTTTTTAAGGCACGAGTGAATAGGCATCTTCTGGGTGACCTCTGTTCATCGTCGGCCTCATCTTTGCCCCCTGGCTTGAGGCTGGCCAAAAGCAATCCCATTAAGAGGCCTTACTAGTTTGAGCGTTCATCAATTTCATGAAATCTTACTCGATAGATGGCGTTAGCGCTCGGTACACAATCGCACTGCCCTACAGCACACTTACAACGCGTATGTGTGCGTTTCAAACCGAACATAAATAGTCTTGATCGTTAATTATTTTCCCAAGTTTATATTGTTTATTAGGGTTTCTAACTTTTTGTTTATGTAATTAAAAACGTATTTGATATTTAGAAATTAATATAAAATAATAATAAATATACAATAATTCGGAGGGGGCATTAAAATTCTGGTTAATACTAAGTAAACGATTGACAGTTAAATCAAATTCCCGTTATAAAAGTATACACTAAGAGTAAATAACGCCAACTACAACTTAAAGTTATTTACATTCAGTAATTAAAACGGCAGACATAAAATAAAGGTTTTTTACCTGATGCTGACACTTTTTAAATATGGAACAATCTACACGAATTCATCACTTCCACAATGCACTACGTAACTAAAACATTCCGTGTAAAGGTTGAACCTGTGACCATTTTACAATTTCTGTTCTATTATATAACCTCTACTTGATCACTATATGACAGATAGGTCATATAACGGTCACTATTATGACTGCTATACGCATAGTTCTAGTATAATCGACATTTATACGACTGCTTTCTTCCTACTTGTCACTTATACGACCACAGAAATATATCGAGATAGAAGGAAAGAGTGTATGCACCTTGCGTGCGAAAATTGGGTCTAGTGAGCCAATTGCTCGCCGCCAACTTCAGTCCGCTCACGACCAAATTCCGCGTGCGACGTCAGGTTTTAAAAACAATACCCCTTATTGTTCAGTAATTAACTGTTTAAACCGCACTAATAAAGGTGCAGCTGTTAATCGAGGCATTTCCTATCATAGGTAAGTACTCTTTGTCCTAAAATATCTGTTATTATTTATAAAACAATTTATTTTGTATTTTGACCAAAACAGTAGCGGACGATCACGTGGTGATCACGTGGTCCAATGCTAGTGTTCCATTGCGGTTTTAATTTGATGCGCCAAACTTGACGGCATTGAAAACCAGCAATGTACGAGTCGCGTTCAAGGTCGATTTATCAGTTTTTCTGTCAAAGGCAAGAATAGTGCTGTGCAATGCGATTTTAAATGCCGATTTCTTGCTTGATACAAATCGATTTTTAAAACAGGAAAGGATAAATATATTTTTATATTATTATGTAGCTACATAATGAAGGCAGTGAAAAGCAATAGTAGTTTATGCAACTGATACATAATGAGAGGAAACACGAGTGTTTTAAGGCCTAATTATGTACAGTTGCATACAAAACTTCATCTACACACATATTATAAGTCCCTTCTCTAAGATGGGTTCAGAAGCTGAGAAACTCTGGTAGTTTAAACTAAACGAAGCTAAACTATCTTCTATCTCTATCGGTTCTTATCGATATTTTAAATCGATACAAAATACATCTACAAGTTATTGCAATTGCTGCGTGCGAATCGATGTCGCGCGGCTTATGTTTCCCGTCACTAAATTACGCTCGTGACGTCAAAGTACCCACACAAAATGTTACACGGTCGGTTCCCATACTAATCGACGAGCTCTTTTCTTCTATCTCGATATATTTCTGTGTATACGGCCTTACAATGACCACTATATGAAGTAAAGTTATATAATTTGGGCCCTTTTCGGGTCGTATAAACGTTTAGCCGATCTTTATATGACCAAACGTTGCGATCTTAAGTTGTGACGAAAACGTCATTACAAGCATTATACGACCAACTTTTGCTACTTAGGATATTATTGGCCGGTACTTTATACATAACCAATACGTATCCAATACGTCAAATTGAAATAAAATCATACAATAATAGACAGAACCATAATTAAATATAAAATGAAGCAGCAAGTAGCAGCGTCTTCAATAGGGTACTTGACTCCGGTGAAAATAAAATATGAAACCTAGCTACTCGTATAATAAAATGTTATGCTAAGAGGGACTTTTTAATATTTTATTAAATAAATTTTATATATTTTATCTATGCATCACGTGATCGGGAAATTCCATGTAACGTTAATATTAACTAGATCGATAGTTAATCGTCATATCACCTGACCTGACACTGACTACTCTTGACAGCGATGAACGAACTGGTTATGACATGAGCCATGACTTTGACTTATTTTCTGCCATAGTACTATATTATTGACATCACAAAATGGTGGTTTGGCGCGTTTTGGCACGGCATTTAAATTTTAAAATACAATGTAAATAATTATTTTGTAGGTATACTAATGGAGATACAATATTTTAAATATAAATAATTTAAGTCCTTTGTAATACTTTGTCAAAAACCCTATTGAAGTCTTGGCTATGATTCTAAAAAGAATTATCCCTAAGAGGCATGGATCGGGTCTTTCGGGGGTCGACAATTTCTGGGAGCAAACATTTTTCATCATGAGACCCTGAACCTCATTTAGGTCGATGGTAGTTGTCAAGGCAAAACCAACGAGCCCAAACACGGCGGTGCTGTGATGAGCATATGAGGAGTTCCTGATACCACCTCCTGACTCCATCATGAGACCCTGGAACTCGTATAGGTCGATGGTATTTGACAAGGCAAATCCAACGAGCCCAAACACGGCGGTGCTGTGATGAGCATATGAGGAGTTCCTGATACCACCTCCTGACTCCATCATGAGACCCTGGAACTCGTATATGTCGATGGTATTTGACAAGGCAAATCCAACGAGCCCAAACACGGCGGTGCTGTGATGAGCATATGAGGAGTTCCTGATACCACCTCCTGACTCCATCATGAGACCCTGAACCTCATCTAGGTCGATGGTACTTGTCAAGGCAAATCCAACGAACCCAAACACGGCGGTGCTGTGATGAGCATATGACGAGTTCCTCATACCACCTCTTGACTCCATCATGAGACCCTGAACCTCATCTAGGTCGATGGTAATTGTCAAGGCAAATCCAACGAGCCCAAACACGGCGGTGCTGTGATGAGCATATGACGAGTTCCTGATACCACCTCCTGACTCCATCATGAGACCCTGAACCTTATTTAAGTCGATGGTACTTGTCAAGGCAAATCCAACGAGCCCAAACACGGCGGTGCTGTGATGAGCATATGAGGAGTTCCTGATACCACCTCCTGACTCCATCATGAGACCCTGAACCCTCATTTAGGTCGATGGTACTTGTCAAGGCAAATCCAACGAGCCCAAACACGGCGGTGCTGTGTTGAGCATATGAGGAGTTCCTGATACCACCTCCTGACTCCATCATGAGACCCTGGACCTCATCTAGGTCGATGGTACTTGTCAAGGCAAATCCAACAAGCCCAAACACGGCGGTGCTGTGATGAGCATATGAGGATTTCCTGATACCACATCCTGACTCCATCATGAGACCCTGGACTTCATCTAGGTCGATGGTACTTGACAAGACAAATTCAGCGAGCCCAAACACTGCGGTGTTATGATAAGTATATGAGGAGTTCCTGTGACCACCTCCTGACTCCATTATGAGACTTCATCACATCAGACTTCATCTCTCTAACCAACCTCATATTGCAAGAATAATGCTAAATGTAATCAGAATTCATGTAATACTTAACGTTGATGAGCCGAGTATTAGTCACTAAATAAAACATTGAAAAAAATACTTACTGGATCTTGATCTTTTAATCGCTGTATACGAGTATAGCGTTTCTTGGAATTTCGTGGTTTGGATTCCCGATGTTTGTAAAGTTGCGCGACGAACGAAAACGACATAGGTCCGACCTCTTCGAGCGCTCGGCGCATTCTGAGCACACGGCTTCAGTGTAGCGTAATATATGGGAATTATGGGTGATATTTAAAAATATCTACCTAATTTAGTTTAAGACTGATCCTTATATAAAAAAAAATCTAAGACAATAAAGAGTTGCACTTTGCTACAATTTTATCGTTACAGCAAAATATGAATACAGTTTGCGAGAAAAAAATAAAAAGTAACCCTCTTTTCAGCAAAAAACTAGGTAACATTCGATTGCTATTTAAACCATAATTTAAGATGAATCTTAAATTTTCGGTATCGTTAATATCTAGTTTATGATAGGTAGAATTGAAATGTATTAATTTTAAATGAAAATTATTCCTTTGCACTTCAAAATCGAGAATCGAAAAGTCACGTCTGACCGCAAATATTGAAAAACCCTGCCAAGGAAATGCGTTTTTATGGAATTCTACGCTAAAGAAATAAAAATTTAGTGACGTTACTATCTAGTTTAAGGAATGGACTATCGAATACTCTAATAATTTTAATAAAATTATTGATATTCATGCCACAATCTTTGATCGAAAATGACGCATTTTGCGAAATACGCTAGTAAGGGCTCTTAAAAAAAAACTCAGTATTTAGCTCCTTATGCTATCGATTTATAATTTTTAGATTTAGTTTCAAGCATCAACTAATTTGGAATAAATAATCAGTACTCTGTCTAATGTTTATTATGTTAGCGAATCTTTATTCACTTAGATCGTTCCAACAGAGGTTATCTTAACAAAAACTATATTTTTACATCATTGCAACACTATCGGCTAAACTGGCGCAAGGCCGCTGTGAAAACTATAAGCAGTATAAAAGTTTACTTTAACTCCTTTTTTATACTGCTTGTGATAAAAATGATTGTTTTTTGTAAATGTAGCGTAACTATGACGTGCACTGATTTGATAACGATTGTCAGATGAATACAATAGTGCATTGTCAAGATAAAGAAGGCACGTTGTAAGTCGACAGTCTAGGCTATAAACGACTCATTCATTTCCTATACAAGTTCGAAATAATAAACTAGAGCAAAACAGCTTTCAAAAAAATTACAGCCACGGGTTCAAAACGATATGGTATATAAGTATGAATTTTACAAATTAATTTATATGATTCATATAAATCTCTGCACCACCTACTGCATAATTATATAATTTTTCTCTTTTCCCGCTACCCAAAGGTTGTCTGGAAGAGATCGCTCGTTAGCGATAAGACCGCCTGTTGTCTACCTCTACCTACTTACATGTTGCTGTTTTTTTTCTTCTGTTTGTAACTAATTCATTTGTGTGAGGTGTGCAATAAAGAGGATTTGTATTGTATTGTATTGTTGTATGATCATGAAAGTGGGTGATTTAGAATTGAACTATTTGTTGACATTGTTTGATCTTTATAGCGGCCCGTTGCCTGACTTGTTATTTGTAGATCATTAATATAATTAGAAGGGCCCAGGTCTTTTTAAATAGACAAAACAACATTTCTGATTTCCGACAGGATCTGGTAATACCTAGCAGTTTTCGTACGGAACGTTACAAATCAGTAAACTTTACCAGTCATGAGCACTGCTTCTATAGACACACTACAAGTACCGTACAGAGGCCTTAAAGATCCAAAAGGGACCTTGAATGATTTTACTTACTATAATTATAGCCAAAACTGAGTAAATATTTACATATAAGCAAACGCCCCCTTTTAAACAACCAAGGCAGAGGTGTTATTTGAAGTCGAGATAATTTAATCATTATCACGTAAACATTGCCCCCACTCGTCAGTTTATCAGTCAAATAAAAAAATAATTATGTGACCTTGCTGACGTATCTTACGATTTATGCCTTCTTCAGAGAAGTATACAATTTTAAACTACATTATTATGAATCGCAACATGTTGTTGTACGTTAATTGTTGGAGCGCGAACCATTGAACTCAATAAGTGATCCTCCTCTGACGCCATAAGTAACACGTCAACAACAACAGAGATACAATTTTTTTAAACAGTTACAGGGCATCGAATTGTAATAAAAGTAAGATACGACACGGTACGAGTCACACTAATATCTGACACGGCAATACGGTAAAAAATATCTGACATGCTTTAGCGGCAAATAGAATTGTGTGCATTTTTGCGCCTTGTCCTGTCAAAATTCTGTGCAGGTGACTGTATAAAAACATAATTGTAAAATTGCATATCGCTCTGGCGTCCGAAGTATGGTTTTCTGTCTATTGCGCCCATAGCTTTATTTCTTTACTTTACCTATGTAGTAGACTACAAAGTAAAAACACTAAATCAAATTTTATGAGCTTGGACAGGTCACATAAGCCGAACACAAGTGATTTACAAGTCAACTACAACGAATACTATGTTGACAAACTGTCTGAGGCGGTCATTGGCGGCCGACCACTTCCATTTTACGATGATTTAAAACCATTAAGTGCATCGTTTCATTTAGTTGAAACGCTATTTCTGAGCGTCGTCAACAAAATACGGGTCTATTAGTGACGATCGTCCGAAATCGATGGTTTGTCGTTAACTTGTAGACCGATTGCACACGACATCTTTTCGCAGCTATACAAAAGCGTGTTTAATAAAAACGCGCGACTTCATCACAACACTAACTCAATATAGTCAAGATAGACACGTGTATCTAAACTGTATCACGTTAATGTCGCTGCAAAAAGTTGCCGTGATGTGTAAAAGGCCTGTGATTAATGTCAATAACCCTAAGGAACCCCGCACAAAATGTTCGGAGAAAGCCGTTCGGTCGATTTGGCTAAAATTTTGTGAAAATATAGCCTCTAATACTCTCATCAACTGTGTGAAGTTGCAACTTTAATTAATGGCCAGATTTTAAAATAGAACGATTTTAGGGTCAACGAAAAAAGTAGTAACTATACAGTGTGGAAAGAGAAGTCGGGCCCTGGAAGGAAACTACCTTAAAACATTGAGATAGCTCAATTTGGTGAAACAAATATTATTTATTTATCCTAAGCATTAAAACTGCATTCTAAGATCCGGCCTCGCTTCGCTCTGAAGTCTATATATCTTCGGCCGGCAACCCCATATTTCCCGCCGAGGTATGTATAGTGCTTTTCTCAAACATGCAATGAAATAAACAACAAAAAAACCAATGATTTATTTTTAATACGCATAGTGGCAGAATGTCATGATGCCTGTGCCACAAATTTATGTGGAATGGAAATTAAAAAAGAGGACTTTTCCGGCCTAGGCCTGCAAGATTTGTATGAAAATCTATTAACGACCTCTTGTCCTAGCCGCACCTGAAACGTCATACTTCGCAGCCTATAATAAGGAACATAACATCAATATTTCATTGCATATTTGAGAAAAGGGATCTTTTTCAAAAATCTGTGAATGCAATTTTATTGCTTAGGAGAAATAAAATAATGTTTCCTTTCAGCACATTAAATTATCTCAACGTTTTAAGGTAGTTTCCCTCCAGGGCCCGTATTTTCTTTCCACCTGTATATGACGCTCATATGCACTTACTACCTTTTTCCCGATGTTGATTTCAGTTGCAGTAATGCGTTAGTGATGAATTCTTATAGGTTCTATCCCATTATTCGTCAAGACAAGCGGCAAGCCTAGCTATTAGGATAGTGAGACAATCTTTAGGGACCCGCTTTGTTCGCGAGAACATTGGCTAAATCTGTTACGTGCATCTCTATTGTAATCTTCTCGTGTTATGGGTCCGAAGTCAATGTTCTCGCGAATAAAACGGGTCCCTAAAGATTGTCTCACTATACTAATAGCTAGGCTTGCCGCTTGTCTTGACGAATAATGGAATAGAACCCACAAGAATTCATTACTAACGCCTTGCCGTAACTGAAATCAACATCGGGAAAAAGGTAGTAAGTGCATATGAGCGTCATATATAGTTACTACTTTTTTCGTTGACCCTAAAATCGTTATATTTTAAAATCTGGCCATTAATTAAAGTTGCAACTTCACACAGTTGATGAGAGTATTAGAGGCTATATTTTCACAAAATTTTAGCCCAATCGACCGAACGGCTTCTTCCGAACATTTTGTGCGGGGTTCTTTTGCATAACTGCTGACACTAACGATTCTGGTCAAGGAGTTTACCGGATTTTCTAGTTTAGACGAGAGAGTATTCCTGAGTATCCTGATGATTGATGAACATCGTCAAATTAAGAAAATAAAATGTATTCACAAGACTCACCTGATGAGGGTATCCGATATAAGCATGGTCTATATCCCACAACCACTTCTTGTTCCACAGTATCGTCAGCCCGAACGCGAAATTGCAGACATAGAAGGTGCACTTCCACGCGTTCTCGCAGAACTTGACGAGCGTGGAGGGTTTGTCCTGGGAGCGACGCAGGCGCCACCACCGCTCCACCTGCCGCTCGGACATGTCCGCCTGCTTCGCTAGGGCTGCCAACTGTTGAAAAACATTTTTTATAGACGTACATGATGCATGTACTAGGCATGCATCATAAATAACTGGACACTTTGGGACTTTATCGCTTTCACCCGTTGGAAATTTAGTACTTTAAAGCGACACGGTGCAAAGGTGTCAAGCCTCTTGTAAGGCCAATCGTACCTAGTGAATGAATGGCATCGTTTTTCTCGGATAATAGCTAATTTACCTTAGCAACAAGATGACGAAAATTGTATAGGTAATAAACATGATAAACCGGATATACAAATACTTAAATAAATGTTACAGTAGGTACAGTATTAATACAGGAAAGTTTCATCAAAATCCTATTGATAGCTTTTAATGAAAGATAAACCAATATCCTCATGAGGTTGTAATATTTGTAGGTAGAACTATAGGAAGCCACGAGCCCGCCTGCGTTTCACAAAAAAAAAACATTGATTAGTAACTAATGTTTGTTTTTTTAAAGTTTTTTTAAAATTATTGGTGAAAGGTTTTTCGAATTAAGTTACATTATAACGGAGTTTACGTCCAAGTAGGGGATCATCTTCTATAAAATATGTTTCTTAAGGTGTGTTATGAACAAGTTTCTAGAAAAAATAGTACATTACTATAGAGGCCGGGAAACGAAGGGTTGCATGACAACTAGATATAGACCGATAGAGATACGCGGCCTGCAACTGAACGTTTCTCGCAGAGATTTGTATTGCTTTTCTCAAACATATGCAGTGAAATAAAAAATACACCACTCAATAAACAAATTTAACAGACGCCATGTTTGATATTAAAATAATAAAAAAAAACTTCCCGGTTTGGCCTTCAATTTTGTATGAAATTCCTTTACAGTTCTTCCGAGTTGTTCCGCCTGCAACTTGATACTTTGAATCCTGTTACAACGCACGTAAGGACGAAATTTCATTGCATGTCTGAGAAATATTCCTTTGCTATTCAAAACTTATCATGGAATTTCGCCAAGTAACGCCTGCTTCTGTCAATTCCTTGTGTTACGTACATTTATTACTAGTTTGATAAATCTAGATTGTGCCCTGCCTAGTTATTCTAATTTGTCAGACATTCAAATGTATACTCCCTTAATACCGATTTGAAGAATAAAGGTATTAGGTAAGTTCGTGGCTAACCGCAGACGGCGAACGTCGCGGCGTTATGTCGCTGCGGTCGTGATTTTGGCTGGGTGGCACCAACTTACGGTCATATATTGATGAACGGTAAATATGGCGGCGGCAGCTGTCATCCCATAGAAACATGTCAAACTTTCCATACATTGAAATTTTAACGACCACAGCTTACGACTACAGACGGTTTGGTGCAACCTCAGATCAAATGTTCTGAGGGTGCAACGCAGCCTTAGTATCCAAGTGCAGCCGGCAGCAGCAGACAGTGCGACAATTTAAATATGAAATCTATTTCCTGTATAGAAGTTTCAAAATTCTGTATTGTCGCTGAGCGTCGGCGGCACAACTGATCTGCAGACGGGCGACAGCCCGGCTAGTATGATAGCTTATACAGTCACGTTTTATGTGACGTTTCAGTACATTTTGGCCATATAACGTGACGGTATAAGCTATCATACTAGCTGGGCAGTTGTGTGTGCCGCTGGGTACGTAGCGGAAGACGTCATGACGCTCGCTTCGAAAGGTATTTCATAGAAATACATACAAACCAAATAACAAAGAGTGTCGCGGCGACACCCGCCTGCTGCTTCTGTCTGCGGTCAGCTACGAACCTTAATACAGATGATCCGACCGCGCTTAATAGAATGCGCGCACCAGCACCATTCCAGCGTGACTGGATCCCTATAAACGGTACAGTGCCAGTCCAGCACTGGCGCCAGCGTCTAGATTCATCTAAAAGCGCCTTTTGGTGTTTCAAACGCACGCAACTTTTTACCTGATGCTATGACCTGCGTTACGTTCGCATTGCATGATACTTGATAGCGAACGTTATCAGATCTAATAATTATACATAACTTCAGATAACTTCCTCGGCCTGCGGAATAGATATCGAAGACGAGAGGCAAATAAGAAAATATTCACGTACCTGAACGCACTGAAAAATAATGATAACGATATATGAATTTGTGTTCAAATTTTTGTCATGTATGTGTGTCTTCTGTGTGTCTGTGAATAAATGTTTCTTTCTTTCTTTCATAAATCGCAAGTTTATTACCAAAAAAAAAAAAACAAAATGGCTACGTCTACAAAAATGAACCTAGCATGTAGAATCAAATTATCTCAATGAAGTCCACTGCTGGCTTGATTTACTTACTTAGAAAATGTTTTGTATGAAAACCTATCATTACACGTAGGTGATTTCGCAGACGAGACGTTAAACAGCGGTAAAACGTTATATGCGAAGTTGTAATAAGCGGAATCTGAGATTCCTTAAGGAGATCAGTTCGCCTTGTACTGTCAACAGCAAATGTAGATTTCATTCATTCATTCACTTTGTCGTACTAAGGTAACAATACTGCGACAGTTGGGATGCGTCAAAGTACCGAAAGTGACAAGGTACTAAAAGTGATCATCTACTTCTGCTGTTGACTATACTTGTACTTCCCTTTATTTACTTTTTGTTATCGTATAGGTACAATAAAGTTTTAGTAAGTTACTAAAAAAAAGGTCAAACGGCGAACTTAAGCTACTTGCCCTTAAGCGAAATGCCATTTTCTACCAGTGTACACTAAATATCCGTTTTCATTGAGTACTCAATGACTTAAAACAAAAATAGAGACACATTGACCTGCAAAGGCGTCGTGGCTAATGAATGGGCATCCTACGCCCATTCTCTACGACTATGCACGCCCGCGACTCGCCCTTGACACGCTATTCACTATCGCGAGAGATATTGTAAAGTTTCGCATAGAAACTGGCAGCTAAAGAATGTATTATTTCTAAGGTCGTCAGGACAGATACGTATAAGAGGTTTTTTTTATTGAAATTCAGGATTCAGTAATGAGATGATCGTCTGTCAAATGGATTTTAAGTTATTGGGAGGTCAAAAGTGGCTCGAAATGGTTCGTGTTATGTATGTCGCCTTGTTTGGTTTGCGAACTTGGCTGACACGCTGCCGTTTCCAAGCTGGCGGGAGAAGGAACAGGGATTTTAGATACATGAAGTTTTAGCTTTAGGTTTCATGCCTACATCCGTGTATAAATCGTTTAATTCACTATTATGCCGCCCACTCCTCTTACGTACCAGTCTATCGATATTAATATTATCAATGCGAAAGTATTTAAGTGTCTGTTACACTTTTTATGATTAGACCACTGAACCGATTTAGATTAAATTTGGTATGGATATAGTTTGGGGCCCGATAATTAATACTAGGTACGCCCCTACGCCGTGTGTAATACAGACGTAATTTAAGTGTATTTAATCCCTTTAAATATCACCAGTGCGTTCAGTACTGAGACCCTGGAGTCCTTCTCATTAGAGCGCAGATGGCGGTATCTTGAATTTTTTAGTTACATAGATCGCAGGATTTCTCCGCGCAAAAAAAGGCTTACATTATACAGTAACGTAACGGCCAATAATATATCACCTGCAGTTAGTGTAAGGGATTTATGCTCCTTTTAAGACCGACAAGGAGAATGGGACACATAAAATGGATATTAACATGATTTTTCAGACCTATAAGTTTATTAATGGCCGGTATATTGCATAACAGTATTTGCAATTTCTATATCCATATAATAGCGTAGGTACCTTCTTTAAATCCCAAAGAACAATGGCCTACATTTGCTTGGTCGACTTAGTAAGTAAATAGCGGTAAAAACTGAAGGTATCTTAAAATTGAAGACCGCTCGGTGTTTTGTTATAATGCGCAAAAAGTGCTCCACAAACCGTTAATGTCAGTTTTTATGCAACATTATTTGGTGAAAAGGCGATTTGTGATACGACGAATGCTTGGTAATAAAATGTGATTGGTCATTGGCATAGATTATATATATATAAGGAGTTAATTTATTAGTTGCAGATATTTTTACAGCTGATAGTACTCGGTCCCTGGAGTATATTTAAGTATGAAACATTATAGCTTTTACGATGTTTTTTGGAGAAAATTTGTTACGTAAAAACACCCTGTTAATGTGATTATTAAATGAGAACTCATTGAACAGATTCTAGTACCTCTTTTACGTACCACTTAACTGTAACTGGCCACTTCATGTCGATAAATCAAATACTTGATTGTTAATGTAATGTTATTTTCTGTCTTATTGTGTCGTTTGCAAATCAATTGTACTTATTTTGAAATGCATTCTTTTCTTCATGCTTGCTTTTAAATTACTTTAACTCACTTATCAAAGGCTAGTATTAGTTAACTATCCTAATGGGTGGATTTTCATGACTAGTTTTTTAACACAACAGCCCCAATGTCCATCTTACATTACATCCTACATTTGTAGTTTTTCCGCCGAACCATAATGACATTTAAGACAAACAATTGTTGACACGAATGACATGACAGATAGTGTTAAACGTCTTATCATGCACATGGTGATTATTTTTAGACGAAATTACAAATTATTTTTTTGTTCGGTAAATGAAAACAGAAAAAAAATATATGAAAAGGTTCTTAATTTCTATTTAAAGTGAATTGTTTTAAAGTAAAGTATCATCTGTTAAAATATCTGCAACTAATAAATTAACAGATTATATATTACTAGCTTTTGCCCGCGACTTCGTCAGCGTAGAATTCATTATCACTCTTCCATACAAACTTCCGCCTCCCTTTTCACCTACTGTTTAGGGAATGATTTCCGGTATAAAACTGGCAAATTACATCTCAATCGCTTCAGCGGTTTAAGGTGAAAAGGTAACAGAGAGTTACTTTCACATATTATCCATTTCCACTTTCATACAATATTAATATGAAAGTGGTTGTACCTTGTTTCGCAGACAGAAGTTTCATAGAATGTATGTTTCTCATAACTTTCATTTCATATAAAGCGGATTTGTTTACAAAGGGTCGCAATTCTAACCTAACCTACTTTTCTGGTAGATCTTAATGAGTTCTACACAATGACCTAAAAAGCCTAATTTAACGGTTAACGGTTTCGAAAAAAAAGTCTTCTATGTAATGAATAATTCTGCGAATCAATTCATTCTGTGAAACTTTTTTCTGCGAAACAATAGGACTCGGTATGAAAGTAAATAGAGCTTAAGTAAGCGAGTCGGGCTTGTTAAGTTTTATATAAGGCGATTAGTGATAACAGGTATTTACAAGTATTTGTGAAAACCTTTTCACAAGCCAGGAAATGTAATCTTAAAGTGACAAACCCACTAACTTGTCCAGACTGTTTGTTGTCTATTTCCATCTTATAGCTGCGTCTCTGTTGTTAGTGACAAATTTGGTCACTAACTACTTTTTCTTTTAGAGGGCATATTTCCGAAAATATTCACTTTATCAAAAAATGTTTCCAACAACAACCCACACCATAGAGTTGAAGCAAAAAAAATCATCCCCACTATACGGGAGGTACCCTTAAAAATAAAAATTAATTTTATTTTACGAGTTTGTCACTTTTATTCTAATCCTAATAATATTATAAACGTGAAAGTTTGGACGTATGTACGTTCCTCTTAATCTCAAAATTGGAGAGAAAAAAATTTTTTGACGGAGGATAACAGTTTCGTTGCCATAGAGATACATCATCAAGATACTTAGTCAAAAATTCGCACCATGCTAGCAACTCATCCGTGTCAAGTCAATGTCAGGGCTACGGCAAGTCGTAAAATCTTTACATGAACTAATTTTTTTTTCTTCATCTGCCCTAGTTCTGAATCCAACACCAAATGTGGTCAGTGTTCAAAAAACAACACACCATTACGATTTACGTTAATCCCTTGTCGTACTTAGGCGCGGATCTGTGCCAAACATTTGAAACTATCGTTTAATTCATTTAATTAGACAATTTTGACATTCGCAAACGGAGGGTTAAAGCAAATGTGTTAATAGGTAAAAAAATATTATAAGCTGAAGAGTTTGTTTGTTTGAACGCGCTAATCTCAGGAACTACTGGTTCGAATTGAAAAAAATATTTTTGTGTTGGATAGTCCCTTTATCGAGGAAGGCTTTAGGCTATATAACATCACACTGCGACCAATAGGAACGAAGACGCGGACGAAGTCGCGGACAACAGCTAGTAGGTAAAAAACTTAAGAAAAGAACCTGTTGTATGTGGTTGTAGCGTGTTCGAATAGACATTACATATTTAAAATGTGTAAAATAAACAAAACAAATGCCTATTCGAACGGCTCAACTACATACAACAGGTCTTCTTAAGTTTTTTTGCCTATATTATTATGCAGTAGCACTAAGTACATTCAGCAACGAAAGCAGCTACGCGGGCCTAGTGCTCAAAATTAGCTACACGCAGACTCTAATGTCAAGAGAATAGGGCTCTGTGTAGTCTGTGTAGATAATTGTGAACGTGTTACTGCTTAGCTATAAATAAATAAATAAATATTGGGTGACAATCTTACACAAATCGACCTAGTCCCAAACCAAGCAAAGCTTGTATTATGGGTACTAGACGACGATATAAATACTTATATAGATAAATACATACTTATATACATAGAAAACATCCAGGACCCAAGAACAAATATCCGTGAAAAATGCACAAATAAATGCCCTGGCCGGGATTCGAACCCGGGACCTCTAGCTTCGGAGGCAGCGTCACTACCAACTAGGCTAAACAGGTCGTCTATTTCTGCTGACGACTGTACTCGTAATTAAGGGTGCATTTCCACCAGAGATGTGCTATGCTACGTTACTATGGAAGCGTTTGAATACACCAATCATATTCATTGGTCCACATAGCATAGCACTGGTGGAAACGGCTTTTCGTAGCGTAGCTTACACATCCTCGCAGTATAGCTGTATTAGCACATCTCTGGTGGCAAGGCACCCTAAGTGTACTAATGTTATTGCACGTATAAATCACGGACCCGTGAGTCTGACTCGGAAAGCTATAAACGTAATGTGCTATGTACAAATGAGTCTTAGTATATTTTCTACATAAGTGACTCATACACAGGTAATCAATAAGTTACACATTAGTCATTCAGTTAAGGATGGAAACAAGAAATAACTATGAAATTGGAAGCTAAATATGTTTGAATTAAACTATCGTGAGTCATGAAATGAAATGATTTATGTGTACAACATAGGTAAGTACACAAAGATCTTACAATAGTTTTCAAGTATCACTATGCTGGGCCGTTAGGAATACAAATTTTATTAGTAATTAATGGAGGATCAGGGTTCTCTGGCCCATTAATTACAGTCTAACAAATATTCACTTACGGTGTAGTAAGCTTTTTTAACTAGGTGCTCAAATAATTTTCGCTTAAAGCCTTCCATATTTTCTACTTCTACAATGTCTTTCGGTATCTTATTGTAAATTTTTGGAGCCATTCCGAGAATACTTTTCCGGTATAAAGCAGTATTTGATAAAGTTCCACTTAGTTTATATTTATGGCGCGTATTTCTAAAACTTTGAAATAAATTAAGATTAGATCTAGCAAACATTGCAACCTCAAACACATAAAGGCAGGGAAGAGTTAGTATCCGCAATTTCTGAAAATAGTGTTTACAGCTGTCTAATTGTTGGATGCCACATTGTCATGTTTAAAACTATTGGCTATGTGCGAAGTAGGTGGTGGGGGTAAGCTAGGCGATCGTAGCGCACACCATGGCAGAAATGTGTACTTACCGGGGACCACTGTCAAATTTACTTTCACGTTTTCTATTGGTTTCTTAACGGTTTCCTACGATTCGTTTCGTTTGTATGTATTTATTTATTCTCTTATTTATTTCAGTAAAATTTCCAATACGGGGTCTTTCTCGTTTACTAAAGTAAATAAAATATGCATGTGTCATTATTTGACATCTCTAAATTTTGACATTGTCTCGGGACCTTTGACGTTTGACGTTTCAGACGTGCACATAGCCAATACCAATAAAACGGTTAAAGGTTAAAAGTGTTAAAACGCACAGAGCGCGGCGCAGCGTCGTTGCGGGGCGGAGGCGGTGTTACGCGGTCCGAGGCACGTTGCACCAAAAAAACGCGCGGTTTTCGGTAGCGCGCGGAGGCGGTTACTGTGACATATGAAGCAGTAATCGACAGTTTCGGAAAGATCAAAATGCAAAACCGCCTCCGCGTCGCACCGCGCAACGCCCGCTCTGTGCGTTTCGTGCTTTAAGCGTATCACACAAGGGCGCGGCCTGCGGTGGCGGGCAATTGACAACATTTCATTTTTTTAAGCAGGCTTTTTTCCGATGAAATCCAATAGAGGATAAAAAGTTAAGTAAAACCACATTTTTAAATTCTCGGAAATATACCCAGTTCATATAAATAAATCAATTTCAAAAGTTCCTCATTCTAAAAGAGAGTAAGTGACAAGTAAGGCGTCACAGCGTAACAAATCATACAGAAGCACTGTTACTAAGACAAATTTACTAAAGAAAGTGAACTGCAGTTCTTTTTGTCCGCTGTGACTGTCACAATTTCATAGTAATGAGTCATTACTATGAAATAATGACGTCATTACTACGATATGGGCTTTCTTCACATTTTCGTGAATATTTAGAAAACTAATGGCTATAAAAATAAAAAAATATATATATTTGGGGTTTCTTGTTCCCAAATTAACGAAATGAGTTAAGATTTCATACTACTTAAAAATTTGAAATGTTGTCAATTGTACACTATCACAATCCTAACAATAATTTGATTTGATTGTCATAATATACAACTGGCCGCCACCGCAGGCCGCTCCAGTTTGTAACAGGCTTCAATCTCACGTATTCCTCCTGCGGCCAATGGGCTGATAAGATTTATTCAACTGAAGGAATTGAAACCGTTTTCAACTAGAATAGAGTTATATTGTATTTTCTTTGATTCAGATGTTTTGGAGCAACAGATATTCGACTTTATTTCCGATTGTAAAGATTCAAATTTGAATGTCTTTTTGTATTGTATGGGCCCACCATTTAGGCGGTTTAATTGTCACTCCGGCCGGGCACAGAATAAATAATAGTACTTTCAGGCGACATGTTTCGGACACTTCAAATGTTTTTTTTTTCAGGAATCTCAGGATAAGTGCATGCGGTGGAGGCACACCGGTGCCGTATTAAAGTTTGTATAGTTTCAAATATGTGTCTCTCAAGCAAAAGTATAGGTAAAAAACTTATGTAACGCCATCTTGTATGTAGCTGTGACGAGCTCGAATAGATATTATATGTTTAAAATTTGTAAAACATACAAAGCAAGTGCCTATTCGAACAGTCCATACTAACATGCAAAAGGGGTTTACTAAAGTTTATCACCTATAGATTAGATTATTTCACGTGGACCTTTAGGCGGCGTTATTTCCTAACTGACACAAACTAGTTTTGCTTAGTAGTAGTTAGTGCACACTTTTATTTATATCCGTATAAGTATGTATGTAAGCAATATATTGTACACAATAACAGTTTAAAACATATACACGTCACACAGGATCAGAGTACAAAGGCGAACTTATCCCTATGAGGGATCTCTTCCAGCTAACCTTTGAGGGATTGAGAGATTTTTAAAAAGAATGAGATAGACAAACTTACACCGTGTACAACCACGACGACCAAGTACGAGTATTAACTTTATGTATTTTAAACTAGACATTCGTTTGATAACTTAGAATAACCACTGCACCACCGCACCCACGAATATCCGTTTAATTATATTCGTGTCCTTTCAAAACCAAGAAATTCTGAATATTAGAAATGTCTTAACACGTTCCCTGTCCCCATACAAAATTATCCTTCAATGTCACAAGTCCAAGTGACAGTTGTAGTTCGTAGCCGTGAACAACTCCTGAAAAAAAGCTTCATGTCCCCACATTGGGGGCCTTCGGACAGGGGACGTGTTAATAATTAAAAAAAAATTGTGTTGCATAAGCAACACAAAAGAACGCAATTTTACTCAATGTCATTATTACTTATTTATTACATCATTATGCAAAAAATTTGCATGGATTGTAATAGACAATTAAATTAAAATTACATTACTTCCATTACCCTTTAAACGATTGAGAACAATACGCATCTTAATTCAATGTATTAATACTTATTTTCCTTCAAATATGAACAAAAGAATATCGCAGCAACGCGACTTCAATATAAAAACGACCTATTTTAACTCAAGTGGCATTTGCTTTAAGGTTCATTTTACAGTGTATTACAGATTAACCCAGGTCGGGAGTGGTAATCTCAGTATGTGTCAGCAGGTTATCTATAATATCTCTATTACCGATCACGCGAAGCAGTGGAGGATACAGGTTAATTTGTTGATGTTGATACCTTGCTTTTATACCTAATGCGATTGATTTTCCTTTAGACACTAACCCTGTTATTTTAAAACTTAAAGCTCTGTTATACCTAAGACTATTTGACTTGACAGAGTTGTATCAAACTAGTCTGTTTAAAAAGTGACTTTACCATCTAAGCTAGAAGATTTAAAATTTAATGTAATTTTTATATAATGTTGGTCATTTTAAACTAGTGGCTCTGTGAGCTGGCGAATTTTGAGCTGATCTGATCAAAGAGACATTTTTAGACTCATTGGAATCTCCACCGCAGGATGATCCTGTCCATCCCCCGGCGATCTTGGTCGTAGTTTTAGGACATACTTGGGTCCCAACCCGTTATATAGATCAGTCATACATTAAAGTAGTAGTAATACTAGTAATATGAATTACCTTTTTGGAAGCAGGATTGGCTCTGTATGCTGCCTCCAGTTTTGGGTTCGAAGCAGCTTTCTTATTCCTACCATCCTTAATGCCTAGTGACTTGCCGAACGGAGCAAATATGTATCTGAAATAATATCATATGTTTGAAATTCATATTCAGATAATTATATTATATATTATTATTATATTATTTTAGACAGGCAGCTCGCGCTGGTAAGTCTAAATCATAGTTCACTAAGCACTAATATAATTCACTGCTTTAGATAGTTTGTCAAGTCTATTTTTAAACTGATTAACACTGTTGGAGTTCACAACTTGGGAGGGTAATTTGTTCCAAGTATTAACAATTCGGTTCGCAATAAAGTTTTTGCTGATATTTGTATTATGTCTTGTTGTTGTTAGTTTATAATTGTGCCCTCTTGTGCGCGTGTTTAGATGTCGAGTGAACAAGTCGGTCAGTTCTGGACAGTCGTAGGATTTATTGATTATGTCATACAACATTTTCTTATAAATTACTTAGGGGCCGGTTGCATGGCAATTTAAAAACAGATAGCAGTGGAGTTTTATTTACAAAGTTAGCTCTTATGATTGAATGAATACATTATTTATTTTTCGACATTTCATTCATTTACACTACCTACTGCTTACTGTGGGACTAGTTCGATTTGTGTAAAAAATGCCCCCTAATATTTATTATTATTATTATTTTTAATTTATAACAAGTGAGGCAGACTTAATGCCATAAAGCATTCTTTATTGGTCACCTTGAGCCAAAGAAAATACATTTTAATTGAAATAATAATAATGTGACATGATATTTTGCATCAAGTAATGTAGCTACATACATTTTATTGAGAAAGTAAATAAAATAAATAAAGAATAAATAAAATAAAGTCTGTATAATTATGGGTCAAAGGGCTTTAAGTAAGTTAGGTTTAGGTCCCTAACTTATATACTATGCAAAAGGAGTATGAAAAAATAACAAAATATAAATCATTCAATAATTATTCAATCAAACTAAAAAAGTAAGCAGCGATTCCACTCCTCTGTTTGTAAATGCCGCGAACTGTCCGGTCCCTATAAATTACATTTATGTCAATTTAAAAGAATCTCTATTTTGGTTGTCACTTAAGATAATTAAAATAAATCATAAAGTCATAATAAATCAAAGGATTTGACCTAATGAAATCAATAGATCTTTCTCACAAATGAAGCACTATTCGCACCTGACAGAATATCAGCGATGTGGTTTCCTGCCGCATCATAATGCTGAGTCAGCACCCATTCTCTGCCACAATGCATGCTCTGCTTCTTGATTGTCATTGTAATGCCATGTATATTGTGGAGACTGAATAAAGTTCTATCTCTATTTAACTACATTTAGGACTTTAATACATTTGAAACTGATTATGTTATTGAACTGACTCCTTGCCGATGCTTGGATTGTCAATCAATTGATGTGGAAAACAACAATATTGATGTATTTGCTGCCCCATAGAAAAATTTACAATATCATACTGACAGGATGGCTTTATTAGAAAAAACCCCTCTGGTGTTGCGGGTGTCCATGGGCGGCGCTAATCGCTTACCATCAGGCGATTCCTCTGCTTGTTTGCCTCTTGTCATAAAGAAAAAAAAAAACACCAAGTATACAATATTATACTCTATAAACTTATGGTGTCAGAAATCATACAATTTAGATAATTTTTTAAAAACAACATTTACTTTATTTTTAACATACCTACCAAAGGAGTTTATTTTGAGAATAATTGTGTTTGCATGTTCTAGTAACAATGGCATTTAGTCAATATTATGTGACATCAGAAAAAGATCATAGGCAGCTTTATTAAGGGATAAATTGTTATATTTACCAATATTTCTTATAATAACTTTACCTATAAAAGCCAATTTTAAATATCAGTCATGCTCCTCCAAGGACCAGGAAACATGGCTAACATCCTTTCCCACTAATTTTGCATTAGCAAGGTGCCATTCATTTTCGTCTAACACCGACCCACGCTTCGGCTCTTTCAGGCCCTCTAATCTGGGTTAAAAATAAACCGGTACTTACTTCTCTAACACGAAGCGCAGCGCTATAAACACCAATGCCATTGGTATGGGAAGCAAAACATGCCGATGGTCGGTGTAGGTAACCGCTTTTTCCGGGCCGGGCGCTAGGTCAGCCCACGTAGTGTTGGGCGGTAACCACACATCCTCGTTCCAGAACGCGTCCAAAAACATCCGAAGCATTTCGTATTTAATGTAACCGACCACTTGTTTTCACTGCGGAAGATTAATATGATTGATAATTTACGGTAATGATATACCGAGCGACACGCGACGCGACGAAGGAGGGAGGAGGGACTGTGAATTGACAGTTCAGTGACTTATTTGACACATGAAGATAGCACGGACATGACAAAGTTTGACGTTTTAGGGGCGTTTTTGTAACTGCAACCGTGACTATTTTACGTTTCGTTTACCGTTATTTGACGGTCGTCACCATAGACAAGAAACTTGATAACAGCCTTGCTACTGCGAAACGAAAGCGAACGAACCATCTCCCTCCCTGTCGCTCGAATACCAAAGTGCGACAGAGATAAAGAAAGGACCAGAAGAAACTTTGCCTCCTTATGCGTGTTCTATCGCTTATATAATGGGTTGTGCTCCGAAGAACTGTTCGACTTGATGCCCACGGCCGCTTTCTACCATCGCACCGCTCGCCGTCGATAGGGCATTCATCCTCACACCTTAGAACCGAAATGGTCGCGTACGGTACGGTTTCAGAGGAATTTCCTCCCTCGGGCGCTCCGATTGTGGAATGAGCTCCCTGCCAAGGTTTCCCCGACGGACTACAGTATGGGTATATAAGGAAAATAAATTCTTAAAGGGTCGGCAACGCGCATGTGACAACCCTAGGACTCTAGGAGTTGCAAGCGTCCATCCATAGGCTGCGGTGACCGCTTAGCATCAGGCGGGCCATACGCTCGTTTGCCACTGACGTGGTATTAAAAAAAAGATAGACGAACTTCGTTCGCTTTCGTACGCGGTAGCAGGGGGTCTGTCTACTCCGAAATTCGAACTTCATATGGTGCCGTCCCTTTCACTCTCCTATCATACACTGTATGAGTGAAAGGGACGACACCACACGAAGCTCGGATTTCCAATATCGGAGTAGCCCCAGAGGACCTATTCCGAACTTCGTGCCGTGCCGTCCCTTTCACTCTCGCGTTATACACTATATGAAGGAAAGGGACAGCACGATACGAAGTTCGGAGGAGGCCCTCAGCTCTGTTATAGAAAGATGGAAGTAGCGGAGCGGAATAATTAAAAATAGTAATAATTGAATCTCCTCACTTTTATAATCGGTGAAAAGAAATGGCTTACTGCACATGAAATAATTGAAGGAAAACAACGGTGTAGAAGTGTCGAATAGTGTATTATAAATATTTCAATACAAATGCAATATAACCATAAACAAACATCAATATTCTTCTGATAGTAAAAATATAAACCACTTACTTCTCATTAAACTTGAAACAAAGTGTCAAAACGCAACACAGCAGAGATCAAGTTTATAAATATAAACAATTAAGACTTATTTTCCACCGACACATTTTTTTACGTGAGAAGGCATTGTTTTCTTTATCCTAATTTTCGACGATAAAGTATGCGAAAATTACTAGTTAGTACCGTATCAACACATATAAAAATACGCCAGAGTAAATGTGTCTTTAAATAGATGTATGCTCTATGAATATGTAACATTATTAATTAAATCATATCAACTTTCCTAATAACAACATATTTTAAAAGGCACGAAATCATTAAGGAATCTTAATCGTAATCAACTCGTTTTAATACTTAAGACACGTGATTAAAGCGCCTGAACACGAGAATATGACTAAAATGCCTATTTAACCTTTTAACCGCCATCGTTTGAAAGTGACAATATACATAACACATTTTTGATATATGAATGACTGACCGAGTTGAATTTGTGAATAACGATCGCCGGTTGAAGGGTTAAAGAATAACGCTGCATTTCGTTTTTTTTTCGTTATTGATGGCGTCTTGCTGCTAAGGCACTTTGCCAATGGGAACTGCATATCGTTACTTTTGTTGGAAAAATGACACAAACGAAGATATGTCATTTCATACTTATGTTTTTCCAGTCTATTTGAAATTATAATACTATGCAAAATAAAATTTCACCTTGACTTATACATTTTTTTTTGTTAATGTTACACTTTTACTCAAGTAACGCAGAAAGTAGTGAAAGTATCATTTTTAATGATATTCATGGTAATCATGGTAGTATGGTATAAGCATTCATACCACAATGTGAGGGTGTTTACTATGCACCAAACCACCGAGAGCCAAATCGTTGGTCGACCATACAATTTAGTTCGACAAAATAATAAACAATCGATTGATATATGCATTAACAACATCCCTACCCTAAAGTGACAGATACAAATGTCAAACTCAAAAATAATTTCGCGCGTTCACATACAACTGCACTGTCATTTTAGTCCCTGAAATTTAAAAAATAGAGGTAAAAAAATAGAGAGTACATTACGAGGCATTTTTTTCCGGATACCACACGTTTTGATTCCTCTAAATAATTATGTATGTACAATCAGCATCAAGAATAGCCACGCAGTGAAGGGGTCTAGAGCTCTAATTCAATTGTAATAAAGACTTTTGAATTTTTCAAATGCGTAGCTTCTTTTGATGCGGACTGTACCACTCGTTTAATCAATAATTGCAGAAGGTAAATCCTGACATAAAAGCAACGGAAATACGTTCTAGCACCCATGAGATTCAACTAAGGGTGTTATTTAATCAGTAGGGTCCATGTATGGTGTAAAATTATCAAGAAAAAACAATTTTAAAACATGGGAACTTGTAAGTCTTACAACATTTATAAAATATTTTTTTTAAAGTAATATAATCATAATCAAGTATTACGTTTATGCATTTTGAATTAAATTAACCACAATGGATTCTGCAACGCTCTATTTATGTATGCGCTAATATATTACAAAAACATACATTATAAAAATAACAACAATAAGGTTTACACATTTATAATAAAATGAAAAAAAAAAACGTATGATATAATTTCATAATATTCTCATATAGACTATCTTGTCAAGGTTGCGCAAAAGCCATTGTAAATGGACACGGTAAATGTTTAAAGCGCTCTACACACCTATCAATTTACCACGAACAACCTAGAGACGCAGCCATAAGATGAAAACAGAGACTTTTAACCCTTTAACCGCCGTACGTTAAAAAAGTTACTCGCAACATTCAACTTTGTCATAAATCAAGGTGTCATTTAGAGGAAGAAGTTATTTATTTAGCACACAAACCATTACAAATAAAAACACAGAGAAACTAATTTTAAAATCTTAGTGCTAATAAATGGGACACTCACTCAGCATGTTGTCACGGAATCTGTGACGCTGATTTTCAGTAAGTGCCCCGAAACTAAAAACTAAACAAACATCAATTTTATAAGTTTTAGTCAATGTCGTTTATCTGAAAGTTACAAAATCGACCTGCTTATGACCTTAAAACTAGCGGCTAACATAACAAAATATGTTGTCCAATAGCTAAATCCTATACAAAAGAAAAGTGTTACACTGTCTTTCGGTCTAATATATCAGATGAGGGCGGTTAAAGGCTTAGGGCGGCTGTCTTGGTAAATTGATAGGTCCGTAGAACGCTTTGGACTTTGGAGGTAAGATTAGCCACATTTACATGGTTTTAATTGCAAAACTAACTAATTTTACAGTATGTCATTTCAAGCGCTTTATAGCCACCACGGACGGGTAGTACAGTATAAAATGAATTTATTAACCCCCGACGCAAAGTTTAACGTGTGTCTGTGTATCTGTGTGTGGTATCGTAGCTCCCAAACGGATGAACCGATTTTCGTTTAGTTTTGTTTGAGTCATAGATAATTTTATCCAGATGGACAGTACGGCTAACGAAAATATCGAGGACTTTAAGTGCCTCTGTCATGATAAAACCTTCAGTTTGAATCACAAACTATAATTATAGTGTTTTAATTTTCGAAATGACGCAGTTCTAAGTATTAACTAACTTCTAACTTAACCTTTCGTACACTGATAGTACTGTACGAAGTACTTTTTTTCCGTTTCTGTCATTAGTTAACTTTTAGATGACACTGATCATACTCAAGCATATGAAATATTAATCTTTTCAAGAGTCGGCTGTAACATTCTGGTTCTTCTCCCGCGGAGTTGATTATCTGGCCTCCTTACACTTACAAAGAATAACAAGGATGCCAACAAATTCTAACATAAAATATAAACAATCTTAGGCAATATGAGACTTAACAAGAAATCTCTCCAACATTAACAACATATCCACATAACTTACTATTTATATGTACTTTTTTATAAAACTCTAATACTATAACAATTCCTAAGCATTTGTAAGCATATCTTTGGGTGTACTTGCGTAACAATAAATTATGAATAATTTACTAATGTAAATCTAGCGTGTGCATTGCGAGGCTGTTTATGCATATTTCTACCACAAATCATCATATGTTTTAACCCTTTATCAGGCGAGATTTACAAAATGACAGTTGAATGTCAGTCTTCCTCAGACATATTTAAGTACTATTTAGATTGGTTGATGTGGGAAGAGGTATTCCCTTAGCCTGATAAAGGGTTAATATTTTCTGTACGAAAAAACTTCCGTGATAACTATACTGATAATGATACGGTCAAACTCACGTATGAATTATGACGACGGCAATAATTATGTTTTAAACGGTTATACACTGTTTCGGTGATAAATGTCTCATCGAATGTATGTTCCCCAGAATTTTTATTTCATACGAAGCATTTTTTTCAGAAACGGTCGCAGTTCTAAATTAACCTACTTTTCTGGTAGACCCAAATGGGTTGTACACAATGACTTTTAGCTGTACCTAAAGTTAACGTATACTGAAAACCAAGTTATCTATGAAACGAAAATTCTGCTAATCAATACATTCTATGTAACATTTGTCTGCGAAACAAGGGTATACGGTTTTAAAGGCTTCAAAAGTTCTACTTGAAGATAGTGTTTCTCGCTCGCTATACATATAAAACGCTTGTTTTATGACGTTTTTCGTTTCATTTAGTTTCATTCGTGCCGGCATTGGTAACAAGGTCTGCTACTCCGGATCGTGACACAAGCCTACGTCACAGTACAGCCTGTATACACACGAACTCACACTACGACCGCCAACCACTGATAGGCTCCATCGCAGTGATGACGTAGGCTTGTGTCACTCGCACAAATAATTTTGCCCGGAGTGTCATACCTTGTATTATTGTATCATGGTGCCGCCGGTCTTTTTAGTATAATGTTACCCTACACACGTCCCTATGATCGACAGCTCAATGCCCTACAGGTGACACCTATATTAATCACCTCTGTCATTATGACATGATTAAAAGTGTCATGTGTTGGGTCAGTCTCGAGCAGTGGGACATTTATCTTATGTAACAGCTTGTAAAAAAAAGACAATGTCTATTTCTATAAGCAATAGCACCTCTGTAGATATTAATCGTAATGATATGAACGATGTTAACATGTACAGACTTATATCAACATTTATTGTAAGAATGGTGCATTTGTTACTAGGATAATTAATATTAATTTTGATCATATGTGGTAAGTTTTTGGTATTTATTTACCAAATCTAAACTAAGCAATGCTAACCGATTTTGTATTTCTCTCACATGTTATTCTGTAAGGTAATATTATAGTTACAAAGCACCGAGCTTTAACCCTTTAACCGCTATCGTCTGATATCAGACAAAGTGACAATGTAAATAACATTTTTCTGGTTTATTTATGACACAGTTGGACGTTCGGCAGTTAAAGGGTTTAATACAGAATACAATTATATTTTTGGTTACCTATTTATAACAGAGTTGAAAATTGCGGGATATTTTTTTAACGTTCGGCAGTTAAAGGGTCAAATACAGAATTCCATTATATTTTTGTTATTACTATTCATATTATAAAAAGAAAATAATATAAAATGTAACAGACACCGCCGTTTATTTCATACAAAGAAAATGTAATTGAATTCTGTATTTATTTAAAGCTCGATGCCTCACAATATTATGTTACTTATACGGAATATAATGTCAAAGAAATACAAAAGATATTTATTTGCGTAATACCTATTAAGGCAAGATAGTTTAACGGTATTTTTATTTGTATCAGTTTTCCATTTAAATATCTATACACTAATTTAATGCATTTTGTTCGAAATTTTGCAATAGAAATGGGAACCTATCCTATTACAGGCTAATTTCGTTTTCAGTATATCTGAATGATGATGATATTCTTATAAGAAATCATTTTTTTGCAAATAACGCTCATGTTTTAAAACAGTAGACATGAAAAAGAACTTTACAGAGAAAATAAAAACTGGGCGAACAACATCAGATGGAGATAATGTTTCGGGCTGATGATAGGTAACCGTCAGAGTCAGCTTTTCCGTTTATATATTTTACTCTACTACAGCTAACGCGTATTTGTTCGAAGCTACCTACTTACGCAAAATCGCTAACCTAATATTGGTGAACACATAAGTTCTTGTTCAGACACGCGGGATTTAAAATTGAACAATTTCTTATATTTATTACCACTCCCACTATCCTGCGATTCAGGGCCGTTTCTTAAGGGCGCTTTAACGTGTCCACTAGCGCCAGTCGTAAATAAATCCTTTTTTCAATCTGTCGTAAAATTTTACGATACATATTGAAAAAAGGAGGTCAATATGTAATGTATTTTGTATTTAAGTACCTTTTGAATACATCAAACTAGTTTTTACGTTGCTTGATTCGTCGATCTATGCGTCCAAAGCAAAAACGTCCGTTTTTTTAACATAGTGGCCTCCTTTTTTCAATATCTATTACAATTATTTGTGAGTGGCGCTGTGGAAACGTTAAAGGCCTCTTAAGCGGTCTCCATACAGTCCTGCTATAAGATAGAGCGAGGTCGTCCATCTAACTATCTCGGTCTATTAGCTAGCTTGCGGGCTCCCGGACGCCTGTAATCCAAGTCCTTTCTTAATACATGTCTAAACAAGTCTTTAGTTGATTGAAGGCAAGGCGCATGTCGCGACTAATTTAGATACCAAAAGGCAAATTTTTATATCACCATCACTTTTTAAAGGAATGATTTTTATGTGTGCCGTGTTAAAGGCACTAACTAAGAAATTAATAAAGTCTATCTACAAAGTAGACTAACTACTATCAAAATCAATAGGAAAATGATATTAAACATTTTTTTTTAAATTTAACCATGCTTACGCAAGGGTATAAATTTGTAAAGAAAAATAACTGGGCTTTCATAAGTCACCTTAACTTCTCCTTATAAAGCACTTCTATGCAAGCACTTCTATTCTAGCAAGTTCAAGAGAATTAGTTAAGTAAACTCAAAAATACTTTAAGAATGCCGTTTTGAAAGTAAAAGTAACATACTCCACAAATATATATTGTGCCATTGAGTTCCGGTGTATAGTCAAGGGCGTAAATATGTATACAATTTTGGACCTTATCTCAATGTAATAATGTGAAAAAATTTATACATATTAGTAGTTATTAGTTACTAGTACTGTCATCGTTATATAAAACCGTACTAGTTACAAAACGGCATTTTAAGAACCTAGGTAAATCTATATAACATACCGAAATCTTATCTCACTCTTTGGGATAGGGAACTATATTAGTGAATATACAACCAGGTAATAAAAGGCACTAACGTACCAATTTTGACACACGAACCTCAGGGACAGCATACATAAAATTAGAAAAAAATTTTTTTTTGCTATTTTTAGCTGTTAGTACAAAAATATTTTATATATAAACAGATATTTACTAATAGCAATCTGTCGCAACAACCAACAGAGACGCAGCTTAGAATTAAATATATTGCAGTCTCATTCTAATAGCTATCGGTTGCTACAATAAATCGTTACGCTTCTGACCTTTATCTTTAAACAAATAAGTCTTTGGGACTCAAAGAGTGATTTTCTAACAAAAAACCTAAAGTTATTCCAATTATATGTATGACATAACCCGTACGTTTCACAATTCACAAGTTGATTGAACACACCGTTATCCGAATAAGCATCTATCTAATATAGACGCGCATAAAAAAGATTGTCGTAAAAAAAACATAAAAATATGACTACCTATCAATTATACAACATGCTTTATAGTCGAAACTCCATTTTTTTTTCTTACAAAAGTCATCGGATTGCATTTACAGGTTGTAAAAAAGTAAGAGTACTACTAAACATAAAAAAACTAATACTATGCGTTAATCAGATATGTCATTATTTAACAATAATTTTAACAATAAAAAATACCGGTCTATTTAAAAGTGTGTAGCTAATTTCAACTACGTGGTCCCATCCAATAGATTATTTACAAAACAGGCCAAAAATAACTATTTTGGACTTGTTTTAATATTGGATAAAACAAAACTATTCTAGCCAAAGGAAACGATAGCAGATTTTTTAAAGGTATCGTTATCAATTTTAACACGCAGTTATTTTTATTAAAGCAGTTCTAATAAGTAACCTTTTTTAATGTCTTAGGCGGAATTAGTAATTATTTAAGTAACTGTTAGTGTAAACGATAAAAAACCAGAGACACGTAGTTTTATAATAATCACCAAATTATATTTAGTAGTGGTTTAGCAGTATTTGTGACGATATAGAGTATAACAGAAGTATAAAATAGTATTGAGGCGCGATTGACGATTCAAGATTATTCTAGCTAATATAAAATTATTAGTTTCTTGTCTACTACCCGTTCGCTTGGAGTTTGCGGTTTCCTCTCGTCCCGGTAGCATACCGCACCCCGCTCACGCCCCGTTCAGCTCCGAGCGGGGTGGCGGCGGAAGTAACACGTCACCAAGGGTGCTGCCACTAAGCGAACGGGTGCTACATCAGAACTTTTCGTTGTTGATGAGTAAGTAATTTTACTTCATTGTATTGTGATGCCCGATATTATACCTATATTATTAAAAAAAGCTTTTTAAAGAAACTACAATCTCTTCAGTATATTTTAGTACAAAGAAAATGATTAATGATTGTACAAAAACCGGTTGAAATGTATTTCAAAACAGTCAGATGTTTAAAATTATAGTATTTTTTGAGGGGCCTGAAAAGTGTATATAATTATGTATATATATAATTATCTGTCCGTACCATACTAACATTAATAACGTATTATTATGATTCATATTTAAACGCGAAATACCTTTAATCAGGTAAGGCAATCGTGCGAATTCCTATTCATAGTTCAATATTAGGATATATTTTTGGTTAATAAAAAAAACTAATTTAGTTAAACTAATATGATTCCGCTTATATCGATAGACAAAGTAATTATCCCCCACCATTTAGATAAAAAACTAAAATTATCTTCCACCGACTCTAACTAATTCATAAGAAGCACTTTTGTTCGTTTTATCTATCGATATCGACGAATGTATGTCCAAGTGGACAGAATGTCATAGCCTTTTATTATAATAATATATTAAAATCTAGTATCCGCATGGATACTTAATAAGATTAATTATACCGCGACGCCAGCTGTTTGATCACCATTTTAAATAAAATATTTAAAAAAAACATACTCTTATTCTATACAAAAAAAAAGGTTTAAGTACAATAAACAAATGTATAAGAAAATTAAAAATACTGATCTATTTTTTTTTGATCCATGGGAACCGATTTATAAAATCATTTAAAAATAAGGACGGTAACCCGGTTAAAGAAACACTGGTTTTCGACGCCCTTTTTTATAACACGAATACGATGTCCAATACAACTGGACTGTAACAAATAAATTATAATATAAAATCAAATAAAAAAACGAATATAAGCATAAACAAATAAAAAAACCGGTTATTCCTGCAACGGATTCATCGAAAAAACCGGTTATTCCTACGACGTTTAAAAAAAATATTCTTAAAACGGTTTGCCAGTATAAAACCGGGTATTCCTGCAACTGTTAATCAATATAAAACCAGTTATTCCAACAATGGTTCCACAGGATAAAATCGATTATTACAGCGGTTCTATCAGCCAAAACCGGTTATTCCTACAACGGTGTGCCAAGATTAAACCGGTTTTGCGAACTATAGTTTTCTATTGGAGTGTGTTTGTGAGAGCGTGTGGTGTGGAGTGTGGTGCGCGGTACGATACAACCGTGTCGCCCGAGCTAGGAGCCGGCGTCGCGCCGTGCCCTATGTGTCTCTGCAAAGAACATAAATACAAGTTAGAAAACATTTTTTCTTCCAATGGGGAATATATGTATTTATTTGAACTATTAGTATTTAAACAACACTTTTTAAACTCTTAAACATAAATTTCGACGCTAGATCGTGGTCCCAGGCGGTTCTCCCTATTAACTTCGGTGGACTGGGCATCCGTTCCTCTTCTAGTGTGGCTCTACCGGCTTTCCTGTCCTCCGCCTACAGCTCGCTTTCTCTTGTCAGTGTAATTTTAAATCACACTCTGTTCCGGACGTTACCTATAACTCCATCTATGAATAACAACTGGAAGCCCATATATCGCGTCATACATATCGTGACCAATCTGAAGGCGGATATGCAGCGACGTCACCCGACGTCACGAAATATTGTTCCCACTACCCTTTCCTCGAATCATGTATCTGAGACTTACCAATTTACATTACACGAATAAGCACGTATTAATTTTGAACTTTTTATTTCACCATCCAAGATAAGTCGCCATCTCTTAATTTCTTCACGCAATCAACGCACAGCAACGAACACTCTCAGATAACTGACATGGAGATGGCGAGCCTGGCGGAGGCCAGTAGAGCCTGGTGTGACTCATGACCTGGAGTGGACGTCCCCAACTTAAAATACATCCAGAGAGCGTGGGATACTCCACGCCTCAAAGCAACCCATGCATCTGTCATTAATAACAGTCCGGACGACGCCGACCGGGCTCGTATTTTAGCCGTCTCGGCGATCGAGTCAGGTCACTGGTTGCATGCCCTCCCTTACCGTCAAATAGGAACGGTTCTGGATCCAAGCACTTTAAGGATTGGAATATGCCTGAGACTTGGATCCAGAATCTGCGTTCCCCATACCTGTTCCTGCGGCAAGAGTGTAGACCAGCTGGGTCGACATGGTCTCTCTTGCCCTAGAAGCGCCGGCCGTTTATACCGCCACGGCACCATTAATGACTTCGCCCGCCGCTCGCTTGCCACCGTCAGTGTGCTCGCGACCCTGGAGCCAGCGGGCATGGCAAGAGACGATGGTAAGCGTCCCGACGGTGTCACGTTGGTCCCGTGGAAGTTAGGGAGTGCCCTGGTGTGGGACGCCACATGTGTGGACACTTTTGCGCAGTCCCACATTCAGGCAACTCGCTCTCAGGCCGGCGCTGCAGCTGACCAGTTGTTCTTAAGCGCCGCAAATACTCATCCATATTGAGTATTTACGAGTTTGCAGCGCTTGCTGTAGAGACACTGGGTCCTTGGTTGGCTGACATGAAAGCCTTGTCGTCGCGGCTGGTTGACGCTTCGGGTGACCCCAGGGCTGGCGCTTACCTTCTTTTTTATATAAATTTATCAAATGTAAAATATAATAATACATGTACAAAATATAAAAGCATTATAAAAAACCTAACTTAGAGTGCCGCCGGCAGCGAGGCGGGGCCTAAGCTACCGGTGCAGGTGGTTAGGGCGACAGAGAGAGGAACCTCCTGACTATCCTATCCGCGCCGTGTCCAGGAGTACCGCCTTTTGTATCTGACCCTTGACCTAACCATCTAGCGAGAGTCTCTTAAGATGTTGGTCGAGACTCTTTGCAATTAGACCGTTCGCAGAGACGACTATCGGGACAATGATCGTCGAATCAACATCCCACATGGCGGTTACCTCGTGTGCCAGGTCTAGGTACTTACTAGCCTTGTCCTTCTCGGCCTTCACGAGGTTCTCATCATGGGGGATGGTGATGTCGACGAGCACTGCCTGGCGCTTCAATCGATCTGTCAGCACGATATCGGGTTTGTTGGCTATAATAGTCCTGTCCGTGATGACAGATCGATCCTAATAGAGCGTGGCACGACCATTTTCCAGAACTGGCGCAGTTGTGTACTTATAGTACGGCACTTCCAAGTCCACAAGACCGTACAGAAGAGCAAGCTGCTGGTGGATAATCTTGGCTACCAAGTTATGTCTGTGCAAGTACTCGCCGTTAGCAAGATGACCACAACCGGAAATGATATGCCTGAGTGAGTCTCCGGGACGGCGGCATGCCCGACAAATGTCGACCGTGCCGTCCTTCAGGATATATTTCCAGTAGTTGTTCGTCATGATAACTTCATCCGCAATTGCACAGACAAAACCTTCGGTTTCCTTTATTATTATTATTACATTTATTACCGTTTAATTAGGTATATTTTAAGTTATTATTTATTTCGTTTATTTTTTTTATTCATCATCATCATCATCATTTCAGCCGAATGACGTCCACTGCCGGACATAGGCCTCCCCCAAAGACTTCCACAATGACCGGTCCTGCGCCACCCGCATCCAGCGGACACCCGCGACCCTTACCAGGTCATCAGTCCACCGTCATTTTTTTTATTAATTTAATTTAATTATTTAGGAATTAGTAAATAATATTAGTTAGCAAATATGGCGATATTAAGAAATTTACAAAACTGTCAACTGAAAATGTCTTTTATTATATTCAAAAACATAATTAACGTAGTCGCTAAAAACAGCGTCGCTAAAAATGTGCTACGTCACCAGACGTCTCAGATGGGTACAGCTGGCGCTTTCAACGTTACTTCGAGGTTATTAATTCGAAAGTATTAATAGGCATAAGCACCTTGTGGTTGCGAGTGTCCATAAACTATGGCGATCGAACAAGCAGGTCGTAAGCTTTTATCACCCGTAGAATTAAAAATCAAGTCGAAAATTATCAACATAAGATTATTCTCATAAGGCCCATCCATATATCCCTACCGACACTGGACACAATTTTACTAAATGATACGATTATTTCTAAAAGGGATAGATCTATCTCTCAATCTATTCATCCCGTATCTACCCACTGTCACACGCATGAGTTGGACGGATAAAGTGGCGAATGTAAAAAATTTGTGCCAAATGGGAAAAAAACCTGAAACTTATCCGTACCGTCAAACAGAGAAAGGTCGCCTACCTCGGACATGTTCTACGGCATGATCGGTATTCTCTCCTTCAGACCATCATGATGGGAATAGTAACGCAAATATGGAGGACGCAGGATAATAGCACCGCTCCCTGGATAAAGACCGTTGAGCAGCTGTTCAAACTGGCACGTGATAAGGAGAATTTAAAAAAGCTAACTGCTAACCTGTAATAGAGAGGGACATGAAAAAAAGATAGGCTTCTTTATTACGCCACTGACATCAGTCCTGGGGCAATCTTATCCACTACTTGCTCGCCATCTGGCAGATATCGTCTGACCATTCAGCTGGTGGTCTGCCCGCAAATTGCTTTGATGGCCTGGCTGGGTAATTAAGAAATTTGGATACTTACTTCTTATTGTTAACCCGGTTGGGGGTGCTATGGTTGGAGTAGTGCGAACTGTCGCTCACTTCTGAACTTGAACTGCGAATGTCGCCTTCCATCTGAAAGCAGAACATACACAATTACACATCTAATGAATCATCGACATCATCATCATATATAATATGCAACCCACTGCTGGACACAGGACTACTTCTACTACTTCTACTTCTATAGATAAGAGAGAGGGGGGATTTACATCAAACGAATAATGGTCGTGTATTCCTTTGAAAGATGGGCCTACATAAGGCGAAAGACAATGAAAGTTCGGCAACTATGACCTAAAGGGATTTCTCACTCCTTTAGTCCTGGCTTAGTTTCATTCATTGGCATCAGCCAATTCTCGTAATTCGACGACGAATAATGATGTGTAACAGTTCTGCTGAGAAAAGATAAAGGCTTGTGCAAATAATTTCGAATGTGATTTTGCGAAATTGCTGTTGTGAAATTAAACTGATGCCTTTCTTGTTTTTATAGCACAAAACATTCGAATTAAATGAGTTTTCAGGAATGTGGTATGTATGCACATTAGAGGAAACTGAATGTTTGTCTCTAATGGACTCTATTTCAATTCAATAGAGTCCAAAAGTGATAAACAGTCAGTTTCCTGGTACTACATCGCTTTTACGACTGACAGCTGTGTGCCATATTAAAAAAAAAATAACTTTTCCCTGTCTTTTTATATTTGAAACAGCTATATTTGTTAAAACAAACCCAACTCATTCCAATCAAGTATCAGAAGTATTCAATAGAGATACTTATCGAGCTCACAATCTTTGTACAGTGTTCTCACGTACTGCACTGATGCGGAAAAGAGTGTTCTGCTCGGCAAGTAAAACGTATAATAAAATACCCTTGCCTCTAAGACTGGCACCACTCACGACTTTTAAAAATAATTTATGTAAATTATTACTCATTGACAAATGTTGCTATTCCTTGACAGACTTTTATGCGGACAAATTTAATTGAATTATTTTATGGTATTGTAATGTTTAACTTGTTTGGTATTTATTATTTATTTTTTTAGTGTTCATTACGAATTCAATGTATATCCGGGACATATTGTTATTTTTAAATCAATTATTTCATTTTTTCAATTTATTCTACTTATATTTAAGCATTATGAATTTTTAACGTCATGTAAGAAATTAAATTTGTATGTCTACCGTCGAAACATAGTGCCACACTCCACCACTCTTACCTATGTTTACAAATAAAAATTACTTACTTATTTACTTACGACCGAATTGAAATAAGTAAATTAAAAACCGGTTAAGTAACGTCTTTGAAAAGTTAACCGGTTAGAGTCTTTACTGCTAAACCGGTTACTTACCTGTCCAGACTTAATCGTCTTGTACGCGACTTGTAGAATCAGCCACGTCCACACCATATGTAAGGCCAATAGTAGGCAAAGCAAGGAATTGAAGATGTAGTACGCTGGGAACATCGGGAGGAGCATCGGCGCGCGAATCGATGTGCTAAAAATATACATTATGTACAGTCTACATTAAAATATGTATACACTTTTCGTACTATTACAACAGAATAAGGCGCTTACGCTTAAGTGTGAAACATATTGACGACCTGTTTAGCCTAGTTGGTAGTGACTGTGCCTCCGAAGCTAGAGGTCCCGGGTTCGAATCCCGGCAAGGGAATTTATTTGTGCATTTTTTACGAATATTTGTTCTTGGGTCTTGGATGTTTTCTATGTATTCAAGTATGTATTTATCTATATAAGTATTTATATCGTCGTCTAGTATCCATAGTACAAGCTTTGCTTAGTTTGGGACTAGGTCGATTTGTGTAAGATTGTCCCCCCATATATATATACAAGGTGGGCCCTGTAACAAGAGTAAATATTGTAAAGTACGCTTCCTTAGAGCATCCGCAGTAACTCCTTGTGTCTCAATGCTTAATAAAAATATATTCGGTGGAATTTTGATCTAAAGTTACGAACTTCAAGTAATGTATCTTGATACCAAGAGATTATAGCGCGCCAGTCAATACAGTTTTTGAGGTAGTATCAAGTTATGATTATGAGTCATAATAGTTTATGATTTTTTTGTTTAAAAGGTATTTTTGATATTTTATATTGAAATATTTTGTGTTTTTAAAATAAATAGTTATATAACTCCAGAAGTGTAAAAAAATACACGTAAGTAAGCTATCTTTAAAGAAAAAAAAACTTAAATATAACATAAATATTAGCCATATTAGGGAACAATTTTTACACAAATCAAACGAGTCCCATAGTAATCTCAATAAGGTTGTGTTATGGGTACTAGACGACGATAAATTTAATAGGTATATACTTAAATACATAGAAAATATCCAAGTCTCAGGAACTTCTTTTTTCAACTAGGACCACTTGGAAATAATTGCTGGCTTGCTCACCCTGTATATTTGTCGTCAAGTGTACTGTTAATATTAAATCTTGTAACGCATTATAATAACATTTTCTTTATTATGGTAGGAGAGCCGACGAGTTTGGGATTTAAGGATGATTCACAGTAGGCCGTTCCGTGTTTGGGCCGGCCCGTTTTCTTCTAGAGAAATACGCCGGCCGTTGCGTTTGCTGTCATAGAAAACGGGCCGGCCCGGACGCTGAACGGTCTACTGTGAATCATCCTTTATTCGACCGCGGCATATTATTATGGAAGATACATTGCACCCCCCCTCTGAACCCACTATATATGATCGTGTCTAGGGTAATTTAATAAAATCGCCACGTGCTCTCGTCACGCTAAAATCGACAGATTATTAAACCCCCCCCCCCCCCCAAGACTACAAGTTTGTGCCTTTCCATCCAATGTACCATCTAATGTTCAAAACCCAATAGGTCCCAACGACGCTCGATAAAGCATTCTATAGTTCCTCTAAATTCGAACTACAAAAAGTAAAAAACTGAATACCTTTTAAATCGTAACTTGATAAATCGCAAAGTTAGTTCATTTAGATAATATATGTAGGTACGGCCATGTAAAATCTTGCAGTCCCTGTTGTAGAAAAAAACATGACAAAAAATATAACTTAAGATTTTTTCTTAAAGAAAGCCTTGACGCATATTAAATCACATTCATATGTATGAGAAAATATCGATTTGAATTATTCTAACTTCTGGAACTTGATCGTCACACGTCAAAAAACTACTTATCCGGGAATAGGTATGTACATACATAAGCCCACTCGTAATAGACAAACGCAGTGTACAGCTTTTCTTTTGCGCCAAGAGTCGACATTTTTGCAAGAGAGTCAGTTTTAATGACATTTAACTTGCTAAATAAAAATAAAAAATAGTACTTTTAATGATAGCTGTTATATATTAAATTGGTTTGAATAAGCCAAAACAATTAATCTTGTGTTCAGACCGAACGGTCGTCTTCGTTGAAGGTCTGTCTCATGCCACCTTGTCTTGCAGGACTGTGCTGCGCGGCTGTCAGTTGAGCACTCTGTTCTGTCATTAGTCTTGTTCTTTCCGGATTCAAGATCGAATGTCTGTCAGGTCAACTTCTTCAGTCAGACCAAGCAAGTATGTAGGTAGATATCACTTACCTCCAAATAATATAGAAGGGATATATCCCCAGCCTGGTCACGATCCATAGAACGGTGAACACGGCGAATACGCAGTCACAGAACCGCTGGTAGCCGGCGTACTTCGTCGCTTTCGCCGCCTGCGGACAGACTGGCTCTTCAGAGAGGCAAGGGATGAGATCGTAGGTGTAAATTAGAAATGCTAGCGGCTTTGCTCGATCAGTTTTGAATAGTTGTTGGTTTTAAAATTGAGTTTATTGTCAACGTCACACAATGGCTTTTTATTTTGATAATAGTGTTGTCTTTTGTATTTGCAATTTTATTGCACTATTTGCTAGATACATTATTAAAAATTCAGCAAGATGGATTAAGATAGATGGTCCCAGACCGATGTGGAATGTTTGTTTTTATTAGCTTAATAAACTGTTCCAGTGCTGGGCAAAGGCTTCTAAAGGTTCAATATTCTATACAGCTATTTTTAATTAAACGTGTAACCATTATGTAGTTTCACTTTGAAACCCCGAACTAAAATCTACGTAATGGTTAAGTACATGTTTTTTACAAGTTCGTACAATAGAAAATGGAACCAAAAATTCCACAGGTCGGCCTGGGCATATTTGACCTTAATACTTAAAATGTGTGATTTAGATGTATTTACTCAGTCGACTTAACGAATTAAGTACTCAGTAATTTACCTTTTTCGTCTATGTAACGAGCCGCTAGGATCTCTAATTTAACATGCATTATAACACCAGACACTCCTCTCCCTCAAGACGCGGTTCAAAGGCATGCTACCTTGCCTCAATTATCCTGTATTGTATATATCCTCGTAAGGCTTTGTTTAAGCTATTTCCAACCTTATGTCAATCAATAATTCGTTACAAACGAAAATTGTAAAATGCAACATAGTTTACCGGTTTTTGTGTAAAAACAAAGACCGGTCGTCTACATTTAAAGTAGACTGAAACTGACTTTAATAAGCCGGTGCTAAGAGCTAATTCAACAGTAATCTTAGTTTGAATACGAATATTCAGTCTTATGAGAATATATTTGTGAGTAAACATGCACACTCTTCCGCACCTATATCCAAGCAGGGCTGCCTCAAGGTCCAATCATACACCCAGTAAACTCAGTATGTTAATAGGAAAAATATAGGTAAGTACATATCATTAATATATTACTTTGACTAAGATCACACAATACATGACATCTTTATAATTATAAGTTTGGTAAATATTTCTGTCGTTAATGTTATCAAAATCGGCATCGTAGTCGTGATGGATATAAATTGGAATCAAATCCAATAAACTCTTTTAAAAGTCATTGTTTCCTGATTGGCGCAGTCGGTAGGACATACAGCTTCAAATTGTATGTACAGCTCAGCTCAATTCACTACCGTATCAACTTACAAACAATACACAACAGATTGTAATAAATCTTGTATTAAAAAATATATGTATTCTATAAATATGGTTAATTCTCCCTAATAATGATAAAAATAGAAATTATAGAAGACAGTAGAGGCCAGTAAACCAGAACGCGTTAGGCGAAGAAAGTATCTCAAAACTGCATGATTCCTATTAAAAGAAAATTACCTGCATAAATGATTAGCAAAATCCACCAAAAAAGTGTTATGAGTAAATTAAGTGAGGTTATTGGGCAAATGATTGATGCCAACCGATTTTTATACTAATTTATCATTCGAGTTTAAATCTGTGTAATTGGATTTTCCGTCACTCGAATAGGAAGTGAGAGGGGTGGGTCGAGTTCATTCAGCGGGCACCGCAGCCGGCAAACCGATAAACCAAAACCAAAAAATACATTCATTTTAACAGCCCCGTATTTAACTAAGTATTACAAGCGACAGTTGTTGCCATTCACAATTCGGTATAAATTGCTTGCCGCAATGACGCTATGTGGCGACGTAACATGGCGACGCAGCCATGTACCCCAAGAAACTGTCAATGTTAATTCTCGCTGGTCACATTGGTAAACTAGTAGCAAGCGAATGGTAGAAAAGTACTTCCGTCGCTGTAGTGTACCCTGAATGAACATGCTTCTGAATGATGAAATTAGTTATATAAAATCGGTTGTATACATGTAACTGGCGGTAAGTGGCATGTCACATGGGGTCTGGCACTCACAAAGCTTCGCCGGCGCCACAGGCGCGTCGCTATGGTCGCTTGCTGCAATCAAACATCACGGGTACTAGCTATGGCCAGGTTACACTCCAAACCAGACTCAGTGGACAATGAAAATGAATGGTCTGTAGATCCTAAATTTGGTGCAAGATTAGCCTATCTACTCTGCCAGGATATGAGTTGTCTATCTACAGAACCTACAAGCCCACGGTAGATTATACTAGTGTTTGTCTGATTAAATGAAACACAGGGTTATAGATGGTAATAGTTGATTAGTAATTAACACGGTATCTGAACAGGGTAATGCAATTCCAATACAAATCGGTAAGTTTCATATTGTCAGCTAAATGAAACGCTATTTCTTCTAAAGCATCGTCCCTCCGAAAATGTATTTTCCTCAGACAAAGGATAGTTACCAAAAAATATTAATGATGTCATTCGAACTAGTTTTTAAAGGGAATTAAATGTTTGTATGGGACCAACTACGATTAAAGGAAAACAAAAGCCGTAAATGTTGGTCAAAGGTAGATATTCTTCCGGGATACCAAAAACGCTCCATACTAATTGGCAGAAAATTATGACGCCACTACGCACGGGCCCTGTACTAACGTTGTATGGAAAAACAATAAAACTGCTATTTTAATCTTGAAATACTGGGTTAAAGTACCTACATTGTTGTGATACAATTGCTTTTTTATTAAATCATATAAATTCTATTGGTACCCTTTATTTAAGTTATAGATAATAAAAAATAGAATTTAGTTAAATCTGTATTAGTACTAAGGAATTATTAATGTAAGAGAGCCACTATGAGGGTAGCATTTGTAAAACCCTCGTTAAATTAATAAAGAATAAAAAAACTACATTATTTTTAATATTAATTAGATTTTGGATTGGATCTTGAAAGAATACATGCATTCGCATAGTCTAAAACCAGTAAAAACCAGTTTCGAAAACGTAATAGAAACCAGCAACTCTTGGCTGTATTTACCCAAATAGTCATGATAGTCTTTCTGTCCCTTTAATATGGAAAGACAAGAGATGCTGGGCCAAATTTCCCCAACCGCGGCCGAGTAGGCAGAGTCAAAATTGAGCATGAAATCGACTTCCTACTTCCTGGGTACTAAGTTTGATATGAGATTTGAAAAAAATAATTATGTTTCTCATCCTGTGCAGAATTCCTACTAAGTAGTAGGCTTAAACATGGCTAGAGAACTAAATGATAAATTACTCATTGATAAAAGAAGAAACACGACGAATCCAATAGTATCACTATTATCACTTCTCGGTGTAATGATTCAGTAAAATAAATGATGTGACTGACAGAATGGGGGGATATAGAAAGTGTGTTTGGCACTCGTGGGACGGTGCATGTGTCGAGCTGCGACCAACTCTTATTTGATGTGTTCAGCACTGTAATGCGAGCTTCGCGCTTTCAAAATGTTTGCCAACAGGCAACGTACCTCTAGGAATATATCCGCGCAATCATGTGACAGCAGCACCAGAGTCCCGATCCGGTGAAGGTTGCAGACCCAGCTGAAGGACAGTAGCGCGATGGTGGCCAGGTGGTGCACGAACATCTGCCAGAAATCTTTGCGGCGCACGTCCCAGAACTGCGACATCGTCAGCGACCAGTAGAACGCTGAAGAGATCATGTAGTACCACCACACGTCGTTTGTTAGACCCTGAAAAGAGGATAGTCCTTGGTGAGCTTGAGCAACTGGGTAAAACAGGCTGTGCTTTTATTGCAGCGCTGATACATCATCATCATGTCAACCGAAGGACGTCCACTGCTGGCACTGCTGGACATAGGCCTCCCCCAATGAGTTCTACAATGACCTGTCCTGCGCCACCCGCATCCAGCGAACACCCGCGATCCTTACCGGGTCATCAATCCAGCTTGTGGAGGGCCTGCCCACGCTACGCCTTCCGGTACGTGGCCGCTCCGGTACTTGCTGTGTGAATGTCACGCCCTTGCCAGACAAAGAATGAATGACTTTGGTAATGGTTAACCAGAACCAAAGGAATTCAGAGCACTCCCGCTGAGCACCATCATTCGGTTTGTAGAAATGTTGGAGAGGGCAAAGGAGGGGGCAATTGCACAAAAGATCCCATTGGGTCGAAGTGCATCCGCAAGGGCCCTCATATAAATAAGATAAGACGTGGCCTGGCCGCCACTCGAGAACCTTTCCACCCCAACGGCCGTCGGTTCTACGTGCCATATGCCCCGCCCACTGCCACTGCTGGGCTGCTGATTGATCAACTACTTAATTAATTTTTGTGTTTTGAATGTGTTGATCGATTTGTAACCTTAATTTGATACAACTCGCCCTAACGTGCACTTGCAGTACCATTGCAGAGATCCATTAGTCTCTGTGTACCTAAAACGCAGTCGGCCTGTTTCGCGTTATGCCTAAATGTCATTTAAAATACGCGTTTTGACTAACTAGGTTTTGGTCTATGTCGTAATAGCTCTACCTCTTATATAGTCAATTTTGTAAGATGACTGTATCGCATTAAAACTATTTCTCTTAATGTGAATTTAGTTATAGGACTAATTGCATGAACTCTATTTCGCATAGTGGGCATTTATCAATATGATTATGTCGCATTAAGTCTATTTCTCTGTGTACCTAAAACGCAGTCCGCCTGTTTCGCGTTATGCCTAAATTTCATTCAAAATACGCGTTTTGTCTAAGTCGGTTTTGGTCTATGTCGTAATAGCTCTACTTCTTAAATAGTCCATTTTGTAATATGACTGTATCGCATTAAAACTATTTCTCATAATGGGCATGAAGCAATACGACTAGGCCTCTATTTTTTTTAATATCCCGCAGTTCGTGATTAAATACAACTCGTTCACGAGAGCCGAATCTTCGATACAAACTCCTTTGTATTTTCTGTTTTGCATACTTACTGGCCACTTCAAAGTGAAGTATTTAATCTGATATTCTATTGATGATAAATAACAAAACCTTTGTGTCATTCTTATAGGTATATCATTCTAACATTAATCGAGTTGCGAATTTAATTTTACTAAACGCCATTCATATAAGCCCAAGAAAGTATTAAATTACAATGCAAGATAACGCAAACATTGTTTTCGCCAAAAATAAAAAAGGAACGAATAATGTATTGCTGAATGGTTATGCATATACGAAAAACAAGTCAAATAATGTCGGGTCCTCGCTCTGGCGGTGTGCTAACAGGAACATATGCAGTGCTTCATTGAAATTGAGCAGTGAGAACTTGGTTTTAAAAGTAAGTGACCATGATTGCAGACAAAATTATGCTAAGAATAAAATGTCAATAATTATTGACAAATGTAAGCAGGCGGTGTGTCAAACATTTGGATCTGTACCAGAAATAATGGAAGATGTGATATTAAACGAACCAGATTCTTTTATAGACGAAAATATAGACGTGGCCGCCCTATTTAGGTCAAAAAAGGATTCTCTATATCGTGCCAGGAACAAGTTTTTAGAAGTCAAGAAAACAAATGATTCTCTAAGCGAAATACAGGTGCCTAATATTATTGCACAGAATTTTCTTGTCTGCAATGACTGTTATAATAATAAGAAAATATTAATATTTTCAAGTCCATTGGCACAAAAAATATTGAAAACGTTGGAAAACGGCAACGCACACTATTATGGTGATGGAACATTCCAAACTGTGCCGTTGTTTTATCAACTGTATACCATTCATGTAAATGTGAACGCAGGAAACAATGATACAGTAAATATAGTGCCAGTTATATATTGCTTGTTGCCAGACAAGACCCAAGACACATACATAAGGCTTTTTCAATTAATTAAAAACGAAATGCAGATAGATTTCAAAAAATTTAAAAGTGACTACGAAGTGGCACAAATACAGGCCTTGAAGGCTGTATTTCCGGGCATAGAAATTACCGGATGTTATTATCACTATTCACGAGCGGTGTGGAAAAAAGCAGAGAAGTTTGGTATTTTAACCACTACCGCAGGAAATACATTTACTGAACTTTGTGCCCACCTGCCACTTGTACCCACAGACTACATTCCGGAAGTTTGGCAAAACATTAAAGAGTTGCCGGAAATCATGACTAGGTTTGTATGTTACATGGAAAAGCAGTGGATGGGCCAATTTCACAATATTATAAGTTGTGCCCACGAAATCCACAGAACAAATAACAGTTTGGAGGGATGGCACAGGCGTTTAAATAATCGCATGAAGGGCAAGCCGTCATTCATAAACTTTATATTCAAATTGAAAAAGGAGTCGCAGTGGCAGAGCTTGAAGTTGAAGCAATATCTATTTGAAGGTAATGCCAGAAGAAGGATTGATATTAATTTTAATTCTAAGCACAAAAAAGAGCTCCAAAAGTTGCAAGAGGGTGACATTTCCGCTTTGTATTTCTTGAAAAGCATGATTAAAACTAAGAAAGAACTCATGAGTCAATATAATGACTAAATTTACAAAGTTGATATAAATAAACAAGTGCACTTTAATTTTAGAAGAATAGTGAAGTAATGTATTTTATTTCTTATTATTGTTATGTCGGAGTAAGAAAATTGTTTAATTTTAATGTGTGTCAGTAATAAATAGACTTGACTAATGTTGTATTTTCTGCTTATTTTTTGTAGTAAAAATAGTTTATTTCCTATATTATTGTCTGGTCCAAATCTTGCAGGTAAGGGGGTCATAAAAACATGCAGGTAGGACAATAGACAGAGCTGTCGATAGCAATGAGGATTAAAGGAAGTGCGGCTAATTAGTTTATTACCCCACCGGAACAAAGACTTGGACCGGAGCCGCAACCGCGAGGTGCAAAATTCGAAGATTAAGTGTCGCCATCCCTGTCACTCGAATATTGCGAAGACGATAGGGACGCAGATACTTAGGGCCTACGCTAGCTGACGCGGACGCACGGAGCGGGTCCATACTGAACTCGCCCGCCGCGGACGAATTTTGTATGGGTCCGCTCCGTGCGTCCGCGTCAGCTAGCGTAGGCCCTTAATCTTCGATCTTCGGATTTCGCGTTGCCCGCCCAGAAAATAGCGAGAAAATCACAAAAATATCATCGCTATTTACCTAAAAAACACACCTACCTCGCCCATAGACTAAAGCTTAATAAACCTACTTCTCCCTTGTAATAATACGCACTAAACCTAATATCAATTCGCCTACTTCGTCCATGAACTAAAACTTGATAAACCTACCTGGCTCTTTAACTAATACGCATTAAGCCTAAACCTAAAACTTAACACACCTACCTCGCCCACAGACTAAAGCTTAATAAACCTACCTCGCCCTTGTACTAATACGCACTAAACCTAATATCAATTCGTCTACTTCGTCCATGAACTAAAACTTGATAAGCCTACCTGGCTCTTTAACTAATACGTATTAAGTCTAGATCAAGGTTCGTCTACTTCGCTCATGAACTAGTCCGTAATGGGTCGAAATATCAATATGCCGATCTCTTAATACGTCTAGTCATAACGCGAAACAGGCCGACTGCGTTTTAGGTACACAGAGACTAAAGGGCAGAGATAACCATAACACACACTTTTGTTGTTTTCGAAACGCTTTATCTCAACTGTGTGGGTGGTTCAGGGAATCGGTGAGCATCGCGATTCATGCCGTCGGGAGGTTTTCCTGTTACCGGTTCTGTTTACTTAATCGGCTTGTACGAGTAAGAGGGACTAACGGCAATGGAGCGACGGCGATTTTTCTAATACATTGCGTGTTATCCCAACTAACCGCATTGCGCGTCTCGACCACGCAATGAACAGATAAAACTACCCGCAACGCAATTCGCGCCAAGTCATGGCCTAGCTATTATAGATCATATTATAGAGCATGTAGGTATAGAGCGCTTGGTGCTTTGCTTACGCCATTATTAACGACAGTCTAATACAAATGCGACGATTGATACGTAAGGCCGTTAAGATTTTATAAACTAAAAGTCACTTTGAGGTTATAAACTGTATGGAAATGACAGGATTGACTTCTTAACCGCCGCCCACTATAAGGTCTTTTTCGCAGAGTATTTACATAAGTTTCATTTACATAAGTTCTAAATCATAGAATATCGTTCAGGCAGGCCGTTGGCCGTTAAAGAATACCTAATTCGCGGTTGTACCATGCGAGTTTGCGGTGTGGATCCGGGTATCTCCTAAAACTACGACCAAGACCACCGGGGGACGGGCAGCAGCATCCCTGGAGTGCGGTGGAGATACTGCGATCGCCAACCCGCATGCCAAGCATGGCGATTATGGCATTTATACCCCCATGAAATTGGGGGAGGCCTATGTCCAGCAGTGGACATCCTTCGGCTGGTATGGCGGTGGTGGTGGTGGTTGTACCATGTCACAGATGATATTTAAACCATGTTTTAAGAGGTCGAATTGCAGATACAGCGTCGCGCTCTCACTCTCCAGGCCGAATTACGACCGGCCTACGACCAATAAAGATACTCTTAATCGTATCAAATCCCAATTTAAAGCAATTGCACTTCTTATCGTTTTACAAACAGATAAAGATTTATCGTAGTAACGTACGATTCCGGTGTAGTAAATTATTAAATGGTTGATATTCGGATTTTGGAATTGGTTATCAAGCATACGCATTCGAATATTCATCGGTATTCAATTTTATACGCATGAATTAAAATCCTGTTTTGTGATATGACGGATATGGGTAGGTAGAGGTAGTTAGTCTGTTTAGAAGGAAAACCCAAATCTATACTTAAACGTAGTCAGGGGAAAAATGCGGAAAACATAAGAAGTCGTATTTTTAATACAGTACTACAGAGGCCGGGACGAAAGGGGTTGCTGGCCGAAGACATATAGACGGATAGGTCTAAGGCGGGCAACCCCTTATTTCCCGCCGAAGTATGTATAGTGATTTTCTCAAACATGCAATGAAATAAACAACAAAAAAATCAATGTTTTATTTTTAATACGCATAGTGGCAGAATGTCATGATGCTTGTGCCACAAATTTATGTGGAATGGAAATTAAAAAAGAGGACTTTGCCGGCCTAGGCCTGCAACATTTGTATGAAATTGCATTAACGACCTCTTGTCCTAGCCGCACCTGAAACGTCATACTTCGCAGCCTATTATAAGGAACATAACATCAATATTTAATTGCATGTTTGAGAAAAAAACTATTATTATAATTTTCGTAAGAGCAACAGCACTAAAAGGACATTTGTCTCTTTCCAGCAAGTATGTAAGTGAGTTCTAATTGTATGGCATTATCATAATCTTTCATAAAATTTGCATACTGCAATGGCGCTATTAGTTGCCATGCTAAGGATGCTGAAGATATAGGCATGAAATGGCTGCGTTCATAGATGTTTAAATCTTGGACGTATTTTATTGCCTACCTTTGTTGTCCTTTTTTTTCATCCAGCCTGTTTAAATTTTAATTCTTTTTTTTATGTTATTATTATTGTATGTCTTTTCCGCTCACGGGACAACGGTGTCCCGGACCTTTGGAAGGCGTGCGCGGCGCCGAAGTACCAACCGAGTACCACATAGCCAATACGTACTCGTAGAGGCCCTTTTGACAATTTAGTGAAATGTAAGGGGTACACCGTTGTTATTATTATTTTGTGCAAAACCAGCTTGTTGCCCACTGTGAGGTCACTTAACGGTTCCATTGGAAGATCAGCGCTGGCAGTTAATCCCGCATTATGCTAAGATGGGATCGTTTCGTAGCAATACGGCCAATACAATATATGCGACTTCCGATATATTATGCTGTTGTAAGCTTGTTTTTGTCACGAATAAACGGTTCTTATTCTTATGCAATGATTGAATCTGATTATTTCAACTCACCTGATGCGGATACCCGATGTAGCAATGGTCTATCTCCCACAACCAAATCTTGTCCCACAGTATAAACATACCGAAGGAGAAGCTGTAAAGATAGAATGTACACCGCCACGCGTTCTCGCAGAACTTGACGAGTGTCGAGGGTTTGTCTTGGGACCGGCGCAGGCGCCACCACCGCTCCACCTGCCGCTCGGACATGTCCAGTTGCTTCGCTAGCGCGCATATCTGGGAAAAAATGGCCGATCATAAGGTTGGTTATAATAAGGGACCGTAGGTTTATTATATACTTTACAGCACATATGGTGCTACTTTACCGCACGAGTGCGGTAATCAGCAGATTATGTGCATATGTCGAAACTTTAAAGAGCCATATGTACTGTAAAACGTAGTACTATACACGTGCGAATAGGTAATTCGCAACTCGTGTCGATTTAAAACACTGCCTTCGGTCGTGTTTTAATTTATCACCACTCGTTGCGAATTTCCTGTTCTCTGCACTTGTATCGTAATGTACTATTACAGTACATATGGTGCTATATTACCGCACGAGTGCGGTAATCAGCAGATTACGTGCATATGTCGAAACTTTAAAGAGCCATATGTACTGTAAAACGTTGTACGATACACGTGCGAACAGGTAATTCGCAACTCGTTTCGATTTAAAACACTCCCTTCGGTCGTGTTTCAATTCATCACCACTCGTTGCGAATTTCCTGTTCTCTGCACTTGTATCGTAATGTACTATTAAGAGATTTAACAATGATAAGTGTACCCATGATGTACGGTTAACCAATTAGATTTCTGGGCCACTTAGTACCTTGTCACAGTGAAAATCAATATGAAAGCTGCTGGAGATCACATATTACTGTCACTGTGACAAGGTACGAAGTGGCTCAGAAATCAAATTGGTTGTACGGTAGGGTAGGACTAGGGTTAGGGTACTTAGGGTTAGGAATCCAGCTTTATTATATGACATTTTATCTTCTAAATTAAACATTGTCAGGAATACGCTGGTGCAATGGGGAATGTCTGAAATTTTTAAAAGTCCTTGATTATTTTTCTAATAGTAGTAATAACCCTCGCCATGAACAGAAAAAAGTTTCAGAATTTTCGGTTGCGCCATATATTATTTAAAAATATAAACATTTTATATCACCTCGCGTCTGCCCCGTATCAGACTACTACGACATTTCTAAGTCCGTCGAATATTTAAAAAAAAAACTCCTGCTTGGATCTGTGGTACGCAATGACATCGACAGTTCATCATAGGTTGGTCGTATGACTTGAACTGTCAATGTCATTGCGTACCACAGATCCAAGCAGGCGTTTTTTTTTTTAAATATTCGACGGACTTAGAAATGTCGTAGTAGTCTGATACGGGGCAGACGCGAGGTGATATAAAATGTTTATATTTTTAAAAAATATATGGCGCAACCGAAAAATCTGAAACTTTTTTCTGTTCATGGCGAGGGTTATTCCTACCATTAGAAAAATAATCAAGGAATTTTAAAAATTTCAGACATTGCCCATTATTTGGATACCGCCGAGGCACCTTGTCTGCATTTTTGTAAAATATTCCTACTTAAATACTATACAGAAATATTAAATATTCGTACTTAAATAGTATACAGAAATTGTACAAGGTGAAAATAGTACCAAAATGATGATTACTTGATTAGGTACATTACAAAAATATGTTTGTGTACTTTTGCGCAGTAAAACATGTGATTCAGTGTTAAACAACAATATTTATTGTGTTTTGTGCATAGATTGAGAAAGGCTATTGCAACTAACTATATGCATGCATGATACACTTAGTAATTCAGTCTGAGAGAGAGACAATGGTAGAGCGAATTAACTCAACCTTAAGTCTTGTCTCCCAATGGGGTGATAACAATCTGGTTAGTTTCAACGCCACCAAAACGCAAGCGTGTCTGTTTACCGCAAAAAGGAGCTCATTCAATCTGGCTCCTACTTTCCGAGGTACAACCGTGTCTGTAGCCAACGATCTCGAGCTGCTTGGCATGACGTTAAGCTCAAACCTTAACTTCGGCACTACCATCGAGTCCAAAGCCGGAACAGCGGCCAAAAAGCTGAGCATCCTAAATAAGGTCAAGCAATACTTCACCCCTGGGCAGCTTCTATCTTTATATAAAGCCCAAGTCCGGTCTTGCATGGAGTATTGTAGTCACCTTTGGGATGGCTCGGCTAAGTACCAACTTGCCGCACTCGACTCGGTGGACCGCAGAGCCAGGAGGCTCATTGGCGGCAGTACGGTAGTGGGAAATAAGCTGCAGAGCTTAGCACATCGACGCAAAGTAGCATGTCTGTGCGTCTTCTACAAACTGTACTTCGGTGAGTGTGCTCAGGAGCTCCATGAGCTCATACCGCCTTCCCCCTTCTTCCATCGGACATCCAGACGTACGGCTGGCTACCATCCTTACCTGGTCGAAATTCCTCTAGTTCGAACCAAGCGCTTTGCATCTTCTTTTATAATGCGCACTTCTAAGGTTTGGAATTCTCTGCCGGCGTCTGTATTTCCGAGTTCATATAACCTGGACCTTTTTAAGGCACGAGTGAATAGGCATCTTCTGGGTGAGCTCGCTTCATCGTCGGCCTCATCTTTGCCCCCTGGCTAGATGTTGGCCAAGAGCAATCCCATTTTTAATAAAAAAAAAAAAAAAAAAAAGTGTCTTTTATCGATCTATATCTGAATTCGATGTCAAAGAAATGTTTACAATTTACACTCATGCCACAGTCATAAGGCGAAAAGATGGTTACAGTACGTCTTTGACATCGATTCATACAAAATAATAAAACTTGTAAAATATGATAAGTACTTACGTAATTTACCGTTATTGCCATATTTTAAAGTTTTGTGCATTTCGGTTATGTAGTTGGAAGTCAAATACAACCTAAGTTTCGAATGTAGGCTAATAATAATAACAGTAATTACATAGTGCAGTCTCGCGGAGAAATGGTGCATGGGAGTAAATAAAGTCACGTCATTGCAGTCACATACTTTGAAACATGAGTACTCAAAAATATCTGAACAGGCTTTAATACCTTGACTATTAAGAGTATGTGTGACTGCGATTACCTTCTTCATCATCATCATCATCATCACCATACCAGCCAAGGGACGTCCACTGCTGGAATACCTTGCTTCCTAAGAAAGTGAATATGTGATTCCATTTATAGCATCCGTAAGTTAACAAACTTATTCACAGACATTGATATTGCACTTGTATTTCTTTCCTTGATAGACATTGATATGATTTCATATAATTTGTTTTTTTTTTGTTGATAAAGTTTCATATATGTAATTTCATATAAAAATATGTCAGAAAAATACAGTGTTGAGATCAATACATGGCGAAGGGAAACAGGACCGAAAAAGGAATATGTAAATATAATATAGATCTGAAAGTAGCACTAGAGACTAGAGATTTAATTATTAAATAAATAAATAATAAATAAATATTAGGGGACCATTTTTACACAAATCGGACTAGTCCCATAGTAAGCTCAATAAGGCTTGTGTTATGGGTACTAGACGACGATATATTTAATAGATATATACTTAAATACATAGAAAACATCCAAGTCTCGGGAACAAATGTCTCTGCTCACCACAGAAACAAATGCCCTTACCGGGATTCGAACCCGGGACCTCTAGCTTCGGAGGCAGTGACACTACCAACTAGGCTAAACAGGCCGATAAAAAAATATTGAAGGATAAGTTCTGTTCTATTTGAAACGACTGAAGAATCATAGCGGGGTTAGTTGTTCCGTTCCGATCAATATCATAAAAAATGCTTTGGAAAGATAACGAAACAGTATCACTACCCGAAAACGCCAATAATCATTCTTTATGTGCGTAAACCACACAATTTATACACTATTTTCATAGCTGTTTTTTTTATGAATATCGGCAGGTTTATTCGCGTCCCGGTCTCTCTATTGCGTAAAATGCGGACTACTTACTCGTATTGATAAATGTCATGTAGCAATGAGAGATTTGTCATAGACTCATAGCATAACTTAGATTAGAGCATTATACCAATGCTCTAAGTAGCATAGGTATAATCAATTCTATTATACTGCGATTTATCCGATCATTAGTAATGACATAGTATTGAATATAATGAGTTTTCCAATACATGACATAAGGCACTGTCAATATTAATTAAGCATAAGTCACAGGGGACAGACGTCACAGTTAAAAAAATTTAATTGGTCGGTCCTTGGTAAATTTAAAAATATATTTCGAATAGACCTTCACCCGTAAGTTACGTAGTATTCGATATTCTTTATATTTCATCCAACATTTCAAACACAAACACACATGTGTTCTTCCCACGATTATGAAGTAATTATAACAGTAACATCAGCCTTTACAAGTTACAAAGAACCGCGGAATTAGTTACATTTACATATATCTAAATATATAAAACAAGAAACTGACTGACTGACTGACTGACATATCAACGCACAGCCCAAACCGCTGGTCCTAGAGATTCCAAATTTGGCACGTAGGTTCCTTATAAGGTGTAGGGGTGCACTAAGAACGGATTTTTCAAAATTCAAAAGGGGGTGAAATGGGGGTCCGAAGTTTGTATGGGGAATCAAGATTAGTTGGATTATTTTATTCGAAACTTCACAGGAGTATTTCTAACGATAAATGAGTAAACATGTGTTTCAAGTTTTTTGAAAAATCAACCCCTAAAAGGGGGAAATCTGGTGACAAATTCAGAAAATCGATATGGGTGTTGTTTCTATGGTTTATCAGGTCGCTGATTACGAAAACAACAATAATTTTAAAATCCCACGTGAAGGACGTGATTTACCATCGCCTCTGTTGGGGTACGAGGGGGTTGGAATATCTAAATATTAATATGGGTGTGATTTTTATGGTTATTTGGGTCGTTTATTTCGAAAATGGCATTGACTTTGAAATTTAATATTGCGGGCATGAAGACTTAAAAGTAGGTGCCATATTGCAAGAAGAAACTGACTGACTGAGTGACATATCAACGCACAGCCCAAACTGCTGGTTCGAGAGTTACCCTAATTTGGCATGTAAGTTCCTTATAAGGTATAAAGGTGCATGAAGTGCCGTGAGTTCCCTATGAAGATACGACCTTTTTTGATTCAATGTATTGTAAGTGGTTTTATTAATCAATGCCGACCGATATGATTTCGACATAAATCGATATTTGAGCGTCCGAGAGAACTCTTAATAGGAATCCGAGGTACCTAAACTTTGAATAAAGTAACGGCCATATTGATTTACTTCTTTTCCGTCCCGATTTCGTTCAAAATCGATATCTGAGCGTCCGAGAGGTCCCCTAATACGACTCCGAGGTAAAATTTGGAAAAAGTGGCGGCCATATTGCTTTTCAACATTTTCGTACCGATTTCGTTCAAAATCGATATCTGAGCGTCCGAGAGCTCCCCTAATACGACTCCGAGGTGAAATTTAAAAAAAGTCGCAGGTATATTGAGTATATCGTTCAAAATCGATATCTGAGCGTCCGAGAGGTCTCGTAATACGAATCCGAGGTAAAATTTAGAAATAGTGGCGGCCATATTCATTTTTATCATTTTCGTCCCGATTTCGTTCAAAATCGATATCTGAGCGTCCGAGAGAATTCTTAAAACGAATCCGAGGTAAAATTTGGACAAAGTGGCAGCCATATTGATTTTATTCATTTCAACCCGATTTCGTTCAAAATTGATATCCGAGCGTCCGAGAGGTCCCCTAATACGAATCCGAGGTAAAATTTGGAAAAAGTGGCAGCTATATTGATTTTCTTCATTTCCAACCCGATTTCGGTTAAAATCGATATCTGAGCATCCGAGAGGTCCCCTAATACGAATTTGAGGTAAAATTTGAAAAAAGTGGCAGCCATATTGATTTTCTTCAGTTTCGTCCCGATTTCGTTCAAAATCGATATCTGAGTGTCCGAGAGGTCTCTTAATACGAATCCGAGGTAAAATTTGTGAAAGTGGCGGCCATATTGATTTTCTTTTTTTCGTCCCGATTTCGTTCAAAATCGATATTTGAGCGTCCGAGAGGTCTCTTAATACGAATCTGAGATAAAATATGGCACTACATACATGCCTGTATGCAAAAAAGTTTAATGTTACTATAGGCGTGTGGGGTATCTATGGATTTGCTTTTAAAAACGACATAGAGATTCCGATATTTTTTTCCATTTAAATCAACCTTTAGATTTTTTTTAATCGTATGGAGCGTTCGTGGCCCAGCGGCGCCCGCGTACCGCGTTCGGTATGCGAGGTTAAGCAATGTGGGCGCAGGTCAGTTCTTGGGGGTGACCGCTTTGAGTGGTTACTAACTGAGCGCTCCCGTGCTTTGGAAGGCACGCTAAGCCGTTGATCCCGGCTGCTGTCTACGACAGCCGTCGTTAAGCCAAGTTAGAGGCCTTTGTTGAACTTTTAGCACCACCCAGGGGTCACGTGTAGGGAAACGGTGGGTACTTCCTACGGACGTGGTGCAACTTAGACCCCCCTTTGTCAAGTAAGTGGGCAACTTGACTGTTAGAAGTTCGCAAGCCGCTCGAAGGCCTCTAACTCGGCTTAACGATTGCAGCCGCGATCAACGGCTTAGCGTGCCTTCCAAAGCACGAGAGTCAGTAACCACTCAAAGCGGTCACCCATCCAAGAACTGACCTGCGCCCACATTCCTAAACTTCGCACACCGCACGCGGTAGGTGGGTGCCGCTGGGCCACGAGCGCTCTAAATTCTTGATAGTTTGTGCCAAATTGCAATTCAATCGGTCCAGTAGAAGCAACTTGGTTGTAACAGACGGACTGACAGTAAGGAGTGCGAATGGAAGTGAGGCCAAATTTTCTTTTTGGATGCTCCAATGGAAACTGGCAAAACCTACCTAATAAATTTAATTTTAGGAAAAATAAATGTTACACGTGATATTGAATTAGCCGTATTTCTGTACTTCAAAGGACCAGAGTTTATGACCGCTGCGCGCTGCTTGGTCGTTTACAGACCTATTGATGTTACTGTAGTACACAGATACTTTTACTAAGGGCCATTTAAGACATGCTTTTATTTCATCGGCCCTTTCCCCTTCGGCCTCTCGGAAATGTATGATAATAGTTTTCGATCCTTATTTGTGTCAAAATCAAATGAAATTCAACAGTTTGCCGGCTCTCAGAATGTATACTGACTTTTCATCTGTTCATCTGTTAATGAATCACAATCACCAAACTTCGTATACCGAAACCCCCAGAATGTAACAACTACTTTTCTGAAGACCGCATCTAAATCGGTTCAGCCAAACGCGAGATAACCGTGGACAAACATACGAACCTGTTTTTTGTAGACGGTTAAAAATTTCGATTAGTACGCGGGCGAAGCCGCGGGCAAATGCTAGTATACTTATAAAAGAAGAAATTGACTTGACTGACTGACTGACTGACAATCAACGCACAGTCGAAACCGCTGGTCCTACAGATTTCAAATTTGGCACGTAGGTTCCTTATAACGTCTAGGGGTGCACTAAGACAGGATTTTTCAAAATTCAACCCCTAAGGGGGTGAAATGGGGGTCCGAAGTTTGTATAGGGAAACAAGATTAGTTGGACTATTTTATTCGAAACTTCGCAGGAGTATTTCTAACGATAAATGAGTAAATACGTGTTTTAGGATTTTAAATTGTGAAATCAACCCCTAAAAGGGGGAAAGGGTGTGACATATTCTGAAAATCGACATGGGTATTGTTCTTATGATATACCGGGTCGCTGATAACGAAAACAACAATAATTTTAAAATCTCACGTGGAGGACGTAAAATACCATCCCCCCTGTTGGGGTGCGATGGGGATGAAATGTCTAAATATTAATATGGGTGTCGTTTTTATGGTTTTTTGGGACGTTAATTACGAAAATGGCATCGATTTTGAAATTTAATATTGTGGACATGAAAAATTTTGAAAGTTTGTGCCAAATTTCAAGAAATAACTGACTGACTGAGTGAGTGACATATCAACGCACAGCCCAAACTGCTGGTTCTAGAGATTCCAAATTTAGTATGCAGGTTCCATACAATGTCTTGAGGTGCATTAAAAAAAGATTTTTCAAAATTCAACCCCTAAGGGGGTGAAATGGGGGTCCGAAGTTTGTATGGGGAATCAAGATTAGTTGGATTATTTTATTCGAAACTTCACAGGAGTATTTCTAACGATAAATGAGTAAACATGTGTTTCAGATTTTTGAGAAATCAACCCCTAAAAGGGGGAAATGTGGTGACAAATTATGAAAATCGATATCGGTGTTATTTCTATGGTTTATCGGGTCGCTGATTACGAAAACAACAATGATTTTAAAATCCCACGTGGAGGACGTGAAATACCATCCCCTCTGTTGGGGTCCGAGGGGGTCGGAATGTCTAAATATTAATATGGGTATCATTTTTATGGTTTTTTGGGTCGTTAATTTCAAAAATAGCATTGATTTTGTAATTTAATATTGCGGACATGAAAACTTTTAAAAGTTGGTGCCAAATTGCAAGAAGAAACTGACTGACTGAGTGACATATCGACGCACAGGCCAAACTGCTGGTTCGAGAGATACCAAATTTGGCATGTAGGTTCCTTATAAGGTCTAAAGGTGCATGAAGTGCCGTGAGTTTACTATGAAGATACGACCTTTTTTGATTCAATGTATTGTAAGTGGTTTTATTAATCAGTGCCGTCCGATAAGATTTCGACATAAATCGATATTTGAGCGTCCGAGAGGACTCTTCATAGGAATCCGAGGTACCTAAACTTTGAATAAAGTAATGGCCATATTGATTTTCTTCCTTTCCGTCCCGATTTCGTTCAATATCGATATCTGAGCGTCCGAGAGGTCCCCTAATACGACTCCGAGGTAAAATTTGGAAAAAGTGGCAGCATTATTGATTTTCTTCTTTTCTTTCCTGATTTCGTTCAAAATCGATATCTGAGCGTCCGAGAGGTCTCGTAATACGAATCCGAGGTAAAATTGAGAAAAAGTGTCGGCCATATTTATTTTTATCGTTCAAAATCGATATCTGAGTGTCCGAGAGGTCTCTTAATACGAATCCGAGGTAAAATTTGTGAAAGTGGCGGCCATATTGATTTTCTTTTTTTCATCTCGATTTCGTTCAAAATCGATATCTGAGCGTCCGAGAGGTCTCTTAATACGAATCTGAGGTAAAATTTGGCACTCCATACATGCCAGGAATTGTAAAATAAAAGTTTAATGTTACTATATAGGCGTGTGGGGTATCTATGGATAGGCTTTTAAAAACGACATAGAGGTTTCGATATTTTTTCCATTTGAATCAACCTAGTCCCAAACTAAGCAAAGCTTGTACTAACCATTTTTGAAAACATCTAAAAACTGACACTACAAAAAAAATCTATATACTCGTACTTCGAATCGGTTAAGAAATGCGACCTATAGAGGAGAACAACCTGAAATCCGGACATACGAAATAATTTTTATCGAAGCAGAAACGGAGACCTTCGTTTCACTCGGTCAATTAGTTAAGGTAAAGCTTACGTGCCACGTCATCCTTTTTGTCTACATTGAGATGTATAACGTCACTTGTTTTACTTTTATTAGGTCACATGACGTCACAGGATATTCAGATACGTTCACGAACGACAGAAACGCAACGTGGAATTTTTTATACACATCGAAGATACTTAGTCGTATGTATAATAGCATTAATAGTAATAGCATAGATGGGGTAAATTATAGCTCACTCAAGTTCGATTATCATGGAGCTATGTAAAATTATGATGAAACGGTTAATCATTAACTCACGTTGCTTCTTTATGAAATACTACTCATAACGGCCTGTTTAGCCTAGTTGGTAGTGACTCTGCCTCCGAAGCTAGAGGTCCCGGGTTCGAATCCCGACCAGGGCATTTATTTGTGCGTTTATCACGGATATTTGTTCTTGGGTCTTGGATGTTTTCTATGTATTTAAGTATGTATTTATCTATATAAGTATGTATAGGTATATCGTCGTCTAGTACCCATAGTACAAGCTTTGCTTAGTTTGGGACTAGGTCGATTTGTGTAAGAATGTCCCCCAATATTTTATTATTTATTATTATTAACTCGTATACAAAATCGATTATGAAAAAATTTAATAAAAACAATTAACTTTGCACTATTCACTACAATAAAACGCCGTAAATTGATAGTAATTTCAACATAAAATCCACAATTAAATAATTCAAAAGTACATACAGGCTCATGCCAGTCAGGCCATCGCCATCGTTTCATCATATTACTCCATAGCTGACATATATTATACAGAGTGGAAAAAAATGGGGCCTGGAGGGAAACTACCTTAAAACGTTGAGATAGCTCAATTTGATGAAAGAAAACATTTCTTTTTTCTCCTGAGCTATTAAACTGCTTTCACAGATTTTTGACAAAACTTAACTATGAAAATTGTATCAAACTTAGAGAACTATGATTTAGACTTATCAGCGCAAGCTTCCTGTCTAAAGCGATATATTAATAATAATTTAATAATAAAATATTTCAATACAATGTCATACACATTTTTGTGAAAATATCTTTAATAATTGATTATGATTATTTTATCGGGATAAATGGCTTAAACTGTTTAATAACCTTAAACCTCGAATGGATTTCAAAATACGAATTTCCCAAAAATATAATTAATAGGTACTAATTGTACATGTACGAACAATTACAGTAACATAACATAACCCGTTTACGCGCCCATTTTGACGCAAGTTATAGCGGAGAAACGAGACGCAGGTAAACAGATCTGTTAGATCGAGACATGTGTTTTATTATCTTCTTTACTATCTTCTTTTGTACGTAGCGTTCTTTTAAACACCCAACTTTGGCGCTCAAATATGGTACATGTTTACGTTGGATAATAAATGGATTTGTATTATCTAATCAGGGATATGTGGGTTCGTCATGATTCATTCACGAGGGAGCGATGTCATGCGATTTTCTATGAACAGGGTCTACAATTTGAGGCATAAAGGTTTTCATTCTTTCTCAGACCACAATTTCACTAGTGACGGGGTCTGATGTAGAACAAAAAAAAACACAAATTTGTGTTTAAAACGAGAATGTCTTCGGTTTGGAACTTTGGAAATAGGTTGAAAAGGGGTCCATTTCCTAAATGACTTGAAACGGCAATCGTACTTAAATCGTTTTCATTGTTTTATTAAAACATAAAGTCACGCCTATATTCCCAAAAGGGGTAGGCAGAGCACACAAAATTAATTTATTTGCCACTTTTAGCAATTGTAGGTTTATAGATGGAGAAAATGTGATATTGCAGTGACAGGTTGCTAGCCCATCGGCCATCGCCCACAACACACTTCAACCTGGTTCCCATAGTAGCCTCTTACTACACCCAAGGGAAGAAACGGGGTGGTGCTATTCTAAACCGGCACCACACGGGAAATTGTTTTATTAGATGGATGTAAACCTAAATGTAAATACTGTCCTCTATTTTTTTTAAAACGACCATAATCTATCGCTGTGCTACCTACTCGTATTTATAACCTGTCTGGCTCACTTTACAGACCTGTTGGCGGTAAACGCTGTGAACACTCATACTGGCCCAGTGCAGATGTACTGCTTTGGTCAATTGCTACAAGTATGTAGACGATACGTAGTATAGAACAATATGAATAATATATCAAAGTGTCTTTTCAAAAGGGACTACTCTTTCTGTAATTCTACTTCTAAATTGGACCTTAAGTTTTCTTATGGAAGGTTCTTTTTAGAAGTACCGTTAAGATAAAAAATAAGCCGTTTTTAAAAGACACTCTTCAAATACTCGTAGCTTTACTGTGGCTTTGTGGAGTTTAATTGATATTTAGTTAGAAAAGTAAACAGAAAGTATATCAATGTCTCATAAGGGTGAAAATTCTGACAACTAAATAGATGACAAAGGTACGGAAAGCACATATCCTTCCACATCTCTAGTGAATCTTAACCCTAAGGTAAGCTAGATCACTTTAATGTCTACATAATGTTAGCTCGATCCATCTTCCGCAGTACCGTTATTCGTCTTCACTGGGGCAGTGTTGTTAATTAATGTGCAGTTCTATTATTATTTATCATTACGTTTGTTCGAAGTTCGATATGTGTATTCTAGTTTCAAATATGCGCTCGATAGTACCCAAGTTAGGCCTTTGACTGAGCTTTGTCTAAAGCCGGTTCTCGGATGGCTTGACAGCTTTGTTTGGTCATTAAATGATCTTTGGTCATTGAATGATGAAGATTTTGAGGACATGTCAAGTCACGAAAGAGGTTTAATACCATAACCATTGATGAACAAAACATACAAAAGGTTTCCAGAATATATCGTGTGATATATCAATATATCAAAAAGTTGAAAAACCTTCGACATTTTCATTTCAAAGTTCAATATCTCAAAAACGCCTGGTCCAGTTTTGATAAAACACGTCTATGAACCATCGCTCGAAGACCTGCTTTCCCTGGAATATTCCGGCATAATTTTATTGCAACGTGTTGTTGTTTGTGTTACTCGAGGTGACGTAAGGATTCTGACGATACCTGAAACACCTTAATCGGTCAAGGGGTTGAGTAGTTCTGGTGGAATAAAAAAAAAACGGTCAAGTGGGAGTCGGACTCGCGCACCGAGGGTTCCGTAAAAATAGTTTTATTATATGATGTAACTAAAAATTTACGGTTTTCGCAATTATTCCTTCATCTGTGCTATTGGCTATGTGCGAAGTAGGTGGTGGGGGTAAGCTAGGCGATCGTAGCGCACACCATGGCAGAAATGTGTACTTAAATAATAAATAAATATTAGGGGACATTTTTTACCCAAATCGAACTAGTCCCACAGTAAGCTCAATAAGGCTTGTGTTATGGGTACCAGACGACGATATATTTAATAGATATATACATAAATACATAGAAAACATCCAAGTCTCGGGAACAAATGTCTCTGCTCACCACAGAAACAAATGCCCTTACCGGGAATCGAACCCGGGACCTCTAGCTTCGGAGGCAGTGACACTACCAACTAGGCTAAACAGGCCGACAAAAAGGCACTTACCGGGGACCACTGTCAAATTTACTTGCACGTTTTCTATTGGTTTCTTAACGGTTTCCTGCGATTCGTTTCGTTTGTATGTATTTATTTATTCTCTTATTTATTTCAGTAAAATTTCCAATACGGGGTTTTTCTCGTTTACTAAAGTAAATAAAATATTCATGTGTCATTATTTGACATCTCTGAGTTTTGACATTGTCTCGGGACCTTTGACGTTTGACGTTTCAGATGTGCACATAGCTAATAAGACGTTGCTTCGTAACAAATTTCAAGATTCTCAGTTCACGGGAAGTACCCTGTAGGTTTTGATTCCCTTGCGAGTGACGAAAATTTGCGGAAATTTACGCCATAAACGGCTGTATCTTTTGATTGCATTGGCTTGGAAGTATGATTTTTTCACAGCTCCAAGGGACCTAAGTATTTCATATAAATTCCAGCTTGATACCTCTGCCTTGACAGACGGACGGACGGACGGATAGACAACAAAGTGATCCATTTTTTCCTTTCGAGGTACGGAACCCTAAAAATCATACATGAACCCTGAAAACATTACACTTCTTTTATGGGCAGTGTAGACGACAGACCCTACCCTCCCCTAATGTACCTAGCACGTAATTTAGAAACAAATAAAGATAAGACGTTAGCTAGGTAAATGTAAGAGTAACCCTGTTATTTAAAATGGAATATTTAAGAAATATTGTCATATTTACGTAAATATTAGAACCTTGTCGCACTAAGCGGAAGGAATAACTCTTTAGGGCGAGTTTATTCATTTCAGCAAGTATTATGACACAATTCGAGTGATTGCGCAATGATACTTGGAAATTTCCATACGCAGTAGAATGAAAGATTGCGTAATAATGTAAAATATATCGATCGTAGATCGAAATTACGCTATGAAAATGGCATGTTTGTGAGCTAACTCACAAACAGTTGACTCTGAGACAATAAGGTTTTTATTATATAAAGTAGGCGCTGAGGCGCATATTATAAGCCCTGTTTGAATCACAGGCACTAAGAAATGGTCGCGCAGCGAATTTCTTAAGATTGAATAAATTCAGAATAGTCGTTTTTACACAACGTTCTTCCCTCTCAGAGCCAATATTAGGGAGACACTGTCCAAGTATAAAGGGTCACGTGTGACCACACCGAACGCCGACTCGATGAGTCCTAGTACAGGCCAGTGAGATAATCACAGCCTCCGCAATCCGCGGAAAACCGCGAGATTTGTAAGATTCCCTATTTATACTCGGACGGCGCCTCGTAGCGTGCACAACTTCATGGTGCTCACGTTACGGTCAGCCATTGCGAAAGAAAGGAGGTGAGTTCGCAACGTACTTCACTTAGTACCGAAGAGACACTCCAAGGAAGAAACCCAGAACAAGAAAGAAAAGTGCGTTGGGAACTCAGCTCAGGAAAAGTTTAGGAATCTAGACATTGTGTCCTAGATTTAGATAAAATCAGTGTTAAAGTCATTATAAATAAGTAACTTTATTATATACAGTGTTAACTTCCAAATACGTTTTATTAAGAACATAATCTGTGATAAACAATATAAGCCATTTACAATCCGTCCGGACTTCTTATTTACTTGTTACGAATCATAAGAAAAAGCAGAACCAAGGTGGCACCAATATTAGAGTAGAGTCAGTCACTGTTATTTTACGAGAGGAACTACCAGTCATTTGTATACAGTCCACTTTAAACATTTATATTTTTGGGCCTAATCAATCAGGATTAGTGCATCATTTACAGGCAGTCGCATAGTAAGATTAACAAGCTTATGATTCTACCATTCAATTATTGTAAATATGCGTATGCGTACTAATCGCGTATGGTAACAGTTTGTCTACGGTATGAAAGCATTTCTCTGTTTATTTACCGCAAAACAAATGAATATGCAATAAGCAATAAAAAGTCTCGCAGGCGGCGAGCGAACACCGTTTGAGTGAGTCCACAGACACGGTGTAAAATCGTACCAGTATAATTTTCTGACACGTGATCGTGACTATGGTATGGTCATAAATATCGCGATGATGGGCACAGTCTTTTCATTAAAAGAGTGTTGAGATATTCGTATATTAATGCACAATATGGTAATTTACTAACACGGTCATTCAGGAATTGACGAATGAAAATACGCGATTCGCTAAAAAAATATGTATTGGTCTTTTGGGTTATAACACGACACCGATAGTCATAACGTCGGTGACGAAGTATTTATGTAAATAAAACAAAACAATAAAAATATAGACAGGCGGCGAATCTACAAAGGCTAGCTTATCTCTATAAGGTAAAGGATTTCTTTTAGCTAACCTTTGAGCAATTGAGAATAATCTACCGAAAAATAAATGCTTTTTAAAAGCGTTCAAACGGTCAACGTCAATATAGCTCAAAGTAGTTGTGGGCATAACTACGAATACGAGTGAATCTAACCAGAAATTCAATTGTTTGATCTAAATAGTAAATGATTTTACACAATCCTATTTGCAACTTTATGAAAGCATTGATAGGGAATCAATCCGACAACTTTTTAATTTATTCGTTACATATATACAAGCACCACATTTTACACAGTTTGATAGGTAAGGCTTGTATTGTAAACATTGTCATGTCTCCTTTTCCCCTCTCGGCGGGAGTTAAAAATATCGCCGACCACAATTAATCAATTTGATACCATTCAACACTTATTGATCCGGGTATCGTGCGTGATTGCGTGACAGCGGTCTGATTTCCCGACCTAATAGAAAAAGCCTTTGTCTATGGCATCTATGGTAAATGGATTTTAAATTTTAACAGCATGGCGATCCAGTTTTGTTTTTTTAATGTATCTGCACTTAGCCTCGTGTTTGACTGACGGTAGGCCCTTCTACTTTTTTCATGACCATAATGTAAATCGTTGCGAAAAAAAGGCTAAACCTGTCGTGAAAATTGCATCCGAATTCTTTTTTAATAATGCATTATTTATGTACCTTCTTGAATTGTTTTTTTTTAGTTTATTTATTAACCTGCAACGTATTTTAGCTCGCAAGCGAGTCTCTTATGTGTGTACGGAAGTCTTTATTCGTCTGATAAAAACAGAAAGGCCAATTATGATTTATATAAGTAGGTCTTAGTACGCAGAATACTACAAGCCGATTTATGCCTCGCTTCCCCAAATATTTAAATTTATTTACCTAACCACTCGTTTTACCAACTTGTTGGCCATCATAATAGGTTTGAATTATCATTTATTAGACTACAGGACATTAACCCCGTCGGTATAACCCCACCTTTATAACCCTATACAAATATTGGCTTAGACCAGCCCATTTAGGGGACTGCGGTTGTCCTGTCATAAAACCTGATATTTATCTTGCTTTGAAACCTCGACATGTCTCTGTTATTTGGGTTTTCTGTTACGATTGGAATGTAAAAACACACCACACCTAGGTTTGATAAATATAATAGATTTTAAGTTATCGGGGAGTCAATGGTGGCCCGAAAAGGTTTGTTTAGTGAAATTTATGAACCCCAGCCGGTGTCGCCGGAAAATTTTTACTTGCTTATTTCTAGTCAGAATGCGATACCAATTAACCCCTTTAACGAATCCACGGCATTTTTGTTACACTCGTTTATCGAAAACTGTCCAAAAAAACAAAAAAGCCATTCCCACAGAGTGTTGAATCTCGCTTTCTCGTGCGCCGAAGTCATAAATGTGTCTTTTTCACGGAGGCGTGGTTTCTACGAATCGAAGCATTCACTAGCATCCCGAGATAACGATCTCAGCATATGTATATGATTTCAACAGCCATTGGGGCAGTTTACACGATGATTATCATCACGTGATACAGCATATCGGCATTGCTTGTTTAGCCTAGTTGGTAGTGACTATGACCACAGACTAGTAAGGGTTCAGACAACACAAAACAGCCAACTCACGAACCAAAAATATAGACCGTAAGCAACCATATTTAATCATTTCATTTCATTTATTTCTATAACAATATTACATTGTGTTAGAAAAACTTAAAGACTAAGTACATGCTTACGAATTTATAATTAAGTAAGGATCAGGATATGTCAGCAAATAATTTACATATCAGCAAAGAAATAAGTACAAAAATGTCAGTCCATATAAAAAGAAATAATTAATAAAAAATAATAAATACATTATTAATTTTACAATACATATGCTATATTAAAAATTAATTTAGAACTGATAATTTACAATTTACATAAAAAACAATAATATAAAAAAAGTCTATCCATATAAAAGAGAATAACTAATAGAAATAACAAGTCAATAATTAATTTTACGATACATATGCCAGATTAAATTCATTCATGATTGCACTGGAAAAACTCTTCAATGGTATAAAAACATTTGGTTAGCAAATATGACTTTAATTCATTTTTAAAAGTGGTTGGATTAGAAACAGCTTTCAATTCAATTGGTAGCTTATTAAAAACTTTTATAGCCTGGTAACGAGCACAGTATTGTGTCACTTTGAGCTTTGGAGTAAAGGGGAGGTTTAGGTTTTTTGTCCGCGTTGCCAGTCTTGCCACCCGAGCCTCTTCTGATTCACTTTTTGCCAGAGACTTAACTAAATCCGTGCAAAGTTTTATAATATAAAGACTAGGCACTGTTAGTATTTCTAATTTGGTAAAAAACTCCTTACACGAAACCCACTGAGGTATACGTACCATTATTCTTATTGCTCTCTTTTGAATTATGAAAGCCCTTTTTATATTATAACTATAAGTTGTGCCCCAGAATGTTATACTGTATCTAAATTTCGAGTCAACTAAGGCATAATATACATTTTTTAGACGGTCCAACCCAATGATATCTCTCAGACTTCTCAGAGCGTAGCAAGCAGAACTAATCGTGTTTTCGATTTGGTCTAATTCCTGTTTCCAATTTAGAAATGAATCGATATAGACTCCTAGAAATCTGACAACCTCAATCGAACGCAAAATATCACTGCCAAAGACGAGTTCTAGGGTGCTCTTGTTTTTTCGATCACTTTTAAACTGGAAAATCTGTATCCGCTGGTAGATTTTTGACGTTTTTTTTTTTTATTTAATGACACTGTGGCAATGGAATTTACTGTGAACATCCAACGATATATACATATCTCCAACGATGTATATATATACATCGTTATACATACCGTGAGCTTATATATTTCCAATTGAACACCAACGTCCGATGTAAAATGAAACTGGTGTTCAATTGAAATACCGTGAACTATGTTGTGCCGTACTTATTATATGAAATTAAACAAACAATTTACTTATAAACAGATTTTTTTTTATGTATCTCATTTCATATCCGGGAAAACGATATATCTTCGTCCTTTCACAGAGTTCTACGTTTTACAACCACAACACTCGTACATTTTGCAAAATGAGAACTTGCATGGCATGCCACATACGACGCACTTCACTATCTTCCATTTGTTGTCCAAACAATGGTTATTACGCGTTTCCAGATGAATTTTTGATTAGCTGTTCCGTTTGTTTATTGCATAGTAATCTATCAATACCTCAAATTAAATAACAACATTTGCAAAAATTAAGAAAATGTTCAGAGACGACTAGACGAAATTCAGAGGAGACACCATTATATTTTTATTTGTCACTTTATTTCGACGTTTGACGTCCATTGGCAGACAAGGCAGTAGCCAATGAGAGCTAAGTATGTCGTCAAAATCTTTTTGACACAATATGGCCGCTATCATACATGTTTCGTTCTACGTAGATAAACAGCCGTGACTATGACTAGTGACACAGACTCCGAAGCTAGATTCTGTGGTGAGCAGAAACATTTGTTCCTGAGAATTGAATGTTTTCCATGTATTTAAGCATATAGCTATTTATTAAATATATCGTCGTCGTCTAGTACCCGTAACACAAGCCTTATTGATCTTATTACGGGACTAGCTCGATGTGTGTAAAAATCGTCCCGTAACTTTTTTATATCACAATCCAAATTTGATTTTTGCGATAATATTGACATACCAGTATTGTTATAAAAATCACCGTGTCGACGACCATTGAAAAAAGTCGAACGTCAGTCCTGAATTCGATATTGAAGCTTATCTCTGACTAAGAAACTAAAATTGCTTCTCCTTCCCCCTATCTTCTGCCCCAATAAACAAATCAAGTGCCATACATACATAGTAGTCTCGGCACCAATTAGTGGGAGTTACAAAGCGCCGAAACGAAACTAGGCCACGCCAAGGTCCGCTTTTCAGCGTTAATTGGTGCTCAATGAACGCTTATTGTCTCTAAACGCCACTGATTGTGCTACGCCGCGTATGGACCATAATTGAAAAATACTTGGATGTTTACGAGGTATGGACACCCGATGAATGATTCGGTATTACATGCGTCATTAACTTATTATATCGAACCGAACAGGGTGCTGACAATAAACGTAACAGATAGCAGTTCCATTATGATGATTGCGATACAACCTAGTATGTCAGTGATGTGAAGCTACTGTAGCTGAGCGAGAAGGCACGCGGCTTTCAATCTGGAGGTCGTGGGCTCGAACCCCGGGATGTACAGTATTAACATCTGCCAAGATACCACCACCACCACACCGCCATATCAGCGCCCAATTTAATGGGGGGTAAAGGCCTTAATCGCCACGCTTGACATGCGGGTTGGTGATCGCACTATCTCCACCGCACTGCAGGGATGCTGCTGCCCATCCCACGGTGGTCGGCCAATATAAAGGTGTCATAAATATGTAACACGTCCTAACGCCCCAACAAAAAAGAAAAAAGTGTATAAATTTTTAAAGGGTCGGCATCGCGCATGTGACACCCCTGGAGTTGCAGGCGTTCATAGGCTGCGGTGACCGCTTACCATCAGGCGGGCCGTACGCTTTTTTGCCGCCGACGTGGTATATAAAAAAAAAAACATAGTCGTGTCAGATATTTGTACGAAATATCATTTGGTATACCAAATATGGTATATATAACATCGGCTTTTCGGTAAAAGAAAACATCGTGACTATCGTGAGAGGACAGGGTCTAATCCCAACCAGGGATAGTTTTCCCTCTGCGTTGGAAGGACAGATGGCAGTCGCTTCCGTATTAGTGCCTTCGCCATACTTGGGAATAGGTGCTAAAGGGAACTCCAGGATTTTTTTACAACTGGGAAAACGCCAGGAGAATAAATAAATAAAAATAATCGTATGGCAATTATTTTCGAACCGTTAGGTCTTCGAGAAGACAAGTACGGTTGCCAGTTTTTCTTGCACTTTTAGCACCACCCAGGGGTCACGGTGGGTACTCCCTACGGACGTAGTGCAAATGCGACCCCCAAGAATGGCCAGGAGAATGAACAATTACGTCGGCACAAGGAAGCAGATCTAACTGACCTCGCTAACGTAACAGGTCACCATCAACCTAGATATGTCCTCCTGCTAGGCTTAACTTAGATTAGGGAGCAGGATGGCCGAATGCAATTTGACGACTCCGCATATCTTTTTTTTTCTTCGTAGGTTTGCAAGTTTCCTCACGATGTCTACCTTCGCCGAAATGCGTATATGGTTCACAGAATTAGATGACAACTGGTCGAGGCTACATCTTCACGTGCGTAATATTTACTCGATTTATAATAAAGTACACGGGCGATCTTTCATGTTTTCCCGGAAAATACGAGTTCTTTCTTCAGAAGGTGATAATATTTATGATGCTACTGCACTACGCTGATGACTGTAATGCTAGATCGACTTTTACCCCCGTAAAACCCTCAGTTGTAATCTCATCGAAATCGTTAGCTGTTTCCGAGATCACCGAAATAAATAAATATACACATACAATAATTGCCCGTTTAAAAATATTTGATATTCATATCTCGCCCTTGAAAAACTTTCCAAATTTTCCGTCATTGCGCACAATGGAAGTTTCGAGTGGATAATCGTCTCGAAGGCCGCAGTAAAACCCGACCTCTGGGTTTATTGCACAAACAAGCCAATCGACTTTGATTTGCCATAGCCTCTATGCAAATAAGATTTATTTATATAATACTTACAATATACTATCGTCTGGGGTAAAAAGGTGAAAACTCGGATTAAATTCAACTTGCTTCCATGATAGTTAGTGGTATTGCTAGTATTGCTACCATAAGTAAGAGCAATCTCTACTAAGTATAAGGCATTTTTTAATTTGGCAATAAAATAATAAATAAATAAATATTGGGGGACAATCTAACACCAGTTGACTTAGTCCCAAAGTGATCCTAAACCAGCTTGTATACTATGGGTACTAGACGTCGATATATATACTTACATAGATAACAACCATCAAGACTCAGAAACAATATACGTGATAAATGCACAAATAATGCCCTGACCGGAATTTGAACCCGGGACCTACGGCTTCGTAAGCAATGTCACACACGATCTGTAAATTTTTGGTGTATTAGCAAAGTTGACTGAAATGATCGGCTAATCTCGTGATATCGGTTAGTAGATTGGAGCTATTAAAAACAATTCGCAATTTCTCAAGTCTAATGGCCAATTTACATCTTGCAAGAACTATAGAGAGAATTTTCATTTCATTGCGGGCCTGCGGGCTACCGAGGTAAGATGAGTACGATCAAACCCTGCAATGTAATGAAAATTACATGCTGAAAGTTCTTGTAAATATAATGTGGCCTGAACGCTCCTTTTCCATTTATTTAAGCGGAGCGGAGCGGAAACGTTCATGTTAAAACCTCAGTGGAAGGAAACTTGACCTAAAGATGTACTTTCTAATAAATATTCTAGTCAACTAACTCCTGAAAACGTATACGTTCTTATGGCGTAGTTCTATTTAGTTTCTGCTTCGATAGCACGGACAAGCATTCTATGTAAATAAATGAACTTTGTTCTGCAAGTAGGCCGAAATGGCAATTACAAACCAAAAAAGACCACCGTTTCTGATTAAGAAGACCGCTGTCGAGAAGAAACGCCGGATTAAACTCGACAGCTAGCAACGTCTTGTACTTAATGGACGATTCACACCGAACGGCTGGTCGGCGCGCACGCCACCAAAGTCAAAGGAATTCGAACCCAAACGGCTCCGACCGGCTGCCGCCGGCTCTGCAGCTGCCGTTTGGATACGAAATCTAGCTTCTGTATGGAGGGTTCGAATTCCTTTGACTCTGGTGGCGTGCGCGCTGACTCCAGCCGTTCGGTGTGAATCGTCCATTACATGATCTGTTGTGTAACACATATTATGTGAAATTCCTGTACATCAGAGTTTCTTTAACTGTGGTCAGAAGTAGTCTGTGTAATAAGTGTCACGGGGCTGGGGCAATTTAGTGAGCACCTATTATTAAAAGTTCTAAATGTTCTAACCCAGCATATTCATACTTATACCTATGTATATTCATAGTTAATATTAGGTACATGTGAAAAATTTAGTAATTTACAATAATCAATAAGCATAACATAAGCAGCGACATCCACACTGTCGATGGTGGTTTGGGTAAAGAGAAAAGGCTCCGTGTGGTTTTTGAAATCATAAAAGGAGTCTAGACAAGAAACACTGCAGTCACCGAAAGGCCCAAACGGCGATTGGTTTAACTATTTATCATCATTGTGCAAGTTATAGTTGAAATGCAAAGATGACGGCAATAATTCGCTTGTTAAGGACAAGCGAATTATTGCTCATTATCTAAAGCGGGCTAATCCCATCCACAAAAAGATATCTCACCAGGCTCAATCAAGACTGAACCCCTGACCCAGTTCGTTAAATATACAAAACACTATGGAAACACTTAAGTGTTTATTTAAAGAACTATTTGTTTTCACGTGTTTTCATCGATGGATGGATTATGATATGGGTCTCATTCGACGATTCTAGTGATATGAGCAATATGAGCATAAGGTTAATTATGTGAAGTGAAACGTAGCGATGTTATCGGCGATGGGTTGAATTTTATTAGTGTTATTGCCGCGTGCGCGTACACACCAATTACATGATTTAAGAGATAATTTCGGAGAAAAATCCTATGCTTTAATCTAACTTTAAAGAGTGCCAATAATTGATGCCAAATCAGTTCAGCCGATTTTGGTGACTGTGATACAAACACGCAGCATTTCTCCACTGACTGTTGATAACTCTATACTTAAATAAACATAAACAAAAATATCAAGAAAAGAGCCCATAAAACACCCTCAGCGGAGGACACTATTTGACCCGTGATATCATCTACTTTACTTCAATCTATAAGGCCCCATCCCATCCCATCCCATCCGGCAGCCCATCTATAAGGGAAAGGGAGAAATGGATTTAGAAAAATCATGTCGACCCATTTCTTTAATACCTATTATCTCCAAAGTATTTGAATGCCTCATAAGCTCAAAACTCATGGGATTTTTGGCCAATAACAACTTGTTAAGTCAACAACAGTACGCGTACCAGGCGGGCCGCTCGACGTCGGACGCGACGCGTGACGTTGTCGCGCGGGTGCTGACGCACCTCGAGGGCGGGCGACAGGTTGCCGCGATATTCTGTGACTTGTCGCGCGCTTTCGAGATGGTTGACCACGCGCTGCTTCTTGAAAAGTTGTCCCGATACGGAATCGAGGGGCGGTTTCTTCAAACGATTTGCTCCTTTCTAACAAACAGAAAACAATCTACTCATGTCCTGGATTCAAGATCAAAATTGGAGCTCGTCGGTGGTTGTGCTGTGCCCCAGGGTTCCGTAACGGGGAATAACTTATTTTTGATTTTGGTCAATGACATCTCATCAGCGTGCCCTGGTCTGGAACTTGTTACTTTCGCCGATGATACGTGCGTGGTAGTGGACGCTGACAGTATTAACAACTTACAAGTTAGAGTTAGTGACGCAATGTACCAACTGTCCCATTGGTTCTCGGCAAACGGGTTGCAGTTAAACATCGATAAAACTAACAATATGCATTTTCAGCTAAGGAAAAACAACATAAACCTGAACATAATGCTAGATAACATACGAGTACCCCAAGTCGAACAGGTCAAGTATTTGGGCTGCACCTTAGACTCCGGCCTCACATGGTCTCCTCACATAGAGTATATGTGCGACAAGCTGGCATCAGCGTGCTTCGCACTTTCCAGGCTCGCCCCCACCCTGTCAGACATTAACTTACTAAAAGCGTACTATGGATATTGCCACTCATTACTAACGCTAGGGGTAGATCTTTGGGGTTTGTCAGCTGATCGTGACAGAGCATTTAAACTGCAAAAGCGCGCCGTCAGAATCATTGCTCGAAAGTCTTACGACCACCCTGCGAAAGACCTTTTCAGGGAGTCAAAAATACTCACGCTGCCGAGTGTCTTCATTCTCGTCGCATGCAAATACGTCAGAGCTAACCTTGACAGCTTTACAACCACTCCGGTTAACCAAAGGAGTAACCGAAGGAGAAAACTCCTAACAGTGCCTCGGTGCAGACTCGCTAAGACTCGGAAATCACTGGCTGTCGTTGGGCCAAAACTGTACAACGCGCTCCCAGTAGAGGTTACAGAATTAAAAAGCGATAAGCAATTTGTTCATCAACTTAAAACGCTCCTAACCAACTTGGCATGCTATACTGTCGACGAGTTTGTTGATAGATGTCGTTGACCCAATGTGAAAATATCTATTTATAATTAAAGATATTGTAAAAAATATTATTATTACCGAATGCCTAATATTTATAAGTTAAAAACATTGACATGTAAAATACCAAATTTTATGAATAAATATCTAAATCTAAATCCTTACATACGCTTGGTAGTGCAGGGATAATTGGACCGTTAACATACAAGCTGTATTAAACCTAGGAATAATAAAACCTACCAAGCAATAGGCCGAAACGAAAGCATAGTCATGCCAATAAATATGCCAGCTGCTGAGAGCGATACTACGTTTGTCTGGAGAACCGAGCTTCCTGAGGACTCTTTAAGTCAAAGGACATTTTTTTTTCCTTTGGACTGGGGGCTCCACACGCTTAACGTGATAATTTTGACATTACTTTACTATTCCTGATGTTAAGGCCCCGATTCTGTAAACCACGAGCCCGCCTTCTTGCAATGCCTACAGGAATGCCATGCCGTATAAATCTGGTCCGTATCAGATCGGTGGAATAGTAAGATGTGTTTTTAGTCAGCGCGTCGACAATTGATTGAGCTTTAGTGGTATATTTTGTTGACAACCACCCGCATTGTTGAATTGGGTCAACCAACACTGTCTATCGCACCGTAGAGGGAGTGCCATTGTGACGCGTGTATACAAATCTTCGGAAGTACCTTATCTTGTTGTGTATATGATACTAATGGGTCAATAAAAGCAGCTGCAGACGAAGGAAAACAACGTGTGCCAGTGCGGCGCCAGACGCCATGATGGCGATGAATGACAGTTTGCGGATTTCTTCATCATCATCACCATCAGCCTATAGCTATATACGTCCTACTGCTGGCCACAGACCTCCTCTCATTGATGAGAGGGATTGGGCAGGCCCCATGCCGGCCCAGTGCGTGTTGGGGATTTCACATACATCTTTGAATGTCTACGCAGATGTATGCTGGTTTCCTCACGAATATTCATGTCATTACGGAGATTTCTTTCAGGCACGAAAATATCACATTTTGAAGCAAGTGCGGAAGGCATGTCATTATCTGACGAGCTTCGAGCCGCAATCGAGGGTGAACACAGAACTGGTTCATTAAACATGGCAACAAGTTTCGACTTTTTAATAATAATAAAAATATGGTAAGATCGATACTTTCAGTGCTAGGAAGCCGCTCGGCTGGCGCTCGTCTCGTAGGCGGTCTTCTCTACATACGGATTTTCGCGTGTTATCGGCTACGAGCGTAGCACTACGAAATTAATGGCAATGACAGTGTTAAGTTTTCCGCCAACCGACACAGGCAAAGCGTAGTTGTGTCACCGTCCTGGCCGTTGAACGGGTAAAAAAGATAAAAGAAGCTGTTTTTACAATCTTTTATTTAACTTACACTGTTTGTATGCATGTTCGTAAGTTGTCATCAAAATTTGAAATCCCATTTTCAGCCACTTGCCGGTATCCGATTGAGCTGAAATTTGGCACACTTCGATAGCAATGCAATATTATGGTACCAACGAGCTGATGTGATGATGGAGACAGAAGGTGGTCATAGCAACTCCTAAACTGCACAAGATAAACCCATCGTGTTTGGGCTCACTCGAACCGTCTCAACGAGTAGTTGATGATTGTGAAAAAAAAGTACAGTCGGCAATAAAATCTTGTACCAAAAATGATTTTTTTGACAGAAACTTATTTCAGTATACGAGTACCTATATATGTATCCGTTTCCTCACTGGCCCGTCTATACTCCCACACCACATTATAAGTATAAACATGTTAACGTGACCATTGTAATCTCAGTACTTATTACCGCACCCTTTATTAGAGAATAAAAGAACTCCATTGATTTATCGAATCGGTCGGAAGGGTGTATAATGCCAAAGGTCGTTGTCGGTCGTGGTCGTGGCACCTAAAGTCAGAGATACAAGTAACGATGCCGGTTCGATATGGAGAAGTTTCATTAAGGATTTTTTCTCTGGATAGGTTTGAGCTTAAACACAAATCACCTGATGGTAAGCGATGATGTGGTCTAGGATGGAGCGCACATTAGGCACTGGTCCCACCGCCGGCGACGAGCGATAAACGAGTGTATAAGTAACTGCGGCGATGTACTAAACTGTGCAGTCCCGTATTGCAGAGGTTTTTCCTATAAGTTTCTTAGCACGTTTCTCGGATGAATGTGTTATAATTTTGTGTTAGTCGCCATGTCATCCTCCTTTTTCCGGGTTGTGTCCTAGAGGATCCCGGAGCCCGCTTCGGAACCTACCATCATCATTATCATCCTAGCGTTGTTCCCAGTACAGTTGAATCCTGAAGGATGCCTGGGTTCCGCTACCTAATCCCAAGAATTGGCGTAGGCACTAGTTTTTACGGAAGCGCTGCCATCAGACCTTCCAACCCAAGGGGGAAACTATTGGGCCGGGTGAAACAAAGGTCTCCGTTTCAGCTTCAGCAAAAATGCTTTCGTATGCCCGGATTGCCCGGAACCGAATCTCGTGAAATTTTGTGAGCAGGTTGATTGAAATTTTGAAATAAAAAGAACACAAAGTCTGCAGGTCACAGAGCCACTAGTAATTAATAGTTTAAGTAAATAACAAACAATATAAAAAAAAACGTAAATTCACCAAAATCACCTCGCAGTCAATAATTAATGCCCCTTAACGGACCGTTAAGGTTTAACGCATAGTTCGGGAGAGGCACACTCGAGTAGGGTAGGGAATAGCACATAGAAGATCAAGTCAAAAAAAAGGTTAAACTTGTCGGCTAATAGTAATAAATAAGTCAATAAAAGTTTACCACAAACTGATTGACTGATATATAGCAATATCAGATAAAATGCCATGATAACCCATCATTACGGAACCGACGGATGGGCAGAGGGAGTGGCGTTTCCGTGTAAATATACCTTAATGTATGTATTAAACGTTATTCAAGAATAGTATAAAACTTGGTGAATAGTTATGATATGAGACCACTGAGACAAATTACGTTTTAAGATTCTAGGTACATTAATAGAATAGAATATAAAATAATTAGAATAGAAAATACGTAGAGTAGATTTTTTTTACCATAAATGAGTTGAACAAAGTTCTTATAACAAAATGCCTGTATCGTGGCAGTCAGGTCAATCACGAGAAGTACTATATCATGCGGCATTTGATATTGTCCGGAGCTGGTGAGTCGACTTGTGCGACTGCATGTTCCGGACGTCCCCAGGATCGCCCTCAGACCGCGGCGACGCGATTTGTTGGCGGTGCCGGCGGTGCGCACTGTGTCGCACATGAACTCTCCGCTGCTTCGTGCCCTCGCACTGATGAATGCGCTCTTGGCGTCAGCACCAGAGTGTGACCTGTTTGCGTGGCGATGGGCGGCTGTGAGAAGTGAATGCCTGAAGCTCTGCGAGATGATGGATGCCAGGCCTACTACTGTAAGCATGTAATTAGTGTTTAAGTAATTTTAATTTACATTGTTATTATTGTTTAATGATTTTTACATAAATGTAGTGTACTACACCCGACTTACTTGGACCCGGGTATGTCCTTAAACTACGACCAAGACCACCGGGGAATGGGCAGCAGCATTCCTAGAGTGCGGTGGACATACTGCGATCGCCAACCCGCATGCCAAGCGTGGCGATTATGGCATTTACCCCCCATGAAATTGGGGGAGGCCTATGTCCAGCAGTGGACGTCCTAGGGCTGATATGGTGGTATGGTGGTAGTGTACTAAATTTAAGTTTCATGACGCATTGGAATTGTCTGTAAAGTCATGTAAACATTGTTCGCTTAAATAAATAAATATTTAAAGAGAAGTAAACAAGAGTTCTCTAACTAAACTACTTTACTTTACTTAACAGGGTACTTTTCCGAGTATGTTAACCGCTGTCCTGAGCCTCCTGACCGCATCATTATCAAGACGCAATTTCAGCCTTCTTTCTTTTGTTTGTCGTGTTTTACGGGGAGAGTCAGACTGCCTAGAACTCTTAGCGCAATTGGTGAGGTTACATGTTCCAGAAGTCCCACGAATGGTTCTCAGACCTCGTACTCGCCCTCTGTTAGCAGTGCTTTTGTGTGTCGTGTTTTACGGGGAGAGTCAGACTGCCTGGAACTCGTGGCGCAATTGGTGAGGTTACATGTTCCAGCAGTCCCACGAATGGTTCTCAGACCTCGTACTCGCAGTTAGCAGTGCCTTCGGCTCGCACTGTATCGCACAGGAATTCGCCGCTCCTTCGTGCCCTGACACTGCTAAATGCCCATCTGGTGTCATTTAGTTTTCACTGTGTATTAGATTTAGGTCTGTAATGCTGTGTAAATATATTTAAAGATAAATAAATCAAAGACCCTGTAGAATCGGCAACGGCTGAAATGCTCGTAGATTCACCCATATGTCATTTTTCAGTCGAGTATTCGAAGTGTTCCTCGAAAATTCTCACCATGTAAGATTGATATATAACCTATATGAATGGAGTATTATTAGTCGAAATTGCGAAACAAAATTACTTATCCGAAAAAATACCAATGATCTAAAACACGTCACGCTATGTACACTACCGCTTATAATTATTTAGGCACCCATACCTTTTTCCATACATCTCTATACAAAAATGACTTTCGGAAATACACTAATTACTACTAATTGCTGGTTCATATAAAAGTGTAGTGTGTTTGTATGAACCAGCAATTAGTAGTTATTTAAGTCATTGCAAAAAGAAAACTATAATTTTAAAACGGGGGTCTCTGGCACCGATTTAAGGCACAATAAGTCAGCTAAATAAAAAATGCAAAATGCACGCTAAACTGTCAAGGGACTCTGACTGGGCAATGTATTTCTGAAAGTCATTTTTGTATACAGATGTATGGAAAAAGGTATGGGTGCCTAAATAATTGTGAGCGGTAGTGTAGATGCTTGTATTTTATTGTTGGAGACAAAAAAAAAACCTACTAAACATTTTTAACGCATATAATAAACTAGCTTTTGCCCGCGTCTTCGTCCGCGTAGAATTCGTTCATTAAATATCGTACCTCCATACAAACTATACTATACCCTTCACCGGCATTAAAACTATTTTCATACCAAATTCCATCTTAATAAATGAAAAAAGTAAATGAATTGTATATTGCTACAATACTGGTTAGGCTAGTCTATAAGATGACAATTCAATTCTAAGCCAATTGATTTCAGTGTCGACCTTTTATCAACGTAAGAACAATGTATCAATTAACTAGCTTTTGCCCGCGACTCCGTCCGCGTTCAACTCGTTATATCGTCGGCTAATAGCGTAAACCTGCTAACGTCATATTATGGAAGTATTAGAGGAGAGACAAAAAAATATTGAAATTAAAATATGAAAACCCGAAAAACGGGAAAAATATCTTAACGTAATTTTTTCCCCTAATTCCAAAATAAAAGACAGGTAAAGCGTTTTGACTATCTATTTTTGACGATGACTTTTGTAACTTAACTATATTTTGCAATCAAATAACGTTTTAAATTATAAATTTAGCAGTTTGTTAAGAAAAACAACAACACGTGTTGTTTTTGTTAACATTTTGCATAAAAATGAACCTCCAGGTCTTTTTTTTAACTACTGTTTAGTACACTACATGTACACATATGTATAGTTTGCCATGCGACTGTTTGTATTCTGAATTTAAAAAAAAAGAAAGTAAATAGATCTTCATGTAAATTTTACATCATGGTTAGGAAATATAAGTACCTAAATTCCTAAGATATATATACTACAAATGAAAAGGTACTTAAGATAAAAAGAAACTTTTGAGGATATGAATAATACCTGCTAAGTACGTTTATCGCCATAGTAAGAATAAAAACTCCCATTAATTTTAATAAGAGGTTAATCTAACCCTAAAACAGTGATTGTATTGGATTTACAACTCAAAAGCCACGAAATATTAAATAAACACAATAATAGTACATACCTTTGCGATGTTATACATCTTCATTTACACCAAAAACACGAAACAAAGTTTTCTTATGCGAGAACAGACATCTAGGCGATCAAAATTCTTACGAAAATGGTGAGTATACGAGGGCTGCCTTTTAAGTTGTGTCGTTTGGAAAAACTAAAGACAATTTAAGTGTTAAATGGTATTTATTGTTTTTCAAAGTAATCACCGTGATATGTAATACACTTTTTCATTCGATCGAACCAATTTTCGAAACACTTATTCCAGTCCGAAGTCGGGGTCTCCGTTTTGTATGTCTCAACCGCTTCTTCATTGCGCGCATTCTTCAGTCGTTGCTTGATTTTTGGAAAAGTAAAAAAATCGTTAGGGCTTAAGTCTGGACTGTACGGCGGGTGTTACAGAATTTCGACGTTTTGCTCTTTTAAAAACGCAATTGTTTGCCGGGCGGTGTGCGAGCTCTCATTATCGTGGTGCAGTCTTATACGACGTCTTGGGTTATTTTTTCGAAACTCGCCGATGACTTCTTGTAAACAGACAGTGGTATACCAGTCAGCATAAACCGTTTTACGATCCTCGAGCACGATGGTGGCAACGTGGCCACTTTTCGCCACAAACGTGGCGACCATTTTTTTCGAAGTGCTCCGTGAGCGTATTACTTTGGTCGGTTTTGGCTCATCTTGGAACACCCAAACAGTCGACTGCTGTTTAGAATCGGGATCGTAGGCATATATCCAAGATTCGTCACCACTGAACCATCCATCGAACACGAGCCGTTTTTTGGTCTTCACTGAGTAAATATGGTATCCAGAGTGAGATCAACTTTTTTACCCCTACGTGATCATGCAAAATACTGTGAAGACTGGTCCCTGAAATACTTAAGGAAGCTTCTATCTCACGGTATGTCGCATGGCGATCTTCGACGATCAGTTGCCGTACAGCATCAATGTTCTCCTGGGTTATGGCTGTTTTTGGTCGACCTTCACGATGTCTATCACCAAGACTAGAGCAACAAGCAAAGATGTTGAAATTCTAAATACCAGCGTTCCACAGTCCGGAGGCATGGTGCTTTATCATTGAAAACCGTAGTCAACTCTTCGAAGCACTGAAGTCGCGTTAAGCCCCTTTTGAAGTTGTAAAAAATCATCGCACGTAAATTTTCCTTCGAAATTTCCATTTTCACAACTGACTTGTCAACTTTGAACGAACGCTGTACTAAAACGGTTGGGCCGATTTCGAGTCATTCTTTTGTTTTCGAATTCTAAATTCAAATATTTTAAGATGACACTAGTTCTTTTTTATGCAATCACGGGAGGTTTGCAAACGACATAACTTAAAAGGCAGCCCTCGTAATGGAGTTAGCGGATAACTTTTAAACTCGTGGAGTTGACTGTTTTACTCATCACATGATTTAAGTAATTTGTTAAAATAACTGGCAGTAGCTGTTTTTCAACATAAAACGAAAAAATAATAAGAAATGGATATAGCGGGTTTACACTCTTAGCCAACGATATTATAGAAATAATTGCTATTTAATTGTTGTAGGCACCCATACAAACTGTTACCCCCCCCCCCCCCCCCCCCCCTTTTCACCTCCTTATAAAACAGTCCGATTCCGGAATAAAAACTATCTTATGTCCTTTCCCGGGACTCAGACTATCTCTATACCAAATTTCATCTAAATCGGTTTAGCGGTTTAAGCGTGAAGAGGTAACAGACAGACAGACGGGTGACTTTCGCATTTATAATATTATAAGTAAGTATGGATTCTAACAAGGAAAATTCCAGATCATATAATACAGAACTATTATAAGGAAAACTATATTAGGTGCACAATGGAAGTTCGTTAAGCTAAATTGTATCTTAAAGTGCACTAATCCACATATGTTAGAAACATGCTCTACGGACGTCAAAAATATACATATATACATTCTTCGTCTTACATCGGAATATGATGGTATAACGTATACTAAATTTGTCGTGGAGTGAATAAATAGTGTTAAAGATACTTAAAACAGGTAGAAAATCTTGAATCTGTAGGTTTAGTACTGTGGCGTGAAAAGTCCTAGACTTCAATTAGTTGCTTGGTTTTTTTTTTACTTACGTTACTTGTCCCTAGAAATTTTGAGGTTTATTTAGAAGAAAATCCATACAAAATTAATGTATTCCAACATGATCTTAACATAAGCTATAGGTAGATGACTTGGTCAAAGTCAACGCGTTTGTCAACGCGCCACGTAAATAATATAGGTCTACCGCTAGATCGCGGTGCGTGCGCGAGGCAAGCGGAACGTTCGCGCAGCGCGACCCCTGTGTGACCAAACCTTTACTGAGACAGCCTGGGAGGGAAGGCAGGTCCCTATCGCCCGCTACCTTTGACTTCCCTTTTTGCCTTGACTGTGGCCTTATAGGCCGGGTCCATTAAAGCGAGAGAAGTGCGCGGTGGGGGAGTATAGCCTGGGGAAAATCCAGGGGAAACCACCGACACGACCACGTGGGCGGTTTAAACACTGGAATACTCCATAGAGCTCACGATCCCGTGAGTTTCGTTGAACAGCTTTAACCGAATTCGGGGTGTAGGTGGAATCGAGCTACTGGGAGTTTTATCGCCGGTTCACTAAATTTAACCTAGCCTAGCTGAGATGAGTCCAGCAAGAAGACTTGGGTCGGACTAACTCTAACCGGTCGGTATGCGGCGATACCGGGACGAATAGGGACTATATTTGTCTGTGTTATCGCGGTCGCGATCTCCTTTCTGTCTCAGTCTCCCCTCTTACCCAATCTCGATTCAGGCGCTGTCTCAGTTAAGGTAGGCTAGGCAACGAGAACACCGCCGTAGCGCAGTGGAAAGACGTCGGCTTGACGTTACCGAGAACGGGGTTCGAGCCTGGCCCAGGACTGGACTAATTTAACGGGGGGGCATCGTGGTAGAATGCTAGCGATCCCATGATGCCCCCCTGAACGGCAGAGAAGGTTAACGCCGCAGAGGTTTTAGTGGGTATTTCCTTCTCCTAAGGAAGGGTGAGTCCCACATACCCACAGGTCTTCCCCGGACCCGGGGGATGCGTAAATGTATTTCCTCTGCGTTAAATTAAAAAAAAAGGCTAGTCAACGAGGATTAAAAAAGTGTGATTTTTGACATAACTATAAAATAATCTTTGGTAAATGTGCAATTAGTTTATGTGTAGTCCTGCTAGTAATATGGGCGTGGAGGATCAAGCGACGTGATCATTAGGTACGTATCGCGTAAGCGACGAACGCCTGGCATTATTTTTATCCTTGTCTAGTATAACAGACAGGGCCGGCCCTAGACTGGAGCGAATTTATAGGCCACTCTATTCACCTAGGGGCGCCTAAATGCCGAATGAGACAATAAACCAAGGAAAGGCAAAACTTTGGAGGCGCCTTTGAGTGGCCGGTATTGACCGAATACTAGATAGAAGGAGTTAGCATAGCATTATCAAACAGATTCAAGACTTTTCTTTGTCATTTTACCTATCTACTTAAATCATTCTGAAGGATTAGTTACCACATAAGTGCTTCTACAAAAGTTGTGTGCATAACAAAGTGCTACAATTACCTCATCCTTGCTCAAAAAGAACTGAAAAGAAAGCACACAATTATAGGTTATTCTACCACCAAACTAATATACTCCATTCGTTTAGCATGTATGGCATGCTCACACATTCATTTGAAAAACAGCACATAATACTCCTGCTTTGACGGTTGTTACGCTGTTTTTGAAATGAGTGGCTACATTGCGGTCATAATAGGTCTAAATATGGCATTATAGGTAACTACGTAGACAATGCACTATTCTAACCACATATTGGATAACTGAGAAGGCAAGACGGGGACAATATCAGTGTTATTATCAGGCAAAAGTGATCGCTATGTTGTTTGTCATATAAAGACGACTTCTTGTGTAATTAACACTTTACGAGTACCTCGTATATGAGAACGACTAATACCGGCGCTGGCAGCAATGCCCGCATTTTTGCCGAGATGGGACCGTTTCGTGACAATACATGTCAGTTGTACTATAATGTTATAATTTTATTGTGGTCACGAATAAACGGTTTTATTATTATTTTGATTATTAATACCTATAGTAGACACTGTAGACAGATGTATAATGAATAATGACTATCCTATCTAATCTAATTATAATATAGATAGCTCCGTCTCTACCGGTTGGCGTTCGTTATCTATATCCATTTTTGTATCGCATATCACTCATTCTAATAGCGGGACCACATAGGACAGACTTCAGTCGCAGCGCGCTGCGCAAACTTGCAGCGCGCTGCGCAATCTTGCAGCGTGTGGACGACGTAAATCATATATGATCATATTCACTTATGTAGACAGCACGTAAATATGGCATAAGTCATATAGATTTATGTTGTTCTTTTTTTCATGCAAATCGGCAAAGGAGGCTAAGTAGTTACATATCACTTGTATGAAAAGCACCTTAAGCTTAGCTTTGTTGAAAAAGCAGCATTATTAACGGCACAGCGCGCTGTGCAGATGTGGACGATAAAAGTCCACAACGGCACATCGCGCTGTGCAGATGTGGACGATAAAAGTCCAGTAGACATTTGTTTGCGTACCGCGCTGCGCAGCGTAAATCTGTACTATGGAGATTCCCCAGACATGATGACGTCTATACGTCCAACGTATCTGTTTTTATCTAAATACATAAACTATAAAAAAAATATCCCTTCATAATACAACATCAATTATTTGTTAAACAACTTCCTAGTTTTTAAGTATGGATATAGGAAGGCCATAAAACAGATCTAGCGTCAGGCATAATGTAAGCAGTAAGTAACTAACTATATACTTGTACTAGTAACTTATGATATGAGGTGTGTAGATCTGGACAATTACTCTTTTTTAGTCAGGCTTCTGACAAACACTATAACTTTTATTGAAGTAATTGTAACATACAACATAAATTATATATGATGCATAGATATTCATTATACATATATCTACTGATAAATAAATGTGATAAAGTCCTTGCATAATATAATAATCAGTCAATGAATCACACATACATTTCATTTCTTACAAGAAAATGAGTAAACAAAATTATTTGGTCAATTCATATCAATAAAACATAAATGCAAATCAATAAAATTGTAATACTTGACAAACTGGATAGTATGCAAAATAAGTAGGTTTATTATTAGAAAATTATTTTATATTGTAAATGAATGGAGTATATTTATATTGTACATCAACATAAATAATGTGACACATCAAAGTAGGAAAGGAATATAATACATTGAAGGTAAAATATATACAATAATATATTTAATTTTATCATCAGTCATGACATGAGTGGGTGTGAAGTCAATTTCTGATTGCTGTCTTAAGTTTAATTGAATGTGTAACCTGTGATAGCTTTACTTTTTACTTAATTAAACTGATATGACAATGACAAAATTATTAGTTGACTTTTAAAGTTACTTTGAGTTATGCTGACTCTATGTATTAATAATGCATTTATTTTAAGTTGAAAACAATTTTAGTGGTGTATTTGAAGTAGATACTTTTTTAAATTGGGATTTAAGTAGTTAATCAAAATTGGTATATTCAATTATTAGGATTATGATTTATGAAATTGTATTTGTATAAAGTTTATCAAGTATGACTAAAACACACATGCAACACCTTAGTGCAACACTCAGTACTAATGATCAACAATATCAAACATATTTTGAGCTTATAGTAGAGTCCATTTTCACATTAAAAAAATATAATAATAATTCTTTATTTTCTTTTGTTTGACACTAACCTTATATTAAAATGTACACATCCCCTTTATCACACCAACATTAAAAAATAGTTTGTTTAACTACACATATGGGTAAGGTGAACATTTTTGGGCGCTAGAAGCATTTAATTTTTTAAATTTCATTTTTTAAGGTTTAGTTTAGTTTTAGTTTAGCTTATAATCTGATCTTTTGTATATTGTATTGTGCTTTTTGAAAATATAAATTAAATTAAATTCATCTACAATTTAATTGATTCAACAAACAAAAAGTAGACCAATTAAATTCCTTAACAGTGGTCCAAAAATTATGTCCTTACCCATGTAAGGTTCAAACCTTGGCATTTGAGGATGAAGGATAAAGTCTTTTAATGAGAATAGATAATTTATCGCTTACCTGCTTGTGCTTTATTTTAGGTGATGTCTGGTAGGCTGCTTCTAGTTTCGGGTTACTGGGTGCTTTCTTTGGTCTTGTGTTTTTAATACCTAATGACTTTCCGAATGGGGCAAACCAATACCTAAAAGAGAAAAATATTTTTTTATTTCATTTTTTTTTTAAATTACACATATACATATACAAATATGTGTTGTATGTAAAACTGTGGTTAATGGTCATTTTCACATTCATGTCTGTGGTCAGCTTAAAGTCTGACAAATTTTATATACATTTCTATAGTTTGACGAAGTTTAGACATAGACACAAATCTGGAGGATGACCGAAAAGTGCCCTTGAGGCCTTCTTGTAGAATAAATATAAGAATTTGGAATGTGACTTAGCACCTAGCTGCACTATATGGGAAATTTGAGACTAGTGATATATATATATATATATATAATAATCCTTTTTTATTTAATATTTTTAAGAAATTATAAAAATGTGGATAGGTGGCATTGAGATGTTTAAAATTGACTTTTTAAAAAACCTTAGGGTACCAAGAATCTTGAATAGAGTTCTTGTTAAGATAATAAAAAAATATTGATGAGAAAAAAACAATTGATTCAGTGGATGTTTGGTAATAATTTTAAAAAGTTATCTTATGTTTAGGTATAATTTAAGGCTATTAAAAATAAATATAGAAACTACAATGTAAGTGTAACATAATAATAATTAGAAGTTAGTTCTCTGTTACATACTAAGTTTTATTTGATAATAAGAATAACTAAAGTAAAAGTAAAAGTAGTTTATTCTTCAAATTAGGCATATTACATGCACCTATGAACGTCAATAAACTACCACCGGTTCCTATTAGAAATCAGATGAACTAGCTGTCGCAACGTACTTGGGGCCTAAATGTTTAAATAATCGGTAGACTTACTTCTCCAGTATGTGCCGCAAAACTATGAGCACCAATGCCAAGGGCAAAGGGTACAAAAGATGCCTGTGGTCATTATAAACCACGGGTTTATCAGGTCCTGGGGCCAAATCGTCCCAGGTAGTATTTGGAGGCAACCACACATTTTCGTCCCAAAATTTGTTCACTAAATATCGCAACATAATAGCACTGCACTTAACTTCACTATTTACAGTTACGGTAATGTCCAGTTATATGCTAATAACAATTAAATCACGTCATAAACACACCCAAGAGAAAAATTAACGGCACACAACCGTCCGTCAACCGACATGACACAAAAGTGTAGTATTGCCAGAGTAGAGTACATTTGAGTACAATCAATCATTTAGACAAAACAAATGTCAAAGCGTGACATTCACTTGATTAAGTAATCATTTATTTATGTACAACGAAAATATATACAAGAATACTTAACCAAAATAATATAAAGAAAATTAAAACTAACGGGCCCTTGAGGCATTGTACCGAGCATTGTATCGCAATGCTGATACGTTGAGCTAGGAAACTGCCAGCTCTTCGGTCACCAGTTACGTCAACCAGACGCTTGAGTAGGATAAAAAAAAAATACTATACAAGAAAGATTATTATTTACCAGCCCGGCTAGTATGATAACTTATACCGTCACGTTATATGGCCAAAATGTACTAAAACGTCACATAAAACGTAACGGTATAAGCTATCATACTAGCCGGGCAGTTCAACGTATAATCGACCGATTTATTGGTTTAAATCAAAATAAAAAAAAACGGCCAAGAGCGTGTCGGGCCACGCTCAGTGTAGGGTTCCGTAGTTTTCCGTCCGTCACATTAAGTTGACATATTAAGTACAGAAACACAAAACCCTAAAAAGCACGTCATTTCATTGTGATTTTGTAGAAATGACAGGTACAATAAACACCTGTTTATACGGTTAAATTACAAACTTAGTTCAGAAATTATTTTTGTAATTTTTTCAAAAACTATTCAACCTATCAAGTTCAAAATAATTTTCCTACAAAGTTTTTATAAAGTTCTACTTTTGAGATTTTTTTCATATTTTTAAAACTTATGGTTCAAAAGTTAGAGGGGGGGGACAATTTTTTTTTTACTTCTGGAGCGATTATTTCCGAAAATATTAACATTATCAAAAAATGATTTTAGTAAACCCCTATTTATTTTTAAATACCTATCTAACAATATATCACACGTGAGGGTTAAAATGAAAAAAAAAAAATCACTCCCCACTTTACGTATAGGGGAGGTACCCTAATAAAATATTTTTTTCCACTTTTTATTTTACCACTTTGTCGGCGTAATTGATATACATATTAGTACCAAATTTCAGCTTTCTAGTGCTAACGGTCACTGAGATTATCCGCGGACGGACGGACAGACGGACGGACAGACATGGCGAAACTATAAGGGTTCCTAGTTGACTACGGAACCCTAAAAAATAGAAGCAGCAACACTAGCCCTACCTACTGTCAAGTTCACGCACGTCATGTGCATGTCAGTATTGTCAGTGAGTGTGAGTGTGAGCTATAACCTCAAAAATATTGATAACATTGTCTGAAACGATAATCGAAGATTAAAAATGTCAAAGTAAACTAAATCTTATTACCGTATTAAAACCGCCACTATTACTTTACCCTGTATTTCTTTTGAAAGTATGTTGAAAACTGATAATGTTATTCTGCCCGACGTGTGCTAACATACTTATGGTGGAAGAGGCGCCGGAGACAGGTCTGAGGTACGCGTGTAACTTGTGTCCGTATGTCTACAGCGTCAGGAAGAAGGTCTCGTCGCGGACGTTCCCTAAACTCAAGGTAGGTCAATGGAGAATTTAATATTGGAAGGTGACGCAACCTGTAGTTACTTTCCGAAACTAATTGTTGATACATATGGTCTTGTAAGAATTTTTCAAACTAATTCATTTAAAAACAACATTAATATTGTGATACACGCAGGCATTACTATAATTCGTCTGCTCGTTTGCCACCTGTCATAAAAAAAAATAAAAAAAAATGGTAAAATTGGCAGATTTATGAAGTTATAAACCAAATCATGTTTCAGGAGTTGGATTATATTATGGGCGGCGCCGCTGCCTGGGAAAACGTAGATTCAACAGACGCAGTGTGTCCGAAGTGCAGTCACGGAAAGGCATACTTTATGCAGCTTCAAACCCGATCTGCAGATGAACCTATGACCACTTTTTACCGGTGTTGTAACCATAAGTGTGCTCACAACTGGCGTGATTAGAGATAAACAACAATTACTTTCAAACTGACAATTCACATGAGAGTGACTAAGAAGTATGAATATAGTGAAAAAACTTAAGTTACTTAGTAGTTCCTTAATTAGATACAGAAGTGCTTCACCTAAAATGAAAATTGAAAAAATGGCTGCCATCATACCTATCTCCCTAGAAACATCTAGTGCAAAAGCTGCTGAATACCTGTCCAAAGGACAGGTAATAGCAGTTCCGACAGACACGATATATGGTTTAGCTTGCAGCGCTAACTGTCCAGAAGCTATTAAGAAGCTGTATAGTATTAAAGGTAGGGATTCTGCTAAACCAGTAGCAATCTGCGTAACATACATAGAAAATGTACGAAAGTGGGGCAATGCGGAACATCTAAGTGACAATATACTGAACAGTCTACTACCTGGCCCTGTTACAGTTGTTTTGGAAAGGACGAAAGAGTTGAACAATCCATATCTCAATCCGAAAACAGCCAAAATTGGTATTAGAATACCAGATCACAGTTTTATTAATAAGGTTACGGAAAAGTTTGATATGCCTATAGCACTGACTAGTGCTAACTTTAGTAATGAGCCATCTACTTTGTCTATAAAGGAATTTGAACATTTGTATTGTTATTTGGGTGCTATTTTTGATGGTGGTGTACTAAGTCAAGGACTAGACCAAAACAGGACAGGTTCTACTGTGGTAGACCTGTCTAAATGTGGATGTTATAGTATTATAAGGAGAGGGATGTCATATGAACATGTTGTGAAAGTTTTAGTAGATAATGGTTTAACCAGTTGTTAATTTATTTTTAAGCTATACAGCACAGCACTAGCATGTTCACATGACTTTGATTGAGTAAGAGTTTGGGTACAATCATGATGTTTAATTCTTAATTTGGCAAAAAATAGCAAAACTCCATAGTTCAATTCAAGGTTTGGCAACACTGAATAGTTGCAAACAATACTACTCGTGCTCTCCTTGTAGTCAGAAAAGCATCAAGATAATATCCCTAACAAATAATCTTGTTAGCATGTTTCTGCTTATGCAGTGACACATAATTAGAATTTAACCCTTACACTAAAAACTTTAAGGTTGATGATAATCTACACACTGACAGTTATTTTTGGCATTGCCGGCATTGGCATCCAAAAGGTCAATACTTAGAGATATGATACCTTAATATGTTGGTGTTATGTATTGAATGATTGGTTATTGTGATTGTAATTATTTAAATAAAGCCAACTAGATTTTATACATTTTTTATTCAACCATTATAATTACAAACTTTCTTGAAACTTGTACCTTTAATGTCATTGATTTGTTAAATATTGCTTTATAACAAATTATACTACAAATTTTGTCTTAACCTCGATCTTAACAACACATGCAGACATGTTATTGGGTATGGAAAATTATTCAAGATGGAACTAATAACTTGGAAATGTCATTTAAATCAAGTTGAGAGATTTGAGCTAGGTTTAGAGGTAATTTTTAGTTCAATGTTTTAGAGGAACCAGTTCTGACATTAACTAGCTGCTACCTATAACAACAAAATTGTCTAAAAGGTAAGAAAAAGTAGTTATAGTTAAGATGTATGTATGAAGTATGAACAAATAGACTAGCTAAGAGATCTATAAATAAGCAGGATCAATCAAAATTTGGCATTGCTTTAACAATAGTGTACATGGCAGTATTTGCTACACACATATGTCAAGATATATTCAGTAAAAGAAATGAAAGAGGTATTACAATTATCAGAAAATAGGAAATTGTGTCATAGAAAAGTTGCAATAGCAATTTCACTAGATGTTATTTCCCCAAATATGTGGGACAGTAACTTTATGTATAATACAAACCAGTGTAATTGCTGTTTTAACTTTCCCTGCCAATGATCAAAATCGTAAAAGACAAGTACCCACTTTGTGAGTGTAGTGGCACTCTTTAAGTAAGTGAAGGCAAGAATCATTGATGTGTATTAAATATTTAGCAAATACAGCCAAGTAATTTTTTACAACTAGAGGCTTGAAACTTATATGTCTATAATACAGCAACTAACTTCCCTTGATAAGTAACTGAAGGCTTTTTACAATCATTTTTACCCTATCACCTATTTAATACAGGCTAAAATTTCCACTACAGCAGAACCACTAAGCACATCAAGATGCAAGAACTAAACAGTAACATTAGAACCTTGATGCAATTTAATGGTTCTAATTAAAATACACTAGACCGGAGTGCTGATAGGTTGTCTGTGTTCCGGCAATTTGGCTTCGAGTTGCTGCCATCTCTCTGGAGGCCACACAATGGCCACTGCCTTGGCATTTAACAAACCTAGTGACACTGGACCAAAAGTGTTGCTATCCAGCGTGTGGCCAGTATGGTCGCCTTCTACCCAGCAGTGCCCTTCAGGGACCTTCACGTACTGGGACTTGTAGCCCAGCGTGCTCACAACATCTCCCTGCAGCGCTACTACGCGCTTGATAATTTTCTGGTTAGGATCCTTCGGCGACACCAGCGAAACTACATCACCACGCTTCACACAGTAGTCTCTGATCGCCCATCGCGACAAAAACACGTAGTCCATGTTCTTCGCTTCCGGATTGAGCGCTGGCTGCATAGAAATACCCTCGACCCTGGCCACATACCCTACGGTGTCCAACAGGGTTAGGCCGATGGGGAGGCCTAACAGAATCGACTTAAACATACTCTTTAGAATCATGAGTGTGGTTAAGCGACTCTATGCGGCAGCAAATCGAGCCCGGCATAGTCACGAAACTAGGATTTTTCAGTCATTTACAGGAACATACTGTTTTTTTTGAATATTTCATCAAGATTTTGTTTGCGACACTGACATTTGATTTGAGATAGATATTTGAAGTTATACAACTTGCCAAAAAAAAATGTTGATGGATAGGTAAAAAAAAATATTATGAGATACCCAATATACCCATAGCGTTTTAAATCATGTCTCAAACATCTTTTTGAGGCGTTTTTCATATTATTTAAAGTAGAGCAAGCTTAATTTTAACGGCAATCTGCAACGTGGATTGGAAACCGGTTTTAGTTTAGTATGTCACGTCACTACAATGAAATGAATGAATGACCATAGAGTTTCGGTCTTCACAAATACTTTAAAAAAAAGTGTTGATGCTTTCTATAGTAAATTACAACCAAACAGAAATTTTGGACATTTTATTTGCGTGTAGTGAGTTTAATATCACATAAATGACGACAAAAGGGCTCAAGATATGAAAAATCGGGACCTGGAAAGCATAAAATAAATAATCGCGTACAGATGGAAGCATTCCGTCGTCGAGAAAAACTTACAATCTGCATAATCAGCTGTCAGTGAGATAGATCATCTGTCCCTGTAAATATAAAAGCTAAAACAATCATAACACGTTTTAGTTTATCAAGTGTAAATAATGAAGTAAACGGCCCCGGTAAGATGTGACTTCGATCGCTCGGTGGATTGCCGCGACCAGAGAACAGAAATGGGATAATAACCTAAGAGCCTCGGCCGAGCCATGGCTGGTCTCCCGTGAGGTCACGCGAGCTTTCGACGGCTGCTAGCTACGCATCATGTCCGGCGACTTCCCGTTCGTGGCGAAGATCGTGAGCCCCGTGAAGTGTAACGAGAAGCCATGGGACTTGTGGGTGAGCGAGATCGGGCACTCGTCGCCGCGTCGCGACGAGCCAGCGGCGGACGGCAAACCGGCGCCCGCGCGGCCGCCGCCGCCCTACAAGCCAGGCGCGAGCTCGCGCTATCGCCGCGCCGGCCTGCACCGTCTGCGCCGCGACTCCATGAGCCTCCACGGACTATTCCCGCAAATGGACAATCTCAACGCCGCCATCTGTCACATGTGCGGTGTGGTAGTGAAGTGCAGTGCGGCGTACAGACACTTACTCGAGTCCCACACGGGCTGCGACCCCATCCTCCCACCTCCACCCCCTGCGCCCACAGTAAAGCTCAAAACACACAGTCGAAGTCGACATAAAAAAGAACTGCCTCCACCCCCACCCCCTGTAGACATCCTCCCGGTTCCCATGGAGACGTCCCCTCTCTACACCGCTACCACTCCCCTTTCAAGGATAGTGATACCACAGCCTGAATTGCAATACTTAGAAGAGCCTGGGACATCATCAGCCGTCAGTGGGGAGGTCCAAGTGTGCGTAGAGACTGGAGAGCTACCGGTGGTTAGTATACAGGACACTGAGGACTTGCCACTTGGTGAGAATATTACTGATGATATAGTGGATATTATGAACTCTGAAGGCATTCAGAGTGCTGACGACATCACAAATGCAGCAGACTGGAAGAATATTATTAGAGATATAGGGAAGATGCAAGATCTCAACTTTCCCCAGACCACTGACACGGTACAAACGGACCTGTTTGCTTCTGTAGACCCATCACTTACGGCTTACACCATGACTGACACAGACTTATCTAGTTTACAATTTGCACCGAACACCTCACCGATGCTGTCATCTGTGATAGACACGAGCGTGCTCAACGCTCAAGCTTTAAAGCCTACACCTAGTACGCCTACAAGTAAAGCGCGGCCGAAGGCAAAATCGAAGTTTAATCTTCGGGAGTATGATCCTAACAAGCACTGCGGGGTGGTGACCGCAGACAACCCCAAACCATGTACGAGATCGCTGACGTGTAAAGCGCACGCACTGTCGCTGCGCCGGACCGTAGAAGGCCGGATAAAGCCGTTTGATACGTTGCTAGCGGAGCACCGAGCGGCGAGAGACGCGGGGGCAGCCGCTGCCGCGGCCGCGGTGGCTGCGGCTGCCGCGCCCGCGCCGCCTGCGCCCATGGTCCCACCCCTCCTCGTCAACGCTTCGCTGGACCTTAGTGCGTTTAATGGCCTCACGCCAGAGCAGCAGGTCAACGATATCTACGCGAGCCTTGTCAGTTTAGAGGAGTCCCATGGAATTCTCCCAGATACCTCAGCCATTACGCCGCTACTGAGCCAGCCGTTGCCGCTGCCAACGGAACCTTTTCTGCTTCCCGACGACGCGGAGGTACCGCTGGAAGTGCCGGCCCCGTCGCCTGTTTTAGCGCCCCTAGTACCCAAGGTAGAACGTCCAGAGAGGCCCGAGGAGGGCCCACCGCCGCTGATACCAGGAGACGTCTGCTGGTACTCCGCCTGTCCAAGACCCTTGGCTCTCTGCACGTTCAATGCGTCCCATGCAGGCGGCGCCATCACCCTAGGCAAGAAATTCGCAACAGTCCGGAGCAACATCAAGTCGTCGCTCTCGCGAACGCAGTGCAAAACCGGCGTGAACAATTACTATTACAATCAGAACTCTCTGTCGTTATCTAAAACTGTACATATGAACAATGCTAGTAAAACTAATAAGCCGGAAGTGCGGAAGTTGATAGTGACGTGTAGTGGTGGAGGGAAGGTGCAGCAGACTCTGAGCGAGCTTTTTGGGGGGGATGTTAGACATGTGAATGGACATGTGGCGCACAGCCAGGGCAAGCGGACCCCGATCAAGCAGGGCAAGCGTGCCCCTGCCCTTGACCTCGGCTTCGTTCTGGACCCGCTTCTAGACGAAAAGTGCTAGGCACCAATAAGCAATTACCCGGTTGTGTAGTAACATGTGTATTTATTTTTCTGTACGTCACTTTGTAAAATAATGAACACGATTACCCGCGGATAATAATAATGTTAAATCTCATTTTGTTTCAAGAAACGAACTAATGTTTGTATTATTTTGTATATTATTTATAAGATTTTTTTTAAATCGTTCCCGACGCTGTCGGCATGTGTCAATGAGAATTAAAATAGATTATACAGAATGGTTGTATTTTTTCGAATACATATTACTCATTGTTGATACTGAATTGAATACTGATAAATGGCCTAGGTTTAATATGGTTAATGTGATGAAAATTTCCATGTAAAAATATAAATACTATTGAATAAGTATATCCGTAATAGTAAATCACCTCCTTTTGAAATAAAGGAAATACCTCAGTGAATACTTCACCTTGTTTTACTTATTTCGGTTAATTCGTTGGCAGTGTTGGCACCTTGAATTAAACAAAAGTAGCACTTATTACAATGCAATATGTTTGAATATTTCTACTATTCACGGTTTTGTCTAAGCTTGAATAATTAGGAAACATTCAGCAGAGCGTATCAAATCTACTCACTGTATTGAATATAATATAACGAATATTTTCTAGCTCTTACTTTTTATGGCAGTTAATTTAGTTTGTAATAGCACCGTGGGAAGCATCGAAGCCTATTTCTAACCCGCAAGAACAAAAGGCCATTGACGCTACACCCGGCTCGAAGGATCATGTTCACTTTATTCATTTCACTTTGATTTTCAAGCAGTAGCAATATGTACATCTTCCTCACACTAGCCAATGAAAGTATCTATGTAAAATGTAGGAACTAATAAGAATATTTTCCAGAACAAGGCGCGCGTAAATATTTCACACAAATCTGTTTCAAGGGCCATTTAGGACGTATCAGATATTTTTGCCTACTTGGTTGTGGCAGATACTTAACCCTGCTGACTGTATTGGGCCTATAACCTAACAACTATTTGACGAGTCTCATCTACATCATGACTATACCTTCGATTTGTAACTCCGTTTTCTCGTTTTTTTTATGGCTTAGCTTATTGTATTAACAACAACGAAGTTTACTGAAACAGTAAACTCATCAACATCATAGTCCTAGCGTTATTCCCAGTACAGTTGCATTCTGAAGGATGCCTGGGGTCCGCTATCTAATCCCAAGAATGAAATAGCACCCCGTATTTACTCAGAGGAGGCTTTATCTGTAGTGCAGGGTGGGCGTTGCACGCGGGCGCAGCGGTCCTAGGGGGCGCCGAGCGCCGCTCGCGACGGAGCCCCACTTACTAGGGGGCGCTAGGGGTTTGCACACGAGCGCTACATGGGCTAGAGACACCTCTGTATTTACTTAAAAAACTCTTCTCTTCGTGGTATCTATATGGCATCAAACTGGCAATTTAAGGCCAAAAAACGGTTTTTTGGACGTAACTTTTCTGTAAACGAGTTAAAAATTAATCTCTCTTACGTCGGTAAAGACGTCAATAAGGAACAGTTACATGAAGATTTAATTATATTATTGTGCATAAATACGAGTAGCATATTAAAATCGAAAAATAGAGCTTTTTTGGACCATGTTTCTGTTTGTTTTATGTACTTATTCATAAAAAATAAGTCGTTTCTTTTTTCTGAATTCTGCTCTTGGAAACTTGGAAATGTAGAAAAGGATTGAAGAACCGATTACCGTTTGTGCCATAAATTTATCTTTTTATGTTTTGTTACACATGCTAGAGAGGATGAAATTAACACCCGTATCCAGAACACCTTACGCTGAAGTGCTGCTCTTCACAGAGTGTTGACGTCCACTCCTCAGTCAACGAACTAAGCTTCGGGTATATAAGACCGTAATCCGCCCCATCTTAATGTGTAAGGCTGTGTGAGGCCTGGACTCTTAGGGAGGAGCACAGCCTGTTAGTAGCAGAACGTAAGGCGAAAAATTCTGGGACCAGTGAAAAGAGACTATGGGAGTCACAGGATCCTTATAAATGCCGGAATAAAAGAGTTGGTGGCCGAACCAAATATTATAGGTATAACATCGTCTTCGCTGGCTTGGCCACCTCGAGAGGATGGGAGAAGATCGACGGTGAAGAGAGCATACTTGGGCCGACCGACGCGTGCGACGTTCGTGAGCTTGGCGCCGCTGCAAGCTGGCGAGAAATAGCGCAGGACCGAGAAAAGTGTCGTGCTCTTGTCTCGGGAGGCCAAGACTCATTTTGGATCGTCGTGCCAGCCTAGTTAGAACTCGACCAAACTCGACAAAAATATTCTATACCTACCTATACTTAAACCTGCTCACAAAAGAATTGGTTGTGAAATGCGACCTGTATCTAGAGAACAGAGGAAAATCCGGAAATGAGCCATCGCGCCGGCCGGATACGAAAGCCGACGCCGAAACTGATACCTTTTTCACTCTGTCAGAAAGAGGGACGATGGAGAGGTCAGCTACGCGTTTGTGACTTCATTGGCGCCGAAAGAGTAGTAAGCCATGGTTTCTGCTTGCCAGCCTAGCTAGCACGATAGCTTATACCGTCAGTTACTAATATGGCCGAAATGTACTAAGACGTCACTTTAAACGTGACGGTATATACCGTGCTAGCTAGGCAGTAGAAATTACTATAAAACTGAAAAAAAAACGCCGTCCGTAGTCACAGAACACGTCCCCGGTAGGTACATACACAAACAAGGGCGCCTCAGCTGTTGTCTATGTTTCGCAGAAGCCCACAGCGGCGCATCCTACGCACAACTACAACTGCGAGCCGCTTAGGCGAGCGTAAGGAAATTATAATCAAGTTTTAGCAGCGTATATAGTATAGATAGTGCTTTCGTAGCCCAGCGGTGCCCGCGTACCCCGTACGGAACTCTTGGATGGGCGACGGCTTTGATTAGTTACTAACTGAGCGCTCCCGTGCTTTGGAAGGCACTTTAAGCCTTTTATCCCGGCTGTTGCAAATGACAGCAGTCGTTAAGTAAAGTTAGAGGCCTCCGGACGGCTTACAACTTTTAACAGACAATTTTCTCTATTAAAAAAACCTACTCATAAGATCACAATTAAGAGTCTTCGAGGAGACGCACCTAACTATGGCAACGGGCCAATCAAATGTTGACTGTCGTATATATGTATTTTCGCCACTTAGCCCTTTAATATTAAACAGTCGTGTTTTTATTCGGCGCCGGGTCTCGAAACAAGCAATCATAACAGTAAAACGCGCATATACTCGTATACGTACCAATAAGTGGGTCATGTGAAAGTTAAGATTAAGATATCCACTGAATCACGCACGGATTCGATTCCCATGTGTAAAAAATAGTTAATTATCTCTCTGGAAACAGGAATGACCAACGTCCATTTCATTCTACATGCAACTATGCTTCTAATTTGTGAAGCAGTATGGGTTAGAATGGCGTAGAAATTTACGTGTGCTTGGTCACTGGCGCCCGGGTCAAATAATGTGCGTCGTGTTCGTAATTTTTCTGAAGATGGATTTAATACAGTCGACGTCAAAGATATGTTTACACTTTTCCACCTTATTCCATTGTAAGTAATAAGGCGAAAAATGTAAACATCTATGTCGTCGACTGTACTTACTTACGGGGATCCGTTATATGTAGATTTCCTACCCTATACTATTAAACGAGAACGAGCATCATTTGTATATTTATTTGCTTGTTTGTAATTGATATCTCGAAAACAGGTGTAACAATTTTAATGAAATTTACAATATATAGGTAGGGGTTTCCGGCGTACTATTACTTATTCTGTTTCCGGCAACGATAAATAGTTATTTTTTCATCAAGAGAGCAAAGTAGATTTTTGCTGCGAGTGTCGATGTTGAGTCCCGAGCAAGCGAAAGATTCTATCATTGAATCACGAGCGTAGCGAGTAATTCAAAATTAGAATCTTGAGCGTAGCGAGTGACTCAAAGACACGAGATGCAAATATCTTTGATGTCGTGTGATACATACAACTTTTCACCTCAGCGGCGAGAACTTATAACGCAAAGGAATAGTGAAAGCGAGAGAATGAAGTTACTTAAACTAACCTACGATATGAAAAATTAAAAAGTAAGTTTTTTCGCGCTCGCGGCAAGATTGCATTTTGCTCACTGGTTTCAAGCTGGAAAAGTCGTTTTCACGCTCGCAGCAAAATTGCATTTTGCTCACTGGTTTCAAGCAGCAATCCCGCCATTTTCGAGCCGCTGAGGTGAAAAAAAATTAACGTATGCAGTGGGTAATTTAAAATCATTGGAATACTTGAAAAAAATTTCCGCGTTCAAAATTTAAGCGAAACAAATTTGTATTTATACAAAAAATAACCACTCTGAATTAAATAGCGTTTTAATAACGTATTTGTGTTGTTTTAATAAATATGTGGAGATATGATTTATGCTATTGGTAATGACAAGAGGTTTTAAAAAGGAAAGTCATGTTAGATTGTCAGTTGTTTGTTTACATTTTTGATCTCTAATTCCATCTCCGATTTTAGCGGTATCGCGCTAGGAACAGTGAACGAAAAAAGCATTCGCTGGCTAGGAACGAAAGCGCACGAGCTATGCGAGCGCGTGCAAGCGGGACGCCATGGTTTTAACCAAACATTACATAGGGAGCGTTCAAGTATTACGTAACGCGCCGTAACGTTTTTCTGTACCCCCCACCCCCCTAGTAAAACGTTACGTAACCACCAAGTGACCAATTTTACCTAAAGTCATTCAATAACGTTTAATAAAATGCGTGAGTGAATCTCTCTATGCAACCGTTCTGAAGGGTTAAAAAACAATGTAACGTAACGCCTAGTTCAAACCCCCCGTCCCGACCCTGTAACGCATCGTAACATTTTACAAGATCCCATAATGTGAAACATCCGGTTTTATTGGACAGAGAATTTAATATGTATTTTTTTTTTTTTATTAAAAATGGGATTGCTCTTGGCCAGCATCTAGCCAGGGGGCAAAGATGAGGCCGACGATGAAGCGAGCTCACCCAGAAGATGCCTATTCACTCGTGCCTTAAAAAGGTCCAGGTTATATGAACTCGGAAATACAGACGCCGGCAGAGAATTCCAAACCTTAGAAGTGCGCATTATAAAAGAAGTAATAAATAAATGAAATAATAAACAGCTCTTTCTTCGGCGATAGGACCGCTTGTTGACGACCTCTACTTACTTACCTATTACTGTACTCTTTTTGTCAAAATATTCTTTATTCAAATAGGCCTAGCAACAAGCACTTTCGAATCGTCGGTTATAACATGTAATCGTCGGTTATAACATGTAGTTCTTGACTTTCTTTTTGTAACTATAATTAATTCGTGTGAGGTGTGCAATAAAGATTACTTGTATTGTATATTTAGGGACAATCTACCATAGCACAGAATAAATAAATAGGACTACGTAACCACAGTCAAATCAATAAGCCTTCTGTTATGGGTAGAAGACGATGTATCTAATCGATAAATACTTAAATACATAGAAAGCATCAAATGCTCCGTGTGGTGCCGGGTTAGAATACCACCACCCCCTTTCTTCCCTTGGGTGTCGTAAGAGTCGGCTATGGGAAACAGGTTGAAGTGTGTTGTGGGCGATGGGCTAGCAAGCTGTTACTGCAATATCACATTTTCTCAATCTATAAACCTACAATTGCTTAATGTGGCACTGAAAATAATGTTCGTGTGCTCTGCCTACCCCTTTTGGGAATATAGGCGTGAGTTTATGTATGAACGTATGTATGTATAATCATTATAATCAAATGCCGTTTATTACCGGGATTCGAACCCGGCACCTCCAGTTTGTAGGCCGTCAACTATTAGGCTAAACAGGTTTGTAGTTTATGCGTAAGTACTAAACTATAAGGCTGGGTTGCACCGACTTACGATCATAGACTGATCAACGTTAAATATGGCGCCGGCAGCTGTCATCCCATAGAAACTTGTCAAACTTTCTATACATTAAAATTTTAACGAACACAGCTTACGATTACAGACGGTTTGGTGCAACCCAGCCTTAGTCTGAAGGGGGATGGGCGCAATATCAGGCCGTGGGCTTACAATCGCTCCTTGTCCAGAGGCCTACGCCGAACTTCGTATCGTGCCGTCCCTCTCCGTCATATATGTATAACACGAGAGTGAAAGGGATGGAACGACACGAAGTTCTATTTTCGCAGTTCGGAGTAGGCCCTCTGTCCAAGGGGTTTTTTTTGCTCGGGCCGCCCCTCATTTTGGTATTTTGGGTAGTAAAATAAAGGTTAGGTTTACTAGGTAATAAAACAATGCGTAGTATTTCATGTGAAACATTTAATTAAATACAAATAACATAAATATTTTCGAAACAGCATTCGCCTTTAAATTAGGCACGACTTGCTTATAAGTCTTGTAACTCTTATAAGAACTGTTTGTAGGTCTTTTGAACGACAAATAATAGACCTTACTGCGTGGCAATTAAGTCCATTTACAAGTTACATAATGGCGTTACTTTGTCAGAAAAGATCACATTGCTTACCTTATCTATCTAAGAACAGGTCAAATTTTTAAGTGTAAATTTTTATGGTTTTGGAGGTTCAGATGATCAAAATATATATTTAAACACTTTTTCTTTCAAAACTTATTTCATTTGTTTTTGTTCGCTCAGAGACCTCACATACTGGGTGTCCCGTAAGTAGTGCGACAAATTTAAGGGGAATATAGCTGGGCGGGTCATCTAACAAACATAGAAAATTGAACTTAGTAAAGTGTCACCATTTAGAAATATGTCTACAGTATTTATTTTTTTGCAAAAAAAATATTTATTGTTGGTTACTGTGGGGAAAAATAAGCAGTTTTTACATATTTTGTTACAGAATGTTGAGATAATAATTATTTTCTTGAAAAAAGGCAATTGTAAAAAAAAGATTGCACAGATTTTTTTATAAAAGTGGGTGACACTTTTACTAAGGTAATTTTCCTGCTTACCTATCTCCCCTTTACGTTTGTCGTACTACTTACGGGACACCCTGTATAAGAAGAACATCATTTTATAAAACTAACCATAAAATTTTCAATTTCCATTGTAAACTCTACTGTTAAGGCTTAGGAAAAATTAATACATATTTTTACACTTTTATACCATTTTGGATATTTCCAATATCCTTGTCAAATATCCACTTCTATTACTTCTTCTTTCCCTTTCCCCTGGGCTTAGCTCCTCTGTTCTTCGCTTTGACGATGCCTTTGAATTGCTTCGACGTCATAGCTTTTGTCCTGTAAAAATGTAGGTATTAAGATTAATATAATTTTTTATATACTACTAGCTGTTGCCCGCGACATCGTCCGCGTCTTCGCTCCTAATGGTCGCAGCGTGATGTTACATAGCCTAAAGCCTTCCTCGATGAATGGACTATCCAACACAAAAAGAATTTTTCAATTCGAACCAGTACTTCCTGAGATTAGTGCGTTCAAACAAACAAACTCTTCAGCTTTATAATATTAGTATATACAGGGTATCCCAAGAAGTAGTGATATAGCTGGGAGGTAGAGGACCTAAAGGGCTATCTGAATCACCCCCGTGTATGTTCCGCGATTTTTCGTATTTTCGTAGTTATGAGTTATGACTTTTATTTTAATTTTTCACCTATCGCCGAGTACAATGAGATTTTTATTTATGGTGACGTGAATTATTGCGGTAGTTGCTTGTTTTTTTTTGTTTGCTAAGCTGATAGATAGGCCAATTCAGTATGGTAACCTTTACTATCGTTAGATCTTTGAATGGAATAAAAAAAAATTAAATGCCAAGAAAGGCAAAATTACCCAGTATGTTCACAACTTCAAGTGCCCTTAAAAAAATAAAATCACATAAAAAAATACCGTTTGGCTTTTAAAAACTTGAAAATTGGCTTGAAATTTGCCTTTGAAAATTTCATTTTATTATTCATAAGGCTTCAATCAAAACATTGACATTTAAATGTGGTAAGTGCAAAATTTTAATTTACATCATCATGTAAACATCATTAATGCAAGCAAAGCAAAACCTTTCTAAATAAATTTCGTTCTAAATCACGCACTGGCCATCAATAGAAAAAGAACAAAAAACAAAAGACGTTTGACGCATGAGAAAATTCGTTGTTTGGCCATCGTTGTTATTTTTCAATCATTTTAAAATTGTGTTTTAATACTGCTAATTGTTCGTTTCCCTAATCATTTTAGCTATTCATATGGACTTAAATAAAAATCTCATTGTACTCGGCGATAGGTTAAAAATAAAAAAATAAAAGTCATAACTACGAAAATACGAAAAATCGCGGAACATACATGGGTGCGATTCAGATAGCCCTCTAGGTCCTCTACCTCCCAGCTTCAGTATATCACTACTTCTTGGGACACCCTGTATATAAGTATAGATAAGCGCTGCAAATGAGATGTTAGATAATAAGGGTTTCTTAAAATTCGAGTGTCGCTGTAAAAAAAACGAGTGTAACGAGTAAGCAAAAAAAACATTTGTATAATAATGTATGGAAATCCATTTTGATTCTCCCGCCAATCGTATAATAATGACTTGTCTATGGTATAGACTTGCATTTGTATAAAAAATATTGTTTCAATACTGCTGTAAGTCATCTGACTGATTATAGAATCAGGCGTGAAATACATGACAAGTTTCTAGAACAATATTTCTTTGCTATTCCGCTAAAGAAACGTGTAGGTCTATTAGTGATAATGCAATGTATCCACTTGCGTATTTTTGAACAATATTTCTTTGGAATTCCGTTAAAAAAGATGTAGGTCTATTAGTGGTAATGCAATGTATCCACTTGCGTATTTTTGCACGCGGTTAATGTTCCCACCCTCCCTCTGCACACACAAACATGCAAATAAATACAAAAAAAAAACCGAACCAAACCGTCGCGACGACGAACAAGTGTTTCGCTCAACATCTCCTGCCAGCATCTCCTGATGATACGTCGTAGAGAGGCGAAACACGTGTTGATTTTTAGCGAAATAGCAAAAAAATGTTGCGGATCTTGGATGGTAATTTACCTCATCTCATCTCTCACAAGGGGAAATATGAATAAAACTTCATAGAGCTAGATTATTATTCAAATATGTCCAAAAAAGTCATACCTGAAGAGTGTTGCAGCTCGTTTTCTCATGCGCGGAAGCTATAAGCGTGTCTCTTACAGGGAACGCGTGGTTTACAGAATCAAAGCATCCTCTTAAATCGATAACGAGTTCTATGAGGACGAAGTTAGTTGTCAATGTAAGAACGAATTACACCAACACACACCCACACACACACACACGTTTGGCACTCACCTCTTGTTAAGATTCTTCCTCGACAGCGGTATGTACGCGTACGGGTCGTGTTTCCCCTTCTTCTTGATGTCCCCCTTCGCCTTTTTGGACCGGTACTCGGTGCCCGCGGTAGACGCCACGGATGCCGCTGAACCCAACGGTCTGGAAGGGGACATTGATGATCAAGTTTCTGTCAAAAATGACATCTTATGGCTAGCTACGGGACAGGCTGTGCCTAGTCTAGGGGCCAGTATTTCTTTTTTGAAAGCTTGCATGTACAGTGGGGTTCGAAAGTGCGTGGACATGTTTCAACCCTAATACTACAGCAATACGGTTGACATATGTCCATGCAGTAATGAACTCGACTGTACGTACACAATACATTATAATTATCATTGTAAGTGGTGGAGGGTAACTGGATTTTCTGCCGAAAAACCGTTTGATAATTGAATATGAATTAACTAATTTCTTAGACGTGATACAATGAAAAATATATATATATATATGAATATTAATGCTATTTAGGTCTCATTTCTGTCAGTTACATAGTCCTCGACCCTGTAAATAAGCATACTATTTAGTCCGTCTCTCACGTTTCTCATTATATAGGCCATTACTTTTACAATTTTACTAAGAGTCCCCCGTACGCTCGACCGAACTCGATTCTCCATACAAAAGTAGTTTCGTTCTCATTTTAAAACACCATGCTGAAATAACATAAAAACTTTGTATATATACAGGGTGGAAAGATTGAATGCCACATGGATGTCAACTACCTTAGACATTGGAAATAGCACATTCTGTGTAAAGGAGACTTTCAACAAGTCAATAAACTACCACCGGTTTGGAAAAATAAACCTCTGCCACGAGAAGAACCGGCGTAAGAAACTCGGCGAGGTGTAATTTTTTCAAAACAATATAGATTGTATGGTTAAATATAAAATTACAGTGTCAGCTACTGCAAAATATCAATGCTACAGTGGAAACCTATTTTCGCGATAGATTAGCCGTGCAGGACACTATCACTGCCAAACATCCCTATCCATGATGTAATCGCTTACCTTACATGTTTTTGAAATAAGTAAAACTACATATTTAAATTTAGTTTTATAACCCGTCACCACACGTATAAATAATGTCTGAAAAAAGGTTAACTAACTAACTAGGCCGGCACGACGACCCAAAATGAGTCTTGGCCTCCGAGACAAGAGCATGCCACTTTTCTCGGTCCTGCGCTATTTCTCGCCAGCTTGCACCGGCTCCAAGCTCACGCAGGTCCGCGTCCACCATATCCTTCCAGCGATACTTGGGGCGACTCACAGGACGCCGTCCGGTCGGTCGGCATAAGTATGCTCTCTTCACCTGTCGATCTTCTCCCATCCTCTCGAGGTGGCCAAGCCAGCGAAGACGATGCGCTTAGGTTTCACCAATAATATTTGGTTCGGCCACCAGCTCTTCTATTTCTGCATTTTTACAGATCCTCCAACTCCCATCGTCTCTTTTCACTGGTCCCAGGATTTTTCGGAACACCTTACGTTCTGCTACTAACAGGCTGTGCTCCTCCTTAAGTGTTAGCGTCCAGGCCTCCCACCCATACATTAAAATGGGGCGGATTACGGTCTTATATATCCAAAGTTTAGAAGGTGTTCTGCTGAAAAAAAGGTTAATACGAAGATATTACTAACCTGTGGATACCCTTCCCTCCGGCCTTGTACTTGGAGCCAACAGCGACAGTAGACGCTTTGCTGCGATTTGATTTCCCGCTCTTTATGCTGAGAATGTCGTCGAATTTGCGCTTCGTGCCCGGCTTGAGAAGATTCGATTTTGTGTCCTTTTCTTCGTCGTCTATAAGAATCGGGTAATTAATTCGGTATTAATTATTTTCAATAGATGTATAGTGATGACTAATGTCGGGCGGGGTCAGTCCTTGGATGGGTAACCGTTGTTTTTTTTAGGGGACAATCTTACACAAATCGACCTAGTCCCAAACTAAGCAAAGCTAGTACTAGGGGTACAGTAAACAGGACGTCAAAGGCCGCTTTCAGTGGTTACTAACTGAGCGTTGATCCCGGCTGCTGTCTATGATAGCAGTCGTTAAGCCAAGTTAGAGGCCTTCGGCCGGCTTGAGAACTTCTAACAGTCAAGTTGCCCACTCACTTGACAAGCCTTATCCCAATAAGGTCTAGTTTCCCCCTTGTGTTGGAAGGTCAGATGGCAGTCGCTTCCGTAAAAACTAGTGCCTACGCCAATTCTTGGGGTTAGGTAGCGGACCCCAGGCATCCTTCAGGATGCGACTGTACTGGGAATAACGCTAGGAGGATGACGATGAGATGTAATTAAGAAAATTAAAATGGCAATGGACAGGACATATGACACGGAATAGTAAGGAAGAATGGACCAAAATAATTACAGACTGGCAACCACGAGATGGTTACAGAAAAAGAGATAGACCAATTAAAAGGTGGATGGATGACATTAAGTCTATAGGGGGCGCCACCTGGACCAGGAAAGCCATTAATAGAGAGGAATGGAAACAGCTGGGAGAGGCTTATGTGTCAGAAGCCACGCTGAACACTAATCCGGACAATCCGATGTGTTAGTTTTTAAGTAAATTGTGTATAAATTAAATGTAATACTGTTTTAGTTTCGGCAATAATGAATGATGATGATGATGTTGTATAGTGATGACCCGGTAAAGTTTGCGGGTGTCCGCTGGATGCGGGTGGCGCAGGCCCGGTCCTGGTGGAACTCTTTGGAGGAGGCTTATAACATGATGATGTATAGTGGGAGGCTAGAAGTCACTAAATATTTTTCATCTCACTTGCTCATAAACGGTGCCATGTTAAGCAAGCATAAGTCAAAGTCAAAATATTCTTTTCTCAAACATGGAATGAAATATTGATGTTATGTTCCTTATAATAGGCTGCGAAGTATGACGTTTCAGGTGCGGCTAGGACAAGAGGTCGTTAATGGAATTTCATACCAATCTTGCAGGCCTAGGCCGGCAAAGTCCTCTTTTTTTAATTTCCATTCCACGTAAATTTGTGGCACAGGCATCATGACATTCTGCCACTATGCGTATTAAAAATAAAACTTTGATATTTTTGTTGTTCATTTCATTGCATGTTTGAGAAAAGCACTATACATACCTCGGCGGGAAATATGGGGTTGCCCGCCTTAGACCTATCTATCTTCGGCCGGCAACCCCTTTCGTCCCGGCCTCTGTAGTAATGTACTATTATTAAAATAGGCCTTGCAACAAGCACTTTGAATCGTCAGTTACAACATTTTTGTCGGCCTGTTTAGCCTAGTTGGTAGTGACACTGCCTACGAAGCTGGAGGTCCCGGGTTCGAAGGTCACGGTAAGGGCATTTGTTTATGTGGTGAACAAGAACATTTATTCCCGAGACTTGGATGTTTTATATGTATTTATTTATTTTATTTTAGTATTGCAATACAGCGAGGAAACGCTGCCAGCATCCTCGGCACCATGCCACGGGGGCCCAATTTTCTAGATATATTTTAGTTTAGTTTAGTTTTAATTTAGATATATTTTCTTTCATTTTTAGGTCCATTTTAAGATGATTATTATACAATAATTAATTTTATATATATTAAATATATCGTCGTCTAGTACCCATAAGTACATAACACAAGCCTTATTGAGCTTACTATGAGACTAGTTCGATTTGTGTAAAAAACCGTCCTTCAATATTTATTTATTTATTAAGTTAATTAATTTAGAGCAATTTATTGATGCTATTCTTTATTTATTTCTTTAATGCTGATCTATAATTATAAGGGCGTAATGCATACATCCCTTTTTTACGCATTTACTTTTAATACTGTCTCATTCATGCATTTGCCTACTTCGAATGATGCCTTTATTTATTATTTTTAACCGACTTTTAAGATTTCACAAGAGGAGGTTATCAATTCGGTTGTATAAGTATGTTTTTTTTTTTTTTTTAATGTTTGTTACTCCAGAACTCCGTCATTTCTCAACCGATTTTGAAAATTCTTTTTTTGATTGTAAGTATATACATCCAAGTTGGTCCCGTTTTTTTCAAAACGCAGTTCTGGTGATGGGATCCATGAGAAATCGAGGGAACTCCTCAAATCTTAAAGGCAAACATATAGCGATTTTTGTGTTTTTATCTACAAATCAACCATTTTCATACAAAAATGTGACATTTGATGAAGTGGAACTGCTGATGATGATCAAAACAGAACTCTTCAACGACGAAAAGTTCACGTTTGGCGATTTTTTAGGCAAGTTCTATTATCACGATTAATTTTTGTCATGCTCGAGTTCTGATGATGGGATCCATGAGGAATCGAGGGATCTCCTCAAATGTAAAAGCCATACATATAGTGATTTTAGTATTTTCATAAACAAATCAAGCATTTACATTTAAATAAGTGACATTTGTGAAGTGGAACTGCTGATGATGATCAGAACAGAACTCTTCAACGACGCATAGTTGGAGTTGGGCGATTTGTTCTCTTCGTTATGTTTGTCAAGCAAGCTAGGTTTTCAAGACATATTTTAGTCAAGCTTGAGTTCTGATGGAGGAGGTATTGAGGGTACTTAGTCTTCTGCCATTATAAAAATACATATTAGCCATTTTGATTTCATTGTATGGAATCTAAGAGTGCACCATCTAAGTATAATAATCTTTCACCGGCCTCCCCCAATAAAGTCGGTTTTTTTTTTCTTAAAAATTATTTGCTTTACTGTTTATATCTTTCCTCCTAGTGTGATGAAAAACATTGTGTGTATCACGCACGGTAAGAGTGGTTATAAAAACTCGAGTCATTAAATTCGTAATATCTCTCTTGGGCAAATTAAAATCTTAGAAAAACATAATTCATTTCCGTTACCAAGAGGATCATATTGATATATGCGCCGACACACAGTAACAATGAATAATGATCCCCAGTAACTGTTGAAATTATCTAACACGTCCCACTTTAGAAAAAACTGTCTTTAGAAATTGAACCTTCTTGCTATGACCATAAAGTCGTTTTTTAAACGGATTAATTTGATACCAACCAACCAACCATATCAGCCAAAGGACGTCCACTGCTGGACATAGGCCTCCCCCAAATTGATATGCCATAATCGCCACGCTTGGCATGCGGGTTGGCGATCGCAGTATCTCCACCGCTCTCCAGGGTTGCTGCTGCCCATCCCCCGGTGGTCTTGGTCGTAGTTTTAGAACATCCCCGGGTCCGGGGGAATTTGATACAATTCGGTCAATTCAAATGGTTTTAAGTATTAATAGCAATAAAATTTAAGTCAGTTTTCCCATAAAGTTATAATTTCTTACCAGTATCATCCGTGTCAGTGTCCACATCACCGCTAGGTTTAGCCGGCTCATCATCATCATCATCACCGAAAGCATCATCGGTGATGATCAGCCGCCCATCCGGCGCCATTTTGAATCCGCCATCTTTCTTCTTCTGTTTCACTTCTATCGCCTTCTTCTTTTGAGATGGGTCCGTTGCTATAAAAACAGTAATTATTTCTGTATTAAAAAACTGCATAGTAAATTAATTATTCCCAAAAATGCCTTATATACTATTTATTATGTTATTATTGGTAGGCACAATTACCATTTCCTTACGACGGTATTGTTTGCCCTCTTATTGTAAACATGTGTTTCTTTATAATGTTTCTGGCTCGTTCGACCTTCTAAAGAGCTTATTGGAAATCTATTCAAGATACGCGGTACAATGCCATGCATTTGCCTGTATAGTTCAGAGCCCATAGTTTGGTGACCATTTTAGCCCAGTTGGTAGTGACACTAGTGACCCTGCCCCTACGGAGCTGGTGCATGTTCCCGGGTCCCCGCCACCAGAAGGTCCACTATATACGTTATTTCGCCTTTGTACACACGCCAACACAGTTAACAGACCATTCGTGACCCTAATTACAATGACAGTAAAGTGCATGAACGGTCAGTTTTTTTTTATTTAAAAAATGGGATTGCTCTTGGCCAGCATCTAGCCAGGGGGCAAAGATGAGGCCGAAGCGAGTTCAACCACAAAATGCCTATTCACTCGTGCCTTAAAAAGGTCTAGGTTATATGAACTGGGAAATACAAACGCCGGCAGAGAATTCCAAACCTTTGAAGTGCGCATTATAAAGGATGATGCAAAGCGGTTGGTTCGAATTAGAGGAATTTCGACCAGATAAGGATGGTAGCCAGCCGTACATCTTGATGTCCGATGGAAGAAGGGGGAGGCGGTATATGAACTCATGGAGCTCCTGAGCACACTCATCGAAGTACAGTTTGTAGAAGATCAGGTCAGTCATATTTGACGACCTGTTTAGCCTAGTTGGTAGTGACTCTGCCTCCGAAGCTAGAGGTCCCGGGTTCGAATCCCGGCCAGGGCATTTATTTGTGCATTTTTCACGGATATTTGTTCTTGGGTCTTGGATGTTTTCTATGTATTTAAGTATGTATATATCTATATAAGTATGTATATCGTCGTCTAGTACCCATAGTACAAGCTTTGCTTAGTTTGGGACTAGGTTGATTTGTGTGAGATTGTCCCCCAATATTATATTATATTATATACATAAATACACATAAAAATATGTTATTCATAAAATTGTGCTTTACATTGGTCAAATATTTTTTCACACATGTTCAAAAAAGAGTAATGGTTGCCCTCGAAAGAGGGATCAAAGTCGTACTTTTCTTCCCTCATTTGAGACAAATACTACTCTTTTCCAATAGTTAGGGAGGCGAATAGGGGAATTTTCGGCAATACTCGAGCGTGGCAGTTTAAGATATGAGAGATACCTTAGACCTAATAGAACAACCTTGTAAAGTATTTAGCTCTATATGTAGTGACGCGCGCCTAGGATAGACGATCAGATTAGTTAAAAAAAATGGATAGTCTGAAATACTCGAGCGCGTCAGATTAAGATATTGGGGGTTGATTTTAGTGTTTAAAGACTAAATTTAACTAATCTGACGATAAGTCCTTGACGCCGCCGAGTTATAGGGTCGCGAACTTGTAAAAAAAAAACGTTAACCCGGCATTCTCGAGTGCGATTTTTATTTTTTTTATTTTGAAGAATATAATCTAAAACTTACTAAAAATACAAAATCTGCCGGTTTCCGCATGACCGGAAGTGTGGAGGAGCCATTTCGTCTTCCTAAGAACGCGTTGCGGCATATAAGTCGCGAACGATACATTTTACAAAAAAAAAGTTTAAATAAACAAAAAAGGTAATTTTATTTTACACAAAAAAGGTCTCTTTACATTTTTGTCCAAAGTTAAAACTTTTTGACTTTAAGCATCATAAAAACTCAAACTCCCGGTTTTTTGAGTATATCTCGAAAACTGAGGGTGTTAAAAAAAAATTGATATGAAATAACGATGATTAAATTATGTGACTTTCTTTCTGTTAAATACCATGACAGACATGCCTCGAACGTTTGGAGATGTATCAAAAAAACTCTTGGCAGTTTTAGTAAAAAATCAAGGAAATGAAATTGCCATAGTTTTTGATCGGTACTTTACACCTTCCATTAATGATTATGAGCATACTCTCCGCAACAGTGTGAATGACGATAAGGACTACCACATCAGCGGTCCTCAGCAAATCCGATTAGTAGACTTTGCGAAGGACTTGAAAAATATCAAGTTCAAAGAAGCTCTAGTCAAGTTTTTCATTGATCATTGGAATAGTCAAGAAATGGCCGTTATTATTCGCAACAAATCAATCTATTTGAACCACGACTTGTGCTACGTCTTCAAAGTCGTCGATGGAACAGTGCAGAGAACAATCGATGATAAGCTCTCATGCTCAAGTCACGAAGAAGCCGACACGAAGACAGTTTTCCTTGCCTGTCAATTGCCACAAGGTTCTACAACAACCATTCGAACATCAGACACAGATATTCTGGTAATTATGTTGGCCAATGTGGAGCATTTGAACGAATCGGTTAGAGTGTGGATGGATCTCGGAGTCGGTAATGCACGTCGCTATATAGATGTTTCGGCACTGTCAGTTCAGTTAGGCTCAATGCTTTCACGCGCACTGCCTGCTTTCCACGCTTTAACAGGATGCGATATTAATCCAGCATTGTATAAACGAGGCAAAAAGAGACCTTTTGATATTTTGAGAAAATCTGAGATCTTTCAAACAGCGCTCGCTGATGTAGGGACCGATCATTGTGATATCCAAACAATTTTCCCCACGCTTCAATCTTTTATATGTCACATGTACGGACTGAAGAAACTCGCTGATGTCAACGAAGCTCGATTCGACATTTTTAATAAAACATACAAGGTGCACGACACATCGAAGCCGTTCTCGTTGAACGTACGCAACTACGACGCTTGCAATTTACCCCCATGCCAGTCAGAGCTATACCAACATTGCCTCAGAACTCGGTACATCGCCAATTTGTGGAGGAATGCTTACAAATCCGACATCTTTGACCTTGCACCAACCGATCATGGGTGGAATGAAAATAATAATAAATTCGAGTTCACGTGGTTTATCGGAAATCAATTGCCCGATGCGTATGAAAATGTTGTTGTATCGCCGGATATTCTAGGCAACGAGAATGACACTGAGGACAGCAATGACGAGACGCTTGATTCAGGTTAATTTTTGTACTTCTATAATATATTTTCAACATAATTACTGAATAGAAATAATTGTTACGGATGTTGCAGGCACTCCGCAGGAAAGAATTGTGGATGAGGAGCCACAATATGAAAGTTCCAGTGAAGAAGAAGAAGAAGATGAATTGTATTGAGCAAAAATGTAAAGATCATACATAACAATACAATTATAATCCAATTTTTATATCATTAAATTTTTTTATACCATAAATAATACACTTCGTACTACATTTCATCTACATTTACGTTGGTTGTATCTATCGCTTTATTGTCATTCTTAAATTCCCCGTTTTATCAAGGAGAAAGAAAGGAAAAAAAAAAGAAACCAAAAAACCTTTTTCGGTCAGATTAAGAGAACCCACCAACATTTTTGTCAGATTAAAAAAATATGCTTTCAGGATACCGAGATAAACCTCCCCTATGAAAATCTGACGCGCTCGAGTATTTCAAAAAAACTTTTTTTTTGCATTTTCAAAAATTCATCGTAACTTATCGTCACGCCGAAATCGTCGGTTTTTTTAAAGGAAGCTTCCTTGGGGCCTACTTAACACCCCTTCCGAAAATCTGACACGCTCGAGTAAATTTTTTTTTGCATTTTTGACTACTTTATATGCCTACCCCCACCACGCAAACCGGCAGATTAGTATACCGTTGTTATCAGAGGCACTCGGGGCATACGTAGTATGAATATCTGACGCGCTCGAGAATGCCCAAGTAACTGTTTTTTTTTAACATTTTTGAAAAACCGTACACGCCAAACCCACCGCTAAAATGGTTTTTGCCATACGAGCTTTTCTTTTCGAAATTATTTTATCTTTCGATTTTGATAGGTCTCGACGGCGCCGTTGAATTACGCCATTTAGCTACCTCGCCTCCCCGACTACAATTGAAGGTGTCAAAAGCAGAATATTACTCGTAAGTATGTCTATCGTCGCCTGGTACCCATAGTACAAGCTCTGCTTAGTTTGGGATTGGGCCTAGGTCGATTTGCGTAAGATAGTCCACAAATAATTATTTATTTATAGTACAAACTTATACCATACTTTAGTACAAAAAACAGTGTGAAATTGTACTAGTACAATTTTATTTGTTTATTTGTCTTCACACATGAGACACTTATATTGTTTGATCAGTCCCCCGCGGCGTTATCTAAGATAACACGCAGTGGCCATGACACAATGATTAAGAGATACATGATAAGAATCATAACAACGTATTTATTTAGTTGTTATTTCGGTCACTCAAGTTTACAAAACAAGGTCAAACATACTACTTTGTTACTACGTTCTCTAATAACAGAAAAAAAACATTTTTAAAATATTAAGCTATTAGACATATATAGGTTGGGATTTTTTAATGCCACCTGGAAGGAAAGTACTGCAATGGAGATAACAAAAGGTAACACTCCTTTATTTTTGAAAAGAAACATAACTGCATTCAAAGTTTTTTTTATTACGCTTGCCACACCCAGGAATCAAATCAGGCAAATTTGGAAAAAACAACACCTGTACTTATATGGCAATAATCGATAGGATCAATCATAAGGTTAAAAATTTCTCTAATAAACATAGTATATTAAATGAAATGAAAATCATTAAATCTAAACTTATTTGAATTAAACGGAAAAAGAAACGAGTAGGTAAGCTAAATACCTAGTTGGTCACTAAGTTATGTTACTGTAATAATCCTTATCTACATAAAATAAACTGACGAAAGTTAAATAAATTATATATTAAAATGAAGTACACACAATCAGGATTTACATTTGTCAATTTCATTCAAAATGGCCTCCTTGGGCCTGAACACAGGCCTTCAGACGACGAGGCCAGTCATCAATAGCGGCACGCACGGTTGTCATATCTAATTCCGTCACTGTCTTGACTAGGGCCCGCTTGAGGGAGTCAAGATTTGTGTGGGGTTTAGCACAGGCTTTCTCCTCAATAACCTGCCATATAGCATAATCCAGGGGGTTGAGGTCCGGGCTGGAGGAGGGCCAGTCTTCGTGGGCAATGAAGTCAATTTTGTTGCTTCGAAACCAGGCTTGAGTTGTTTTTGCCTTATGTGCAGGGGCTGAGTCTTGTTGAAAGACCCAAGGCTGGTTTTGAAATAGAGAGTGGCTTAAAGGCTTCACTATTGGTTCCAGAACGGTTTCCTGGTAAACTTTAGCCCCAGTTTTGACACCTTTTTCACAGAAATGGACCTGTGTTAACCCTGAGTATGACACACCTAACCAAATCATGACATAAGAGGGATGATGGCCTCGTTGCACTCTCGGAACAGCTACACTCGCTTCTTGACTGTTTTTTGCATACACGCCAGAATGACATGGCGGTTACAACATTCTTCAATCATAAAAATTTTTTCGTCTGTAAATAATATATTTCGGTGGCCATTTTGTGCGTACCGCTTCAGTAGCACGCGACTTCTATTCAGCCTCATAGTCTTCAATCGTCCATTAAGCAAATGACCTTTCCGTCTACTATAAGCGTGTAGTCTAAGGTCTTGATTGATAACTTTTTTAAGGGAGCTTCTCTTCACAGACATCTGAATTGCCAACAACTTTTGCTTCCGAACGGGGTTTCTTGCGATTCTCGCCTTCACTGCCTTTATTAGAGCTGGGGTCCGAACGGTGCGTGGTCTTCCAGACCTCTTGCGGTCATCAAAGCTCAGGGTACTATTGTACCTATTAATGGTACGATAAACGAATTGTTTGTTGATTTTCAGATTTTGAAGCAACTTCAAAATCACGTTTGGCGGATGCCCGCATTTGTGCAACGCAATTACAGCGACACGATTTTCTTTTAGACCCCAATCCATTATAAATATGACGAGATAAGTGTTGTGTGTGCTATAAAATTATAACTGACAACCCGCCATTATATGTCATTTTTTATTTTTTCGGTAGCATTTGTTTTAACGCAAGAAATATATGAATTTGGGGCCTGTAAAGTACTCGGTAATACCAGACAGCCACTCTTAGCACGTCCGCTCGGTATGGCGGCTGACAGCTGACTACCTCCCACTACCCCCACTAAAGGCAGATGCAGTATACTACAGGGCCATACATGAATTTATTTTTCTAAGGAATTCATTTCAAGAGAGAATTGTGGTGAATATTCAAAATTGTACGTGTATTGTTAATTTTTTTAAGAAACAACAAATATTGTTTTATTTTAATCTCTGTAAAAAGAAGACATTCAATTTAAAAACCGGCTAAGTGCGAGTCGGACTCGCCCACCGAGGGTTCCGTACAAAAAATTAAAACGGCAAAGAGTCCGACTCGCATTTGGACGGTTTTTAATATTTGTTATTATGTATATTTTTAATATGTGTTCTTGAGATCTAGTTAATATTTGTTATTATGTATATTTTTAATATGTGTTCTTGAGATCTAGCTCGGCGAGTGGTAGCCATGAAAAAGGGCTAAAATATCACGTTTTTTGTATGGGAGCCCCCCCTTAATTATTATTATTATTTAGTTTTTAGTATTTGTTGCTATAGCGGCCACAGAAATACACAATCTGTGAAAATTTCAACAGTCTAGCTATTACGGTTCTTGAGATACAGCCTGGTGACAGAAGGACAGACAGCGAAGTCTTGGTAATAGGGTCACGTTTTTACCCTTTGGGTACGGAACCCTAAAAATGCAAACTGCATCTAAAAGAGCTCATGTGCTTTGATTCGTCAGTATTAATCTGATATCGGAGACTGTATACAATTGTATGGAAACAATAATGTGTGCCTTATGAGCAATGTACTTAGCAAAGCAACTTATACATACCCGTGATCTTTCTAGAAGCCGAAACATCGGCCAAGTCAACAATATTGTCCGGATCATCCTGAATCCAAGCTTGACTCTTCTTCCCCTTCTTAGTCTTGGCTTTAGGTCTCTCGTCTTCTTCCACCATCTCCATTTCCGAGTCAGAATCTTTGAGGATGTCTTCTAGCGTTTTGGACGTGCCGCGGATCTCGTCTAGATCATCGTCGGATTCTTGTTGGTTCCTGTTATAACACATTTATATTAATATATGTATGTGGACCGCTTAAGCCTAGTTGGCTTACCCTGCCTGCAAAGCTGGTGGGCCCGGGTTCGAATCCCGGACATGGCATTTTTTTGTGCGATAAGCAAGAATATTTGTCTGGGATGTTTTCTAGGTAATGCTAGGTTATCTTGGATGTGTTCTAGGTATTTAAGAATTTATTCATCTACATATATCAGAATGTATATTATTATCTACATCTAGTACCCATATTTATGTATAGTATGACAATTTATTGCACATAAGAAAACACTTACAAAAGCAAAATAACAAAATATAAAAGTGCATAGGTGAAGTTATCGCTATAAGGGATCTCTCCCAGCTGACCTTCGATAAAATAACAAAAATAAATGTAACGCACTAAGGCGACAGACTAACTAATTATGCAGAAACACGAATACTTAAAAGAAGCAATGTCCAATTTTGAATACAAGTAAAACTAATAACTAATAAGCTTTTACATGGAAGTAAACAAGTATAGTTCTTCTTCTGTTTATTAATAAACAAGGTTAAGACAAACTTTGTCTAGTCATGGGCCCCTTTTGAAATATGAAAGAGCCCACGGACCGTATCCGTATTTTTATTTATATTTGTAAATGCATTTTGATAGATACATAGGCCACGGATTGCTGGCGTTCATTAGGGGTCCGTGGACCACAGTTTAAGAAATCTCGACACAGAGGACCATCATCAGCCTATATACAGTACCGGTCAAAAGTTTAATTAAATTCACCTTATGAAACTTTGATTTTCTAATAAATTATATTCAAATATATATTTAGATTTTTAGACGTTTAGCTGTTTAAATGATTAGAAAATAGTTAAATAAATATCCGTTAGTGGAAATTTAAAGTTGTTATACGCGAATCTCATCAGATACACATGAGACTGTACTTGCATTTCTTGTGTAAACCTTGATCCTGGGTAAAGACCCGTTTAAGTAAAAACCATTAAAAATGTGTCGAAAAGCCAGCAAATTAAGCGCCGAATCTCTTCCTATAACCTTGGCTTCTGTCCAACGAAGGATACACGACCAATTACAAAAAGAATGGGATTTTCCAAACTGCAGTCGTAAACGCTTTATAACGAAAAACAAGAAAAAAGCCTTATTACAGTCGATTCCGTTCAGGTAGGCCAAAAGTTACAATAATAAGTGAAGACATGTTTTTTTACGTTCAAATCTAACGTCAATACGTTTACTCGAACTGCTCCAGAAATTTGTGAAGAGATCAACGCAAAGTTCAGCGAGTAGCAGTTTCGAAAGTGCACCGGCGTCTGTTTTTTTTTCTAGATAAATGTTAAAACTATGCATGATGCCTACACTGAAGGGTTGAGGATCTGTTACCTATAACCTGGGAATGCTTTACACGTGAAAAAATTGGTGATCTCGTGCTGAGTAAAGGGCGTAAATGAACTAAAATAACAGGTTGAACTTAAACTTTTGAACTGAACTGTACCGTGCACACTGGGCATAGGCGTTCTATCATGGAGGAGAGGGAACGGGCGACCACGCTGGCCCAGTGCGGGTTGCGGACTTCGCCTATACCTTAAATTAATTCGCAAATGTATGCAGGTTTCTGGAGTGCCTGGTAACCAAATTCATGGGTCAGACCAAAGATCTTGCTAAACAGTGCAGGTCATAACATCGCGATACCGATACGGTCATCGGGTACTTGAGGAGCGCTCGTGGCCCAGCGGCGCCCGCGTACTGCGTGCGGTATGCGAGGTTAAGCAAAGTGGAGCCAGGTCAGTTCTTGGATGGGTGACCGCTTTGAGTGGTTACTAACTGAGCGCTCCCGTGCTTTGGAAGGCACGTTAAGCCGTTGATCCCGGCTGCTGTCTACGACAGCAGACGTTAAGCCAAGTTAGAGGCCTTCGGGCGGCTTGAGAAATACTAACAGTCAAGTTGCCCACGCACTTGACAAGGGGGGTCGAAGTTGCACCACCTCCGTAGGGAGTGCCCACCGTTACCCTACACGTGACCCCTGGGTGTTGCTAAAAGTGCAACAAACTGGCAACCGTACTGTTTTCTCGGAGATCTCACGGTTCGAAAATAAATGCCATACGATTACTTTATTTATCGGGTACTTGAATAGGACCAACTTCCATCTCTAGTTCTTTTGCCTACTTACCTTAAATTATATCCAATGACTGAAATGCCATACGAAAAATAAATAAATCACCATCTAGCTATATAACTTACCTTTGATTATCCTTCGCCCTCTTCTTCCTATTATCCAACTTCCTCAGATTCCTCAGTCGCCTGAACATAACCTCGTCGTCCTCGGGTATGAGTTTCTCCACAGTATCAGCCCCGTACTTCCTGATCAGTCGAGTGAGGAAGTACCCTATTTCTAGACGGGAATGCCGCTTACAATCCTCCGGCATTGAGGAGAGGGTCTTTAGGATGATGGGGAGGGAGCCAGCGAGCACTTCTGTCGGGAGGACTTTGGTGTATACCTGTTAAAGAAAAACTTGTGTAAAAATACTTTAAAAAAGCTGTGTGTTTCTAGAGTTCTTTAGTGTACTTCAGAGTTTCAAAATATGTGCACCAACTACTGTTACTAACACCAACTTCTGCGCACTTTTGAACTGATAACCGTACTGTATTTTCGAAGATCTCACGGTTCGAAATAATTTCCATTTTTTTTATTATTAAATATGGGATTGCTCTTGGCCCGCATCTAGCCAGGGGGCAAAGATGAGGCCGACGATGAAGCGAGCTCACCCAGAAGATGCCTACTCACTCGTGCCTTAAAAAGGTCTAGGTTATATGAACTCAGAAATACAGACGCCGGCAGAGAATTCCAAACCTTAGAAGTGCGCATTATAAAAGATGATGCAAAGCGCTTGGTTCGAATTAGAGGAATTTCAAGCAGGTAAGGATGGTAGCCAGCCGTACGTCTGGATGGCCGATGGAAGAAGGGGGAAGGCGGTATGAGCTCATGGAGCTCCTGAGCACACTCACCGAAGTACAATTTGTAGAAGACGCACAGACATGCTACTTTGCGTCCATGTGCTAAGCTCTGCAGCTTATTTCCCACTACCATACTGATAGATGGACTGAGGACCCGGGTATGTCCTTAAAATACGACCAAGACCACCGGGGAATGGGCAGCAGCATTCCTAGAGTGCGGTGGAGATACTGCGATCGCCAACCCGCATGCCAAGCGTAGCGATTATGGCATTTACCCCCCATGAAATTTGGGGAGGCCTATGTCCAGCAGTGGACGTCCTAGGGCTGATGTGGTGGTGTACTGATACATAAATAATAATCCTGCGAACTTCTCTCTCTCTAGATATCCAACTTGTCCAACAGTTGATCCCGCTTCTGACATTATAAGTGGGATGGAGCACTTACCTTCAAGAAGCTCAAGCCGACTGCTGCAACCTCTTTATTCCCCGACATGATCTGCGCTGCCACAGTCTCCTGCACGAGCTCCAAGGACATGTTCTCTGAGAGATGGAACAGGGCCGAGGCGAGGGCTCGCAGCGAGACGCTGACGATGCGAGGCAGAGGCACCATGCTTAGTGGTACAACTTTTTCTATCTGTCTTACACTCTGCAAACTCCTGGCTTCGCTCGGAGAACGCAGTTTTGGACCCTGTGCTTTCTCCCTCTCTTTCTATATATCTTTCTCTCTCTAGATATCCAACCTGTCAAACAGTTGATCCCGCTTCTGACATCAGAAGTGGGATGGAGCACTAACCTTCAAGAAGCTCAAGCCGGCAGCTGTAATCTCTCTATTCCCCGACATGATCTGCGCTGCCACAGTCTCCAGCAACTCCTGCACGAGCTCCAAGGACATGTTCTCTGACAGATGGAACAGGGCCGAGGCGAGGGCTCGCAGTGAGGCGCTGATAATGCGAGGCAGAGGCGCAGTGAGACCGGAGAGGATTAGGTCGATGAAGCCGCGCATTCCTGTTCGAAAAAAAAATACAGTCGTTATGAACTCCGGAGTCCGGTACATCCAGCTATGAGCTGCAATTTTAATTGTCTAAAGCATTGAAGTGCCGTAATGTCTAGAATAACAATTACATAGTAAAAATGGCATAAGACGCCGCTTGAGGCGGGGATCGCCGAGCGGCGCCGATTACGTCCGGACACGAGGCTGATATTCACAATGCCTACTGACGTACGGAAGATTCGTCTCAGAAGAACCAGTATGAGCCTGACTTCCGATCATGCACATGGTTGTCACAAATCTTGAGGTCAAGATATAATAAGGACGTATGGTGAAGTCTATACAGTTGTAAATATCACGATTGACAACTTGTCATTGGCATTGGCGTTTCAGAGGCATGTCATTTTACAGATGACATGCGGTAGAGTTGAAGCTAATGAAGATAATTTTACACAATTCACAAATTTTTGACTGTTATCGTGGCTAAGGTAATGTAGGTTTTCGCATGGTAATTTTTGTTTTTACAAGCTTTTAAGTATTAAATTTGCACTGTTCGTATGTAAGTACCTATATATAAATATGTAAGTTTTCATCAAAATTATCAATACCTTTTTCAGCAACTTGCCGGTATCCGATTGAGCTGACATTTGGCATACTTATGTAAGTTCGTCGACAATACAATATTATGGTACCACCGAGCTGATCTGATGATGGAGACAGAAGGTGGCCGTAGCAACTCCTAAACTACACAAGATAAACACGTCGTGTTTGGGCTCATTGGAACCGCCTCAACAAGTAGTTCATGATTGTGGAAAAAAGTACAGTCGGCAAGAAAAGCTTGTACCAAAAATGTCATTTTCGACAGAAACTTATTACTATTGTAGTTATAAACTGAGTGATTTCGCTTCTCTACTCGATTATGATGCGCTAATATTTTGATAGATTTAGTTCATGACTGTGGCTGTTGGTATTACAAGAGCTCAATGGTCTAATCTAGCAAAAAAGAAACGTTTGTCCAATGAAAAGTAGAGCAGTCTTAATGAAACGAACCTCTGCCAAATATTAATGAACCGGTATAGCCATTTATAAATATTATAATAAAATAATGGTAAACTCGTCATAATTAAAAAAATCTGACAAAGTATCTGTGAACGGTTCTAGTGATTTTGTTATATGTAATTAATTATAAATATAGGAAACTGTAGATCTAGTTATATTGTTATTGTATGGCTATTAGCTAAGAACCTTTATGTATTTACGACTGTTTGTTTCTAATAAATAAAAAAATAACCTGTAGAACATCCATGTTTACTTACCTGCCTCCTGTGTCTTCAGCACATCCCCAACACAGTTTATAAGGTTAAACGCACATTGTCGGCACTTCGAGTTGATGTCTCTCGTGCATATCACCGACTCTGCTACGGCACTCTTTAGCAGCTTGCTTTCTGCTGTGAGACCGGGTGTGGAGGTGATAAGGTGCTCTATGCATCTGGGGATAAGGTTCAAAATTAGTCGTAGTGGTAATTTTGTGAAGGTTCCGTGTAAACTCAAGAAGAAAGAAAAAATCGGCCATGCTCAGTGTAGGGTTCCGTAGTTTGCCAATAGTTTTCGTAGAAAATCTTTATTACGCTTTACTTTCATGATTTTTTTCATATTTTTGAACCCATAGTTCAAAAGTCAGAGGACACTATTTTTTTCTTTTGGTGTGAATATTTCCGAAAATATTCACTTCATCAAAAAATGTTTGATAAAGACCTCTATTCATTTTGAAAAACCTATCCAACAACACCCCACACCATAACGTGTAGGGTACCCTCAATTTTATTTTATTTTGCGACTCTCAGTTTTATTGTTTTATATATTCATACCAAATTGCAGCTTTCTAGCACTAACGATCACAGAGCAAAGCCTCGGACAGACAGACAGACGGACATGGCGAAACTATAAGGGTTCCTAGTTGACTACGGAACCCTAAAAATGGGAGAGTAAAGGAGCGGTTTATAATAATCTCAACTTTCTCGGCTTTGCTTTAAAGTTGTACTTGCAAGAATCATCTGATTGTGATTTGCAAGCTACAAAGAAAGTAATATTAATGAATGGTCTCTTAAAGTCTCCCGGGTATGTCCTAAAACTACGACCAAGACCACCGGGGGATGGGCAGCAGCATCCCTGGAATGCGGTGGAGATACTGCGATCGCCAACCCGCATGCCAAGCGTGGCGATTATGGCATTTACCCCCCATGAAAAGTGGGGGAGGCCTATGTCCAGCAGTGGACGTCTATGGGCTGATATGGTGTTGGTGGTCTCTTAAAGAGAAATCGACATATCAAATGCAGACACGTCTTAATACAAACGGATATTTAAACGATTTTAATTATATTGAAGTATGTAATCATGACTGGACGGTGGACTGATGACCTGGTGAAGGTCGCGGGTGTCCGCTGGATGCGGGTGGTGCAGGACCGGTCATTGTGGAAGTCTTTGGGGGAGGCCTATAGCAGTGGACGTCTTTCGGCTGACATGATGATGATGATGATGTAATCATGTATTTTCAATTGGACTTGAATGAAAATGTCAAAGATATGAGATATGTATGTATGTGTGCATGTTTTTAGCGAAAAAGTAAAAACTCTTTACCTTAATCTGGCAGCTTTACTGCTATCCGCAACTTTACTAAGCGAACTCATCAACAACTTCTTAATCTTCTTACTATTACTCTTCAAAAACTCTTTACAACTTTCATTCTCACTCTTAAAGATCTCCTCTAAAATCCTATAAGCCTTCTTATGCTCCATCTCTACTAATTTAGCCTTCTCTTTATATTTCAAAGTCGGTTTCTGTTCTGTGTCTTCTTCCATAGATTCCGTCTTCATTTTTTTAGCCTTTTTATGTTTTTTAGGGTTCTCTAATACCGTTGCACATAATGGGTATACCCATTGATCGAATAAATTGCTAATTTGTTCACTATTTTGGTATAGGACGAGTAGCCGGATGATGTCCAGTATGGATTCTCTTTGGAAATGGTTGTCTGTGGAAGTTTCTAGTTGCTGGAGAGCGTTTTTGAAAAGTTCTTCACGGAGTGACTGTTCACTTATTGTTAGGTATACCTAAAAAAGAAGAAACTAAAAGGAACAAATATTGACAATAACTGAAATAATCCAGGTTTCTGCCACCAAGAATATCATGTGCGTCTATTTATATTTGTTTGCTTTTGAAATGTTGCAGAATTATGTTTGAGGGCTCTGCATAGTACAAGTCACTTACAGTAGTTCAAGTTCTATTGCTAGCCTAAACCATGCTTTGATCGCATTTCAGACAGACGTAGCAATATATCATAACAACAGACAGAGACGCAGCTATATTTGTAATAAAAAAAATCGTATGGCATTTATTTTCGAACCGTGAGATCTTCGAGAAGACAAGTACGGTAGCCAGTTTGTTGCACTTTTAGCACCACCCAGGGGTCACGTGTAGGGTAACGGTGGGTACTCCCTACGGACGTAGTGCTACTTCGACCCCCCTTTGTCAAGTGAGTGGACAACTTGACAGCTAGAAGTTCTCACGCCTGCCGAAGGCCTCTAACTTGGCTTAACGTCTGCTGTCGTAGACAGCAGTCGGGATCACCGGCTTAACGTGCCTTTCAAAGCTAGTAACCACTCAAAGCGGTCACCCATCCAAGAACTGACCTGCCCGCACGTTGCTTAACCTCGCATACCGCACGCGGTACGCAGGCGCCGCTGGGCCACGAGCGCTCTATATTTGTAATGAGATATTCATATGTACGAGGGTTGTTTGATAAGTACCCGAAATGACCAGTATGTGCCTAAATTATATTAAAAGTAAGTATGCCATGTCATTTATTGCCTATTTACCGCCAATTTAAATGGATAATATATGACTATCTACATTATATAATTTTACGTGAAATTGATTTTAAGTAATGACGTGAAAATGGTGGAAATTTCATATCATACCGCCACGAACCGCTAAGTATTTGATACGAAACCAACAACTAAAGTTGAAACCCACTTGGACATTTTTTTGTTGGACTTTTATCTTGCAATAAAGAATGGTTTCACTTGGGTAATATTTCATATAATAGATATTTTTTACGGTAAAGGCACCCCTATCAAAGAGTATAAAAAATTACGTTTTTTTAGAACCGGTAAAAAAAAAGAAGAAATAAGACATCGCGTAGTTTTTTTCCATTGCAAGAGTTAGCTTTATTAATAAACATATTGAAAAAATAAATTTAAATTAATTTGGTTAAGGATTATTGTATGAAAATGATTTTGTATTTTGGTTGCCGCATTTTCATACAATTGAGCAAAGAATCGAAGAGTAAATTAATCAGCAGCGTTTTTGAATGATTTAAAGCTAAAACTTTGAAATAATTTAGCTTAAATACTTAGTATTAGTGACTCTTTAATCGATCACTATACTCAGAAATACAAAAATGGTTTATACACCAAAGATGAAATGAGTAAATCCCCGTGAAGGTAGAAAATATGTAGTTTTTGGTAAATGAAGTGTTCGCTGCTATACTATGATATTAATACAAAAATATATTTTTTCGCGTATATGGAAGAATAATAAATTTCAAATATTATAGATGGATATGATGTGTCCAGAACCACTTACTAATGGTAAAATCACCCATAATAATGGAACAAAGTATTTTATATCATCTGTCCATACGGAAAAAGTTATAGATGACTTATTTTTTAAATAACAGCTGTATTACCAATTCTGTATTGCGTTAACCTTATAGACAATAATTATGCCCAAAATTAAAAAAAAAACAGCTAAGTGACGAAACAAATATAATGGCAAGCCTTAACTAGAGTAAAAAAGTTCGTAATTGAGTATTTTCATGGGTTTCACAAACGAGCCCTGATTTTTTGCCCCAATGCTATAAATAAATATTAGACTCGTTATATCCAGCTAAAATGAAATTGTGTAACATAATAATTATGTTTTATATAGATTTGTTACGATTTTCGGCGTTACGTATGACTTAAACCTAACAACTTGTTGCATTTCTGTCGATTGTTGTGATAAATTGCTTTAATTGTTCCGTCTGTTAAGGCCTCAATTTTTCATGAAAGACTACAAACTAACCTGTATAGTCTCCAATGCCGCCAACCTGTGACCCTCAGCAATACTCCCCTTCGCCGGCGACATATATATATTCAGCAAAATCGGTAAATAATTCTTAGCGAACCTCCCCAATTCTGCCCTATCCTCATCACTTTCAGCATTCATAATCAACTTCCTCAACCCTTGCATAACCGGCAATCTAAATTCAGGATTATCCTTCAACACATTACCTAAAACTCTAGCCATAACCTTAAAATTGTCTTTGATATCCTTAGGGCTGTTGCAGAAGCTCGGAAGCAGTGACCAGAACTGATTACACAACAAATCGAACGTGTGTGAAAGGGCTATATTTTTTTCTTCAACACATTCGCGCGCGCGCTTTCTGCAGAATGTTGCCATCTCTAAAATTTCCGTGGCGAAAAATTTGAGGTTAGAATGGGTTATTTTTTCTTTTAAAACTGGTAGGAGCCAGCTTCTGTCTAAGTTTATGTTTTCTGGGCCGTTTCTTAATGGGATGTGGGTGAGTACGAATTCTGGGCCTAGGGATTTGACAGCGCAGCCCGTGGCGTGTTCTACTTCTCGATCATTGTGGAAGTTGTGGCTTTCACGGCGTTCGTTTAGTTTTTTTAAAAGTGGTCCGAGGATGTAGACTACGTTGTCGTTGCCAATCTGTAGACAAGTTGAAATAATAGTTTATTTTTAACGACAATAGAATTTCTATGATAGGTCAATATTTGACATGACAATGATTAAAGCAGGTGAAACCAAAAAGAGTTGGCCACGCTAATGTGACCCTTCTGGAGTTCATCCACAGTCAGGTCGACTACAACTAAAGTCTTATACTAGTTATTTCGCAACCGTAGTAATATTTTACTGAAAGCGAGGACGTGTATCTTACCCAGTAATTATACCTCAAAGCAGACAGCAATAGTCATGATAACGTGTCGGATAGCCGGATTGAAGGGGTTATGTAGCCCCACACCGAAGCTTTTCAAGATACACGCACAAACTGAAGCGAGGCTGCGTATCTTACTCAGTATACTATACCTCAACGCAGACAGCAATGATCATGATAACGTGTCGGATGACCTGGTTGAAGGGGGTTATCTAATCCCGTTCCGCTTTTTACGCAGAAACTGAAGCCAAGCTGCGTATCTTACTCAGTATACTATACCTCAAAGCAGACAGCTATGGTCATGACAACGTGTCGGATGGCCAGGTTGAAGGGGTTATCCAACCCCGTACCGAAGCTTTTTACGCAGAAACTGAAGCAAGGCTGCGTATCTTACTAAAAATTCAGTATACTATACCTCAAAGCAGACAGCAATGGTCATGATGACGTGTCGGATGGCCTGATTGAATGGGTTGTCGAGCCCAGTGCCGATGGCTTTAAAGATGCTCTCCACATGGGGCTTGTACTTCGGGAATAATTCCGATTCCACTGCTGGCTTCACGCAGTCTTGGAGAATCGCCTATGGACAATATAAATAATTAAAATATCCTTCATTTTGTATTTTACAATACAATAATATATTTTTAATACTTCGTGTCAGATTTCCATATTAAACATTGGTTGGTTGGTGCGCAAAATTTCTTGTTCATAAGTCAATGATGGGAAGTAAAAAATTCTTCGGTACAACATTTTGAAAAATAAGCTGGCTTTGGTGGCTTCTTATTCCTTAGTTTTCTAATATTTTATAAAACAAGAAATACAGTATTCATCTATTCAACGAGCTCTAATTAAACAACAATACCCCACTCGCAAGAGTAGGTAATCATTTTTCGCCCCCTTTAGATGGAACCCCCCTTGACAGCATCTATAAATATTTTATGACAATATGTATTGCTTTGGGTAAACAAGATGCTTATACTGTGAAATTTTGTATTTATTAAGATATTAAGAATCATTTAAGGGCAAAAATGTGTTGAATTATTTGTATTCCATTATTTTTGTTATTATACAGCGTACATTAATCGTGATAGCAATCGCGCGCGCAGTTTGTTAAATTCCTAACTGTTTCTATCTATAAGTTCCTTTACTTGGCTTTGTATTACTTACTACCTAAGTCACTATCATAAATCTGTAGCTGTTGGTACTCCATTAACTAAATAAGTATATATTTGCAAAAAAATGTTGGTACCTTGAGAGCATTGGTAGCAGCAGCATTGATCTCCGGCACATCCGATTGCCATAGCTCAGTGACGCAGATCGTTACAAATGCGGGCAGGTTGGGCATACAGAGGTTCAGATCCAAACTGAGAACAAATAACATACGTAAGCATTATAAAAAACCGTCGAAAGGTTGTCTGGAAGAGATCGTTCTTTAGCGGTATCAACGCTGGAGGTGATCAATAATAGTAGGTTGTGGTACAACTAAACAAATTCGATCCAAAGTCGAGGATGAAATGGGTTTTGTCACTCTGCTTTTAATCTCGATTTTGAGTAAATAAAACATAAATCAGCCAGAATAGAGCCCCACCAAGCTCGTAACCATTTAGTAATTTGAGGATTCGTTGTAATAACAGTTAAAGACATATTCAGAACCCTCACTCTCACAGCGTATCCTCTAGAGCTCTCGCAACTCTCACCACCTGGAATACTATGGCTGCGGTCTTTTGTAAGGTGACACTTCCCCAGTTGGGCTGCTCCTTATATAAACAAGATGACATTCTTGGCCCTTGTTCGCCGTCTTGGGACTAGGGTTGTAAGTAATTTCCCAAAAACTTCGGGATTATCGGGAAATATACCAGCCGATCTCGGGACTGTAAACCTTAGCTTTCACTTACCCAGCTAAAACAGCCATATGGCAGCCATTACACTTGGTAGTTATTTTGATCCAGATTGACTGTGTTGGATTGACGTATCGCGACATGGTTCACAATTCTTTTTTTTTTCAAATCCGTGACTTGGAGCAGATTACGATCTAGATTGAGCGTGTAATGGCTGCCATATCCCTGCTGCATGACTGCCGCCCTAGTCAGCACCTGCCCCATGCCATCGACCGGAATTAGAAGTGGTCAGCTGCTCTGACAAGATCGCAGTGCCGCGAGTAACGCGTGTAGGGTGCGTGTTTCGCACGGGTTCGAAATTATCAAGATATTTATAAATCTTGATAATTATAGCGACAAATATCTGACAATTGTCACAGGTGTAGTATTTTGTTATACATAATTAAAAACATAAGGTTGTGTACAAAATAGAATAAATAAACGCGCGAAAAACGACACTAAAATTTCGGTGTGAACGTAAGGTTATTACAAAATCGATAATTATTAAACGATATTTATCATCATAATTACCATCCTTTCGAAATATAGTGTGAAGACACCACGTCTTGATGTAACATTGTTGTATTGACAGCTAGAGGTCCCTCACTTTCACAGCTTATCTTCGAGAGCTCTCGCGACCTTGCTCACCACCACCTCACTATGGCCGCTGTCTTCTGTATGATGGAGGCACTTTCCCAGTTGCGCTGCTCGAAATATGAGCGAAGACAGTCCGCAGTGTCCTAACGTAACGTTGGAGCCTGTAGGACACTCACCCAGCTAAACAGCCACATCCCTGTTGCATGACGGCCGCCCAAGCCAGCACCTGCCCCGTGTCGTTGGCCGGCGGTCGCGCCGCCATGAGCGCGCGCGTGAGCTGCGCGGCGAGCGGCGCCGGCGCGTTGCTCGCCGCCGCCGGCGCCGCGAACAACGCGTGCAGCGTGTGCAGGCAGCACGTCTTTATGTACACGTTGTTGTGGGTCATTAGCGACAGGATGGACTCGCAGACCGACTGGAAGGCAATAACGTGAGGACATTTATCGATAAGTATAGTAGCCCAGTGATCAGGCAAGGCCAGTTTTTATATAAATGGGATTGCTCTTGGCCAGCATCTAGCCAGGGGGCAAAGATGAGGCGGACGATGAAGCGAGCTCACCCAGAAGACGGCCTATTCACTAGTGCCTTAAAAAGGTCTAGGTTATATGAACTCGGAAATACAGACGCCAGCAGAGAATTCCAAACCTTAGAAGTGCGCATTATGAAAGATGAAGCAAAGCGCTTGGTTCGAATTAGAAAAAAATCGACCAGGTAAGGATGGTAGCCAGCCGTACGTCTGGATGTCATACGAAATATGATTTGATATTTAACAGTAGCTGCACAACGAAGGGCGCCTTGGATCCGGATTTGTACTTCCTCTTCCCTCTGGTTGGTCTGCATAAAGTGTTAGTGTCTAGGCTAATGACCAAAAACACCAAGCTGCGTAAGTATAAAACGGTCCTAAGACCAATCTTGATGTACGGGTGCGAAGCCTGGACCTTAACACAGAAAGAGGAACACGCGCTGCTAGTGGCGGAACGGAAAAGTGTATCGTAAAATTCTGGGACCCACTCGTAGAAAGGACGGCACTTGGAGACTCCGTAGAAATCAAGAGGTCGAAGATCTAGTGTCCGAGCCGAATATCATAGGAGAAACGAAATCCGCAAGACTCCGATGGCTCGGGCATGTAGTCCGAGTTGGTGACGATCGTGTAGTCCGGAGAGCGTACTCGGGCTGTCCAACTGGTCGAAGATCTGTCGGCCGTCCCAGGCACAGTAGGTATAGGTACCGATGGGGTGACGAAGTGCAGAGGGAACTAACTGAGCTCCAAGCCGTCGTCGACTAGACGGAAACAGCCATGGACAGGGAAACCTAGCGGTCTTTGGTGGGGGAGGCCTAGATCCACTTCGAGTCGTTGCGCCACAGCAGTACCTAAGTAAAAGTAAGTACAGTAGTGTTTCGGTTCTCTGGGTTGGAAGGTCAGATGACAATTGCCTTCGTAAAACTACCTAACTTTTTAGGTTTAAAAGGGTTTTAACGTGTCCATTAGCGCCAAAGTTGAAACACTTGAAACGACAGTTTTTGAGCTCATAGATCGACAAATCCAGCAACGTAATAATAATTTAATGTTTAATGTTTTTTTTATGACATAGAAGGCAAATGAGCAGAAGAATCGCCTGATGATAAGGCTTAGATTAGCGCTGCCAATGGACACTCGCAACATCAGGAGTTGTAAGTGCGTTGCCGGCCTTTAAGACGGGAGTATGCTCTTTTTTTAAGGTTTGAAGGTCGTGTCGGTCCAAAAATACCGCAGGCGACAGTTCATTCCACAGTTTAGATGTGCGAGGCAGGAAATTTCTGAAGAAACGCACAGTTGAGGACTGCCAACCATCTAAGTGGTGAGAACGGAAATGTAGCGTTGGGCGATGGCGGAAAGAAGCGGCAGGGATAAATCCGAACAATTCCTCGGAGCACTCACCGTAATACATGCGATAGAAAATGCAGAGCGAGGCTACATTTCTAGTCGCTCTACGTTGGATGCGGTCTAGAGAGAGAAGCTGGTACTGTGGTGCCCCTGCCCACAGATGAGAATAGTATTCCATATGTGGGCCGACCTGCGCCTTCTTAAGCTGTAGGCGATGGGGCAGCGTGAAATACTGTCTCGATCTGTTGAGCACACCGAGCTTTTTCAAGGCTAATTTGGCCTTACCCTCAAATGAGCTCGGAACTGGACTTGACTCGAGATGTCAACGCCAAGGATCTCGATATTGGCTGTGGCAGTTAGGGGGAGTGATCTCAAAACGAGGTGATGCTTCAAACGCAAGCCAGCGTCTTTGCAGGATTAAAACGGACCAGATTAAGTCGACCCCATTCTGAGACTTCATCCAGGGAAGTCTCGCTGTTCGCGTTGCTACAAATTGAGACTAAACGCAAACGAGTTCATTAGTGTTTATGTTTCGAAAGAAATATACTCTCTAGTATATTAGTAGTATGTAGCGTAGTAGTAGGTAGGTAGTTAGTAGTAACTCTGTATAGCCCTCCGAATCGCTAAACTTAAGTGGCAGTGGGCGGGGCACATAGCACGTAGAACCGATGGCCGTTGGGGCGGAAAGGTTCTCGAGTGGCGACCACGTACCGGAAGGCGTAGCGTGGGCAGGCCCCCCCACACGGTGGACCGATGACCTGGTGAATGTCGCGGGTGTCCACTGGATGCGGGTGGCGCAGGACCAGTCATTGTGGAAGTCTTTGGGAGAGGCCTATGTCCAGCAGTGGACGTCTTTTGGCTGACATGATGATGATGAGTACCTCTGTACTGACCGTCCAACTTCATGACCAAACTGGACCTTGTTGGGATTAAGCCAGTTTCCTAACGATGTTTTCCTTCCGAAAAGCCACTGTCAAATATCAAATGATACCTCGTTCATTACTTTGTGCATAAAAGTCTAAATAAATAAACAATTCATAGAATACCTTGATGTATTCCTTACTGAAGACAGGCAGCACATCTCTCAGCATAGTCAGTGTGTGCAATACAGTCCGGTGTCCTGATAATAGTGCTTCTGCCTGAATCTGAGACTGGCAGAATTCTGCTACGCGATTGGATGCTGGGTGCACTTTGGGTACCTGAGGAATAAATTAATTTTGGAATTGTAACTAACTAATCAATGTGTGTGGTTTACTGTTAATTCTGGGCTAGTAATAAACTGTCTAGTAACTGACTAGTAGTAAAAAACTTAAGTAAGGCCCTTGTATATAGTTGTGGCGTGTTCGAATAGACATTCATTGCATGCTTAAAATTTGTAACACAAAATAAATGTATTAGAGGGGTTTTTCTTAAGTTTCTCACCTATATTGTGCTAATTCTTGTATTGAATTTTTTTGAAATTGTTTTTATTACGAATTATTCGATGACAGTGTAATAAAGCTAGGCTACTACTAAGTAGTAATAATAAAATCAGTTACCTTAGTCTTGTCATCGTCAGTGGGGATCATGAAGCAACTCCCGCGCAGGATAGCTGTCACTGCGTGCTGTGCTGCTTTTCGCACCTGTGTAGAGCACAGTAGATAGGATGAAGTTTACTGTGTTAAGAAATAAAGATTCGGTGTCGTGACAGGACACCAAATATTCCTCATGCCACCTCCTTTTCAAATTTGTGTTAAGAAGATAGTACATTTTTTGGTTTCAATGGTAAGACTTCTAAAACCCGGAACCGACTTAAAATTTTAAAATTGATGGAATATTTGATGTAGTAACGATCGAGTTAATAATTATTAGCCTCGAGGGTACACCAATCATTTTAAAGACCATTTCGATTTTTCGATTGTTTTCGATGCAACAAATATCAAATCCAATAACTGTCTAGTCAACGATCTTCGACTGTGTAGTCCATAGTCGAGACTGAGACGATGACTTAAACCTGTAATTTGTCCATGGCGAAAGTTTAACATACCTTAGGCTTGGAATGCAGCACAAACGCTAGCACATTATCAAAAACCCTCATTGTAGACGAATCACTCCACAGTGTATATTCCTGTGCCCTCAGCAACACAGACAAGCATCCAATAGCACTACGCAGCAATGTCCCGTTCTCAGACTGCGCGTTCTTCTCCAATATCTCCATAAAGGTAGTTGCTGAATCAGAGAATTGTTTGCGGAGTACTGCCTGTGGGACGCTTTTTATGCCCATGGAGAGTAGAGATAGGGTTGCGACGAGGTTGTCATCTTCTGCAACTTTTAGTGTTTCCATCTAAAATGTTAAGCAGTATTAAAACAATTATGTAGAAAACATGGCATTATTGAAAATATGATGGATTGATCTCTCTCTTTAAAATTAACATTTAATATGTCTCACAGTCGATTTGTTTAGTTAATCTTTATTGCACAAAAAGAAATCTTAATATAAAAAAAGCGGACTCGGTGATTTTATTATTACCTATACATAAGGTGGTATATCGAAACAAGATCAGCTATGAGCCCTGCAAGGGCGCTACAATTTACATTCTTAATTAGCTTAATAACTAACTAAACTAATATAATAGAAATAATAACAAATTCTCAATAATAATAATAAAACATTAGGTATACGAGTACATTTACTGAGTTACATGAGATTTAATTTTAATATGTCATTATTAGTTTTTTATTTTATTTTTATGACATAGGTGGCAAACGAGCAGACGAATCGCCTGATGGTAAGCGATTAGCGCCGCCCATGGACACTCGCAACACCAGAGGGGTTGTAAGTGCGTTGCCGGCCTTTAAGATGGGAGTACGCTCTTTTCTTGAAGGTTTGAAGGTAGTTATTAAATTATGAAACTATCGCCAGCTTGGACTATACTTCAGTTGCTAAGTCGTTATTGTCTTGTAGGTATTCCTCAACGGTGTAGTAAATTTTATTTACAAGAAATTGTTTTAATTTTTTTATGAACTTGATTCAGTTGACTCATTTTTTATGTGGTTTGGGAATTTATTAAAATTCCTTATTGGTGTGGGATAAGGTCCATTTTTATGTATTGCCAATTTTGATTTTACTTGTATCAGATTATTTTTGGAACGTGATTCAAAACGACAGGGCATATCGCCAATTGTAGAGTACAGGTCTGGATAGGATTTAATAAATTTACACGATTCTAAAATGTACATGCAAGGTAAGGTGAGGATGCCAAGGTTTTTAAAATGTGTTTTACAGCTCTCTGGGTGTCTGGTGTTTGTCAGTATCCGTATGCACTTTTTCTGTAAAATTAGCAGTTCTGGGGCGTTAGTGCTGTTTCCCCATAAGATTACGCCGTAGCTGAGCCATGCTTTCGCGAAGGCATAGTATGCCGACAAGGCGGTCCGTAGATCGGTGGTCTTTTTTAGTTGACTTAAGAAGAGGCAACCTAAAATAATTCCCACGCTTGCTCCGCCCATCACCCGCGCCAACCCGCCACCCGCTAGATACACTCGTTCGCCATGCTCGTGCGGCGCGTGTAGTTATCAAAACAAAAAGCGGAGCAAGAACATAGAATGAATAGAGATTTTTTTTTATTGAAATACGTTAACTATTTTTTTCATGGTGCCATTTGAACCAGTTTTTGATGACAATCAAATGTCATTATTGTAGTTGGTCAACAAACAAAGGACAAACCTAGCTCGATGCTAGTGGCCTCCAAAAAGGCTCCTACAATATGACGTCACGTGCCACTTATCAAACCAACAGTTGTATGGGAAAATAAGTACCCATCAAAAACATAAACGTGAAAATGAGAGCCAATTTCAATATTAAGAATATGCGACGCGTGACAGTATGTTATAATACCATGAAAGCTGTTGGGTATTTAAGAAAACTGCCAAGTTTAAGCTCAAAATGCATGAAGCCGCAATAAATTAGTTTTACTGAAAACAATCTAGTGCCAGACTTGGCACCTTTTTAGATAATCTAAGAAACTTGGCACCCATTTAGATCTCAATTGTTTTGTCGGTGAAGACGACAACCATGCGTCGCATATTCTTAATATTGAACTTGGCTCTCATTTTCACATTTATCATTTTGATGGGATATCATTCCTTTTTGTCAAACTTCACCAAATGGTACTTTTCACGAGCGAATGCTCTAGTCACGATCTAGACACGCGGCAGCGTGTCCAGCCAAGTTCACCCCAGGAACTGGCGGACAGCAGCCGTGTGTTATATTACACGAACCGTTTGGAACCACTTTTGACCCCCCAATAACTCCAAATGTATCTAACATAAAAGAAAAATTTGGTACACGTATTAAGATCCTTTAGAAAAACAAGAAACCCAAATTTCATAAATATAGGTTTAATAGTTATTGAGATATTAAATTACAAAAAACGGCATTTTTACCACTGACTGACTGACTGACTGACTGACTGACTGACTAGTAATCAAAAACCTAACCCACTTCTAGGTGACCTAGCAAGCTAAAATTTAACATGCAGCTTGATACGAGGCTTGCACTGAAAGTGGCGGGAATCGAATACTTATTAATTTATTTTTAACATGTATTATACCTTTTTATAATCTCTGAAGTTTCCTTATTTCAACACACTGGCCACTTAGAAAAAAAAAAGTATGGTTCGGTTTCAATTGTTTATTGAAGTCGTCGAGTCACTGCTTAAAATGGAATTGTGCCGTGAAAATTTACGAGCTATGATTTATTATGACTTTAAAAGTGGACTAACACAAAAACAATGTGAAGAGCGGATGGTTGCTGCTTTTAATATTGAAGCTCCTTCAAAGACTACAATATACAGGTGGTATTCAGAATTTCAACGTGGCCGTGTATCCCTCACCGACGAAGTGCGTGAAGGTCGACCAAAATCGGCAGTCACGCAAGAAAACGTCGATGTTGTGCGTCGTCTGATAAATGAAGACCGACCGACATGTGACATATCGGGAAATTCAAGAGCACCTGGGTATTGGAATGAGTCAAATACAAATTATTTTAAAAGAAGAATTAGGCGTGAAAAAGTTATTTTCCCGTTGGATACCTCACCTATTGTCTGACGAGCAGAAAATAGTCCGTGTCAATTGGTGCCGCAAAACTTTGAAAAGATTTAACAAGGGACGCTCAAATGCTGTTTTTAGCATAGTATCAGGTGACGAGTCGTGGATATACGCTTATGAGCCTGAAACTAAAAACCAATCCCGAGTATGGGTCTTCGAAGACGAGCTCAAACCCACAAAAGTTGTTCGTTCTCGCAGTACGGCTAAGAAGATGGTGGCTACGTTTATCTCTAAATCTGGTCACGTAGCTACTGTGGCTCTTGAGGATCGTAGAACAGTCAATGCTGATTGGTACACCACTATTTGTTTGCCGAACGTCTTTGCTGAACTCCGAAAAACAAACCCTAGTCGTCGCATCATCCTTCACCACGACAACGCCAGCCCACACACCGCTCGGACAACAACTGAGTACCTGGACGGTGAAAAAGTCGAAATATTGGACCACCCTCCATATAGCCCTGACTTAAGTCCCAACGACTTTTTTACATTCCCCAGAATCAAGGACAAACTGCGTGGTCAGCGGTTTCAGACGCCAGAAGAAGCAGTGGAGGCCTATAAAATAGCCATTTTGTCGACCCCTACTTCAGAGTTCAAAAAGTGCTTTATGGACTGGTTTGAACGCATGCATAAGTGCATGAAATACAAAGGAGAATATTTTGAAAAACAATAAAAATAAATAAACTCACTTATACTGCATATTTTCTTCTATTTCCGAAACTTTCAGTTTTACCCTCGTAATTGTGTGTGTACACCAGAAAAAATCCGAAAACAGTGATTGTTTTATTAGTTTTTTTATTATTATTATTTATGCTAGTTACCACAGAACTCCGTCATTTATTAACCGATTTAGAAAATTATTTTTTGTTTGAAACGGTATAGTTCAGGGGTAGTCCGATAGATATCAGGTAAGAATCTGATCATAGGGTCCAGGAGAAATCGAGGGAACTCATCAAATATTTGAGGTGCACCTATAGCGATTTGGGTATTTTGTAAAGTAACTCGTGAATTCGCTCTTAAAAAGCACCATTTGGCGAAGATTGACAAAAAGTAATGATATCCCATCAAAAACATAAATGTGAAAATGGGAGCCAAGTTCAATATTAAGAAAATGCGATGTTTGGTTGTCTTCTTCACCGACAAAAGATTTAAGATCTAAAAGGGTGCCAAGTTCCGTAGATTCTCTGAAATGGTGGCAAGTCCAGCACTACATTGTTTACATTAATATTATACATAAGTACTCAGTTCGTCTGCGAGTTTGCTTGTACTTTTTTTTATGTATGTATGTTCCCCGATGGTGACGGTCGGATGATGGGATCTAGGAGGAATCAAGGGAACTCCTCGAATTTGATAGGCACGCATATGCCGATTTCGGTATTTTCTGTAGGTAACCAAGCATTGGCTCACGGAAACCACAAATTGTGGCATAGCAAGTACAAAATTGAAGTCGGTTTTTTTTGTATAAATTATTAGGATTATGGAGCTCGTGGCTCAGCGGCGCCTGCGTACCGCGTGCGGTATGCTAGGCAAAAGCGACTTGGGCCCGGGTCAGTTCTTGGTTGGGTGACCGATTTGAGTAGTTTACAGTCTAGTGGCCGTTGGCTGTATGTAATATTGGAGTATCGTTGGATACTCGTTTGAAAATATCCGAGTTGTATTTTTACAAGCTTTTCGTGTTTTATTATATTTGTTTTTCTTTTTAAGTTTTTGTTGTGATTTTTTGTACTTTCCGTCTTTTTCTTGTTTTTCACGATTTTTAGTTCTTACGTTTTTTAGTTTTATTTTTTCTTGTTATTTTTAAAGTTTTTGTACTTTTCATGCTTTAAAAGGCGGTGTTTTAGGTATTTCTTGTACTTTACATATTGTTTTTAAGTTTTTTTTGTATTTTTACAAGCTTTTTGTACTTTTGGTTTTTTTCTTGTTTTTCACGATTTTAGTTATTTTTTTTTAAGTTTTTATGTTTTTTAGTTTTTTTTTTAGTTTTTTTTTTTTATGTTTCTTCATGTTATTTTTAAAGTTTTTATACTTTTCATACTTTTAAAGGCGGTGTTTTAGGTATTTCTTATACTTTTCATATTGTTTTTAATTTTTTGTTTTTGTATTTTTACAAGCTTTTCGTGTTTTATTATATTAGTTTTTTTTAAAGGATTTTCGTGCTTTTTGTACTTTTCGTCTTTTTCTTGTTTTTCACGATTTTTGGTATTTTTTAAAAGTTTTTACGTTTTTGTCGTTTTACTTGTATATGTTTTTTCATTTGTTATGTATTTTGTTTTTTTTTATACCTATTTTGTATTTTTGTAGCATTTTTCATGTTTCTTTTAATTTTTCGTGTATTTTGGTATTTTCTTTAGTTTTTTCGTGTTTTTTAATCTTTCTTATATTATTGTAGCTTTTTATACTTTATGCCATTTTTTCAGTTATTACTTATTTTTGTATTTTAGTTTTACGTGTTTTGCTGGTATTTTTTAGTTCTCCTGATTTTTTAAATCTTTATCGTATTTTGGTAGTATTTTTGTTTTTTTATGTTTACTGTTTTTGGTACTACTCGTATTTTTTGTAACTTTTCTAGTGTTATTATTTAATTTCCTTTATTGTTTTCTTTATATTGTAGGTTTTTTATTATTTGTTTTTTTTTTTTAATATATAATAAATTTATTTATTTGCTTCCCTAGTAGATATTTTTGTTTTAATATTTCCTAATTAGTTTGAGAAAAGTAGGCTGCGGTGACCGCTTACCATCAGTTGGGCAGTACGTTAGTTTGCCACCGACATGGTTTAAATAACTAAATATGTCGGGGGTCGGCAACGCGCACGTGACACCCCGAAGTTGCAGGTGTCCATAGGCTGCGGTGACCGCTTACCATCAGGTGGGCCGTACGCTTGTTTGCCACTGACGTGGTATAAATAACTAAATAAATAAGTCGGGGGTCAGCAACGCGCATGTGACACCCCGAAGTTGCAGGTGTCCATAGGCTGCGGTGATAGCTTACCATCATCCGGACCGTACGTTTGTTTGCCACCGACACAAAAATCTCTTAAATATACAATTGTGCATAATTATATATACTTTTCACGTTAATAGCCGATGTAAACAAATAGTTACGATATTTTTAAGGTGCGGATTGGACCCAAGTTAGCGATTTATTTTTATCGAACGAAAATTGCTGAATCATGTTTTGAATCACAAAAATCCCTAGAGAAAGGTCTCAAGATTGTTGAACATAATTTTTGGAAGCCAAGTTATCTTCCACAAGTGCGTTATGAATTTTCGAAAAGTCTATTGGCTGACCTCACAGCACCTTAAGCGTGCTTGCAAATTATTTAATAACTAGATGAAAGCCCGGCTTCGCTCGGGTGAAATAAATAAGAAAGAAATAAAGTAAACATTTATTCGTGACAGTTATGCAAACGACGAAAGAAATAGTGTACAAAAATGTATAAAATAAAAACATTACAACAACGGATTATGATGAAACTTCGTATAGAAATATAGTCTGTAGTCTGGAAACCTTTTGAACGCCACGGTCGGCCATAGCCGTCAAAGGAAAATCGTCACCCCGACGCCAACGACGGCACTGGCCGACAATTTTTTTTAATGAAAAACTACTGAGAAGCTGCCCAATTTTATATTGGCATTATTTCTTTACACATCATTTTTTTACCGTCGTGGCGTCAGGGGCACGGCGAATTACTTTGACGTCTGGCGGCGAAAAGGTTAACATATGGAATAGGGAGTAAAAGATTACGCTGACGACGTCACGGGCAAAAGCTAGTATCTTTGCAAGTTAATCCTAAGCATTTTTATAAGGGTAGTTTTAAAGGCACATAAAAAATTTGACACCGTAATCAGTACTGATTTGTATAGCCAAAATACTAATCGTTCATTAAAATTCAGTTCAGATGTGCAATTGTTCAATATTGATGTGCCAGTCAGTATTTTTGGTGCGAAGTCAGAGCTGCTAACGCGAACGAAAACAAATGAAGTTCGTGTATCTCCCTCTCTGTCGGAAGTTGTAAAATCGAGCGACACAGAGGGAAATACACAATGTTTGTTCGTTCTCGTTGCGCGGTAGCAGCTCTCTATTCTCCGCCAAATTCTATTAAGTGGGGCCCTATACACTCAATACTATGTGTCAATATTATTGCGATTTTTAAAATTGTATGGGGTCTGTTAAACACTTAATATTATCACAATACTGGTGTGTCAATATTATCGTGGTTTTCAAAATCGTATGGATTTTTCTTCAATATTCATTGCACGTGATACGGATCGTGATATGAGTATATCGCGCGATAATAATAACCATGTAACAGGCCTCTATGGATGTTGCTTCAATATTCAGTGTTTCGCGTGATAATAATAACAGTTGGTAATATTTTCTCCAATTAATGGAAGCTATCAACTTGTTCCGTTTTGTCAAAGGTATTTCACATTCCGATACGCGCCTCATCCAGGAATCGGAGCCGTCAGACCAGAGGGCCTACCGCGATCTGAAAACGAAGTATTTCCCTCTCCGCTTTCGAATATGCAAGTGCGACAGAGAGGCATATATATTTAGTTTTCGGTTGGTAGCACTTTAGTCCGAGCGCGGCGGACGGTCGAAGAAAGTCAAAGAACATTCCGTGTGTTGTCTGTCACACATATAATTTTTTAACTTCCCATCGACCTATGAACTTGAAATTAGGTGATAATGTTGATTATGAAGTATATTTTACAAAAAATATCAATATATTGATAAATCACATTTGTTTTTTAGTTGTACGGAACCCTCAGTGTGCGACTCCGACGCACTTGGCTGGTTTTATTACATTTTGAATTTTATTTCTCTTATAGTAAAATACCCTATTCGTTTTAAAGTTGACGCCTGAGGGCCTACCGCGAACCAAAAACGAACTATCTTCCTCTCTGTCGTTCGAATATACATGTGCGAGAGAGAGGCAGATACTTCGTTTTCGGTTCGCGGTAGCGCCTCTAACGTCCGAGCGCGGCGAACGGCATGAGCTGGGGGTCTACTCCGAAATTCAAAATCCTAACTTCGTATGGTGCCGTCCCTTTCACTCTCCTGTCATAGACTATATGAGTGAAAGGGACGGCACCATACGAAATTCGGAGTAGATCCCCAGTACCACTAAGTTATAAGATAGAGCGAGATAGGGATAGAATTTTGCTAGACGTTTAAAAGCCGTAAGTCACCTAGTAGTTTGTCACAACAAAATAGAGACGCAGCTTTAAGATGGCGGACAAACTCAGCAAACATTCAAGTGGTGTCCTTTACACGATTAATATTATCACAATACTGGGGTGTCAATATTATCGCAGTTTTCAAATTTGTATGGATTCTGCTTCTATATTCACGTGATACTTATCGTGATATGAATGTATCACGTGATAATAATAACCATGTAACAGGCCCCATACATTCGCTTTGAAGGCGGTTGTTGTGACAATCAGTCTAGCTAGCACGATAGATTATACCGTTACGTTTTATGTGACGTTTTAATACATTTCGCCCATATAACGTGACGGTATAAATTATCGTGCTAGCTAGGCTGATAGGTGTATAGAACGCTTGAAAACTACAAAAACAAAACGCTGCAGACGCGGCTAGCCGAATCCACACAATGGGCGATGATGGCCCATCACCCAGAACGCAGCCCAGCAACCTGGCCAACATACCGGACGCAAAAATAGTTCACGATTTTCGAACGTAGCCGACACTGTCAACCAACAAATTTAATATAGCAATATAGTCTGTGGGCAATATGGCCGACGTTTTGTCATCAAATTAACACTTTTAAATGCAAAATACGCGACAATCCGAATTTTGCGGATACATATGTTCAACTCAAAAATCGTTATGTTTATACGTTCTTCAATTTGAGACAGGTCTCGTTCGGGTCTACCGTACCCCTGCACGAAATTATTAATATAGATAATGAGAAACTTACAACCATTGATATCTTTAACTGTACAAGTACTTCTCTGAAGAAAGCATTTCAATAGACTTAAGGACAATTGTACTCTAAATGAATAGTTAAGTATTTCTGCTCACTTTAATCACATATGTTTTTCTCCTAGTTTATCAAACACCTACACCTGCTACTGTACACACTTGAAATCTTATAAATTTATTCGTAAAATTATGTTAAATTACCTTATAAAACAGTTTATGATTGCTATGTTGTCATAGTACACTTAATATATTAGCCACGTATTTTTTAAGTCGTACTTTCAGGAAACTATAGATCTGTTTTTCTGTTTCTTTTATCTTACTCAAGGTTTATGTATGACTGTTTGTTTCTTAATAAAAAAAAAAACATTGTTGATGGTGAACTCATACCAGCGAACAAAATTGGTGCAATACAAACTATTCACTCAAATACATACATTTGCAATATATTTACATAAATAATTATATTAATATAACATTACATAAATAAATAATTTTTGCTAAATGCATTGCATTTGAAATTTTACCAAGCAGAAGTGTCTACTAATGGATTAGGCATTGTTAGAAATTTATTCCAAGTGGGACCCATACTATATATAGCTCAGTTGAGAAGTAATAATAATAATTGTATGGCATTTATTTTCGAACTGAAAGTTATTATTATTTTCGTCGGTAGTTGGGAAGTGCAATACATGGAATGTATAGGTTGGGGTTTCAAATTTTGTAAGTTGTTTAGCTGTAGAACTCTTTTTAGTAGGTCCTAATGGGAATCTTAAAACAATATCATGTACCCTCCCTCTAAATTTTTATTGAATTTCGTCAAATACTTCTTTTCATCTAGTGTTTTTTTTTCAGCTCCCTTTTTTTCTGTATGTATTTAACTTTCCAGGATTCATAGTTTCTTTATATTGTCAACTAAAACTCTTGACTTCTATCTTCTATAAAATACAAAAATCTGCAAACTTTCAACTGAAAAAAATAACTACCCACAAAAATATATACTAACCAAGGCAGCAAAGTACTCAGTAGAAGTCTCCTCTCCGCCTTGTTCTTTGATCACCTCAGTCACGGCCGCCAGTACAGCCAGCATTTCCTTGTGGATGGAGTTGTTGGAGTCAAACTTGCTTAGTAGTCTGAAAGTTACATTTTATAATTACAAAAAATATTGCTGAATTAATTTTGAACTTGTAATTATGTAATAAATATGTGGCTGAATACAACACACACAGTAATGTAAATCTAATTTTAGTTATATTAACAATAGTTTGCTATAAAAAAATATATTTAAAATAGTACATTACGATACAAGTGCAGAGAACAGGAAATTCGCAATGAGCGGTGATAAATCAAAACCGAAGGGAGTGTTTTAAATCGACACATATTGTGAATTACCTATTCGCATGTGTATCGTACAATGTTTTACAGTACATATGGCTCTTTAAAGTTTCGACATATGCACGTTATCTGCTGATTACTGCACTCGTGCGGTAAAGTAGCACCATATGTACTGTAAATTACATTATGAATTTGGAAAAGGAAATAAAAATACAGCAATCACTTACTTGCTGAAGCTCACATTAGAGCACTGGCTCCAATCAGATGCAAATGTATGGAACGTCTTAAACGTCCCAGACCTCATGGAGCCAGAGTACTGACTCTCAGAGTCTTCTTCACCGGACCTCACAGACATGCTCTCAAATTCCTTTGCAATAGCCAGCTCAGTCTCCGCTTCAGACTTCTGCTTGCCCTTGGAATGCCCGTAGGTGATCATAGCATCGTGCTTTGATACGGCCTGCTGCGTTAAGCCCGTGTTTCCTTAAAAACAAAGTTACTGAAGTTAGGCTATGTAGTTATTAGGGTTTTTATTTTAAAAAACCCTTTTCGAGCTATTCACAAGGTAGTTACGGATACTTGGAGTAACTAGCAATTTTTATTATAAAATACGGTTAAGTTTGCTATAATTAAAGAGACTTACCCAAATTTTCTTGAAAGAACCGGGATTTTGCCATTTCCCTGTATTTTTGACTCTTGGGATTGGAATCCGAAGAATGCCCCTTGAGCCATCGTTTGCCTTTTGTTTTGCCCTTCAGCTTCGATCGAAACTTTCCCATTTTTCCAGCTTCTTATGAATTTATCACTATGTAAAAGAAAAATACTGCACCGCACGTGGCGATGAAGTTTTGAAGCGAATAGCTGTCAAAGTGTAGTGTATTTAATTGTCAAGACTGTCAATGATCTGTCATTCAAGTTGTCAACTTTCAGTTTAGCCAACATATTGGTAGCAATTATATAAGTGGCAACACCAGCAAGTATTGTGCGAGACCTATTTAAAAAAAGTTTATTGCTAAGCTTGGACACACTATGCTATGAATTAATGAACGATAAACGAAATCCGAGGAAAATCTTAAAAAATTAGAACAATATATTAGGTATCTTTTCATTTTAGTATTGATATACAAATTCTTTTTATTGTGTTTAAATTATTTTTCGAATAAAAATATTTTGTATATAAAAATCCGTGTCACGCACGAGTCGTTAACTTGTTAATGACAGGAAATGCTAATTGAAGTGACCCGGAACGGAACGTAAAATACCCAATTTTTCTTTCGTACATCGTACGTATGTACTCCGTATCATTGCGTTTTTCTTGTTTGTAAATAATAACCGCTGGAAATAGTACGTAATGTGAAATTACACGCATTCCGCGGCCGAGTGCTCGTTACGTAAAAGGTAACCATTGCCGTGCAATTAGTTAATTCGCCGTAGAACTCCTAACCTATCGGTTGATGTTTTGTTAAGGAGTAAATGAACTATGTGATGTAAAAATGCCGCCTTTTAGAAGAAAGAAGGCGTCCAAATCATTTCCAGTGAAGGTGTGTACATTGGATGCTGAATTGGAATTCAACCTTGAGGTGAGATGTCAACTTTATGCTTATTTTTGTTATTGTTTGGACATTTAGTAATTGAGGAATTAGCACCATAGCTTCATTATGAGTCACCCTTCGAGTACCAGCTCCTGTGAATTAGTGCAGGGGAGTGATAATTCGTCTGGTAAACACCTACGCGCGTGGAGATAACAGAGCAGTGTAGTATTCATTGATTCATTGCTATATTTTGAAATGTAAGTGGTTATAATATAAACAAACTTAGTTTACATTGTACCCAAGCATTTATTGCCATTGATATCTAATAAATGTACTTAAATTGAAGTTTGTTTGCTGATTACAAAAATAATGTTATCAAAAGGAATGTACTTTTGAATTTGTATTGTTACATTATCTGAAAAATCTATCAGTAATTTTATATGTAGAGGTATGCATGATTTATATAAACTTCTAGTTTAATGCCTGAAGACCTGGTGCTTATTTTTTTTTAGGTGTTTGTTATTTGAGCATAATATAATATTATATAAATACATAATAGCATATGTTATTCTTTCTGACTTAAATAATGACATCATATTTACTAAGCAAGCAGTCAGTGGAGAGAACTGATCTTGTCCATATACAGAGATTTTTTTGCCATTTTAAAAATATGTTATTGTATGCAGTGGCGAGCAACAGGACGGGACCTATTTGACCTAGTCTGTAGGACAATAGGACTCCGGGAAACATGGTTTTTCGGTCTACAGTTCGAAGACACCAAGCATTTCATAAGCTGGCTCAAATTGGACAAGAGAGGTAAATTCACATTAAATATAATGACATGACTTAATTAAATAAATAATGGGGGACAATCTTACACAAAAATCGACCTATTGATTGAACAATTACAAATTGAAAATACCATTATTCAAAACATGAAAAGTAAGTAATGATATCTCGGTAAATCCATACATGGCTCATTGGTTGACAACTTGTGATGTTAAAATTTTAACTATGAATACATGGCATAAAGTTCAAATTTCTTCAATTTTGTCTTCTCAATTTATACCCGCCATGTATGGAAATTTATTACTCATCCTTTGATTAACCTTTCATTGTGTGCTGATGTCATGTTAGAGCCAATACAGTAATTTATTGGTTGATTTTGTGTATGTATTTTAATTTCAAAGATTAATGGTAGTCAGATACTCAAAAGTAGTTCAAATTTGTTAACTCGTCATTCTATAAAATCTTCACTCTAACATAACTTAAATAGAAATAGAAATCATTTATTTGTAGCACATCAAACAAATATATACAAACAGTAATACAATACACATAAAAACAACGACAACTAAAACATAATTAAAAGGAGAAAGTGCCACGAATTGGTCCCGACTCAGCATAGTGCCAACCTTACGGTCAACGCTGGTCTTCTTAAAAAGAAGACAAAAACAGTAAATTGAGCCAAAAAGAAAAAAACATTAAAATAAAAACTAAACTCTTAATTAATACAGTCATAAAATATATATATATATATATATATTGTTGCACCTTTTTTGGCAGACAAAAGTTTCATAGAATGTATTGATTCGCAGAGTTTTCATTTCATAGACAACTTGTTTTTTTAGAAAAAAATAACTTCTCTGGTAGGATTTTTTGGTCAAGAACTCATTTAGGTCTACCAGTAAAGTAGTTTAAGTTAAGTTAGAACTGCAACCCTTAGTGAAAAAAATGCTTTCTATGAAATGAAAATTATGAGAAACATACATTCGATGATACATCTGTCTGTGAGACAGGGTACAACCCTTAAATGTGTTTGTCAGAGGATCCTGGGGATTCTTTAGGGTACAAACAGACATACACTAGAAGGACGGTAATTTCAGTGCTTAAATCAGGACTTGGAACCGGTTAATCTCCAAATCCCGAAATAGCCAAATATTTTGAATTATTTTATGCTCTTTTTGCTGGATTTAATAATGTTTTTAGGTTATTACTTTGTATTATTAGATGCACTGATTGTATAAAAAGTACACAAAAGGACGAAAAGAATACCAGTGTTTTTGTATGGAGAGAATTTCGGTTTCCGAGCCCTGGCTCAAACAGTCTGAATAATTTATGAAAAAAATAAATGCCAACAGCTGTAACATACATTGCTTACATTAAACATGTTCATATTTTATACACGAAACTAATTTACAAAAAAAAAAAAATTACAATAATACTGTCTATCTGTGTAAGGCTGTTCAAATATTTCACTATTTAATGCGATGGGTTCGATTTTATCAAGATAATTATGGTTTTGATAACTATCGCGATAATTATCCCAGGAACTCCCTACATAAATTGACATTGACATCGAAGTTTATAAAATGAAATGCTTTTATTCCAGACAATGTCCATAAATTGATATTATAATAAAAAAGTAAAAAATAAAATCAAATAAAAATAACTACATTAGGTACATAAATCAAAAACAAAAACAAGCTCTGTGGAATATTGCGGGATACCCCGACGACAGGCCTGTGATATTGCCTCCAACACTCATGCAGTGGGCTGGAGTCCCACTCTCTCGCCGCCGAAAGCCGTGTGTTGGAGGGGGCGTAAATGGCCTTCCTGGCGCGGGCCAGGTCGGCGCGCGCCCTGTAGCGAAGATTTAGTCTCAGGGGGATGTAATGATTAACTCGCTACATGGTTCTATACATATATAAAGCACAGTATAAAATAGCTACTGCACCGACCGTGAATCAACACTCGATGGGCGTTCAATTCCATCTCCTCTCAGTCTCGTATCTCTTATTATGAATGTAACCTCAAAACTCTCTCAGGGTAAATTAGAAGGGCCCTAAGTCCCGTGGCTTGTATCGGTGGATGCACGGCACAACTGAATCTCCACCAAGAGAACTCATCGTGCATCCCGCAACTCATAGTCTCTTCTCATGCGATGAGTACTGAGGTGGGGACCATGTGGTCCCCGACGAGCCTCCACAACAACCCCTACAGCTCATCCATCAGCCTCCATAATTAACCTCCAGTAACTCAAACCGATAACATCCAGCCACCTCACTTGTTACATTCAAACTCGAGGTACACCCAAAGAAGAATATCAATCAATCCTTCTACTCAGCTCTATCTCAAGGCAATCGTTAACTCAAGGTCGCTGCAATATCTACATATATCGAAATATAGATATGTTTCACTTACCAATAATCTCTTATACGTGATTACACGAGCCACACCACTCGTTACATATAAGTGGTGGCTCCCATCCTTTCCTCCACTCGTATTCGCCATGTTTTTCTCCACCCTCCGTCTCACCAATGACACCCACCTTTTTCGTCGGTGTTGCCCGTGATAAAAGCTAAGAGTGACAGCTAGGATACATACCATAATAAAGGACTTCGCGATCTCCGCGACATTCCCGAAGGCGAAAAGATTAGATAAGCAGTGTCATCAGCTGACGCGTCCATTCGGCTATTCGTTCTCTAGCCCAAATGGCAGCGTTCCGCCTTACTCTTGTTGCTTCTTCTAGCCGTTCCCTTATAACACTTGGCTCTCTCACTTCCGCCTCGTGTGTATCAGCGGCGGGAGCTTGCTCAATTTGCGTAGGACTACTCTCAGAATCTAACATAGAGACTTCGTTTCCAACTGGCATCTCGGTACGGATTGTTAGCTCATCAATTTCCATCTCGGGCTCGGGTGACACGATTGAGTCTGATGTTTTTATGGGTTCCGTTGCTTCAACCATCTCCGTGGGTTCAGCTGGTGTCTCTGCCATCTCGTTGTCTGGTGATGGTAGTTGTGCATGATCCGTTGGGCCGTACGCATCAGACTCTAACGGATACAGATGGGCTAAGGATCTGGTAAACTCTGTATTCCCAACTACCACTTTGGCTGCTCGGCATTCACCATCACGGCTTCGGATTAAACTCGAGATTTTACCAACCTTCCAATTGATTCTATTTTTGGAATCATTCTTAATTTGTACAATGTCACCGACTTCTGGAGACTTCTTTGATAAGACTCGCGGTTGTTTATGAGAGTGGCTGAATCTGTCCCGCAGACTTGGTAGGTATTGATTGGTAAACATCTCTTTATATTCGTTAAGAATCCTCTGACCCCTCTTCCAGCCTTCAACCAAATCGACTTTGGTATTGGTGCCTTGTGAGATTCCCTCGCCAAGTTCTGGATTTATTTCTAGACACTGACCTAGAGACAGAAAATCAGCTGGTCGTAGTACTCCCTCAGGATCGGAACCTACTGCAGTCAAAGGTCTTTTGTTCAACACAGCCTCAATTTCCTTCACTACTGTATGCATTTGACCGTCTGTTAATAAATGCTTGTCAAGTGTGCGCTTCAGGCAGTGCTTTACCAGTGCAACTAATCTCTCATAGAAGCCGCCTTGCCAGGGTGCAAGCTGCGTAATAAACTTCCACATAATATGCTTCTCCTGGCAGTATGAATGGATTAGTAATTCACTTGTCAGCTTGAACTGTAGCGCATTGTCCGATATCAATACTTTAGGTGGTCCTCTGGCCGCCACGAACCGCCGTATCGCTAGTAAGCACTCCTCAGCCGTCAGAGCTTTAACCAACTCCAAATGTACGGCACGAACTGCTAGACATGTCATAAGACATATCCATCTTTTTTCTCTGCCAGTATTTGTTTCCACTAATACCGGACCCAGGTAATCCACTCCAGTAAAAGTAAATGGAGAGCTATAATTAACTCTTTCACTGGGTAGTGCAGGTGGTGGTGGCAGTCTGTAAGGACCTCCAGAATACTTCTCACACTGCGAACATATTTTCAGAGCTTTCTGTACTTGGGCTCGCCCATGAGGGATCCAATACTTTTCGCGTAATAAACTCAGCGTGTGTGGGACTCCCACATGGTAGTTGTCTTTATGCGTCTTCAGTATTATCTGGGTTGTGAAGGGTGAATTCTTTGGAATCAGAATGGGATATCTCTTATCGTACGACAAATTAGCATTTGCGAACCTTCCTTTGCATCTTAAAATCCCATCTTCGTCTACAAAGAGACCTAAGTTTCGTGACAAACTGGTCACCTTTCCTGAAACTTCATCTAAAAAGAATTTTCTTTGTAGCTTCTTTATCTCAGTGACTGTCTCTTCACACTTTTCTTCATCTGAGGGGGTTTGCATAGGACCCAAACTTTCATGAAGTACAGTGGCTACAGGATTATCCTCCATTTCAGAAAAGTTAAGATCATTGTCTAGGTCTTCATAGCCTTTCATTGTCATCTCTGGACCATCAACCGAGTCCAGAGCCCTCCCGGCCAAGCACATTTCTTCATTCCTTTGCTCTTTAGGCCAATCGCTTTGGTCATGAAGAAGAAACTCTGGACCATGGAACCATAGATCCTGTTTGTGATGCCACGATTCTGGCCTGGTGGCTATGTCTGCAGGATTTTCTTTTGAGTTGACATAGCACAGCTTTGCACCTAAGTTGCTCTTAATTTGCTTGATCTCATTGACTCGTCTCAATACAAATGGTGGAAGTAGTCTACTTGATTTGATCCAAGCTATGACAACTTGACTATCTGTCCACAAATATATCTTGCATATATTTAGGTCTATGTGGCTTTTAACATACTTCAGAAGTCTACTTCCTATCAGACACCCTAGCAATTCAAGTCTAGGAATTTTGAGATCACTTTTATCTTCAGCTGGGGTTACTCTGGATTTTGACATGAGAAACGAAGTTGCTACTTGCTCTGTAGTTATGACGCGCAGATAAACGACTGCTGCATATGCATTCATAGATGCGTCAGTGAAGCAATGTAGTTCATATTTTTTACATTCCAACTTTGATCCACTTCCGACATGTCTTGGCAGTTCTACGTTCTTAACAGCTTTTAAATTTTCAATTATGTTCCTCCATGATCTCGACAAGTCTTCAGGCAGAATCTCATCCCATTTTAACTTCCTAGTGCAGATCTCCTGGAATAAGAGTTTCCCTGGTAGCATGAGTGGTGATACAAAACCGCATGGATCATACAGACGTGCTAGCACTCTCAAGACTCCTTTCTTTGTAATGCTTCTGTCTGTGATTTCACTCTCAAAAGTTTCGTTATTCGATTTGAGCCGTAAAGTGTCATTTTCCAAGTTCCATACCAAGCCGAGGATCTTTATTTCACTTTCCTGTTTAGCTCTCTTTGGCTTGGGAATCATGTCTACAAAATCTTTGTCGTTGGATGTCCAGTCTCGTATGTTCATTCCTAATTCATCAAATGATTTTGTAGTTTGAGCATACAAATCGAGAGCCTCTTCTCTTGATTGCACTGATGTCACTAAATTGTCTACATAGCATTTGTCTGCTATCACTGGAAGAAGACTTTTGTTAGTTCTTGAAATGTGATATCGAATTGTTGCCGCTAAGAGGAAAGGGCTGGATATTACCCCAAAAGGGACTCTGCAGAACCTATATTGTATGATATTGTCTTGATTCAACTCCTCTTCCGAATCTTTGACCCAGAGAAACCTGGTCACATCCCTGTCCTCTTCTTGCAAACCAACCTGAAGGAAAGCTTTTTCAACATCAGCGGTGATAGCAACCTTTCCAATTCTAAATTTCAGTACCAATCCTGTAAGGTCTTCCAGCATATTCGGACCTCTGTATAAGCATTCATTCAAGCTTTTCTCGTTTTTCAGCTTAGCTGAAGCATCGTAGACCAGACGACCTCCTTTTCCCTTCTGTTGGACCATATGAAAGGGTAAATAGTGAACTGGATGGTCAACAGGAATTGTGGGATCCACAATTTCTATTATGTTAGCTTCAAGCTGTTCCTTTAAGATTTTCTCATACTCCGCCATGACTTCTTTATTCGATCTACGTAATACACCTTTTAATCTTCCAAAGGCAAGTCCGAAGTTAGTAGGCAAATTTGGTGGATACTCCATCCACGGCCACTTGACCTGGTACCTTCCTTCACTGTATTTAACAGTCTTGTTGAAGTGCTGAACGGCTTCCTCCTCACATGTAGTTTTTGGAGAATCACATATCCCGATGCTCTCAAGTGACCACAAAAATTTTACATCTATGGTACGTAGAGGAAGATCTGGTTCTGTAAAAAGGTCTTGATTGATTTCATGGCATTGGCAATATGTAGTCACTGACAGAGTGTCTCCTTCCTTGGTGTTAGTAGCACTTCCTGCGAGGAACCATCCAAAATCAGAATCCACTAGAAAATTATTATTTCCCAAATCAACACTCTTCCTGATAACTGAGAAATATAAGTCATTTCCAATCAACAGGTCAATGCCTTCACCAGTAGAAGCATCGTCCGCCAAGATGTCTATCATTGGTGAATCTATTTTTGCCACGGGTACCTCTGCGGTAATGTATGGAACTATATTGACTCTAATCAATCTTTCAACATTACGTTTCGTCACTAAATTTATTGTTGCATATGGGCATGATATTTCTCTAGGCTTCTCTGATCCAAATGTATAAATCATCAAAAAATCTTCTCCATCAGGTTTGATTTGTAATAATTTTGCTATTCTGTTTGTGATGTAAGATCGTTGACTTCCAGAATCAAGTAAAAGTCTAACGCTCAGACTTCTCCCCTCCGCTGTCTTTACTTGGGTTACTGCTGTCTGTAAGGAATTAGATGGTTTATTTAACTGTACATTAACTGAAGTCATGTTTGAAAGAGTCATATCACCGGCCTCACCTCTCTGCACCTTCAGTCGGCAAAGTGCTCTATTATGCATCTTAGAGCAATGAACACATTTTCTCCTTCTTGTGCACCTGGAGGCACGGTGTCCTATTTGAAAGCACACATAACACCTATCTTGTAGCTTCCCAATCCTCTCCTTGTATGTGTTAAATTTGGTGCAATCCTCACTGTAGTGTTCTTCACTGCAAAATATGCACATTTTCTTAGGGCGTTTCCTGTTAGGTTGAGTTGAAATAGCTTCTCTCTTCTGTTGCCATTTCCTTTTCTTTACAGTTCTTATTTGCAGTGTTGATGTTGAAGCAGGTGTACTCATCTCCGTCGTGTCACTGGACTTTACTGGAATCACAGAACTTTCCTTGTTCGAAACAACCGAATTCTCCATAGCTGTTATTACAGCATCCAAAGCCTTCCGGATTGCAGCCAAGGAATCGTCAGTTGACATAAGCCGCACTTGGTATATCACTCTTGATGGAAATTTATTAAGTATGATAACTCTAAGGTGACTAGCATCAACTTTCTCCCCTAGAGCCTCTAATACCCTCAGGTGCTTTTCTATCATATTCTGAGTGCGCCTACAATCCTCAGGTGAATCCTTGGCTACAGCCAGTTTTTGCAAAGCCTCATTGTGAGCATCAATGACCAATGCAGGTTTACCAAAACGGCTACTGAGAATGTCTATCGCAATCGGGTAGTTCATGTTGGTAGTTTCTAAACCATCAACAGCTTGAAGGGCTGGTCCCTCTAAGGATGCTAGCAAATATGAAAGCTTCTCAACGTTGGCAATGTCCTTACTATCAACATTAGCCTCGAATTTATCCCAAAAAGTGTTCCATTTTAAAATGTCACCGTTATATTTTCCTAACTCTAACTTGGGTAGACGCGTTCTATGATTGATCTCTCCTTCATGACAGTAAAGTTTTATAGCAATTTCCAACTCGGTCAGTGTGTCCTCCGCTTTGACTTGCACACCTCGACATTCGTTACATAAATCCTGTTTTACCTCCGTAGCGCTAGACAAATATTTATCCAGGTCAGCTTTGAGCAATAACAACCTATTGTTAAGGTTGATTTTTACAGCAATTATCCGGTCCTTGCCTATGCCAGTCTCCATGCTGTTAAGAGCCTCTGCGGCTCCCGTTATCGCTTCTGCTAACCTTTCTAGGCGCAATTGTAATGTGGAAAGCAGAAAGTCCATCTTGTACGCAATGCAATCTACCAATATAATTCATATGCTTCTAAATCTTATGTGTCGTGTATTTTGTTTGATGCTAATCTGCAATTAAATACATTACCATGAAGTCGAGTTTAAGTGCCATAAAAGTTAGTTCGTTTTACAAAGAAATGTAACTAATATATTACTTCATAACGCAGTCGCCTTAAACCTATTACTTACGATGGTTTATTTAGCAGTCCACTTCTACACTTAAACACTCCTTAATTAAGTAATTACACACTTTTTAATCGCTTGTACTTCTATAACAAACTTTTATTTTAACACTCGATAGAGAAAAGAAAAATAAACGGGTAAGTTCACAAAAGTAATAACAAATAAAATAAACCATAGACTAACTTCTAAACTTCACTGTCTTAAACCTCCTCTACACAATCTGACCGATCGATCTGTCGATCCGTCACACCCGAACCGTTCCGTTCCGAACAATATTTTGTAACGTAAATAACGTCCGTAGGGAAAATAATACAAGTAAATGTTTCAATATTTTTCTTTTTATCTTTACACTATAAAATAAAGTGTTTTGTAATAAAACTAACGAGGAAATGTACGCAGAATGACAAACTTACAAATAAATTAGCATAATATGAACTTGAATGAACGTAAACGGGTTATTTTTTTTTTTAACGTGTTCACCGACTAAGTTCAGTGTTGCTAGAGTGAAAAGCATAATTACCGCGTATCACTTCGTTCGTTCGTTCGTGTATTTGCCTCTCTGTCACTCGCAAACGCAAGAGTAATAGAGATGCTGATAGTCAATTTACAATTGTGGAAAAAATATACGGTACTATCATATTATAGCACAACCTGCGCAACCGAATGCTAATATAAAAAGAAGTCTGCCGGTTCACCATGTACTCCATCTCTACAATTAGTCAGTACTGAGCTCGAGACATGCACCATCTCTTCATGGCTGGGTAATATTACTGTCCATGCGTACGCACCACAATGAGTCATAACTATTCCATGTGTACATACCACATGGGCATACCCAAACCAAAAAAAATCCAGTTGAATAAAGAAATATTTCAACTTTAAGTACGACAACTCTTTTATCATTTGAAACACGTGAACCGCCAACAAAAATTTTTTAAGCATCTCCACCAAAACATGTAGCGAAGATTTAGTCTCAGGGGGATGTAATGATTAACTCGCTACATGGTTCTATACATATATAAAGCACAGTATAAAATAGCTACTGCACCGACCGTGAATCAACACTCGATGGGCGTTCAATTCCATCTCCTCTCAGTCTCGTATCTCTTATTATGAATGTAACCTCAAAACTCTCTCAGGGTAAATTAGAAGGGCCCTAAGTCCCGTGGCTTGTATCGGTGGATGCACGGCACAACTGAATCTCCACCAAGAGAACTCATCGTGCATCCCGCAACTCATAGTCTCTTCTCATGCGATGAGTACTGAGGTGGGGACCATGTGGTCCCCGACGAGCCTCCACAACAACCCCTACAGCTCATCCATCAGCCTCCATAATTAACCTCCAGTAACTCAAACCGATAACATCCAGCCACCTCACTTGTTACATTCAAACTCGAGGTACACCCAAAGAAGAATATCAATCAATCCTTCTACTCAGCTCTATCTCAAGGCAATCGTTAACTCAAGGTCGCTGCAATATCTACATATATCGAAATATAGATATGTTTCACTTACCAATAATCTCTTATACGTGATTACACGAGCCACACCACTCGTTACATATAAGTGGTGGCTCCCATCCTTTCCTCCACTCGTATTCGCCATGTTTTTCTCCACCCTCCGTCTCACCAATGACACCCACCTTTTTCGTCGGTGTTGCCCGTGATAAAAGCTAAGAGTGACAGCTAGGATACATACCATAATAAAGGACTTCGCGATCTCCGCGACACGCCCCTCCGCGAATATCGCGCTCGCACGGCACCAGCCGACAGCCGAAATAAGGCGCGTCATGCGTCACTTTAGCTTTCGGCAACACATCAAATTTTAAGTTATTATCAAATACATAATTATCAGTCTATAAAAATCACGATAATTATCGAGAAAATTATCAAGATATTTATTATAGTTAATTATTCTTTCGAACGTGGTAATGCGGCAAGCGTGATGGGCACATAATTAAACCAAATTGACATAAAAAAAAACATTCATTAAATTTGTGGGATGTTCATGTTTTGTTTTACAAGGTTTGCAGTAGGTTATTAATTGACGTGTAAACTTATTGCGAAAATAAAAATTGATATGATTTCAAAAATAAAATGATAAAAGTTAATAATACCATAGATACAACAACTGTACGTGAGCGTGGGTCTACTCAGCACAGCGTACAATATTTATTCCATCTCCCTTACAGTTCAAGACCAATGCGTCTCCCAAATGCCCGGCACACCTTTCATGCTGCTCTGCAAGCTTTACCCCGAAGATGTTGCCGAAGAACTTATCCAGGAAGTCACACAGCACTTATTGTTCCTTCAAGTGAAGCAAGCTATACTGAGCATGGACATCTACTGTCCGCCTGAGGCGTCTGTGCTGCTGGCGAGCTATGCTGTGCAGGCTAAGGTAGATACGTTTTGGGTTAGTAAATTTAGGGTTATTTTATATAGAAAACTCCCGTGAGTTTCAGAGAGTATCTTGTTTCGCGGACAAATGTTTCATAGAATGAATTGATTCGCAACTTTTTTTTTCCAGAAATTGTCAACTTTTTAGGTACAGCTAAAAGTCATTGTAATAATAATAATAATCGTATGGCATTTATTTTCGAACCGTGAGATCTTCGAGAAGACAAGTACGGTCGCCAGTTTGTTGCACTTTTAGCACCACCCAGGGGTCACGTGTAGGGTAATGGTGGCTACTCTCCCTACGGACGTGGTGCAACTTCGACCCCCAAGTCATTGTGTAGAACCCATTTAGGTCTACCAGAAAAGTAGCCTAACCTAGATTAGAACTGAACCCTTTATGAAAAAAATGCTTTCTATGAAATGAAAATTCTGGGAAACATACATTTGATGAAACATTTTTCTGTGAAACAGGGTCCTACCGTTTCATACATATTAAAATATAATTAAACGGTTTTCACTTCTTCAATCCTTATCAGTTCGGTTAGTACTTATAATATGTGCTCATGATTAAGGACCGCGAACCGGCTTGAAACATGTCGATCGATATTCGACCTTAATGATTTGAGTGACCCGTTTCAATATATTTTAATAAATAATCATGGATTACCGTCCATAATCGCGCCGGTCCCGTGGGAGAGCCCTCGAAAATACTGGACCCCCATAACTCCCTTTAGTCGCCTTTTACAACAGGAGGGGGAGACCGTGGACCTATTCTTAAGCGAGCGAATGTCTACCTATTATGTATGAAACTAGTAGGTAATGAAAATTGAAAAGCTGTGGGCACTCCCTTCCTCGGAGATCAAATGTTTTTTTTTTTAAAGACGATGGCAAACAGGCTTACTGTCTGCCTGAAGGTAAGCAGATACCGTAGCCTTTAGACGCTTGAGACTTCAGAAGAAGCACAAGTGTGGTGCCTACCCTGTATTGATTTGTTGTCATTACAACACAGCGCATCCTCAAGAGCTCTTAGGACTTAAATCACTACCACCAGGAACGCTACACCACATACCTTAAGCAGAATATATATGCGATATATTGCTTTCGTATTGTTAAATTACACAGCAAAATGTTTTCAGGATCTTTGCATGAAAAGTAAAAGTAGTTTATTCTTCAAATTAGGCATATTACATGCACCTATGAACGTCAATAAACTACCACCGGTTCGGAAAAATATACCTCTGCCACGAGAAGAACCGGCGTAAGAAACTCGGCGAGGTGTCATTTTTTCAAAACAATATACATTGTATAGTTAAATATAAAATTACAGTGTCAGCTACTACAAAATAACTTAAATAACAATGCTGCAGTAGAAAACATATGCAAAATGTTTAGAAAATTTTCCGTGATCTTTTCCTACTAAGACACAACTTGTATAATTGTTTGACAACTTTATAGTAATTGTTTGTACAACAATCGTGGATTCGAATCCCTGCTCAATAATAATCAGTTTTCCGGAAGTCATATGTCATAATTTATTGACCGAGCGAGCGAAGCGTCTCCGTTTCAGCTTTTGACAATAATTCTTTCGATTTCTGTCTGTCTGTCCGGATGTTCTCCTCTACAGGTCGCATTTCTCAACCGATTCTCGTGAAATTTTGTGAACAGGTTCGATAATTTTTAGACAACAACAATAGATTTTTTTTGTCGAGTCAGTTTTTGGAAATTTCGATATAAAAAAAAAAATTCTAAGTCTACAGCTCACAGAGCCACTAGTTATTACTTTATCGATAAAGGAATCCTGAAAAGATCTGTTTGTGTATCTGTGAAGTCCCGGCCCAAATTGGGCCTGACCTGTCTCCATTCCCTCTCATCCATCAAAGGAAGCAGTTACGATCTTGACTTTTTAAAGCACGGTTGAATAGGCATCTTCTGGGTGAGCTCGCTTCATCGTCGGCCTCATCTTTGCCCCCTGGTTAGATGCTGGCCAAGAGCAATCCCATATTTAATTTAAAAAAAAAAGTATCGGCCGGCCCATGACCCGGCCATGTAGTAAGTACAGTCAGCATCAAAAGTTGCTATGCATATGAGGGGGCCAAAAGCTTTTATTCCCTTGTTATAAAGACTTGAACTTTTCAAATGGCTAGCCACTTTTAATGCTAACTGTACCAGCCGCCTCTTTCTCAGCACCGATTGGCCACTTGGTCGCCCCTAGTATTTCCGCCCTAGGCTCTGGCCTAGAAGGCCTCAGGATAAATTTTTTAATTTTTTCATTTATTTTTCAAAATAAGTTGATTACATTTTCTTAATAACGTCCGCCGAAAACCTCTGGGGGCTTATGTGAGAAACGAGTGGAAGCTACTCACAGTGATTTCTGAACTACGAAATCCTACCTACAAGGAGACGCCGGTCACTATAAGATTTGTACTGGCTGTTAAAGAAATAAAGAAATTTGTTTTTTTTTTTTTATTAAATCCGCTACTGAAAGGAGGCCCGAGCCTAGCAGTGGGACATTCATAGACTTATATTGATGATGGCGAATTGTTTGACAGTACGGGGATTATGATGAGAGCGCCTACAAACCCGGCATGCTGGCTAGTGAGGACCTATTGCCCCAGCGGGTTATAGACCAATACCAGATGACCCCGGAGATGTGGGAGGATCGGATCAAAATCTGGTGAGTTTTTAGTAATAAACTTCGACCGTGGCCAACAGCCACTGTAATCTGGAGGTCGTGGCTTCGAATCTCGACTCGTGCCTTTCCTCAGGTTTTACACCTCTATGGTGTTCGAAATAAATTCAAAGTATTTTTTTTAATAACAAACTTTTATTTAAATGCGCTAAAGCTCGAAACGCAAAGAGCGGGCGCGGTGCGGGGCGGAGGCGGGTTTGCATTTTTGATCTTTCCGAAACTGTCGACTGTCGATTACTGCTTCATATGTCACACGCCGTCTCCGCTCTACCGCGCTACCGAATACCGCGCGGTTTTTTGGTGCGACGTGCCCCGGACCGCGTTCGCTTCACCGCAAAACCGTAACTATGCTGCGCCGCGCTCTGTGCTTCAAGCTTTAAAATAATAAAAAATAGAGCTAGAGGTCCCGGGTTCGAATCCCGGCCAGGGCATTATTTGTGCATTTAGCATGGATTTTGTTCTTGGGTCTTGGATGTTCTCTATGTATTTAAGTATGTATTTATCTATATAAGTATGGTATCGTCGTCTAGTACCCATAGTACAAGCTTTGCTTAGTTTGGGACTAGGTTGATTTGTGTAAGATTGTCCCCCAATATTTATTTATTTTATTTATTTATATATACTTTTCTTTTATATACTTTTCCTTTAAAACTTGTACTATCAACTGATAACGTCATTAATTCATTATACAATTTATTTTTATTGATATATAGGGCCATTCTCATTATTTTTCGGAAAAACAAATGTTACTCGTATTTGCTGGTATAGTTATTTTTCTGTATTGTACATGCACGTGCGTACGTCCTCAAACCCAATAACTCAATCAGTGCACACATTCCTCAATCGTTGTGCAACGACATTATTTATACAGATTTATTCCTCGCAACGATTGGAATGCATTATTATTGCAGTTTCATTGCGATATTATTTCCGGAAGTCGTAAAGCGTTGTGATAATAGAAACCTATCGATTGTTCCTTCAACGGCGGTAGGATACAGCCGATTTATGTATTGCCTGGTTAATCGAACTTGGTGTGGTAATGTTGACAGATAGATAGATAAATAAACACTTTATTCGTTCCTACAACATACATGGTTTGAACACGTCACGTGCGTACGTGACGTAGATGGGGTCATTTTTACCCGACTGCGCCAGAAGGAGGGTTATGTTTTTCGAGAGTATGTAGGTATGTATCTATAATTGTTTGGCACGCTCTGCAGCCTGAACGGCTCGATGGATCTTAGCTTGAGAGGTGTCGTTAGATTCGTATTTACTGTGAGAGTGACACTGGGTATATAAAATTAAAATAAAAACAAAATGGCGGATTTTTGGCGCCAAATTCCAAATTACACAGAAACGCAGTTCGGGTTTTTTAGTTTTTTAAGTGATTAGTCTTGTTACAAGCTTTTATTTAAGTTGCACTTTACGTATGTAAGTAAGTATATGAATATGTAAGTTGTCAACAAAATTCAATCCTTTTTTAAGCCACTTGCCGGTATCCGATTGAGCTGAAATTCGGCATACTTATGTAAGTTCGGTGACAAAACAATATTATGGTACCACCGAGCTGATCTGTCGATGGAGACAGAAGGTGGTCATAGCAACTCCTAAACTACACGAGACAAACACGTCGTGTTTGGGCTTATTCGAACCGTATCAGCAAGTAGTTGATGATTGTGGAAAAAAAGTACAGTGGGCAATAATTTTATGTACCAAAAATATTTTTTTACAGAATCTTATTACTCTTTGATTCATGTTGCTTTTAATAAATATCGGGGACAATATTACACAAATCCACATAGTCCTAAACTAAGCAAAGCTTGTAGTAATTATTAGGTACTGCGCTACTTATATAATATTTACATACGTAATACTTAATTTCCAACGGGAGTGAAAAATAAATTATCGTCACCCCGGGCGGGATTTGAACTCACGACCTCTGGAATCCGTCCATCGCTCTTTCCAACTGAGCTACCGTGAGTATCGCTCATGGCAACGAATCTTTCAATCAGTAATATCATTGCATAAATTAATTAAGCTTAAGGGAGGCTTGTAGCGACATCTACCGCGAAATTTTATGCTCCGTGCATGATTCGAACCTGCGACATCCTAGCTTCCATTCGCTCTAGCCAACTGAGCTACCGGAACAATCAAGCTCAGGCACAAATTCCTTCACTAATTCCCTCTTACAACGCCTTAAAGAGGCGTACAGCGACATCTGCCTGGAAGACTGAATAGTTGAATGTTATTCAGGTACGCGGATCACAAAGGCATGTCACGTGACGAGGCGGAAATGGAGTACCTGAAAATAGCACAAGACTTAGACATGTACGGCGTCAACTACTTCTCTATCAATGTAGGTATACATGTCTTAAGATTTATTAAATATTATTATTATGAAATGGGTCACAGACGTTTTTAATATCGAATATTGCTCTACATGTTTCGAACCGGTACGCTGGGAAAAACGCTAGAAGTATGACGAAATTATATTCCAGAAAAAACAAAAAAAGTCTGAAAAGTAGTTTTTCATTTCATTTCTCCATTACCCAAAGTCCATTATCCATTGTTAGGAAGAAATCGCTCTTTAGCGATAAGACCGCCGGTTTTTTACCTCTGTCTCCCTTTATCTTTGTTTATTATTTTAATAGCCGTTTTATTATATGAGGTGTGCAGTATAGTAAAAGTTTTTTTTTTCAGAATAAAAAAGACACGGACCTCTACCTCGGCGTAACAGCCCTCGGACTCAACATATACGAAAAGGACAACAAATTAATGCCAAAGACGACGTTCCCCTGGTCAGAGATCAAGCACATATCCTTCGACGACAAAAAGTTCATCATCAAGTTTGTCGACAAGGCGGCCAATAATTTCATCTTTTTTTCACCGAAGGGGATGAATAAATTAGTGAGTTTCTTTACGTTGTGTATTATATTTTATATAAAAATTTATTAATATTAGTACAACTCGATATATTACTCGATATTAAGATGTGAGTTATATATTATAGTATTTCATAAATCCATAAACTAGCGCACCACCGGTTCTCGTAGTCAGCAGCCGCCACTGGTTCTGAGAACACGTTTTTTCTTCTTCTAGAATCGAAACGTCGTCGATTGAGCTCAAAAAGTCCATATTCTGAGAAAAAAGTTAAATCAGCAGTTAGCACTTTAAATACCTACACACCAACTCATTTTCCATAAGATATTGAATATGAACCTTAGTCTAAATCACGAAGGTAACTTTGAAAACGTGTGTCATTATACCTATTGTCGTTATTGGCGCTGAAGACACGACAACACGTAACACCTTTAGATGTTCGTGGCTTCATAGCTTCATAGTTTGTCGGCCTCTTTAGCCTAGTTGGTAGTGTCTTTGCCTCCGAAGTTAGAGGTCCCGGGTTCGATTCCCGGTAAGGGCATTTGTTTCTGTGGTGAGCAGAGACATTTGTTCCTGAGACTTGGATGTTTTCTATGTATTTAAGTATATATCTATTAAATATATCGTCGTCTAGTACCCATAACACAAGCCTTATTGAGCTTACTGTGGGACTAGTTCGATTTGTGTAAAAAATGTCCCCTAATATTTATTTATTTATAGTATAGTAGTACTTGTTCTTGGCATCCAAAGGGTTTAGCATGGCTCACCAAGGACTACACCAACTATTTAATTATGCAAATACATAGTCATAGTTTTTACATAAGTTCTTATTCTGCATTCAGCGTTATCTTTTACTTCTCTTTATGATGAAGCATTTATTTTTTAAAACTACTTCGTTAGTTTTGATCTCGGGCCAATTGATTTTTTCCGTCCGTCTCGTAGTAAATGTAAGCTTAATATTTATTATTACTTGCAACTCCCGCTTGATCTCTTAGTTGGCTCTTAATTTTTTCGTATCGTCATCTTTACAAATCCTTAGTTAGGGCGTCACGACTTCATCCAGTACATGTACAGTCAAGGCAATTAGAATGTTTGTCACTTTTGGACTCTATTTATATTTACAAAGAGTTCAAAAGTGAGAAACATTCAAATTCATTGACTGTACCAACCAATAAAACCAATATTTACTATCTCCTCGGTATCGTAGAGTCTACGATTAGAGTCATCTATAAGTCTACGATGTAGGCTTATTTATTAGTTGTAACCAATATTTTGATTGATTGCTGCAGATCCTAGACCTGTGTATCGGCAACCATGACCTATATATGCGTCGCCGTAAGCCGGACACAATGGAGGTACAGCAGATGAAAGCTCAAGCCAAAGAAGAAAAGCAGGTGAATAGTAATAATATTGTCTTTTTATCATTTAGATTAGACCTTATTGGATTGGCGCAGTCGGTAGGATACATATTAATGATTTTCGTGAGTAGCTCAAAAAACTCTCACAGCTACAAGTTTTGCAGCAATCTGCGTGAAGTACTTCAATTAGATGTAAGTAAAGCCGCATGTTCGACATTGTATACAGGATGTCTCTAAAACCAGAAAGAGCAGCTCATTAGTTATCAGATTGAGTAAAATTGACTTTAATGAAAATTTCGAAATATTGGCGCTTTTTTAAGATTCGTGAACGCGAGTTGGGTTGTAATGATAGGCAATATCTCGGCAACTAAGACATTTACGTTAATGTCAGATTTGTTTAATCTGATAGCTTATGAGCTACTCCATCGTATAGACGGTTATTGTGACGACTGATTTGGCTTAGTTGGTAGTGACCCTGCCAACGATGCCGGAGGTCCCGGGTTCGAATCCCGGTCAGGGCATTATTTGTGCGCGGAGCACGAATGTTTGTTCCTGAGTCTTGGATGTTTTCTATGTTGACTTGACTGTACATCGTCTACGTCTTAAGTTATAATAAAAATTATATATTTATGCAACTGAACGAATTAATATCCATCTCTCACCCAATTCCCCCGTCAAAAATATTTAACAAGCAATACAAATACAATTTATAAACTGTGTTTCAGTTAGATTGAAGTACTTAACTGAAACTGTTTGCAGTTCCTAATTAGATTTGGGTGCATAACTTACGAACAATACCGTATTTCGCTAGGTCAAGAGTACCCTAAATCGGCGCGCATGCACGAAGAATGTTATGAGAGTTCATGAAGCGAAAGTTATATGTCAGGATCGTAAAAAAAGGAAATACGTGATCTTTGCCTACCCTTCTGGGAAACAGGCGTGATTATGTATATGTATCGATGTTTTTTGTCTTCAAGATTAGTATGTTTCACTGTCTAGCGTCGGCAAATCGAGCGGAATAAGCTGGCTCGAGAGAAACAGCTACGGGAAGCGGCTGAAAGAGAGAGGGCCGCCATGGAACAGAGGCTCTTGCAGTATCAGGAGGAGATCCGATTAGCCAATGAAGCACTGGTAAGTCATAACTCAAGTAGTGCGCCTTGTAATAATAAATAATTTAATAACGTAGGGCAGCTTGTGGCGAGCTGTTAGGGAGTAGCGACCCTACGTACTTGAGTGCTCCTGGGGTTGGTCTGTGGGTTGTTTGTATGAACAGGCCCCCCGCCTCTAGCTTGCCTTAACCTTTTCAGATATTGAACAACAATTATTAATGCAAGCTACCTTGTAGATCTAAATTCCACTGGTTAAAAGATTAATCAATTATTTATACACTAATCTTATCAAAACAACAAATCACAACACCAAACATTCATACTATTCGTATTCGTAGAGTAACCGGGCAAATGTAAACTCTGTATTGCCACCCCATTCCGTTATTCACCGAAGAATCCAAAAAACGGGCACTTTCGTTGCGAAATTCTTGGTAAGTAATTAAATTATTGAGCTTCAAACTACGTTAGACCATTGTGTTTTATGATACAATTTATTTTTATTTTAAATTATAAATAATTGAATTTTATATTTTGCGCAATCCATTCCTCACAGTTTTCGATGAGAGTAAAGTATAGCAATGTTTTTACTAGTGCACCAAATTCGGATAGTTTCTAAATTGCTAAGACATTTATTCTAATATAAACCTTATCGTTTTAAAGTCAAGGTCTAAATTCGAATGAGACACCTTACCGTAACACGATAATAATCGGCTTTCTTTCGGCGGCCATTTTGCGATTCACGAACGTAGTGCGTGCAATTTCAATGACACCCGGTATTTTATGAATGAGATGGCTAGGTAAGGCTAGACAAAATACGCGGGCTTGTCTTAGCGTTAGCGACCAAGCTAAGTTTGCACCTGGTGCGTATGGCGCCGCATACAAATGAGATGCAAACTCAGCATGGTCGAGAAGTACGTGCGTAGTAAATAGTGAATGTAGTGAGTGTTGAAATTTATTGTGAAGCTAAGATACTTATAGTCAATTTGTCCATGGTACTACGTGTTTATGTAATAAATATTTTGTATTTTTATTGATGGATGATTTATGATGAGTTTGATATATTGTACCAAAAAATTTAGGCAAGCCGGTGGGAATCGTGTTGTAGGAGCGCTCCGCCACTGGTACCCATAGTACAAGCTTTTCTTAGTTTGGGACTAGGTCGATTTGTGTAAGATTGTCCCCAAAGAAAAAAATAATAATTGGAAGAATGGTGACGCGTCTTCGTGAATCACACTGTCTGTATAAGTATTTTTAAAAGCTAAATTACATATTTATCTCTTCTCAGCGGCGTTCAGAAGAGACAGCGGAGTTGCTAGCTGAAAAGGGTAGAGTGGCAGAAGAAGAAGCTTCCCTGTTAGCGCAGAAGGCGGCAGATGCAGAGAGAGACAACGCGCGTTTACGGTTGTCTGCTATACGCACCGAGGAAGAGAAGGTATGGGTTCAAAAACAGTCTGCACCTTTCACGAAAGAAGGTTGGGTGTAGGAGTTATGCTGTGTTGATAGCGGTAGACTTTGAAACAAACAACGCGAGCTATTGCAGTCTGCTATACCCATCGAGGAAGAGAAGGTATGGGTCCAAAAAAGTCTAATCTTTTAAGAAATAAGGTCGGGTGACAGAAGTTACTTGTGTTGATGGCGGTAGGTATTGAGATAGATAATGTTAACTATGGCTGTCTGCTGTACGCACCGAAGGAGAGAAGCCATGGGTCCAAAAAAACTACAATTGTCAGGAAAAAAGGTCGGGTGATATGGGAATCGTAAAGTCTACTGCTTAAGAAGAAAGGTATAGCTACATCAGAAGTTATCCGCAGAAGGTGACATATATTGACAAAGAAAATAGCCTAAACATATGAACTTTTTTTAATGATCACTATCTTTACAGGTGCATCTAGAACGAAAGACCCGAGAAGCGGAGTTCCTCACAGCGCGACTGGTGGAGGAATCCGAAAAGCGAGCCGCGGAGGCCGACCGCTTGAAGGCAGAGTTAGTCGCGGCCAGAGTAGCGGAGAAACAGGCAAAGGATAAACTTCTGAATTTCCTGAGTAGAGCTGGTGCGGGGTCATTGCCGCCTCCTACTGTTGTCAGTGTGAGTATACTACTGCTCTAGGGCTCTAGACCAATCATCGTTGAATATGGCTTCTGCAGATCTCATTCCATAGAAACTTGTCAAACTTTTCATACAATCAGATTTAGGAACCCAAAAAGTCAACGTTTAGGTATGTGGTGTTGTGTTCCTGGTGTTGATTAAGAGTGCGCAGTACGTTCGGTTCTCCATACAAACGTATTTATGCTCTCATTTTAAAACGCCATGCTAGAATAACATGAAACTTTGTATACACAATGGGATCCGGCGTACCTAGGTCGGAAATTAGTTTCTGTTGTTAGAAATTGTAAAAGAAATAAAATACACCGGTTTTTTTGAGTTTTTTACGGCTTGTATGAAAACCTTAATAATCGTTGTATTTTTTCTCCATTAGAATTTCAAGCAACAGAAACTAATTTCCGACCTAGATATGCCGGATCTCATTGTGTATACAAAGTTTGATTTTATTCTAGCATGGCGTTTTAAAATGAGAGCATCAATACGTTTGTATGGAGAACCGAACGTACTGCGCATTCTTAAGGTCGCCAGAGCTCTCAAGGAACCCTGTGTTGAGAGTAAGTGACCTGCATATGTCTATCGTGTTGTATAAAAAAACATTTATATTTATTATTGTGTCATTACAACTACGGCTAACCAAAGAGGCAGAGTTGCATTTTTTGGTATGTATTAAGCAGCACAGCTAGCTGTCGAAGAAAATATCGACTGAAGGAAGTTGATTGCAAAGTAGCAGAGAATCCTCCTTCCCTCCCCCTCCTCCTCTTCCTTTCCTCCTATATATCCTCCTTTTTAAGGCACGAGTGAATAGGCATCTTCTGGGTGAGCTCGCTTCATCGTCGGCCTCATCTTTGCCCCCTGGCTAGATGCTGGCCAAGAGCAATCCCATTTTTAATAAAAAAAAAAGAATCAAGCCGGCGATAAACTACTGCATTGAGATAGGACGTCTATATACGTTCCATTCTATTCTGTCCATCATCAGCCTATGATGATGATGATTAAATGATACAGCAGCCGAGTAGAGAAGGGAGCCACGGTAGTCGGCCGCTTGAAGGTGGAATTAGTTGCAGCCAGAGTAGCGGGGTAAGGATAATTGTCATTGTGAGAATACTATTGCCCTAGGGGCGTGTTGTACCAAGTTACGATTAGAAAACCAATCAACGTTTAAATATGGCGTCGGCAGCTGTCATTGCTGGATTACTGAATTTGTTATGCAAGAATTACTCTAGCGTAAAAAGGGGTATACATCCTCATATGTATTCAACCTTAAGCTTAGCCTCCTTACTGTCTCCTGTAGAGCTGCTCACTCTGTGTCAGACGTGATGGGTTCCTAGTGCTATCAAAACGCTTCATCATCATCATTATCATAGCAGCTGAAGGACGTCCACTGCTGGACATAGGCCTCCCCCAAAGACTCCCACAATGATTGGTCCTGCACCAGTCCAGCGGGTACCAGGACCCTTACCAGGTTATCAGTCCACCTTGTGGGGGCCCTGCCCACGCTACGCCTTCCGGTACGTGGTCGCCACTCGAGAACCTTTCCGTCCCAACCCAATTAATATATTTGAATTGTTGAAACGTTTACTACTAATTGTATTTTCGCCAAATCCCGTAAGTGCCTTACCTTTCTACTATGCGAGTTTTAAATAAATAAATAAATATTAGGGGACAATTTTTACACAAATCGAACTAGTCCCATAGTAAGCTCAACAAGGCTTGTGTTATGGGTACTAGACGACGATATATTTAATAGATATATACTTAGATACATAGAAAACGTCCAAGTCTCAGGAACAAATGTCTCTGCACACCACAGAAACAAATGCCCTTACCGGGAATCGAACCCGGGACCTCTAGCTTCGGAGGCAATGACACTACCAACTAGGCTAAACGGGCCGACAAAGTTTTATTCTTATTATGCACCGTACTGTGTCCTTGAGGTGTGCAATAAAGAGTTTTTGTATTGTATTCTATTTGATGTAGTTGGTAATAGAATTCTCATTTATTAATATATGGCCCTAGCTAAAACTATACTTTAGGTTTCGCTGATATAAGTAATATGCGTTTGTGAAGCTGTAAAGTATTGTGTTATTGCTAAACACTACATTATACAATTGAAACAATTATTACAATTATTTACTTTTCTTTTGTTCCAGTCATCATCCACAGTGCCCTCCAGCCTGTTCCCATCAACGTGCTCTTTGCCCGCGGAGCTCGGGGGCGAAGTCCCCGTTAACGGGACGGTACCGGAGTCCGAGCTCAACTCGTACCAGCTCGTGCCGGACAACGAGCCGCACATACACCGGCTGTCGCTCGAGATCGAGAAGGAGCGGTGAGTGGCTTTAAATTACCGTGGAAACTGAAAAACTGAAACTTACTGCTCCTGAGCAAAATCACCAAACCGCGTTCGATTTTTCAGGGACCATGCACAGAATTTTACCGCTGTAACCTATTATCACTCGATGGGGCAAGTTTTTATTAAGATACACATTTTGACGTGATTAAAAATGTTGTAATGCAATTGAACAGTAAACATGCTAATTGCTATTGCAATCAGAAAAGCCCAAGATTTGTTTAAAAATGAAAATTTAAAGTATGAGCTCATGGAGCTCCTGAGCTCTATGAGCTCATACCGCTTTCCCCCTTCTTCCATCGGACATCCAGACATGCGGCTGGCTATCCTTACCTGGTCGAAATTCCTCTAATTCGAACCAAGCGCACTTTGCACCAGCTTTTATAATGCGCACTTCTAAGGTTTGGAATTCTCTTCCGGCATTTGTATTTCCGAGTTCATATAACCTATGGGCCTTTTTAAGGCACGAGTGAATAGGCATCTTCTGGTTGAGCTCGCTTCATCGTCGGCCTCATCTTTGCCCCCTGGCTAGATTCTGGCGACGGCAATCCCATTTAAAAAAAAAATAAAAAAAACTCGAAACTTCGGGAAGGATTAGGGAGTGGTATTTTACTCTTTAGAATACCGTTAATTCTCGCGAACGCAGACAGTGACAGCATCGTCGTATATTAGTTTTAGTGAGTTCCCGATATTTCGGCACTATTGCAAGCACCATTTTCAAGGATTAACTGACGTGCTGCGAATTTTAGTTGTGGTCTACCCACACTACACTCAAGTAATATACATGTTAAAAACCCCGTTTTTAATGGTGATTCTAATTACCATGTTAGCTTGAAATCGTATAGCATTGTGCAACTTTTTCAGGACGATTTTAGCATACGTACACCGGCTGTCGCTCGAGATCTTTAGAAAGGAGTGAAATGGAAAGCACAAGTTCCCGAAAAAAGAGACATACATAATTCCCAGAATTATTAGCTGAACTTTCTTTCACTACTCCATCCAGATCTAAAAGGTGTTATCTTCCCCTTTCAATTCCTCTCGCTGCGCGGAACTATAGACAAAATAGTTTTTTTGATACGAGCTGGTAAAAGCCTTAATAAAGTAACGAAGGAGCATGACATTGATATTTTCAATAGTAGCATCCAAACTGTGCGGCGTCACCTGACGGAGGATTTCTTTAAATGAGCGTGCCTTGGACAGATTATAATGTAATTTAATATAATAGTTTATTTAAGTTTATTATATTACCACTGCATTATTTGCCTTGTGTGATGAAGTGTTTTTCGATACCGCCAATCACGGACTTATCGCGCAAAAACTTAGTCACTACGGCATTCGGGGCCCTACACTGGCACTTTTAATGTCATTTATGTCGAACAGGAGTCAAGTTGTTGTGGGCGACAGTGGTCGCATCAGATCTGATGAGATGAGAAACCGGCTTGGAGTACCGCAAGGATCCTGCCTTTCAAATACTCTGTTTAGCATCCTTCTTAATGATCTCCCGCAAATAATAAAAGGATGCGACATTTTTATGTATGCGGATGACGTGACAGCTGTCGTCACTGGCTCGTCCCTACCACAGCTGGAAACGAAAGTCAATGACACGCTTAAACAGCTGTGTCACTGGTTTCAAACAAATAGCCTAGCCCTCAATAAAGAAAAAACCTTTGTCATGAGATTTAATCTAAATGGTCACACAGCCAGGCCTATGACCACGTATGCCGGGGACGACGCTGTCGAGCAGGTAACGCATATCAAGCTATTAGGTTTCTCACTCGATAGTGGCTTAAAGTGGGACATACACATTGACCAGCTGTGTGCGAGGCTGGGAAGCGCATGCTACGCACTAAGACGCCTCGCGAGTACTGCGACCAGGGACGTAGTCCGGAGCTGTTATTTCGCGACTGTACACGCGCTCATCTCGTATGGTACTGAGCTCTGGGCCGGAGCCGCGGAATGGCGTCGGGTGTTCACGTTACAAAAACGCGCTGTTCGCGCAATAGCGTCCGTTCCTGATGGCGTGTCTGCTCGTCAGTACTTTACACAATACGGTATACTAACACTACCCTGTGTACTTATCCAACAGGTGGCTATTTTCACCCACTCCAACCACGAGCAGTTTTCTATTAAACACGCTAATCCAAATCACCACCTGCGTAGTAACAAGAACGCTGGCTGCCTCGCACCTGTGCCTCATAAGTTAATTAAAAGCGGACGATCAGTCTATATACTCGGTCCTCGTATATATAATCACCTACCTAAAAGTATAAGAGATGCACCTTCCTCTCGTAATTTTAAAATAAGATTAAAACAATGGCTTTTAAAATCAACGTTTTATGACCTAGATGAATATTTTTCCAGTGCGGTCATAAACGTGAAATAAAGTACAATGAATGTTAAAAAGTACCAAATAGAAACGATATACATGTAAAACTATGATGTCATATAATGGTTTTAACAACGACCTGTAACGAATGTTATCAATAAATTTTTCATTTTCATTTTCATTCATTTTCATTTTTAGTGCTAATCACCATCTGTTTTAATGTCAAAATGTTGTTACTGGTGAGAACCTGTAATTGGCTTTTTGTATCATATGTTTGGAACTAATGTAGTTTAAGCAGCTGTTGGATCTCCGAATAAATAAATAAATAATATAACCTTCAAGCGGGAATGGGGCCCATAATACGTGTGTAGTGTGGGACTCCAATCTGACCTTGACTTTGTCGAGATTAGACTTATTTCGTCACAATGTAAGTACATCATCATCCTACTGTTATCCCAGTACAGTTGCATCTTGAAGGATGCCCGTGGTCCCAAGAATTGGCGTAACTAGTTATTACGGCAGCAACTGCCATCTGACCTTCTAACCCAAGGGGGAAACTAGACCATATTGGGATTACGCTTGTCAAGTGAGTGGGAAACTTCTTATGCAGGATTCTCACCGAACGGCTGGAGTCGGCGCGCATCCCACTAGAGTCAAAGGAATTCGAACCCTCCATACAGAAGTTAGATTTCACACATGAATGGGATGCGGGCAGCCGGTCGACTCCGGTCGGCTGCCGCCGGCTATGCCGCTACCGTTTGGATTTTGGATACGAAGTCTAGCTTCTCTATGGAGGGTTCGAATTCCTTTGACTCTGGTGGCGTGCGTTTTATTTGCCGTTTGGTGTGAATCGTCTATTAGAAGTTCTTCCTCAAACCGCCCGAAGACCTCTAACTTGGCTTAACGACAGCTGCTTGATGTGCCTTCCAAAACACAGGAGCGCTCAGTTTGCAACCACTCAAAGCGGTCATCCATCCAAGAGTTGGCCCTGATTAACGTTGCTTATCCTCGCATACCGCACGCAATACGCGAGCGGCGCTGGGTCAAATGCTTTTTCCTACTGCCTCCGTCCTTACAATATTCTCATGATGATATGAATAATTTATTCCATACTTGAATGATTTATACGGGTCTAACGCATGTCTAATGCGATATTTATTTATTTACCTTTATTACCGACGTCTACACATTACATTTTTATTGAACAGAACTTGACACTAAGTGCGACGAGTTTAAACTCTCAGCTCGCGGCCTTAAGAGTCCGCAGTAAGCTCGGATCTCCATACAAACGTAGTTTCGCTCTCATTTTAAAACGACATGCTGGAATAACATGAAACTTTGTATACACAATGGGATCCGGCATATCTAAGACGGAAATTAGTTACTGTGGCTCGAAATTATAATAGAGAAAAAATACAGCGATTTTTAAGGTTTTCATACTAGACCTAAAAAACTCAAAAACTCACTGTATTTTTTTCCATTTCAATTTTTAGCAACAAAAACTGATTTCCGACCTAGATAGGCCGGATCCGATTGTGTATACAAAGTTTCATGTTATTTCAGCAATTCGTTTTAAAATGAGAACGTAACTACGTTTGTATGGAGAATCGAGTTCAGTCGAGCTTACGGGGGACCCTTAAGGCCAGACCACCTGCGGCCATACGATACAACTATGTCGGAGGGGTGCTGACTTGATGTAGCCGACTAGCCGCACATTCGCTGCAAAAATTGGCTATGTCAGTCACCTGAGAGCGCACCAGACGCTCTCAGCAGTAAGAAGCAGTCGCTGTGGCCGTATACGGCTAGGAGAGGATGGTATTTTTATTATATTTTAGACTAGTTACATGTTGTGTACTTGTAGTGAACCCATATCTCGGATGACAACTTGCTGAGACGTCAGTTTCTGCCGCGAACGTGACCGGTGCAACCCGTGTCGAAAAGTCTGTAATAAAGTTATACTCATACTCTTTATTCATAATATTATCAATATTACATGTCACATATAAAAGGTTACATATAAAACTTGGTGTCCTGTATAAGGTAAGGTGGTATTTCACACAGAAACAGCTTTCCTTGTACCAAGCACAGGTTCGGTCGTGCATGGAGTACTGCTGCCACCTTTGGGACGGTTCCGCCAAGTATCAGTTAGCGGCCTTGGATTCGATAGAGCGCCGTGCTCGTAGGCTTTTCTAGGATGATCCAGCGGTTGAATCTAAGTTACAGAGCTTGGAACACCGTCGTCGAGTCGCTTGTTTGGCTGTGTTCTACTGGATACATTTTGGAGAGTGTGCACAGGAATTACATGACTTAGTTCCGCCTTCCCAATTCCATCACCAGACGTCCAGACGCGGTGAGCGGTTGCATCCTTACGTTGTTAGCCTACCATTTATTCGCACGAAGCGATTTGCTTCTTCTTTCTTAATGCGAACAGCTAAGGACTGGAATTTACTGCCGCCGTCTGTATTTCCTGATACATACAATCTGGGTCTCTTCAAGGAATGAGTGAATAGGCTATTACTGAATCGGTGAGCAACATCTTAGGCCTTGTCATCGCTTTCCATCAGGTGAAACTAAGGCCAATCGCTGGTCAGTCTATCATAAAAATATATAATAATAACAATAGGTTATAATATATATTATTATAACCACCGGTAGCTTAGGCCCTGCCTCGTTGCCGGCGGCACCCTAGGTTAGGTTTTTATAATGATTTTATGTTTTGTAAATATTGTTTTATATTTTACTTTTTATAGAAATATTGTAAAAACCTAATCTAAGAGAAAAAATGAATAAAGAGATAATAATATTGGGCGACAATCTTACACAAATCGACCTAGTCCCAAACTAAGCAAAACTTGTATTATGGGTACTGGACGACGATATACATACTTATATAGATAAAAACATACTTAAATACATAGAAAACATCCAAGACCCAAGAACAAATATCCGTGAAAAAAATATTTATAACATCCATAATTTTAAATACAATCTCATAGTTCGAAACAGTATTGTATAATTAATAAGATAAGATATAGCCTTTTTGTTCATTGCGTCTTTTCGTCAAAGTCGTTATACATGCAAAAATGAATTGTTTATAGAAATCCGTACGATTTATTTAGCGTTGTAGTAATCATTTAAACTGTAGAACGCATGACTGATGAGCTAATTTTTCAACTTTTTCGTAAAAGTGTTTAGGTGTTTATATAAATAAATATCGCGTTACACCTGTAAACAACTCTTTTAACTATTCATTTAATCGCGAAAGTTTAAAGTGTTGTTATTTGTTCCAGAGTGGAGTACCTGGCCAAGTCGAAGCATTTGCAGCAGCAGCTGGAATCGCTGCGTTGCGAGTTCTCAGTGTTGCGTGTGGAACGCTCAGCGGCGACGCTGGACAGGTACTATGCAACCCACCATTTTACTAGTAAGGTCTGAGATGGAATGTGAGATCAAAAATGTAAACATACAACTGACCAAGTCGAAATTAATTTCCTAGTTAAAACCTTGTCAGCCGGGGTCGTACTTTTCGTGCTGGTGACGTAAAATTAACGTCACACTGCATATAGGTGATTCCAATTGGTGTTATGGTAATTATTATTTAATCATCAATCATTTAATCATGCATTTATAATGGGTTTCTTTATAGGACCTCTTATATCCGAAGATTATTAAGGATTTCTTTTCATATTTAGAATTCTAATTTATAAGCAGGTGAGGATCTCATAGTCTTTCAAGTTTTATAACAGGTTATAGAAATGTTGAATCTTAAAATATGAACGTAAACTATCTATGATGACGAGGTTTGTTTAATTATTGGTAATAACTGGTATTACACATGAACCAGTCACAAAAACTTGCAGTATTACCTAATGTTGTACTTTATAAGTTGTTATGTGATAGTCAATTGCGTTTGTAAAAGGGACCTAGAGTCACAGTCCCGAACTAAATCTGTCACAATAATAGCTCATCACAATGTTGCATTCGATTAGAAGCGAAGTCACTCTATTTATAACCACGATCGCAAAACTAAAAAGTAAAGCATGCGAAAACTTACTTTATTACAACCAAGATAAGACTCAAATTAGTACAATGTGAAAAATCATCTTCATTAGCGACATTTGAAACAACTTCATGTCCTCATACCCAATGTCAGCTCTCACAATGGGAACACAGTTCGAAATGGAGTCGCATTCATATTTTTATGAACAATGTTTTTATGTAAGAATTTATTATAGTTAGTCGTCGAACTATGTGACGTGGTCGAAATATGTCGATATCAAATCATAATAATGAAAATCAAGTTTTATTATTACTCTTCAAATTACTCGTCTTAAAAATGTTCTCAACTTAGCTGCACAAGAGCTTTTCCGTCCCTCGTAGTCGCACGGGTATAGCGGCTCTACGTTATCCTTTAAGGTTCTTGGCGTATCTTTTTGCTCTACATATAGGTACCTGTATAATTAAATATCATCATCGTCTTCTTTTTCTTTTAACAAAAGATACAAAATTATATCTTGATGCCTACTTTCAAATTTCAAAAACACGTTGGTTTTTCAAATTTCAAAAACTGCTGCTGCCGTCTACAGTTGGGTTCGAAATCACGACCGGAGCAACATGACGCCGCGACATGTCGACGTATACCTATCGTATAACTTTACTTTCTTAACTTTAATTTAACATCCTTCAATAACTTTATTGGAATTATTAATATGTACTTTAGTCATTATTTAAGTTTAAAACATTTTAAAATTTGCAAGACCTTATCAACAACAAACGTCCTCATCATCATCCTAGAGTTATTTATACCAATACAGTTGCATGCTAAAGAAACATAATTTCACATATTTTTTCATTTATTAACTAACTTTTCGGAATTACTATAATTAGTAAGGGTAGTAGCTACTCTACAGATATTTTATTCCTGGAGATTGCCAAATTACGCTATGATAACATAACGAGCACTGACCCGTTTAAATACAATTTTTAATTAAATAACGATTGGTACTTACTGAAAATAAGATAACATCACCATTTTTTCTTTTTAGTTCTGCTTGAATTTCTGCATTTAAGCTCTAAACATTATGCAAGCAACCGGCAATGACAAGTTGTCTTGTCAAACACTATGATATTCACAACCTGTCTAGACTCGCCTCACCATACGTTCTTATTATATCTGGACCTTGAGATTCGTAACAACTTTGCATAATCGGAGGTCATGCTTATACTGGTTTCCTGAGATGAAGTTTTCGTACGTCAGTAGGTATTGTGAATACCAACCACGTGCTCGGAGAGGTGTTCGGCTCCGCTCGACAATCCCCGCGTAAACTGTGCACATGTACGGGCTTTTTACAGAGCCATTTTTACGACGTGATTGTGATTCTATACATTATAGTATATCTATGATGTATACATGATTATTGATTAATGAATGATGATTGATTGATTACAATAAGACTAATAAAAATCACCTATATGGAGCGTGACGTCACCGGCACGAAAAGTACGACCCCTGCTTGTCAATAGCACGTGAACGTCTTTCTTGCAACGCGATTTTTCATTGCACGCCCCTAACAGATTACTTACAATTGTTCCATTTATACAGGTTGCATGAAGCACAAGCGAAAGCGGGCGATACCAAATACTCCACGCTCCGGAAGCTAAGGCAGGGGTCAACCAACACGCGGTTGGCGTTCTATGAAGAGCTCTAAACACTAGATGTCGTCAGTGTTACTCCGAGAGATGGTACTGTCAGATGCTATGGTAAATAGGTGAATACCAAATACTCCTCGCTCCAGATGAAAGCAGGGGTCCACCAACACTGTTAGCGTTCTATGAAGAGCTCTAAACACTAGACGTCGTATTGTGTTACTCCGAGAGATGGCACTGTCAGATGCTATGGTAAATAGGTGAATACCAAATACTCCTCGCTCCAGATGAAGGCAGGGGTCCACCAACACTGTTAGCGTTCTATGAAGAGCTCTAAACACTAGACGTCGTATTGTGTTACTCCGAGAGATGGCACTGTCAGATGCTATGGTAAATAGGTGAATACCAAATACTCCGCGCTCCAGATGAAAGCAGGGGTCCACCAACACTGTTAGCGTTCTATGAAGAGCTCTAAACACTAGACGTCGTATTGTGTTACTCCGAGAGATGGCACTGTCAGATGCTATGGTAAATAGGTGAATACCAAATACTCCTCGCTCCAGATGAAGGCAGGGGTCCACCAACACTCGGTTAGCGTTCTATAAAGAGCTTTAAACATTAGATGTCGTCAGTGTTACTCCGAGAGATGGCACTGTCAGGTGCTATGGTAAATAGGTAAATACCAAATACTCCTCACTCCAGATTAAGGCAGGGGTCACCAACACTCTGTTAGCGTTCTATGAAGAGCTTTAAACATTAGATGTCGTCAGTGTTACTCCGAGAGATGGCACTGTCAGATGCTATGGTAAATAGGTGAATACCAAATACTCCTCGCTCCAGATGAAGGCAGGGGTCGCCAACACTCTGTTAGCGTTCTATGAAGAGCTTTAAACATTAGATGTCGTCAGTGTTACTCCGAGAGATGGCACTGTCAGATGCTATGGTAAATAGGTGAATACCAAATACTCCTCGCTCCAGATGAAGGCAGGGGTCGCCAACACTGTTAGCGTTCTATGAAAAGCTCTAAACACTAGATGTCGTCACTGTGTTACTCCGAGAGATGGCACTGTCAGATGCTATGGTAAATAGGTGAATACCAAATACTCCTCGCTCCAGATGAAGGCAGGGGTCACCAACACTGTTAGCGTTCTATGAAGAGCTTTAAACACTAGAGGTTGTCAGTGTTACACCGAGAGATGGCGCTGTCGTATGCTATTATGGTAAATAGGTGGATACCAAATACTGCACGATCCGGAGGCAAAGACCACCAGCACTCGGCTAGCGTTCTAAGATTTCTAAACACTCTAGAGGCATTAAGACTACAGCACGGCTAGCACAAAACAGCGCGCGAGCTATGTCGCGCGCGAGATAGACTATCCGTCTCTTTCCGCTTGCACCCATTAGATAGAGACGGATAGTCTATCTCGCGCGCGATATAGCTCGCGCGCCATCTTGTGCTAGCCATGCTGATGGCCTTGGGTGAGCTAATGTGCAGTCAACAGCAAATGTTGGCGATCATTTTAGTACTTTGTCGCGCTAACGTAACAATACAGCGACAGTTGGCATGCGTCAAAGTTGTGAAAGTGACAAGGGACTAAAATGATCATCTACTTTTGCTGTTGACTGTACCATGAGCTTTGTTTGAGTAATTTAATGCCTTTTACGAAAATTAACAATGTGCCTTAGATAATTTCTAAACATCCTTGTGTGGTGCGTGTCTGTACTATAGCCAAAATTACGTTCACACGCCTATTTATGACAATAATTATATATATATATATATATATATATATAATAAAATCTTTATTGTTGATCTCCTATATAATCGACAATGTTGCCAATTATTTTGTCAGAATTGTCTAAAAATATTTTTTTTGTGCACAAAGTATTTTATTTTTACGCCTTTGTTTAATAACGTTCATACGCTTTTTGTAATCAATTTAACATAATAATGATAAGTAACAAACGAGATCTGGATAGTTAGGTTTCCATTTTTGTATCTAGAATTAAGTGTTTTATTAAATTACATGGCTGGCGTGAGGAGTTAGTTAAAGCTGATCAGAAAATTCAGAAATTTAGTACATAGAAATTTTTATATATAAAATTCCCTTGAGTTTCGGAAATATTGAAAAATAATGAAACGGGTCATCCACGTCTTTAAGGTCGAATATCGCTCGACATGTTTCAGACCGGTTCGCGGTCCTTAATCATGAGTACTTCTCGCGGCGGCGGTTGTTATAGCTTTCGAGTGCTAAAAGAACCGCCACCTCATGATTAAGGATCGCGAACCGGTCTGAAACATGTCGAGTGATATTCGATCTTAAAGAGGTGAGTGACCCGTTTCATTATTATTATTATTTTATAGGAAGAAAGTTGTGCAATTTTTTAGATATCTCTGTGATATTTTAGCATACTGTCTATTACAACAAGAAAAATGTGTAACATGTATAGTAAACAAAAACTTTTCCACAAGATGAATTTAATGTCATACGTCATCGAAACTGACAGGGAAATAACTATCATATCTGATGCTACATTAATTATTGCTACAGTACTTTTATCTCACGAGCGCGGGTTAGCCATAGTTGTAGTTGTGACACATACGAACACGGACAATGTGAACTCAGCTCCTACACTGACGCACACATAGACAAGTGCTTGTATATCGCAACACACCATGGCTCGCTCGCGTTCGTGAGATAAAAGTACTGTATCTTCGTGAAGTCGCTTAGTTGCTTCTCACGCCCCGTCAATAGTGCAAATATTACCGGACCATTCTGTTATGTACCTTATGTTGTTTAGTTTAAGCCCATTTTCGGCTGAAATCATATCGAAAGACCACTTGCTATTTCATTTAATTCTATATCGTACATTAGCTAATATTATATGTTAGTTAATCAATTGATGAAAGTCATCTAATCCACCTTAGACTTAAACAAACGAGCGCTAGCGAGCTCTTCTATGGTTCAAAACGCCATTTGTCACTAATAGACTTCAGTTAATTGCTGTTTCCGTAACCTTTCCTATTAACGTCCTAAGCAGTTCTTTCGTACTGGTTCGATTTTGATATGGTTTCAGCTTGTGTTGTTAGCAAAGTTGTTTAAATCTGTATCTTACTAATGATTTTTTGTAATGTGCAAAAATATACTTTACAGTACATATGGTGCTACTTTATACTATATATGTCGAAACTTTAAAGAGCCATATGTACTGTAAAACGTTGTACGATACACGTGCGAATAGGTAATTCGCAACTCGTGTCGATTTAAAACACGACCGATTTAAAACACTCCTCGTGTTTTAATATATCACCACTCGTTGCGAATTTCCTGTTCTCTGCACTTGTATCGTAATGTACTATTATTGTTTATACGTAAAACTTAACTTGCATTTTTAGTAAATTTTAAAAAGCTTCACTTGCGTTGAGACCTTTCCTTTATTTTGTAAACTTATAGAAGCCTAATATTATTATGGATATTCGAATAACATATTCAAATGTAGTAAAACGAGCATAACCAATCGTTTATTCAAATTACAACTCTCTGCCTTATAATATAAAGTATAATTTTGCACATTGAAACTGGCTCTCAACAGTGCTTCAAATATTATCAACGATTGTATGTAGGGACATTACGTAACGACAATGAAAAAACAACCTTGATGCATTGGCATAAGGTTCCATGTAGTCTACGTCGTCAAATTACTTATTTTATTGAACAATCTGGTGACGTTCAATATAATATTTTAAACTGTTGAATATAAAGACTACTATCGCTTGTCCCTTACGTTATGTGTTTGTAAAAGTACACAATGTACAAATTGTATGTGATTTTAAACAAAAATGAGTCTATTCGGAATGTTTTATTTAGATGGTAGATCACTCGGATGATGTTATGTAGAAGATAGCTAAGATATATTAAGAATGAATATTGAATGTCTTAATTTTATGATGAGATAGACTGACGATCTGGTCAAGATCGCGGGAAGCCGTTGGATGGGGCGGGGCAGGATCCTTGCGGGAGGCCTTTGTTCAGCAGTGGACGTCTTTCGGCTGATATGATGATGAATTTTATGACTTTCTTTTTTATACTACGACGGTGGCAAACAAGCTTACGGCCTGCCTGCAGACACCGTAGCCTATAGACACTTGTGACTCCAGAGGAATCACAAGTGCGTTGCCGACCCTTTATTAATACATGTGAGAGGTCCACAGACGTCTCCAGCTGTCAAGCTAGAGATATATATTTTTGTAGATGCTCCCTTTTGATTATGTTCTACATAAAACCATCCAAACTGTGAAGGAAATTATATATTAAATGGACTCTGTGCTTTGTGATCAGAGTAATTATATTACAATGTATACGTGCCTTAATATTTGGAAGCCATATTTTGTAAATATATTTATAGACAATTTTTATGTGCGTCTTTTCTTCTAGCCTAACTGCCTTCAGCCTACTAACATGATAGGTTATAGTTCATGTTTTACGTGACGTTTTGGTTAAACATGACCATAAAACTTAGCATGTTAGCTGGGCTGAAGTTCAAATGAAAATTACATATATGTATATGCACGGATACAGAATTTTGTTCAGAGAGGGCATTGTCGGGCGAGAGGGGGACAATTTTGTTTTTTATTGGACTATTCACACCGAACGACTGGAGTCAGCGCGCACCCCACTCGAGTCAAAGGAATTCGGACCTTCCATACAGAAGATAGAATTCATATTTGAATGGGTTGCGGGCAACCGGTCGGCTGCCGCCGGCTCTGTCGCTGCCGTCTGGATACGAAGTCTAGCTTCTGTATGGAGGGTTCGAATTCCTTTGACTCCGGTGGCGTGCGCGTCGACTCCGGCCGTTTGGTGTGAATCGTCCATAAATTGAACCAACACTTGGGGAATTGTCCCCCTTTTTTTACCGAATGATATAAGTTTACAAAACTAAACTAGTAGTACTGAGGAGTTTGACCAATCGGGGCCTTTACACGATTAATATTATCAATTATCACAATACTGATGACAATATTATCGCCGTTTTAAAATTGTTTGTGTTTGCTTCAATATCACGTAATACATATCGTGATATTAGTGTAACGTGTGATAATCACCGAGTAAAAAACCCCAATGACGATCGCCGATTCTTAGTGTTGCCGTTTTAGAATCGATTAGTACGATCACAAAGTACAATATATATACTGAGATAGAGATACCAGTGAAATACTCCACATAGATCGTAGCGCCGTTGTGTATTTAGTAAGAACTAACCGCACGATCGCTGCATCTCTGTCACTTCAATCTGCAAGTGCGATAGAGATAGCACCCAGTAACATTTGGTACAAACAAGTTAAACTAACATTTCCATACGAAAATTCGTACTTCGAGCTGAAAGGCCCCTGAAAACGATACGATGTTGGGAAAAATAAAACCATGATTATGGCAATAAAACAGTTGTTATAACAAAAACATATCTATTTTAATCTCATTAACACTTTCCTTAAAAAGTATTGCGACAGTCCCTAACTACAGTCGACACGAAATATATCGACACAGTATACATATATCTTAATAATTTGTGACATTTGCGCATGTTTTGGTGCACTGTACAATATCATACAATAAAATAATTCAACCTTTTGCATACATTATGAAGTTGCTTAATTCTTTCAGTTTATTATAGTGAAGAATATAACAAGGTCTGAAAAATATTTTACTGTTTAATTTTAAAATGGTTCTGTCGTTTTGGGTTAAGTTTTGTTTTTTATAAAACCTGGTACCTGTAATTATTAGATATATTTCGCGCTGAATATTTTTATTTATTGGACGCAGCATGGTAAGAGATCAAGCTATAAAATAACACAGTCAACTAAATAAGCATTCACCATTAATAAATTATTTACACTTAACTATATTATGAACAATATGAACATCCAAACAACTGGAATATAAGAGCGCTTGCACACCGACTACGCAAGGCAACAGGCAGTAGGTAAACTTATCAATACTTTGAATGTAACAAATCGACCGCTTAAGGACAATTCACGCCAAACTCCTGGAATCGACGCACTCGAGTCAAAGGAATGTGACCCTTCTATACAGACAATAGAATTCAAATTTTAATGGAACAGCAATGGCCACGAGCAGCCGGTCAGTTCTTTTTTTTAAGTTGCGGACTTGCTTTTATGCATCCCGCCCGGTTGGTGGACCAGGACGGATATGACGGACTAACCCCAGCAAACGCCTTGGACTACCGTATAAAACCCCAACGAGTGCGGGCTCCGCCTTGTCCAGGTGGACGCCGCGAGATCGCTATCAGCATTCGAACGCTTGCAGCCGCTGCTCCATTTAAATATGAAATCTAACTACTGTATAGGAGGTTCAAATTCCTTTAACTCTAGTAAGATGCGCGCCGACTCCAGCTGTTTGGGGTGAATCGTACGTTACTGATACGGGCCTACGACGAGCAGAAGTGCAGCGAGTAGACAAAGGGGGGCCGGAGGGCAGGCGCCTACCGCCGCTATATACGATATAAAGCTAACATGGTCATTAGAATTACTATGGAATATGCACCATTTAAATATGTAAGCGCTTTGTTGTACACGATAACAGATTAAAATAGTATACATTCACATAAGATTAGAAGTTTTTGTGAGTTCCATCGGGAAAAGAATAGGATTAATATCGATTAATCCTTGAAAATGGCGCTTGCAGCAGTGCCGAAATATCGGGAAATATCAAAACTGTATATACCCCGTTTTTAACAGTAATTCTATTAGTCGCCATCGCCCCGTAACCCTGTGCCATATTATCTCGCGCTCGTCGCAGTTAAGGGGGGCGCCCATTACTTACGTGATTTAAGTCTTTGCTTTGCGTATTCCGTTTACAATAACTTACTTTAAAATGTATCGTCTTTTAGTTTTGATTTACGTTGGAATAGTCCAAAATTACAAATACTGGCGATAAAACCTCTATGTAAATTTTCGTCGCTCGCTTGAAACACAAATGATTGATAATTTCAAATAATGCAGTTAAGTTCAAAATTGAAATCTTTTGATTTCTGTGACCAGCGTATCTGGCACTTACTAACATTAATCCAGATATAACTATAACTATTTTTTGCCAACGTAACGTGATACTTTATTGTAACTGCGTAAAGTTCACATTTCAAACAGGAATGGGGGTTTTATAACACCTAGTCGGGCTAACTGGGTTAATATTTGACTATAATTTTATAAAATGTAAGCGCCAGCCGATGTATAGGACGATTCTAGATTGTAACTCTAATATTCGACACCATTCAAGGTTTTAATCACTTATAAAGTTATAACTGAACACATCGTCCGATGCTGCCAATGTTGCCAACGTAGTCTTGTGATTTCACAGTTATTTCTCATTATAATTATTAGGAAAAAATCTATAGCATTGGCAGTATCGGACAATCTGTACACGCTCTAAGATATAAAGGCCCCATTAGAATGGCTGCGGAAGCAAGACGGAATCTGCTTTCATCTCTCGTCCGCGCGGCGTGGGCCTCCGTCTTTATGGCTTATAACTTTCTCACTGCATTACAATTCACGCAGTCAGGCCCGCAACACTCCGTCCTTTCTCGGGGCGGTCTGACGGAGCCTTTAGACCCCACCACATCCAGGCTGAATTGGCTGTATTTGACTTGCTTTCGATATAGTGGCGTCACGAATACTCAAATGTCCCAAAGGCTCTCTACGTCACAAGCGAGATAAGCTACCTGTCTCCTTGTCAGTGTACTAGTAAGAAAGAGATGAATACTGAATAATATCACGCGCGGTTTTAAGCATGCTATCATTTGTTTAAATCAGCATTTTCCAAACTACTGGCGGGTCGCGAGTAAATATTGGACGGGACCAGAGACTTTTGGGTAATCCTGTCTATTTCACTGGTCTACATATGATGTACTGTCGTGGCCAGTTCGTCATACATCTAAGGCGTCAGTCAAGCAAAACACTTAAGTTATAAGGCAACTTCAAGGCTTGTTATACAAGCGTTTGTACGCCACACCACTGCCACAGAACTCATTCATGATTATCCTGCATAGGAACAAATGGAAGACGACGATGAGAGCTATTATTGATATCCAGAACAGCGGATTCAGGCCACCTAAGCTGTGACCGTGTTTGTGCATGGCAATCACATGGTGTTCATGCGCTGGGGCTTCCGCTACTTCAACAACATGTATTGCATGCCTTAGTTCTTCCATATGCTGCTGATCAGCTGTTATATACAGTATTGCAGTCAAGGGATCCGTAAGCTTCACCGGAAAGTATTTTCGGTATGGACCTAGTTGCACCGGAGCATCCAGGCAGCCAGCATCGCAAGCATAGTAAGTCCTATCTGAACGGTCTAGTGCTACAAATATAGCTGCTTTGTTGTCTTCCTGGACGATTACACTTATGTTAACATGTGTCATGTTTCCGTAGTTTAGGCGACGGAATAAGAAATCCCTATGTAATTTTGAAGGATGGATGTTGTATTCGAGATGTTGGTTGCTGAATCGTAAGCTGCCAAAGCTTAGTATCATTGCTTGGTTGACTCCGCTAGCACCTGCTTTTAGGAGTTTGTGGCATCCATGTTTTTCTAACGTCAAAAGCCAAATACTGGCGACATTATTTAAATTTTCCAGGTTATTTAGAGGTTTCCATAAGTTAAGAGCGTCTAATGTTGAATGTCCTCCGTAACAGCCTTCTGAATATGTCAATGTGCGCAAAATATCTGCTTTCTCCTTTGGTTTTATATGCTCTTCATGCTCATAACTCTGAACTTGGGAGAGAATGGAGTAAATGGTAGCATTAATTCGGTCTCCGTTGATGATGCCTTGGGCCTTGGAGTCTGAAATGTAAAATCCGGTAAACCACAGCCCCTGCCAAACTCTATAGTGATTTTCTTTCAGCTTTCGCAATGCAGCTCTGTCTCCGGTCAATGATATGACCTTCTCCATTTCTGCTATAGCCTTTGCCTCAACAATATCTTTATATTTTGCATAGTCTGATTTTTTTACAGGTTGACTGTATTGAACAGTAGTTAATATCGCCAAATCTAAACCATCGCGAGCATCAACTTGTAGTGTGTTACCAAGTTTCCGGCATACAATAGCTACAGCGATAATATTATTACTGTCTGGTATTTCAAGCATTCCGGTTACAACTTCATAATCCTTTGTATCCACTCCTTGGTGAAGTTTTACCGTCTGTTTGACAGCTGTAGGCCAATCAGACACTCTTGGAGTGGAAATATGAACTTTCTTTGCTTTGTTAGATGGATTATTGACCCAAATCTCTTGTACAAACAGTGACGGTATCGTTCTATGCGCGTAATACTGATAAGAGATCTGTAAGCCACTATTACTACATTGAAATCTGTTTATAATGCCTTTTTTATACTCTGCAACAGTAAATTCTTTCATATCCTGGTCCTCTATGATGTATAGAGGGTGATATCGCACTGGTAATGATAGTGTACGCCCATATTTGATATTTAAATGACTATCGTGGTCTAAAGCTAATCCTAATAAGCCATTACCAACGTAAGGCACATAGTTATGTCGTAAACTGGAGAGCGTGGCAGCGTTTTCATGTCTCAAATAAGCGTCGTAATCACTTAATGCGTCTTGGAAAGGGTTTAAAAACTGGCGCTGGCATACATTCTGCCCAGACCCGGAGTCGTCGCTATTGAAGACCCAGTGCATTAAAGTTGGCCCGACGTAGAGCAGCAAGAAGATGACCACAAGGAAGAGTATTATCAGCTTTTTTCTCGTCATCGGCCCGTCTGTGAAGCGGTTGATACGCCGCAAAAAATCTCCGGTTCTCCGACCCATTTCACTCACGTTACCACTACCACTTTCCATCACTAAACGTACTTTTTGCTATCACACTACCCGTCACTGACTTAGCTACTCTAAAGTTTAATTTGGTTCGTTAAAAACCATTGTCAATACACTCCAAAACGGGATTTTTAATTATTGTTTTATTATCAAATCCACGAAATTGACGAAATAAAACACGAGATATCGAGATGTCACATTGGCTACCGCGGAATTTTGGTGTTTTGCCACAAGCTACTCACCGGCATTTTCGACAATTATGTCTACACATTTAATAAAACCCCGTGATTATACTGTAGTATTACTTACAGTTGTTATAAACATATATAATATGATCAAATAATGTTAATACATTGCTATTTTCGTAGGCTTTAGTTCATAAAGATAATTGAAATCAAAGTCACATGACTGTGAATCCGAACAAACACTTGACTTGGTAAACGATGCGTTCATTTGAGATTAGTTTTTTGTGTTTTTACCGTTTTTACCCGACAGCCGAAGCAAAAGGAAGGGTTATGAATTTAGTAGTCTATGTAAAATGTATGTTTTCCACGTGCTTTTAACCTTCTTTTAACAGTCGTCAACGATATTAAAATATAACGAAACGAGTCACTCACATCTTGAAGGTCGAATATCGCTCGACATGTTGCAGACCGGTTCGCGGGTAAAATTCCGATTTTATCACCGCATCGTCTGCATCCCACACTTGTAACGCCGAAGATATTGCATCAAGACGATTTTCCGTCCACATATTCGGCTCAGGCAGTTGATGCGATCACCGAAGGATAAAAAGCCCGAACAGCCCAGAGGGCCGGCCTACTCCGAGCTTCAAAAATCGAACTTCGAGTCGTGCCGTTCCCTTCACTCTCGTATTATACAATATATGACAGAAAGGGCCGGCACGATACGAAGTTCGATTTTGGAAGTTCAAAGTAGGCCCTCTGGGGCTTATATGATTCCCTGCTCAAGCATTATTTATAGGAGAAACTGACCGGAACATTTCCTGGGCTGAATCAACCCGATGGAATTTGGCAGTTCAATTTGGTTTGCCAAATTCAGCCTGTATGTGCCGAGTCAAAGTTGTGTATAGGTATAGCGAGACTGGCGAGTCAACGACACGGTGCTGCTGACTAAGGATGCTATAGCTGGCTATACTAGTAGGTGCACTTAGGTAACTTTTTTCAAGTGTGAAGCTTATGTAAAAGACCATGGATTAGTGTCTAATTCAGATAAGAGTAAAGAGATGGCCTTCAAGGCTGGTGAAGTAAAACTTTATTTCATACCCATGCCTGCCACCACTCTTGCTGCGTCATTGTCCTAATTGTAGTAGTTAAAAAATCTAAATCTTGGTCACTTCATTACAGATGATTTATGTTATGGCACTGGTCCCACCGCCGGCGAGTAAGCGATAAGCTCATACAAAAAACACTCGCTTCTTGCCGCTCGCCCACTCGTTTTTGTATTAAATTCTATTCGTTTCTCGCCTGTCGTCGGCGGTGGGACCAGTGCCTATGATCCTTGAAAGAGAGAGCAGGGCATTATCTGTGAGAAGTACTATCTGTGAGAAGTACATACTCGCTCGCAGGTTCGCGAGGTGCTCAATACTTAAGAGTGAAAATCGCATAATTTATAGAGCCCTTTGTCAATCTTTTAATTCGAGCGACCCTTGGGTGGGTCACACGCAACCTACTCTAAACGAGCTCATAACTCCCTGCGTGTTGCATTTAAAATTGCTTTCAGGATGCTGTTGGCTGTTGGTTCTGCCGTGATAGTGTAGTGCCTCAGCCATGTTCACTGAAGCACGCCAAGATAGCTTTCAGGTACGTGGCTACTGAACCGTGTCCGGAACAGTCTCATAGTCTCATGGAAACAATATAGCCGGCAGATTCGACAAACCGATTTTGATGCACTGAGCTCAGCAAATCAGGGCGAAAGTCAATATGATGTTTACATATTTATTCAATTTGAATATTTCAAACACAACACAGTGTGTTCACATAGGTAATGTTTTGTACCTACTAAAAACGTGCTAGGTACTAACCTACTATAAGAAATATTTGTTTCTAAGACATCATAATGGGTCAAGAACCTGAAATGAAGTTAATCTATTCTAATCTCTAAGCTTTGCGTTTGACATTAAAAGTTCCATGGTTCTACGTCAGACTGTTCCTAGTTATCTATAGCTGCCTGATGGCAACTCGAGGTTTCTTATTAGATTCTTATTGTTCATTATTATGTCATAATTCTGTCAGGCGATCTTATAACTAGGGGCTCATGTGATGGAACTCCTGTTCCTTCGAATTATTTAACTTTTAATGTTGGTCGTCCCCCTAGCACGGGTGACAACCCTTCGCTCTTTAGTATTATTTTTATTTGAAATTCTTCAAGTGCCTACGAGTTCTGTTAAAAAACATAACAATAAGCATTCTGTAGTTCTTCCATATGCTGCCGATCTGCTGTAATATATAGTACAGCACTCAAGGGATCTGTAAGCTTCACTGAAAAGTATTTCCGGTACGGACCTAGTTTCACCGGGGCATCTAAGCAGCCGGCTTCGCACGCATAGTAAGTCCTGTCTAAACGGTCCAATGCTACAAATATGGCAGCTTTGTTGTCTTCCTGGACGACTACACCTATGTCAACATGTGTCATGTTTCCGTAGTTTAGGTGATGGAATAACAGGTCTCTATGTAGCTTAGAAGGATGGATGTTGTATTCAAGATGTTGATTGGTGAATCGTAAGCTACCCAAGCTTAGTATCATTGCCTGGTTGACTCCGCTAGCACCCGCTTTTAGAAGTTTGTGGCATCCATGTTTTTTTAACGTCAACAGCCAAAGACTAACAACATTATTTAAATTTTCCAGGTTATTCAGAGGTTTCCATAAGTTTAAAGCGTCTAATGTTGAATGTCCCCCGTAACAGCCTTCATAATGAGTCAACGTATGCAAAATATCTGCCTTCTCCTTTGGTTTAATGTGTTCTTCATGTTCATAACTCCGAACTTGGGAAAGTACGGAGTAAATGGTTGCATTAATTTGGTCTCCGTTGATGATATTTTGGGCTTTGGAGTCTGAAATGTAAAATCCAGTAAACCGCAGCTCCTGCCAGACTCTGACATGACTGTCTTTTAACTTTCGTATAGCGGCCCTATCTCCAGTTAAAGATATGACCTTTTCCATTTCTGCTATAGCTTTTGCCTTAACAATATCTTTGTGTTTTGCATAATGAGATTTTTTTACAGGTGGACTGTATTGAACAGTAGTTAATATGACTAAATCTAAAGCATCTCGAGCATCTATTAGTAGTATGTTACCGAGTTTGCGGCATACAATAGCTACAGCTATAATATTATCATCAGTGTCTGGTATTTCAAGCATTCCGGTGATAACTTCATACTCTTTCGTATCCAAACCTTGGTGAAGTTTTACTGTCTGCTTGACAGCTGTGGGCCAGTCAGACACTCTAGGAGTTGAAATATGTACATTGTTTACTTTGTTAGATGGATTATTGACCCAAATTTCTTGAACAAACAGTGAAGGTATGGTCCTATGTGCATAATACTGAGAAGAGATCTGTAAGCCACTATTACTACTTTGAAATCTGTTTATAATACCATCTTTATACTCGGCAACAGTGACTTCCTTCATATATTGGTCCTCTATGATGTACAGAGGGTGATATCGTACTGGTAAAGAGAGTGAACGCCCATGTTTGATATTCAAATGACTATCATGGTCTAAAGCTAATCCTAATAAGCCATTACCAACGTAAGGCAAATAATTGTGTTGTGAACTGGAGCGAATAGTGGTTTTTTCATGTCTCAAATAGGCGTCATAATTACTTAAAGCGCCTCGGAAAGTCACTTCCATTAGTTCAGATAGAAAGTCATTCTGGTCAGACGCGAACGAATAGTTCATTAAAGTTGGCCGGACGTAAAGCAACAAGAAGGTGACTGTAAGGAAGAGTATTATCAGCTTTTTCCTAGTCATAAGACCGTTTGTGAAGCGGTGTATGCGACTTAAAAGTTTTCCGGCTCTCCGACCCATTTCACTAACGTTACCGCTACCACTTTCCATCATCAAAAGTACTTTTTACTCTCACACTGCTTGAAACAGAATAAGTTATTCTAAAGTTCAAGTTAGTTAATTAGTAACTATTGTCAAATGACTGTAAGACGGGATTTCAACATTTTAAATCCAAGACATTTTGAGTAAAGAGTATAATGATAAAAAGTACATTTATGTCGCGATGTCACACATGTTTCTATGGAATATTGGTGTTTAGCCTAAAACTAAATACTGGCCTACTCGCAGGCTTGCCACGGCAGCGCCACATACCAACCACATGCGGGCTGAATTTGGTGACCTGTTTATGGCCTAGGTAACTCACGTCGGAATTCAGTATACGACGGGTGCTGACGGGTGATATCTAGGACAATTCGGACGCCTAAAGTCTGAATCACACTGGGGCGGCCTGCGGTGGCAGTCAATAGTAAATTTGACAGCTAATGACAAGTTTATATGTATAACCCGGTCAGCAACCGGTCAGAATATCTGTGCACCTCGCTGGAATGCCGCCGCCCGCGCTCGCCGATATGACGTCACGAGGTCAGGTGCACAGATATTGTGACCGTGTATACTACTCGTATTGACCGCCGCGGCCAGGCCGCGCCAGTTGCGAGAGGCTTGATTCGGCCTGGCTGACTCTCGCCAGGAGCTCGCCATATACAGGCTGAATTCAACCGCACTTTTTTGTATGGAATAGCTGCTGTGGGTGGAATAATCAGCGAAATATATACCTTTTCACTTCACATGCTCTAAAAGTTTGTCTTTACGCTCTGTATGTATAAAAAGCGACTTTATGTCGCCTAAGTCGCTTTTTATATTATAGAATTTAGAGCATAAAGTAAAGTAAAACCCGCCCTCGGCGCGATGACTCCGCTGCCCGCGGTCGACGAGCACAGAAGTATAAATTTGATGAAATACTTTAATGATATTAATTTATTGATTAATTTTCTCGCAATCGAAGTGAAAAGCAGAGTGTATTACCTACCCGTGTATAAAATCCTCGCCTGCGGCTCGGATCGATAAATTTTCTCGCATAGAATGGCTACTATTGGTATGATAATCTAAATACAATAAATACCTATACCTTTGTTCACGTTCTCGAACAACTGAGGGCGTACCGCGAACTTCGAAAATCGAACTTCGTATCGTACTGTCCTTTTCTGTCATATAGTGTATAACACGAGAGTGAAAGGGACGGCACGACACGAAGTTCGATTTTCGAAGATCGCGGTAGCACCCCTGATTCGCGGTCGGTTGATCGGTAGGATCTAAAGATGCGTTCACGAACTTATAAACGGGTTGCCACACTAAAATTGTGTTATTATAGCTGTCAAAAGTGCAGTGCTTGCGAGCGCAGCGCTACGTGACGTCAGCTCAGCTGTCATACATAGTCATTTCCCGTTTTCTTAGTCTTAGTTCTTATCTCATGTTTTTATTTAATTGCTCTCCGGCCGTCATTACGTCTATAAGTTAGCAATGATTACAACTATAAGCAATTCCAGTGAAATTATCGATTGATTAGCGTTCCGTCGGGAATATCCCTTCAATTCGCTAATTTACTGTGCAAACATGGTTACCTGTTTCAATACTTTCATATTGGTTCTATTTTCTGTATTAATTAGTGAATGTGTGCCGCGTTCAATAGAAGAGGACGATGACTCGTTTTTAAGTGCACCGAAATATACAAAATATGATGATTTAGTGAAGTTGTTTGCGAATTTGGAGAGAACGCATCCGGACCTTGCTAAAGTGTATTCTATCGGGAAGTCGGTGGAGGGACGCGAGTTACTGGTGGTCCAGATATCTGAGGATGTGAAGAAGGCCCACCCTGAGCGGCCTGCGTTTAAATATGTAGCCAACATGCATGGTGATGAATCAGTTGGTCGAGAACTGATGGTATACTTGGCCAAGTACTTGATTTTGAACTATGGGAAGAATGAGAGAGTGACGCGATTGGTGAATAGCACGGAGATACATCTTATGCCGTCGCTGAACCCCGATGGATTTGAGAGCAGTGCTGTAAGTACAATGATTTTTACAAAGTTAGCTTGAAATCATCACATTTCATTTCCTTCCCTAGAAATTTAAAATAGTCCATGCTAGACTGTATTTTTTATTTAATTCATTTATTAAATAGGTTACTCAGAATTACAGCTTAAATCCAATACACTGTGAACTTACATAGGTAACAGAAACATTAACAAAATAATATAACAACATATTACATACATAACACATAACATACTGTTCCCTCTCTCTCTAGACTGTTTGAGATTAGACACTTGATAGTTTAAGCATCCGAATTAACTAGCCTAATCCTAGAATAAGCACTATTGCAATATAATAAGCTCTTTTTTAGTCTGCCGCTTAAGGACAGACTAAATCCTTTGTCGCTCAGCAGGCACGAAAGGGTGAACTTAATTTGTTTTCATATCATGGTAACAGCTCCACTAGTGACTGTTAAGTCTAACAAAATTAGTCATAAAGAAGTAATTAATTATTTTATTGTGAAGTTAATGGTCTTCCTCATTAGCGAGGGTGAAACACTTAAAAAGGTTTTTATTTGTTTCTTTATCTTACCAATTAGATCTTACTGTTTTACAATCAATCAATCTGAATACTACTAACACGCACACACACACACTTACACACACACACACACACACACACACACACACACACGCACGCACGCACGCACACGCACGCACACACACACACACACACACACACACACACACACACACACACACACACACACACACACACACACACACACACACACACACACACACACACACACACACACACACACACACACACACACACACACACACACACACACACACACACACACACACACACACACACACACACACACGCACGCACGCAATTATACATCAAGCATGTTCTAATTTACTAGAGCTAGTAATGACGGATAAACTGTTGTAAATCTTTACATTATTGATACCATCTCTGTTCTCAGTTATGCAATAAAATAATAATAATAATAATCGTATTGCATTTATTATCGAGCCGTGAGATCTTCGAGTATGGTTGCCAGTTTGTTGCACTTTTAGCACCACCCAGGGGTCACGTGTAGGGTAACGGTGGGTACCTACTACTCCCTACGGACGAGGTGCAACTTCGACCCCCCCTTATCAAGTGAGTGGGCAGCATGACTGTTAGAAATTCTCAAGCCGCCCGAAGGCCTCTAACTTGGCGTAACGACTGCTGTCATAGACAACAGCCGGGATCAACGGCTTAACGTGCCTTCCAAAGCACGGGAGCGCTCAGTTAGTAACCACTACAAGCAGTCACCCATCCAAGAACTGACCTGCGTCCACGTTGCTTAACCTCGCGTACCGCACGCGGTACGCGGGCACCGCTGGGCCACGAGCGCTCCTTATAAAATATATTCTATTCTATTCTATATATACTGAGTAAAGGGTAGCGGGCGGGGAACATATGCAAAAAATAAGCACGCTGCCAAAAGTCCGGGACACCTTTGTCCCGTGAGCGGGAAAGACAGATAATAATAAAAAGATGTTTACTTAAAGTTTGTAGGACTATTTGTTGAGGCTGTTTATTTACAAAACTCCTGACAATAATATCATGTGTTAACTTCAGTATATTCAAATTTTCTAAAGTGCATGACTAAACGACTAATCAAATATAAAACCGTGCACATACAAACAGAGCAGACGAATCATTTTATTATTTAAGGTTACAACTGCGTCAAGTCTAAAAGTAGGTATCAAAACTCTCTTTGAGCTTTGTCCCACAGACATAAGTGTCATAACGTAATGTATACATTCTATACAATCTGCTCATTGCACATCGCTGGTTGTTGAAATGATTCACTTTTTTTACGGTCCAAAAGCAAAACGGTAATTATCATGTATTGTTTTAGAGTTTGTTATTTTAAGCTGCCGACATTGAATTACACGGTACACGGTGTCGTAACACTCATAATAATATCGGTATGAATAACATTTTGTAAGTCAATGCGTGTAGTTGTATGTGCGAAAGTACAAAACTGCTATGTCGACTTATATATGTTATACAAAAATATGTTAACCTTACCACCTTTCATTGCTAGTGCTACGCGCTACCTCCGCGTATCCTCCGCATGTAGCCCGTAGCACCAGACAATCGGGTTCTTAGCGTTGAATGTCTTACAAATTCAAATAATTTATTTCAGAAACATGGTTCCGTATGAAGCCGAGACACACCGAATGCGTGCGCAGCACGTGCGCGTGCGCGTGTGCGTGGCGTGCGCGTTGTATCTTATGAAACAACGCGCACGCCACGCACACGCGCACGTGCTGCGCACGCTTTCGGTGTGTCTCGGCTTATAAAGATGTTAGTAACAATAATTCTTATGAACACTATGTTAGTACGAGTAAACAAGTAAAATTTGACAAAAATAATTTAAATTGATTGTCAACAGTAATGCACCACTGTGGTGTGGAGCTGTATCCATCGCCGCAGTATCGGGGAGTCCCATCTCTCGGCCAGCGTTTGTAGGATGGTGTTCGTGGAGCCGCGCACTCGTCTTATCATCGACAGCACCTAATTCCAATAGTTACGCCGGTTACACTTTAGCACGTAATTCCATTGTAATGAAGCGAAAAATGTAAACGTATCTTTGACATCGACCGTACTATAAGCCTCTCTTACGCTTCGCGCCTGGCAGGAACCGGGAGTTAAACGGTAGCCGTATAGTAAGGGCCCTTTTCGGTATTCCTCGTAAATCTATGATTCGTTTGCCGTGCCACACAAAATTAAAGGCTCGGTCACACAGCGCGACCGCTTCACTTTGCTTTCATTGTGTACTGACATGTGACAAGAGTTGCTGTCTGGGTACGGTTTAAGGCTTGGTAACACAGCGTGCGCAACGCAAGCGGGACGCCGCGCAACGCTCGCGCAGCGGGTCGGAATGCAATGTATGATTGATAACGTCCCGCTCGCATCGCGCAGCCCGGCGTGTGGCGTTCGCGTCGATACATTGGGTTGGGATTGGACACAACCAGTACAGTAGGACAATTCCGGATTTGCTACCTCATTGTAGTTGTAGTCCGTCATAAAAGATAAGCATACTTCATTTCAATTCACCGGATTATCAGCTCTAGGGCCTTTGCCAAAAGTTTCAATTGACTTAATAGAAATGTAACGTTAGACGCATTCTGAATTTTATGGCCACCATGTAACTGAACACCTGTGAAAGGTTGAAAAAAGAAAGACATGGTCCGCCATTTTTCTATTAGTGCACTCGTAATCTTTGCTTACGACGTAAGAGTCGATAATCAATTGAACTTTGTAGGTGATTGTAACGACTTTGTACAATATTTGCGACTTTGTACATTTTGGTGTTCCTTTAAGACCTTTAAAGTGGATTGGGCACAACTAAAACCCTACGTTCTGGCGCGCAGCGGTCGCGCTGCGAAGACCGCGCAGACGTCGCTCACGCTGTGTGACCATGCCCTTAACACACAAATACGAGGGGTGATCCATAAGTTTTGATAATCAGTATTAAATATGGGAGATATGTAAATCGTTATATTTTTAACACAATATGCACACTTTCTATATTTTCAAATACTTATTAACGTCATTCAATTGTTTTATTTGACCCCAATAAAAATAATTTTACTTTTTGAGGTCATATTTTATACCTTCACTAAGTCATCACCAGCTCTTAATTTTCATGTAGTTGGTTTTGAACATAAGTGAATGAGAAGTAGTAGTCGGAAGTTAGGGCTAAATAACAATAGGAACGGTTATCAGTTCTGATATTTACTCGAAGAGCAGCACCTTTGTCAATTAGAAGGCTGAAGTACAATTTCTCCCGAAAATTCGTGTTTTTTTTTCTTCAGCTTATTTATAATATTTAACACAACTCTGATAGAATAAAGTTATACAACTCTCCAAAAATATTTGAGCTCAATTAGTAAAAGCTAATTTCGCAGTTTTTATTGGTAGGCCTCAATAGTCCAGGAAGAAGTCGAAAAATACACCCTAATATTGGTGACAGAGCTGGAGATAAAAAAAAAACCAAGGCACAGATAACTTGCTTATCCTTTAAATCATAATGATAAACCAAGGTTTTATTTTCAATTACAATATTCTTCATTAGTGCATCAGGACTTTTTCAACACCGCTCCAAATAATTACAAAACCAACTCTTATATCCGCCATCTTCTAATTTTTTCAATTCGGATTTTTTTTGTTCAGCAATTACAGAAAAACAAATGCATAATGTTTATATATTTTTACTCTAATTTAATGTTGATTAGTGTCATGGTACAGCCCACATTAAAAGAATATCATTAACGGGGTGGTTCATACCGATTATCAAAACTTATGGATCACCCCTCGTAATAGAGCCTAACACAAATCATATACCACTTTCTTGGCCAACTTAACATAAGTTTCGTAAAACTCATTGTTTTGTTATGTGGCGTGATTCGAACCCATGACTGTCGTTTGACAATCGCATGCTCGAGCAACTAGGTTACCGTGGCTCGTTAAAACCGTATTAGGTTTAGCCGATTTAATACAATCAAAAGTAAGAGGTACAGTAGAAGTTGATAGAATATAGGCTAGAATTGAACTACGTGATTGATCAATCTGAGTGAGGCCTTCAGTTTTATTTATAGGTCATTCGCTCGATGTTTGAACGGCAATATGATCAGATTGGGCAAATAATACACTATTAAGCTTTTAATATGATAAGGTTTATCATATCACTAATGATGAAAAGCGTTATTTTATTACCTCTCGCACTTGCCTACATGTATATGTTAATTTGCTATTGTCATCATCTAGGATGTAGGCAAGAGATCTTTATTACTTTTCCTTATGCAACGCCGGTGGAAAACACGCTAAGACTCTAAATGAAACACAAGCGCGTTGCTGATCCTTTATTGACGTGAGCATTCGTTGTGTTGACAGCTGGAGACATATGCAGGTCACTCACTAAACACAGCCCATCCTCGGGAGGTCTGGTAACCTTATTCGCCACCAGGACTAACTCATTACTTCGGTTCGGTTACTTATTAGATCGCTCAGGTCAGAAGATCCATTCTGAATATCGATTTATGGAATTAGTTGGTTGAAATTTCGATATAAGTTGACATAAATCTTGTTATCCCTTTCTGTTTGCCCGGGTGTAGCTGCATTTGTCGTGGGACCGTGACAAAATAAAACTATGCCGCTAGATAGAAAGTAAGAGATACTTATATCGTTTATAGGTGAAAGATTATATATGCACTAGCTGTTGCCCGCGACTTCGTCCGCGTCTTCGCTCCTATTGGTCGCAGCGTGATGTCATATAGCCTAAAGCCTTCCTTGATAAATGGACTATCCAACACAAAAAGAATTTTTCAATTCGAACCAGTAGTTCCTGAGACTAGCGCGTTCAAACAAACAAACAGACAAACAGGCAAACAGACAAACGGGCAAACAGACAAATAGACAAACAGGCAAACAGACAAACAAACAAACAAACTCTTCAGCTTTATAATATTAGTATAGATTTGTTTTGTTAATGTTTCAAATTATAAATATAATGTCTATTCGATCACATCACAACTACATACAAGTGGGGCTTATTTTTTTTACTTAATATATCACATGATAACCGTGACCATTAAACGCCTTCTTATATAAATAAACTAGAATGTAAAATTTATCGGTTCCGTTACAATCACGCGCTGTTCCGATATCTCGATCAGCTTGTATAACAAGCCACTTTCACTGCCAGCCAATTGCTATTATGAGTGTCAGCATAGGTCATTTTATGCGCGCGCGTTTGAAACACCCTTTGTTCCAGCTGTAGATCGGTCAGTTCAAGAACCTCACTTCTACTACGGAAAAAATAGTACTTACGAACCTCCTCCAACAAAAACAATGTTTCAAAGCTAGAAAAGCTCAAATAATGGCATCTCAGTTGGTCGCACAGCACGTGCTTTTTCAACTATTTTATTTATTATAGGGTTGTCAGGTTTGCGTGTCATCGTCGTGGTACTGGCAGAATCAGTGTTACTCGTAACTGACAACACGAAATTATTCTGTGCCATGGATTGGCAACCTATTGAACCTATTCTATTAGCTTTCAACATGTAAGAAAGAAGATTCGTGAAAGAAACCACTTGAGATATAAATGTTTGAATGTCGTGTTTTTACTTACTCGTAAAATCTAACATTTTCCTTGAATCGTATTATTTTCAACACACTAACGTAACCGGTGTTTTGAACTTCCGACCTCTTATTTGCAAGTCAAAGACGCGGTTGTGTTCTAAACGAGTAATACATAACATATGATATGATACATACATACATACATATACTCACGCCCGTATCCAACTGGGGTAGGCAGAGACCAGAGAAAGCCAAAAACTACGGTCCTTGCATACTTCTAAAAGAATATAAAATAAAGAAAAAACTTTATCACTTTTCCAGGTCTGCCAATCTAGGCTTTACAAAAAAGTATTTTTCGACAATCTTACACAAAACGACTTAATCCCAAACTAAGCAAAGCTTACTATGGGTACTAGACGACGAATTAAATACTTATATAGATAAATACATAGAAAACATCAAAGACTCGGGAACAAATATTCGTGCTAAATATACACAAAAAATGGCCTGACCGGAATTCGAACCCGGGACCTCCGGAAATCGACTAATCCCAAACTAAGCAAAGCTTACTATGGGTACTAGACGACGAATTAAATAATTATATAGATAAATACATAGAAAACATCCGAGACTCGGGAACAAATATACATAAAAAATGCCCTGACCGGAATTCGAACCCGGGAGCTCCGGCTTCGTAGGTAGGGTCACTACTAACAACCAACTAAGCCAAACTGGTCGTCATTTGCGAATTTCCCGGTGTCCTCCTCTACAGGTCGCATTTCTCAACCGGCTCTCGTGAAAATTTGGGAGCAGGTTTGATAATTATTGTATAGATTTTTACTGTAGAGACAGGTACTAAAATCATAAAATTTGAAAAAAAAATATATCTTTGTGTTTACAGCTCACAGAGGCACAAGTTATAATGGCTTTGTAAGAGTACCTATTAACTATTAATAACATTTTATTGACACTTGAATCGTAACTTTTTTAATGGAGGAACACAAACGTACTTTAATATTTAGTACACACTTTTTACTATATGTATAGTAGTAGTAGTTAATTAGCCCGATCGTTAATGTCGGAGTGCTTTCAAATCATATTGATTTAAACTTGCACGATTTTTACACATCATCATAATATTACAACTGAAAATTATTCACTTGAGTTGTGCCCGACGTTTCGAATGTATCACAACATCCATGGTCAGCTCGTTCCGCGTTCGCGGTTAAGTCTCGTTTACCAATATCGTTAACCATTTATCAAATGTGGATAATTTTTCTTTACTTAACAATTTAACAACATTTATGTAGAAAAAAAAAGATTTATTGTCCCACCACCGCCACCAACCACCATTGCGTATTGTTGATTTGTTATTTATACCACGCTGGCTAACAAACGAGTATACGATACGGCCTACCTGATTTTAAACAAACACCGAACCCTGTGGACGCTTTGTGACTCCACAAGCGTCCAAAGGCTATGAGCGCGTTGGCCGACCGTATATTGATTTAAGGATTCGTCTTGTGCACAGTTAAGTACAAACGAGGGTCCCTCACTCTTAACACAGCGCACCCTCGGGAGTTCTGGCGTCCTTACTCACCACCAGGAAAATAATAACAATAACAATCGTACGAGGGTAAAACTGAAAGTTTCGGGAATAGAAGAAAATATGCAGTATAAGTGAGTTTATTTATTTTTATTGTTTTTCAAAATATTCTCCTTTGTATTTCATGCACTTATGCATGCGTTCAAACCAGTCCATAAAGCACTTTTTGAACTCTGAAGTAGGGGTCGACAAAATGGCTATTTTATAGGCCTCCACTGCTTCTTCTGGCGTCTGAAACCGCTGACCACGCAGTTTGTCCTTGATTCTGGGGAATGTAAAAAAGTCGTTGGGACTTAAGTCAGGGCTATATGGAGGGTGGTCCAATATTTCGACTTTTTCACCGTCCAGGTACTCAGTTGTTGTCCGAGCGGTGTGTGGGCTGGCGTTGTCGTGGTGAAGGATGATGCGACGACTAGGGTTTGTTTTTCGGAGTTCAGCAAAGACGTTCGGCAAACAAATAGTGGTGTACCAATCAGCATTGACTGTTCTACGATCCTCAAGAGCCACAGTAGCTACGTGACCAGATTTAGAGATAAACGTAGCCACCATCTTCTTAGCCGTACTGCGAGAACGAACAACTTTTGTGGGTTTGAGCTCGTCTTCGAAGACCCATACTCGGGATTGGTTTTTAGTTTCAGGCTCATAAGCGTATATCCACGACTCGTCACCTGATACTATGCTAAAAACAGCATTTGAGCGTCCCTTGTTAAATCTTTTCAAAGTTTTGCGGCACCAATTGACACGGACTATTTTCTGCTCGTCAGACAATAGGTGAGGTATCCAACGGGAAAATAACTTTTTCACGCCTAATTCTTCTTTTAAAATAATTTGTATTTGACTCATTCCAATACCCAGGTGCTCTTGAATTTCCCGATATGTCACATGTCGGTCTTCATTTATCAGACGACGCACAACATCGACGTTTTCTTGCGTGACTGCCGATTTTGGTCGACCTTCACGCACTTCGTCGGTGAGGGATACACGGCCACGTTGAAATTCTGAATACCACCTGTATATTGTAGTCTTTGAAGGAGCTTCAATATTAAAAGCAGCAACCATCCGCTCTTCACATTGTTTTTGTGTTAGTCCACTTTTAAAGTCATAATAAATCATATCTCTGAAATTTTCACGGCACAATTCCATTTTAAGCAGTGACTCGACGACTTCAATAAACAATTGAAACCGAACCATACTTTTTTTTTTCTAAGTGGCCAGTGTGTTGAGATAAGGAAACTTCAGAGATTATAAAAAGGTATAATACATGTTAAAAATAAATTAATAAGTATTCGATTCCCGCCACTTTCAGTGCAAGCCTCGTATGGCATTTATTTTCGAACCGTGAGATCTTCTAGAAGACAAGTACGGTTGCCAGTTTGTTGCACTTTTAGCACCACCCAGGGGCCAGGAAAATAACTACGAGTATTATTATTCTAGATAAACATATAAATCGGAAAGCCCATATCGCATTTATTTAAAAAAGATATGTCATTTCCTCTATGGACTTTTTCCGCTTCGTAAAACAACTTACTTCGCGACGGCACCGTCTGCTTATTACGCTTTTACACATTCTTGGTTACGATACGGGATTATAATGTGGGGAAATGGTGCTGACGTTGGGAAAATTGTAAACCAACCACATTTTATTAAGCACGATATGTACCTTCTTTACAGAGTTCATATATTATTAGAATTAACTATGCATGTGTAGAAAATCATACACTAAAGAACTATCGAATAAGAGGCTCAAATACAAATTGAAACTATCTGCACCAAAACTGGAAATCTTTCGTAATAAATAGCCCTCATTATGCAGCTGTAAAATATTATAATCACTGATAATCACATACCGGACAGCAAAAAAGCAGGTGAAAAACATTCAACATACGCGAAGAAGTTGAAATCATTCCCGAAAAAAAAGGATCCACCACCACCACCATATCTGCCGAAGGACGTCCACTGCTGGACACAGGCCTCCCTCAATTTCATGGGGTGTAAATTCCATAATCGCCACGCTTGGCATGCGGGCAAAAAAGCATACTACACAGCAAAGGATTTTCTTACCGATAGTTATTAATCTTTTAAAGGAGATTTTTACATTTGTAATTTTCATTGTGATTTTTTGTTATTATATAAATATCTATGTCATTTAAGCCACATTTTAAATATTACGATGCCTTTTACAGAGCTCATGTTTGAGACCTATTGTAAATAATTTTATTTTATTTTTTCCCCGGGAGGAAAATGCATTATGGATACCACCGCACCGCGGGGACAGTTGCGGAGGTTATGTCGGACTTGCACTGACTAATAACCCCCCGATCGTCCTCCTCAACTCATTTCGGACGGCTCTGGGATCTCCGTCGGAACGCACCAGTGCCGCCCTATTAGAGTCACACCTTCGAAAATCGAACTTCGTATCGTGCCGTCCCTTTCCGTCATATAGTGTATAACACGAGAGTGAAAGGGACGGCACGACACGAAGTTCGGAGTAGGCCCTCTGTTTTCATAGACGATCGCAGCCCCAACTGCGACCGTCTTCGACCCATGGACCCCCTTTTAGCCGCCTTTTACGACAGCCAGAGGACACCCTGGCTAGCCATATTGCTGGCGCAAGACCTATTGTAATGTAACCTAGTGTACCTATCGGTGGCGGCGCGTAAGAATTTTCGCTGGGCAACCCGGAGCAAAAAAGCACCTACCTTAACATTTATATTTTTTCTTTAAAAGCAAAGATATATTTGTGTTCTTGAGCGCAACCCCTTGCAGTAAGTGTATACCACTTTTGCCATACTTGTCATTTCATCACTGACGTCACGTACATAATGTATGTCGAGTCGAGTATGACAAAAGCGGCTTTGAAAAAAGCCTTTTGAGCAACATTCACATCTAAACTTAATTAAATTATTTACAATTAAACAACTGACGAAAACAAAAAATATATATACCAGCAAATACGCCTTCCTCGCAACGGAACAACAATTATTAATGCAAGCTACCTTGTAGATCTAAATTCCACTGGTTAAAAGATTAATTAATTACTTATGCACTAATCTTATCAAAACAACAAATCACAACACCAAACTATTCGTATTCGTAGAGTAACCGGGCAAATGTAAACTGTATTGCCACCCCATTCCGTTATTCACCCTAGAATCCAAAAAAACGGGCACTTTGGTTGCGAAATTCTTGGTAAGTAATTAAATTATTGAGCTTCAAACTACGTTCGACCATTGTTTTTATGATACAATTTATTTTAATTTTAAATTATAATTATAAATAATAGAATTTTATATTTTGCGCAATGCATTCCTCACAGTTTTCGATGAGAGTAAAGTATGACAATGTTTTAATAAGTGCGCCAAATTCGGACAGTTTCTAAATTGCTAAGCCATTTATTCTAATATAAACCTTATCATTTTAAAGTCAAGGTCTAAATTCGAATGAGACACCTTACCGTAACACGATAATAATCGGCTTTCTTTCGGCGGCCATTTTGCGATGCGTGTCCTTGACAATTTACGAACGTAGTGCGTGCAATTTCAACGACAAGCGGAATTTTATGAATGAGATGGCTAGGTAAGGCAAGACAAAATACGCGGGCTTGTCTTAGCGTTAGCGCGTCCGACCAAGCTAAGTTTGCACCTGGTGCGTATGGCGCCGCATACAAATGAGGTGCAAACTCAGCTTGGTCGTGAAATACGTGCGTAGTAAATAATGAATGTAGTGATTTGAAATTTATTGTGAAGCTAAGATACTTATAGTCAATTTGTCCATGGTACTACGTGTTTATGTAATAAAAATATTTTGTATTTTTATTGATGAGTGATTTATGATGAGTTTGATATATTGTACCAAAAAATTTAGGCAAGCCGGTGGGAATCGTGTTGTAGGAGCGCTCCGCCACTGAGTACCTATAGGCTCTATAGTATAAAACACGTATCGGTATAATCATGGTTGTAGTCTTCTGTAAGGGGGAGGTACTTCTCCAGTTGGGCAGCTGCAAATACAAGCGATATGACATTTCGTTGTTCCCTAGCTATCTAGTCGATGTGTTCTATGGACCCTAGGTCACTAGAAGATATCTTCCATTGGTACTAATGTAAATTATCGATAATGTGTTAGGTTAGTTACTAGCTACCAAGCATTACTCACGCTTTACTGCACCTTAATTCAAAGGAATAAGAGCTATTATCGTATACTCGAATGCTAGGGTGCATTGCGCCGTGTTATCACTATGCCTTAAAGTGCAAGAACGTTGATAACACACTGGGCTTGTTTGTTGTGTTAGTTTTTTCAATATAATTTGGAACTTATATATCTCGGGTATAAGGTTTATATTCGTTTAAGTACTTTTAATTATGGAGCTGTGCGGTCACCCTCAGTAAGCGCGGGTACTTAACCATTATCGCAAAATTATAGCATAGGCGTGTTAAGTTTAATTAAACCTTTAATTAACTTGACTTGTGAGTAACTGTACCTAATGGAATCGATTTACGCACTTTTCACTTATTACCAAAGGCTCCATAGATCTATTAGCATATGGCGTTCCTATGACGATGCGGTAATAAAGTTATGTTAGTCAAAATGATTGTATTAAAATAAATAAACGCCGCAAATATGTTGTGACTACCTTTGCAGTGACTACCTTTTTGAGGCGTTTGGGGTTGAAACGCCAGGGAGTGGGGTCCGTGTGCGCGCCGACTGTACAAAGTTAAATTAATGAATAAATATACAGGGTGTTAGGCACATGAACCGTCAACATTTTTTGGCGTGCTGGTAGGGTGATTTCCTATCTTTCCACCCTTGGACCCTGGGTCCTAAGAGTTACGGTCAAGGAGGTACGGTTTTAAAATATTTCTTACCTAAATTACCCAAAATCTGAGCTTCGAAGCCCCATAACTTTTTTGTGTATGCTTTTACATGCATAACTTGCTTAATTGGAGTATTTTTAAAGTATGATTGCTGTGTGTAGCATACCGTTAGAAACGTCATAAACTAAAGAAAATTTTAAAATAAAATGAAGCTCTCATTAGCTGTTAATTTTTTTTAAATTGAATTTTGGAGTGTTAATGTTTTGGTACATTCGTTTTGTTTTTTAACAAAAAGCCCCACGTGTTCATTATGTGGTGTTATTAGTTAAAAAAAATATTTTTAAATACACACTACATACACGTAAGACAATTAAGCAAGTTATGCATGTAAAAGCATACACAAAAAAAGTTATGGGGCTTCGAAAGTCAGATTTTGGGTAATTTAGGTAAAAATTTAAAAAAATCGTACCTTCTAGACCGTAACTCTTAGGACCCAGGGTCCAAGGGTGGAAAGGTAGGAAATCACCCTTCTAGCACGCCAAAAAATTTTGACGGTTCATGTGCCGAACACGATCTGTCCGCGCGCCTAGTCGATACATCCGGTGACCAGAGGGCTGGCCAATATTTTGCTCAGCTCAGCGAATAAGCATTGCCGTCCAGCGTGGCAAAGCAGCCAGCCTTCTGGGCACACTGCACATTGATGGCGATTTGGGTCAAATATTTTATTTGTAAGTTGTATAGGCCTTGTAAATATTTTGATTAAAACAAATATTAATATAATTAATTTTTATAGCCTGCCTGAGTATCCCACTCTTGGGCCAAAACCCTATCCACCACACCACATCAGCCCTAGGACGTCCACTGCTGGACATAGGCCTCCCCCAATTTCATGTGTCCGTCATAAATTCATTTAATGTATAATATGTTTTTTTTTTTATTAATAGTTCACTTAAGCGTCGTTTAAATTGTAATATAATCGTTGCATACTCTTATATCGACTGCAGATGTTAGAATTTAAAATAAAATTATCAATTCCAGGAAGGAAACTGCGAGTCGCTACCCGACGCGGTCGGCCGCCACAACGCTCACGGCATCGACCTCAATCGCGACTTCCCCGACCAATTCGACCGACACCGATCTGATGATGACGCGTACCTCTTTGGCGGTCGGCAGCCTGAAACTGAGGCGCTGATGAGATGGGTTATGGGGAAGCAGTTCGTGTTGTCCGGCAATTTGCATGGAGGGACCGTTGTGGCTAGCTATCCTTACGATGATCTGAGGTTAGTATTGTAAATACTAGAAGTAAATAGTGATGTAGACTTTGGTAGAGAACAGTTGGAGACAGATTCTCTGACCAATTTGACCGACACCGATCTGATGATGACGCGTACCTCTTTGGCGGTCGGCAGCCTGAAACTGAGGCGCTGATGAGATGGGTAATGGGGAAGCAGTTCGTGTTGTCCGGGAATTTGTATGGAGGGACCGTTGTGGCTAGCTATCCTTATGATGATCTGAGGTTGTACTGTAAAGACTACAAGTAAATAATGATGTAGACTTTGGTAGTGAACAGTTGGACACAGATTCTCTGATCAATTCGACCGACACCGATCTGATGATGACGCGTACCTTTTTGGCGGTCGGCAGCCTGAAACTGAGCCGCTGGTGAGATGGGTTTTGGGGAAGCAGTTCGTGTTGTCCGGGAATTTGCATGGAGGGACCGTTGTGGCTAGCTATCCTTATGATGACCTAAGGTAAGTGAATATTACACTGATAAAGCAACTCTTCACAGTCGGCAGTCAGAGACTGAAGCGCTAATATATGGGTCATGGGGAAGCAAATTTCGCTGTCTTGGAATATGTATGGAGGGACCATTGTGGCTTATGATGATATGAGGTTAGTACTAAGTAAGCTAGATCAAGCGGTTGCCGGCTCGAGACTCGAGAATTCTTGCGTTTGATCATGCAAATGTATGGTTGTTTTGTGGTTACTATTATGACGACTTTGTTATCAGTACCAGCAGTTTGTCTCTGTATAAATGCTACGACTTCGTAGTTTAAAGCTGGTGGTTGTCTCTATTCTCTAGAGATAGCTGGTAAATGATCGATAAGGTTTCATTACAACTCATCTTCGTTTTTGAGATGGTGAACTTTGAAATGAAATTGCCGCAGGGTTTTTAACTTCTTTAAGTTGGTTACTTGGGTTACTTCTTACTCGTACATTGAGTCCACAGAAATTAACTATCACTCGTTATTACAGATCCGGCAAAGACTGTTGCGAAGAGAGCCAGTCTCCTGACGATGCGCTCTTCAAGCACCTCGCTGCGGCATACGCTTCGAAGAACGAGGTCATGCATCGCGGAGACACGTGCCCGCCTGAGAAATTTAAGAATGGAATTACAAATGGCGCCGATTGGTATTCTGTTAAGGGTGAGTGATCATTTTGACGGAGCTATGAGAGCTCTACCTTGAATGAAGATCTTTTTTAATATCACGTCGGTGGCAAACAAGCATACGGTCCGCCTGATGGTAAGCGATCACCGCAGCCTATGGACGCCTGCAACTCTAGGGGTGTCACTTGCGCGTTGCCAAGCCTTTAAAAAAGGTATACACTCCTTTCTTGAAGAACCCCATACTGTAGTCCCTCGGGAAAACCTCGGCAGGGAGTTCACTCCAAAACCGGAGCGTCCGAGGGAGGAAATTCCTCTGAAACCGTAACGTACGCGACCATTTAGGTTGTAAGGTGTGTGGATGAATGCTTTGCCGACGGCGGCATGGTGCGATGGTAGAAAGCGGCTGTGGGCATCATCTTACTTCCATGGTGAACAATTTTCCTGTCAAATACATCATCATCTGCCTAAGTTTCCTACTGTTGAATCTCCTCCCATGGAAGGCAGCGAATGGGCAGTAGTCGCCACCCTGGTCCAGTGCGCAGTGGCAGCGTGCAGGAAAGTTATGGTAGCTTAGTTGTTTGATTTTGAACATAGAGACCATGTACATCTCTAAGGACTTCGAAATAATAATTATTAATCATATTTGGACGCTCAGAGACATCCCTGAAATACATCTCTGATATATAAAATTTATTTTATATACTTTTGAGTTTTGTTTATTCGGACAAAGACCGTATACGTCCCTAATATTACCTTCAAATTTTAATATCTTGTATGTTTATTTTCATTTTATGATATAAGTTTGTTCTAATCATTATAGCTTTGAGCGTTCGTGGCCCAGCGGCGCCCGCGAACCGCGTGCGGTAAGCGAGGTTAAGCAATGTGGGCGCAGGTCAGTCCTTGGATGGGTGACCGCTTTGAGTGGTTTCTAACTGAGCGCTCCCGTGCTTTGGAAGGCACGTTAAGCCGTTGATCCCGGCTGTTGTCTATGACAGCAGTCGTTAAGCCAAGTTAGAGGCCTTCGGGCGGCTTAGAACTTCTAAGAGTCAAGTTGCCTACTCACTTGACAAAGGGGGGTCGAAGCTGCACCACGTCCGTAGGGAGTACCCACCGTTACCCTACACGTGACCCCTGGGTGGTGCTAAAAGTGGAACAAAACTGGCAACCGTACTTGTCTTCTCGAAGATCTCACGGTTCGAAAATAAATGCCATACGATTATTATTATTATAGTTTTGAAAGCATTATTATTATTGTCAGTTTTTTATTGTATAATTCATGTTTGAAATCATAATAATAATTATTGCCATCCTTCTTTGACATCCTTCGGCTGACATGATGATGAGTTAGTTTTTTATAATTGAAGAAATAGCAGCGAACGCGCGTTTTGTGTATACCTTAAGTGGCCAGTTACCGGACAGTGGCTTGCAATAGGCAATTTACCCTAATCCTCTTCCTTCCAGGCGGCATGCAAGACTTCAACTACCTCCACTCGAACTGCTTCGAAGTGACTTTCGAGTTGTCCTGCTGCAAGTATCCCTCAGCCCGCGAGCTGCCTCGCTTCTGGAGGCTCAACAAGGAGTCGTTGCTGTCGTTTATGGAGCAGACTCACATCGGCGTCAAGGGCGTTGTGGTGGACGAGGACGGGGAACCTATCAAGGTGATTTATTCATATCTTCATCATTCTTATCCCATCATCATGATCATTATATCATCCAAAAGACGTCCACTGCTGGACAAAACTAAGCCAAATTGGTCGTCAAGTTAAGAGTATTAAAACCACTACAATTTAATCGAATGCGCTGTGCGCTTTTGATGACTCGAGTTCGCAATGATCTTACGCCCGACTTAATCACAATGTTTTTCATAACGTTTGCGAGGAAATAAATAACTTCACCACCAATCCAAATTGACGAAATCTTCAACTTCACCTCCAGTATCAGTGCATGATCGCTGGGGCCTCCTTGCGAGAGGAGAGCGCAGCTTCAATATTCCAACCAATCACAGAACAGTATTCTTGTGGAGCGCGGTCAACTAGATTTTTCTAAACCAATCAGATCACACACAAACTCATAACTCCCTCGGGAGTTAAGAAAATAGCTGATCAATACGCCTGCGTACAATAAGACCGATTTAGTGAATTTTGTTTTCATCTCGTGCAAGTGTGATGAAAACAAAATTCACTAAATGGTTGCGTTATATTGTTTCAGAACGCTCTCATCAAAGTGGAAGGGCTGCAGCACTTCGTGAAGACTACAGACGATGGGTACTTCTGGAGACTGCTGCTGCCAGGACAGTACAATATCACTGCTATGGCTGCTGGGTAATTATTTCCTATTTTATTTAGTTTCACCTGTCCCGTTGTCTGTCTGTAGGTCTGTAATCAAATCTTGCAAGGTAAATTTGATCCGCTTCCCGGTTTCCGATTGAGCTGAAATTGTGCATGCATGTATAAATCGGATGACAATGCAATATTATTATGACATAGAGCTGATCTGATGATGAAGACAGAAGATGGTCATAGCAATTCCTAAACTACACAAGATAAACCCATCGTGTTTGGGCTCATTCGAACCGAATCAACAAGTAGTTTATGATTGTGGAAATAAGTACAGTCGGCAGTAAAGGCTTGTACCAAAAATGTTTTTTTTTTTTATAGAAACTTATTAATCCCCGACGTGCAACGCAAAAGAGGGGTGTTATAAGTTTAACATGTGTATCTGTGTATATGAGTGTATGTATGTGGCATTGTAGATCTCAAACGGGCGAACCCATTTTAATGCGTTTTCTTATTTGAAAGCAGGTTTTCTAGCGAAAGTTCTTACACATCTTTTATTAAAATCGGTTTAGCCGTATTTGACATAAAGAAAATTTTGAAATGAAAATGTCTAGTGTTCTTCAACTTTTCTCAGTTGTTAGTTATGTGAAATACGTTTCATTTGAGTACCTTTAGCCAAAACCTCCAAAGAGGTCATGAATTTGTATTAGGGCAAGCATTCAGCAGGGATGTACTAAGCTGTGTTTTTATACTTACAAGTAATATCTAGCCACACTTGATATAGCTTAAAGGTCCCGCCACACCGCTGCTTAAAACGCACTCACGCATCGAAAACGCAGTGATGTGCCTCATGCGTGACGTTTTTAACTCATAACTTTCTCCCTCTTGTTCTTTGCGATTGCGTACCGTCACCGTAGTTTGAGCACAGATGTGGCCTGACCTTAAGGGTCTCCCGCACGCTCGAGTGAACTCGATTCTCCATACAATTTGTATGGAGAACTGAGTTTGTTGAAGACTCCGTAACTACGTTTGTATCATACAAACGTAGTTACGGATTACTTTTACTGATTTAAGAGTCTGCAGGAAACTCGGTTCTCCATACACACGTAATTTCATTCTCATTTTAAAACGCCAAGCTTAAATAACATGAAACTTTGTATACACAGTGTGATCCGCCATATCTATGCCTAAAATTAGTTCGCCAGAAATTGTAATAGAAAAAAAAATACTGCGAGCTTTTGAGTTTTTTAGGTCTTGTATGAAATAAATAAATAAACATTAGGGGACAATTTTTACACAAATCATTGTAATCCCATAGTAAGCTCAATAAGGCTTGTGTTATGGGTACTAGACGACGATATGTTTAATAGATATATACTTAGATACATAGAAAACGTCCAAGTCTCAGGAACAAATGTCTCTGCTCACCACAGAAACAAATGCCCTTACCGGGATTCGAACCCGGGACCTCTAGCTTCGGAGGCAGTGACACTACCAACTAGGCTAAACAGGCCGACAAAACCTTAATAATCACTGTATTTTTTTTCCATTATAATTTTGAGCAGCAGAAATTAATTGTCGGCCTAGATATGCCGGATCCCATTGTGTATACAAATTTTCATGTTATTCCAGCATGCCGTTTTACAATGAGACCGAAACTACGTTTGTATGGAGAGCCGAGCTTCCTGCGGACTCTTAAAGCAGTAAAACAAATCCGTGACACCGTCCGATTTTACGCACTTGCACAGACACGCATCGCTTCTATAAATTCTCTCTTGATTTTACATATATCCAATAACTCGTGTTTCCAGTTTCGACACCCCTCCGGCGACGTCCGTCACGGTTCCGGCGTCGCAACCGTCCGCGGTCCCCCTGAAGCTGGTGGTGCGGCGCCGGCCCGCCGGTAAGTCCCGCCGCACACACAACAAGGCTCCATCGCTCCAACTCGGCTGGGTTCTGATGCTTAACGGCCTGTTCATTTACGTCATTAAGCAGTAATGCTTTGTATAAAGCTAAGGGCAGGTTTTATTTGAAGACGGTTTCGTGCAACCCACTCTTCAGTCTCGTTAGTTGGGCCGATTAATTTTTCCTTGTTTCTCGTTATCATGGTTAAGTATTCTGAGGCTCTCTTTAAAACCGAGATTTTATAGGGATTAAATCTATCAAAGAGGGCTATGCTGGGAGTATCTCTGCGTGATCGCATCAGAAATCAGGCCATCCGCAGTAGAACCAAAGTAACCGGCATAGCCCTCCCAATCGTTAAACTTAAGTGGCAGTGGCCGGGGGATATTGCACGTAGAATCGATGGCCGTTGGGGCGGAAAACTTTTTGAGTGGCGACCACATACTGGAAGGCGCAGCGTGGGGAGGCCCCAACAAGGTCGACTGATGACCTGGTAACGGTCGCAGGAGTCCGCTGGATGCGGGTGGCGCAGGATCGGTCATTGTGGCACTCTTTGAGGGAGGCCTATGTTCAGCAGTGATGATGATGATTATGAAATCTACCAAACATGAGCTTTAGCGTTGATTATAAACCCATACTGACGTGTCTCATCTCTGAAACATGCTAGAAGTTCATGTTATATTTTTTTTTGTAAGAAACTCGGTTACTGTTGTCTCCTTGCTGACGGGACAGAATAACGACAAGGAAAAGTCGATTGACCCAATTAATAATAGTAAGTAATTTCATGTTTGTATACACAGTGTATACAAATAATGAGACTACAAAGACGGTTTCAACTTTTCACTCAAAAGAGTCGGCACTTTGTTTTATTCTCAGAGTTTAAATAGTTTGGGATTTTCTTACTTCCACTCATGAGCACTTTAGATTCTTGTAAAAAAGATTATGGTTTCAATTAAGTGTGAATATAAAATCCCTAGATTTTATAATTTACTTTTATCCATGGAAAGAAAAAAACAAAGTATAAAGTTAATTAAAAAAATTTGGCCTAAAATAATGAGAATAAATTGATATTGAAAAGTACTAAGAGGCGCCAAATATAGTGTTAGGTATAACGTTTTTAAAATATATACATTTTAAATGTTACTAAAGTTATTGTAGATTCTCAGTCATAGTATAGTTACGGCTCAATTTTATAATCAATTATTTACACTAGAAAGCCAAGAGAAAGTGATCCATACAACCTTTCCAGCATTGTAACTAGGTTTTAACTGTAGAAAAAGTAATCGATTACTATACATCAGGCTTATATATCATGTTTTTCGTAAATAGGTTGTTACAATTTTATTTACACGTATTCGATCACTTATTTTGTATGGATATACTCGTATGTGTAGTTGACTTCTAGATAGTTTTATTAAATGATTACGCATTTATCTATATTAGATCTAGGCGAATTTTTCGTGCATTTTATGTGCCAAATGTATTACAAAGCAATAAGTAAGTCTATATCACTAAAAAGGTTAGAACTCATAAACCATCACTCCTAGCGACATGTTTCTAACTCTTAATGCACTTATCCTGCAGGTGTATGATGGTTGCGATTTTATCACTTATATAGCATTTGCCCGCGGCTTCGCCCGCGTACTAATCGAAATTTTTAACCGTTTGCCAAAAAGGTCTCCAGAAAAGTAGTTGTTACATTCTGGGGGTTTCGGTATACAAAGTTTGGTGATTGTGATTCATTAACAGATGAACAGATGAAAAGTCAGTATACATTCTGAGAACCGGCAAACTGTCGAATTTCATTTGATTTTGGCAAAAATAAGGATCGAAAACTATTATCATACATTTCCGACAGACCGAAGGGGAAAGGGCCGATGAAATAAAAGCATGTCTTAAATGGCCCTTAGTAAAAGTATCTGTGTACTACAGTAACACCAATAGGTCTGATAACGACCAAGCACCACGCAGCGGTCATAAACTATGGTCCTTTGAAGTACAGAAATACGGCTAATTCAATATCACGTGTAACATTTATTTTTCCTAAAATTAAATTTATTAGGTATGTTTTGCCAGTTCCCATTGGAGCATCAAAAAAGAAAATTTGACCTCACTTCCATTGGCACTCCTTAATGTCAGTCCGTCTGTTACAACCGATTTATCTAAACTATCAATAATTTAGAGCGCTCGTGGCCCAGCGGCACCCGCCTATTGCGTGCGGTATGCGAGGTTAAGCAATGTGGGCGCAGGTCAGTTCTTGGATGGGTGACCGCTTTGAGTGGTTACTAACTGACTCTCGTGCTTTGGAAGGCACGCTAAGCCGTTGATCCCGGCTGCTGTCTACGACAGCAATCGTTAAGCCAAGTTAGAGGCCTTCGGGCGGCTTGCGAACTTCTAACAGTCAAGTTGCCCACTCATTTGACAAAGGGGGTTCGAAGTTACACCACGTCCGTAGGCAGTACCCACCGTTACCCTACACGTGGGTGGTGCTAAAAGTGCAACAAAAACTGGCAACCGTACTTATCTTCTCGAAGATCTCACGGTTCGTAAATAAATGCCATACGTTTAAAAAAATCTAAAGGTTGATTTAAATGGAAAAAATATCAAAACCTCTATGTCGTTTTTAAAAACAAATCCAATGTACCCCACACGCCTATATAGTAACATTAAACTTTTTTGCATGCAGGCATGTATGAATGCCAAATTTTACCTCAGATTCGTATTAAAAGACCTCTCGGACGCTCAAATATCGATTTTGAACGAAATCGGGACGAAAATGAAGATGATTAATATGGCCACTACTTTTTCCAAATTTTACCTCAAATTCGTATTAGGAGACCTCTCGGACGCACAGATATCGATTTTGGACGAAATCGGGTTGAAAATGAAGAAAATCAATATGGCCGGCACTTTTTACAAATTTTACCTCAAATCCGTGTTAGGGGACCTCTCGGACGCTCAGATATCGATTTTGAACGATATCGGGTTGAAAATGTAGAAAATCAATATGGCCGCCACTTTTTCCAAATTTTACCTCAAATTCGTATTAGGGGACCTCTCGGACGCTCAGATATCGATTTTGAACGATATCGGGTTGAAAATGAAGAAAATCAATATGGCTGCCACTTTTTCCAAATTTTACCTCGGATTCGTGTTAGGGGACCTCTCGGACGCTCAGATATCGATTTTGAACGAAATCGGGACAGAAATGGTAAAAATGAATACTGCCGCCACTTTTTCTAAATTTTACCTCGGATTCGTATTACGAGACCTCTCGGACGCTCAGATATCGATTTTGATCGAAATCGGGACGGAAATGAAGAAAATCAATATGGCCGGCACTTTTTACAAATTTTACCTCAAATTCGTGTTAGGGGACCTCTCGGACGCTCAGATATCGATTTTGAACGAAATCGGGTTGAAAATGTAGAAAATCAATATGGCCGCAACTTTTTCCAAGTTTTACCTCAGATTCGTATTAGGGGACCTCTCGGACGCTCAGATATCGATTTTGAACGAAATCGGGTTGAAAATGAAGAAAATCAATATGACTGCCACTTTTTCCAAATTTTACCTCGGATTCGTGTTAGGGGACCTCTCGGACGCTCAAATATCGATTTTGAACGAAATCGGGACGGAAATGTAGAAAATAAATATGGCTGTTACTTTATTCAAAGTTTAGGTACCCCGGATTCCTAATAAGAGTCCTCTCGGGCGCTCAAATATCGATTTATGTCGAAATCGTATCGGACGGAACTGATTAATAAAACCACTTACAATACATTGAATCAAAAAAGGTCGTATATTCATAGGAAACTCACGGCACTTCATGCACCTTTAGACCTTATAAGGAACTTACATGCCAAATTTGGTATCTCTCGAACCACCAGTTTGGACTGTGTGTTGATATGTCTCTCACTCAGTCAGTCAGTTATTTCTTGAAATTTGGCACAAACTTTCAAAAGTTTTCATGTCCACAGTATTAAATTGCAAAACCGATGCCATTTTCGTAATTAACGTCCCAAAAAACCATAAAAACGACACCCATATTAATATTTAGACATTTCATCCCCCTCGCACCCCAACATGGGGGATGGTATTTCACGTCCTCCACGTGAGATTTTAAAATCATTGTTGTTTTCGTTATCAGCGACCCGGTATATCATAAAAACAATAACCATGTCGATTTTCAGAATTTGTCACCACCTTTCCCCCTTTTAGGGGTTGATTTCTCAAAAAATCTGAAACACGTATTTACTCATTTATCGTTAGAAATACTCCTGTGAAGTTTCGAATAAAATAGTCCAACTAATCTTGTTTCCCCATACAAACTTCGGACCCCCATTTCACCCCCTTAGGGGTTGAATTTTGAAAAATCCTTTCTTAGTGCACCCCTAGACCTTATAAGGAACCTACGTGCCAAATTTGGAATCTCTAGGACCAGCGGTTTGGGCTGTGCGTTGATATGTCAGTCAGTCAGTCAGTCAGTCAGTCAGTCAGTCAGTCAGTCAGTCAGTTTCTTCTTTTATATATTTAGATTATTATCGTGGATAAAGGATGGTATTCCACTCGTCCAATATCTTTGTCCAATCTTTGATCAAATTTCTTTGACAGAGGCCCATTCCACTCATCCAATATCTTTATCCAAGTTTTTTTTCATGCGTAGCCATATTGATTTAACTGTCATCGGAATCTTTGATCAAATGTCGGGGTCCCATCGAAGTTTGATGAAATCATCCAATTTCTTTGATCAAAGATATCCGATGAGTTTAATACGGGGTGGTATTCTACTCATCCAATATCTTTGGCCAAGTTTTCTTTTTTCATGCGTAGCCATATTGATTTAATTGTCATCAGAATCTTTGATCAAATGTCGGGGTCCCATCCAAGTTGGATGAAATCATCCAATTTCTTTGATCAAATGTATATTGGACAAAGATATTGGATGAGTGGAATACCTCCCTAAGACGCGCATCATTCTCGCACTCACATATTTGTCATGTGGCGAATATCTTATCCACGACGGTAAGTTATAAAATGACAACCATCATACGCTCGCTGAAGTAGAACTCACGAAGAGTTCGAAGCATGTCGCCCGCAGTGACAGTTTATTTATTTATCGATTCTAAAGTACATGCACATGTAGTTTATGCGTGAGTTTGAACCGTTTTAGTGATAAAGCAATAAGTAAGTGTTCAATGTTTTAGCATAGTACAAATCTAGTCAATACTATCGTGTACCAATAGGTTACATTTCGAGCTGGGCCAATGGGCCATTGTACTTTAACTTTCGACATATTTGCTTAAAATGCATATTTTGGAATACTTGTCCCGCACATCGATTTCCTGCTTAGTGACTGTAAAAGGGGTTTAATTAGGCTATTAATTTCGATAGTTTTGGTAAATATCTAAGTACTGGAAAATTATCCATAAATCGAGTAACTCAGTGGTCATAAATTTGTGTAAAAATTGTCCCTTACCACTGCGTTACCAATTTTTTACGCACCAAATATTAATTTATGCGTTTTTACCTCTTAATTACTTTTAAATGGAAAAATATTTCAAGACTCAATTTTTGTATTTTAGTTCGATACGCATAATATTATTTCGGCAAAGAAAGAAACAGAATGGCCCATCTAACAAAGAAAATGTGCATAATTTATATATTATATCCCAAGTTGAAAGAGTGTATTAAATTGCATTTACTAGACTAAGATTTTTAAGGAAATGATATAAGGTAAACGTCCCAATGTCAGGCGCGTGTTGATCGCAGACTTTCGACTGGAGGCCATAAAGCGGCCATGTTACGGCCCGGCCACGACTTCAAGCGGTGGTGGAAGCGGCAGCGGTTTTCCTAATACATTCGTGTGATTCTAACTAACCGCAGTGCGTTGCGTGTCTCGACCGTGCAATGGACAGGTGAAACGCTTGCCGCGCCGCAATTCGCGCAGGTGTGGCCAGGGTGTTAGTTAAGCAATCGATTTGGTAGCCATGTTATGAACTTGTGACTAAATCACTGTTGAATCTTCCATGGGGTTCGGGATCGAAACCCATCTTAAGTTCAAGTATACACTGTGGACCCGAATAATCCGACAGATTCTCAGAATGCATTTATGAGCTGTGAGCTCATAAGGGGTAAAAAAGTTATGCAAACTATGCTCGAATTCGGCAGAAAGAAATTTGTTTTGGTTGAGTTTTTGGCATTGTTGTGTTAAAAACACAAAGTAATGTCACTTTGTATGTAGACATCACCTAAGAAAATCTATCAAGGTTTTTATTTAAAAAGAAAAATTAAAACTGGCAACCGTGCTGTCTTCTCGAAGATCTCACGGTTCGAAATAATTGCCATACGATAAATAAATATAGATTTTATTCGACAAATGTTTCGTTTCGGGAGGTATCTGTAGCTGACATTGTGTCAATTACTATGTTGGGACTTAGTTACATTAATGGCAAAGTCACACCGTAAGTCAGTAATTAACTCAACCTTAAGTCTTGTCTCCCAATGGGGTGATAACAATCTGGTTAGTTTCAACGCCACCAAAACGCAAGCGTGTCTGTTTACCGCAAAAAGGAGCTCATTCAATCTGGCTCCTACTTTCCGAGGTACAACCGTGTCTGTAGCCAACGATCTCGAGCTGTTTGGCATGACGTTAAGCTCAAACCTTAACTTCGGCACTACCATCGAGTCCAAAGCCGGAACAGCGGCCAAAAGCTGAGCATCCTAAATAAGGTCAAGCGATACTTCACCCCTGGGCAGCTTCTATCTTTATATAAAGCCCAAGTCCGGTCTTGCATGGAGTATTGTAGTCACCTTTGGGATGGCTCGGCTAAGTACCAACTTGCCGCACTCGACTCGGTGGACCGCAGAGCCAGGAGGCTCATTGGCGGCAGTATGGTAGTGGGAAATAAGCTGCAGAGCTTAGCACATCGACGCAAAGTAGCATGTCTGTGCGTCTTCTACAAACTGTACTTCGGTGAGTGTGCTCAGGAGCTCCATGAGCTCATACCGCCTTCCCCCTTCTTCCATCGGACATCCAGACGTACGGCTGGCTACCATCCTTACCTGGTCGAAATTCCTCTAATTCGAACCAAGCGCTTTGCATCTTCTTTTATAATGCGCACTTCTAAGGTTTGGAATTCTCTGCCGGCGTCTGTATTTCCGAGTTCATATAACCTGGACCTTTTTAAGGCACGAGTGAATAGGCATCTTCTGGGTGAGCTCGCTTCATCGTCGGCCTCATCTTTGCCCCCTGGCTAGATGCTGGCCAAGAGCAATCCCATTTTTATTAAAAAAAAAATACTCGAAAGGGTTTTTTACTGAGTTACGACATAGAACAGTTTGCATAAAAGTCAAACATACTTCAAACGGAATCGAGCAAACATTGAATGACATTTTTGTCTCCAAAACTAGTCAGAAATTAGAAATCATTAGGTTTATTCGGGCCCACGGTGTATAAATTACTATTTACTATAAAACACCATTCAATACCGAAAACCACTGTAAAATATGCAAATAAACAAATGTTAATAACATACTAACAAACACGCTGTTTCAATTAACATTAACAATTTATTTCTTTACTTTTATGTATTTTTTTCTGTTTGCATGCTCTGAAGATTTGCCTGGACTCCTTGTCTCTTTTACTTATTTCAAGTGGTTTTTTTTTTCTTTTCTTTAGTTGTACCCTTAGAATAAAAGAAAAAAAAAGTGTATATACATATACACATATTCATAAGTTCGGTCCGTTAAAATTGGCTGAAAATGTTATAATTTCATAAAACATGTATTACGGGGTGCCAATGAAGAACTATAAAAGTAACGGTCGCATCATTTGGGATCTTATTATTACCTTTGTACCTGGTACGGACCCGTCTATGCTTGTAAAATTTGTTGTCTCTTTATTATATTATAAATATGATTAATCTCGAAATAATCAGAGAAACTTAAAAGGAAACACCAGTAGTTAATATTGCTGCGTCAAAGTGACGTTACATAGCTGAAAGTCTGCAGATAAGGGACACCATAAACCTCAAAACACATTAAACATGTAATATGGTACTTAATTTAAATATACGAGGTCCAGAATTGCGTTAAAAATGGCAATAACTTACTACAAATAGCACTAATTCGTGTGACGTGGCAACTTGAATTACATTTCTTCATTAATCCTCTTTTCTTGTATAACACTCTCTGTACAATAGTTTAAAACAATATCTTTTCGTTATCTACTAATCTGGATGGAGTGAAAGTAAGTAGTTATAACTCTTAACAGTATAAATTTCTGTAAATTACACACTAATAATTTCGCTTTTAAAACACTTAAACTTGTATTCACATAACATTAAATTAAATATTTGCCATGCAAGTAAATGCTCCTATAATTCAGTTTGAATAATATCTTTACAGAGAAAATTACGTTAGAAAAGCTTGAGATTCCGGAACTTGTCAACATCGAAGAGAAACCTGGTAAATCATACATTTTACACTATTCGCTTGTAGTTTGTTGCATTAATTTTCACTAGAATTGATGCATGAGTTATTACATCACTGTATTTTCACAACACGAGAGAATAATATAACTAACATTTCAAGCTAGTTTTAAAATCATGCACAGTCACAGTCGACTATAAGAATTGGTATACCACTAATGCACTCAAAATTATCTTAGTAGTGGTGTAGAGAGTCACCCATAGGGTGTTACCACACCAATCGATCGATATCGATTGGTGTGGTGGTAACACCCATACCCCATTGCCATACTCGTCACGTCCCTCAGACATGAGTATACGCTGTATACGACCAAGAAGTGGCATAGATATTTTTGCAGCTGATAAAAAAAATTCCTACACGTGATCCGTCGTTATTTTCCATGATACACCAAATTGACCGTTTTCAATTGCTAACAAGAATCAAATCTCATCTTCACAGTACCTAAACTTAAATGAGTTATATATCTACATAGTTATCTACTAGCTATTCATTTACAATGGACGAGTACGTGCATGAAAATGCAAGAAAACCAGCCTAAAAACACCGAGCACATGAAAAGCACAATCAACCTTATTAAGTTCAGAATTAAAGCACTCAAGCTATTATGACTCCAAATGACTCCAAAGTAAGTTTTATAGACAGACACAAACTTTAGTTATCTACTTACACGCATGAAAAGGCATTACAGCCAATAAAAACACTCAGCACAAAGCACATTTGACCGTTAAATAACCTTATTCAGTTCAAAATAGCAACTTAGCCTCACAACTTCAAAGCAAAATATACCTGTAGTGATAAACCACTAAACCTCATTCAGACTTACGTGCATGAAAAATAAAATAAATCCAAGAACACCCCCGCAAGCACAGCACAAAAATCCACCTTAACCTAACCTAACTAAGTTCAAAATAGCACCTTAACTGTCAACCTAAAAGCAATATCAACAAAGTAAAATATACCCAACGCCCCACAACCTAAAGTCCACATTACCCGGGCAAATCTCCAGAGCTCGAACGCCGTCGTGACGTCCCAACTCTCCCTGCAGCGGACTTCGTCCACCACGAATACGTGAAGATGGAGAGTTTCCTGAAGGATCTGGCGGCGGTGTATCCGAAGATTACCAAGCTGACTAGCATTGGGAAGAGTGTGGAAGGCCGGGAGTTATACGTGCTTGAAGTTACTAAGGACCCTGGAAGGCATATCCCTGGTGAGTACATAGAGCAACATATGTATCTTAATAGTAAACTTTATTCGCTTGAGGTGTAAAAGTCAGTTTACTGGTTACTCGCCTCTTGTATTTGTGAGAAACGATGGTACAACTCTTTGACCAACTTTTTTATATTCTTGTTTAAGAATTTGATATTATAATATCAGCTAAGTGTGAAGAATTTAAACTGCTTTTGAGATCGACATGAAGAATTAATCCTTTAAATTAGTTCCTCCAGAAAAATCGCATGTGTTTTTTCTCTGATGTATTATACTGTGTGTGTAGAGTAATATGAATGAAATGCTGTCTGGACCCCTAGTAAATGAGGTGTCCCCAAGTCACTAAAGTAAATAAACGGCAAGCAAATGCCGATGATGGTATAGACGCAAGACACAAGTTCTTCCTATCACCTATAAACCTGAATAGTGATTATTGCGAACTATTAAAATGTATTAAAACTAATCATTCACATCACTAAGGTCGAATATCGGTAACATATTTCGAAACGATCTGTGATTCTTTTATTGAATTTCGTCCCAGGTTTCCCAACGATATTTTCCTTGAAGAGAAAATAAACTTATATAATGAGTAAATGTCTAGTTTGTTTTGTAGTGTCTAGTAGGTTTTGACCAAACATTTGTCCCACCAGGTAAACCCGAATTCAAATACGTGGCCAACATGCACGGCAACGAGGTGGTAGGTCGCGAGCTTCTACTGCTGCTAGCCAAATATTTGTGCCAACAATACACCAGTGGAGATGAGAGGATACAACGTATGCTCAACGGGACCAGGATACATCTCATGCCGAGTATGAATCCGGATGGTTATGAGAAGAGTACTGTTGGTAAGTAAACGACTTAAAATAGTAAATTGTGTGTCAATGAAGCAAATTATACACCAGGCGCAAAGATTTTAACCACGTATTTTTGACGAGTATATAATGATATCAACGTGGGTCCAATTATGGACCCGGGTATGTCCTAAAACTACGACCAAGACCACCGGAGGATGGGCAGCAGCATCCCTGGAGTGCGGTGGAGATACTGCGATCGCCAACCCGCATGCCAAGCGTGGCGATTATGGCAATTACCCCTCATGACATACACAAACAGGCCACGGCCCCGAGGTTCCGGCGACCCCCGGTACCCTGGTTCTGGTAGCGGCCAGGGTACTAGCGGGGTCAGGGGTGCGAAGAATCTCCGGTTAAGATCCGGCTACCACCACCGACGACTTCTGGCCCTGGCAACATACAACACACGAACACTGCGGACCGACGAAAAGATAGCGGAACTGGAGGAAGGATTGAGCAAGTTGCGTTGGGATATCGTAGGGTTATCTGAAGTCCGAAGAGAGGGGGAGGACACGATAACCCTGAAGTCCGGCAACTTGCTCTATTTCCGGGAGGGCGACCAACAGTCCCAGGGAGGTGTCGGGTTTATCGTCCACAAATCCCTCGTGAACAACGTGGTGAAGATCGAGAGTGTGTCGGCTAGGGTGGCGTACCTTATACTCAGAGTATCCGAGAGGTACTCGTTGACGGTCATACAGGTGTACGCGCCGACCTCGGCACACTCCGACGACGAGGTGGAGGCTATGTATGAGGATATATCAAAGGTCATGCATAGTTCCAAAACCTACTTCACCGTTGTTATGGGGGATTTCAACGCAAAACTGGGCAAGAGAGACGGCGAAGAGCCGAGAGTGGGGCAATTTGGAGTTGGAAGTCGGAACCACCGGGGCCAACTACTGGCTGGTTTCTTGGAGAAGGAGGGACTCTACATGATGAACTCCTTCTTCAAGAAACGCGAGCACAGGAAGTGGACCTGGATGAGTCCCGACGGTGCAACAAAAAACGAGATTGACTTCATCATGTCGACGAAGAGGCATATATTCAATGATGTCTCTGTGATCAATGCGGTTAAAACCGGAAGTGATCATCGTTTGGTAAGAGGCACATTGAATATATGCGTCAAGCTAGAGCGCTCTCGACTGATGAAGTCCACGCTCCGTCCAGCAGCAGTCCAAATCCAAAACCCCGAGAGCTTTCAGCTGGAACTCCAAAACCGTTTCGATTGTCTAGGCGGCGATGTGGACGAATTCAACGACGGGTTTGTGGAAGCTGTCCATAGCATTGGGTCGAAGTTCTTTAAGGCCCAACGAACTCAAAGAGCCAAAAGGCTCTCTGTCTCCACTCAGAGGCTCATCGAGGAAAGGAATGAGATGATTCTGCAGTCTTCAGCCGATGCGAAATTATACAGGCAGCTCAATAAACAGATCTCTAAGTCCCTTACCCGCGATCTGCGCCAATTCAATACAAATCGGATTGAAGAGGCCATCGAGCAGAATAAGGGCTCTAAAGTTTTCTCAAGAGATCTGTCTATTGGGCAGAGCCAGCTCGCCAGATTAAAAACTGAGGATGGTAGAATCGTTTCGTCCAAACCTGAGCTTCTGAGTGAGATAGAGTGCTTTTATGGACAGCTATACACGTCAACTAGCAGACCCGAAGTTGGTCTGGCGGAAGACCCTAGAGCTAGATTAACCCGGCACTATACCGAAGATATCCCGGACATCAGCCTGTACGAGATTAGAATGGCTCTTAAGCAGCTGAAGAACAACAGGGCACCCGGTGAAGACGGAATTACAGCTGAACTCCTGAAGGCGGGTGGAAAACCGGTCCTTAGGGCCCTTCAGAAGTTGTTCGACTCCGTCTTACTGGAAGGGAAAACTCCAAAGGCGTGGAACAGAGGTGTGGTGGTGCTGTTCTTCAAAAAGGGTGACAACTCCTTACTGAAGAACTACCGACCCATCTCACTTCTGAGCCATGTCTATAAGCTGTTTTCAAGAGTCATTACGAACCGTCTCGCACGCAGGCTAGATGACTTCCAGCCTCCCGAACAAGCCGGTTTCCGAAGAGGCTTTAGCACCGTAGACCACATCCATACGCTCCTTCAGGTTATACAGAAGACTGAGGAGTATAACCTGCCCCTCTGTTTAGCGTTCGTGGACTACGAGAAAGCCTTCGATTCGATCGAAACCTGGGCTGTACTACAATCTCTCCAGCGGTGCCAAGTGGACTACCGGTATATCGAAGTGCTGAAAAGTTTGTACAAGAACGCCACTATGTCAGTCCGACTCCAGGACCAGAACTCAAAGCCTATTCCGTTGCAGCGGGGAGTCAGGCAAGGAGATGTTATTTCTCCTAAACTGTTCTCCGCTGCACTGGAGGATGTTTTCAAGACTCTGGACTGGAGAAGGCTAGGCATCAACATAAACGGCGACTACCTCACTCACCTTCGGTTTGCTGACGATATAGTAGTCTTGGCTGAGACCATGGAGGATTTAAGTACAATGCTCAATGACCTCAGTAAAGCCTCCGAGCGAGTTGGTCTAAGGATGAACATGGACAAGACGAAGATTATGTCAAATGTCCATGTCGCACCAACTCCCTTAACAATCGGACACTTTACGCTCGAAGTTGTAGACGATTACGTATACCTAGGACAGACTGTCCAGTTAGGTAGGTCCAACTTCGAGAAAGAGGTTAATCGTCGAATCCGACTCGGCTGGGCAGCGTTCGGGAAGCTACGGCACATCTTTTCGTCCAATATTCCGCAGTGTCTCAAGACAAAAGTCTTTGACCAGTGTGTGTTGCCAGTGATGACATATGGCACTGAAACGTGGTCGCTTACTATGGGCCTCATAAGAAGGCTCAAAGTCACCCAAAGGGCAATGGAGAGAGCTATGTTGGGAGTTTCTCTGCGTGATCGCATCAGGAATGAGGCCATCCGCAGCAGAACCAAAGTGACCGATATAGCCCTCCGAATCGCTAAACTTAAGTGGCAGTGGGCGGGGCACATAGCACGTAGAACCGATGGCCGTTGGGGCGGAAAGGTTCTCGAGTGGCGACCACGTACCGGAAGGCGTAGCGTGGGCAGGCCCCCCACACGGTGGACTGATGACCTGGTGAAGGTCGCGGGTGTCCGCTGGATGCGGGTGGCGCAGGACCGGTCATTGTGGAAGTCGTTGGGGGAGGCCTATGTCCAGCAGTGGACGTCTTTCGGCTGACATGATGATGTATGTAAACAACTTCCTAAAGAAGAAATTTTTGCTAGGTGGATACATGGAAACATATATGTAAAACTAGCTATTGCCCGCGACTCCGTCCGCGTGGAATTCGTTATCATCGTAGTGAAATAATTGCTATTAAATTATGGTAGCCACAGGCTTAATTATCGCTCTCCCATACAAACATCTACATCCTTTTCACCCCCTAATGAATGATTTTCAGGATAAAAACTATCGTATGTCCTTTCCCGGGACTCAAACTACCTCAATACCAAATTTCATCTAAATCGGTCCAGCGGTTTAAGCGTGAAGAGGTAACATACAAACACACACTTTCGCATTTATAATATTACGTGTGGATATGGAATACGCCATAAGGAGCTGACGTAAATTAGTGATAATATATAAAGACTTTTTGGGTAAAAATATTATATAGTAAAAATTAAGACTTAAGTAATTGTGATTATATAAGTTGAGTGCATTAGTATGGATTTATGCCTATTTTGTTCTATTCTAAGTGGATGGTAACTTTTCAGGTGACTACAAAAGCACACACGGCCGTGAAAACGCACACAATGTGGATCTCAACAGAAATTTCCCTGATCAATTCGGCGAGACACCGGTAAGATTATAATTTTATTGCACAATTAAGTGTCACACTTGCACAGTCATGGGAATTTAAATACGTACCTTTTTAAGCTCTAAGCTAGATACAATATAAACTAGTGAATTTTTTTTTTCTAATTTCAATTTTTCCAAAGACTTATTCGACAAAAATGTTCTATATATAATTATCGAACCTGCTCACAAAATTTCACGGGAATCGGTTGAGAAATACGACCTGTAGAGGAGAACAGCCGGACAGACAGACATACGAAAGAATTTTTGTCGAAAGCTGAAACGGCGACGCTTCGCTCGCTCGGTCAATTACCTATGTAACTTATGCGGTGCAGAGTGGTGCCTAAACTTGAGATAAGAGAGGTAGATGATGACGATCGCGCTATAGATATTTTTGGGGGCGCTTGTTAGCATTTTTTTTGAAGCTGATAAAAAGAAAAAGTAGTTTTTGGTGTCTTGTCACTTTGGCAATAAGGGCTAAAGTGGAACGCGCTTAAGTTTTTCTTTACCGTACTTGTCTACTAAAGACGGTAACATTCTGACATAATTATGTATTTCAGTTGCTAACATGTTTGTTTTCACACGTAATACGGACATACACGGTAAAAGTCTATTCAGCGATAAGACCGCCTGTTTTATCTTCGGTATTGAGTTTTTTGAGGTGTGCTATGAACGGTATTTGTATTGTATTGTATTCTTATGTCGCCGGTTGGCGTGGGTTTAAGATTTAATAAACGCTCTAGCATAATTGTACATACATGGTTTTTACTTTAGAAAATATTGACAGGTCTTGTCAAGGCAATTACAGCAGGCCGCTCCGTGTCCGGGCCAGCCCGTTTTCTACGACAACAATACACCGCCCGCAGCGTGGCTGGGCTGTATCCGGCCCGGGCCGTGCCCAGACATGGCCCGACCACGAAACGTGCGGCGTATTGCCGTCAAAGAAAATGGGCCGGCCCGGACACGGAACTTCCTACTGTGAATCATCATTTAATTGCTCTTGACAATAGATTAATTTCTTTTCACTTCTTCTGCATCTTGAGACGTTCTCAGACACTGATGTTATATCATTTGAGTCTATTGTTCTTGTGGTCGTCCACTGTGACTCGGTACGCGATCGTGTTAGGCATTGAAAGCAATATCCATACCATTTTGTATAAGTAGGTATTTATACTTAGCTAATTGCAATATTCCTAATTTCTCAGGACAACGCAGTAACAGAGCCGGAAACCCAAGCGGTGATGGACTGGTCGTTATCCATTCCATTCGTTCTGTCAGCGAATCTACACGGGGGCTCGCTGGTTGCCAATTACCCGTACGACGGTAACCCCAACATGCACAGCGGGGACGAGTATCTGTCACCCGATAACCAAGTGTTCCTGCATTTAGCGCACACATATTCTGACGTGAGTAATATACATGGAATCTACATGGGGCTCGCTGGTTGCCAACTGCCCGAACGACGGCAACCCGAGTATGCACAGCGGGGACGAGTATCTGTCGCCAGACGTGAGTAGTACACATGGAATCTACACGGGGGCTCGTTGGTTGTGGTGAGTGAGTGGGTTTATACGCAAATATATTAATGGATTTAAGACTGGGTCGTGTCAGTTTCTTTCACTGTAAAGCGGTCGCGGGGGTGGTCTGTTGCCCGACAACCAAATGATCCCTCACATAGCGTACTTTACGTGATTTGATGTTTAGTGAGTGGGATTATATTATCAATCAATCAATCAATCATTTATTTTGCTCACAGAAGATTCCATGCAAAAAATTTATAGTAACATAATTTAAACAAATGTCAAATATCACTTAAAATATAATTTATAAATTTCATAATATCAATCAAATAATTTTCCAATAAATTTATTGAGGTCGTAAAAGGCTGTTATATACTTTATATACTTTGAAAACGTGTTTTGTTGTTACAGACTCATCTTAAAATGTGTTTTGTTGTTACAGACTCATCTTAAAATGTGTTTTGTTGTTACAGACTCATCTTAAAATGTGTTTTGTTGTTACAGACTCATCTCAAAATGCATCTGGGACAACCGTGCAAGAGCTACCCTGAGCGTTTCCCCGAGGGCATTACCAATGGCGCCAAATGGTAAAGAAAGAACTAAATTCGTGTTAATAATATAAAATTAGATTAAATGATAGATCTTCTCTGATCACCTCTATTAACACATTAGCTCACATCCATTTAATTGTATTCGCGAGTCTTGGTTTCAAGACTTGAAGAATACTCCAAAATAGGAATATTCACACCTTTCAAATGAGGCTCATGTTGCCCTCAAATGAGGAATGCAATTTCTTCCATTCTTCCCTCATTTGAGTGCAAAAATGCCTTTTTTTTAGGTAGCAGGCGTGAAAAGCAGTACGTGTCACTCGGTTGCAATATTTCCGTCTTTGGCGTAACTACACCAACTCTACGTTAGAATCGCACGCTACGTCTCGGGTCATTCCAACAACTAGTAATAGTCCCTGTACACCCTGGCGGGTGATGTCTCTGTGTGCCTCCTATGACACGGACAGGGACTGAATCCGTTCGGTGTACCCCTTGCATTTCATTAAATTGTCAAAAAAGGCCTCTACGTGTTGGCTATGTGGTACTCGTTTGGTACTTCGGTACCTCGGTACTTCGGCTCCGCGCACACCTCCCAAAGGTCCGGGACACCATTGTACCGTGAGCGGAAAAGACATACAAATAATATTTACACCACACCTTGCCAAAAAGCGCGTTTTTCCGCATGCTGCGCGTCCAGAAAAACCCACTTTTTGGCCAAGTGGTGTAAAATAGGCATTTACCCCCCATGAAATTGGGGGAGGCCTATGTCCAGCAGTGGACGTCCTAGGGCTGATGTGGTGGTGGTGGTGGTGGTGTAAAATAGTGTACAAAACACGGGTCGTAAAACAAAAAGCCCTCTCTCGCATATTTATGATCCTCGCCTGCGGCTCGGGCCTCAAACATCTGCGATATCGGCCTTTCTTTGTTTTACAACCCTTGTATCGTAAATAGCTATTATAGATTCTTATAGAGTTTGTTATGATTTTATTTACGATATTCATATTCATTTTAGGTACGTGCTGGCAGGCGGTATGCAAGACTGGAACTACCTGCACACAAACGACATGGAGATTACTTTAGAACTTGGCTGCTACAAGTTCCCTCCCGCCTCCGACTTGCCCACTTACTGGGCGGACAACAGAGAGGCGCTGCTGACGTACATTGAAGAGGTAAGCGAACACGACTGACCTAGAAATTGCATTACAATTCGACTGCTTTAAGTTTCTTTCGACATCCTATCTCACTATTTTCTAGGCGGGTAAGGCGTTATTCGCATACATTGTACGCTGCCTGTTGACTTTTGAGAAAGGGGTACCGTTTTTTTTAAGTTCATGTTGGGAGCATAGGTAAGCATAGTCAGCGATATTCGCACCGTCGAGAGTGAGCTGCGAGCCGTTGAACTGGCTAGGCGACCATAGGCGATTACACGTTAGCTTAACATCAGGTAGGCCGTAAGCTTGTTTGCCACCTTCGTTGTATAAAAAACCGGCCAAGTGCGAGTCGGACTCGCGCATCGAGGGTTCCGTAAAAATATTTTTACTATACAACCTTGGCCAGAAGTATTAAGCACTCCTGCGTTTTTCATATAAAAGTAAAACTTTGAATAAAGCATTTTACATCTTTTATTATAGAAAATTCTAATATTTTTCAATAACGCTAGCTATTCATTGACGTTAAAAATAATTGCACTTAAAAAAAGGCATTTGGTCCTTTTATTGCGAACCCGATTATTTTAAGGGTTCAGTTTTCTAGGATAAATAGCTACTTCGAAATTATATCTGCTAAAGTTTTCTAGATGTTTATATACATTATTCTATTTTGCGTCAATGTGTAGTTTTATAATTAAAAAAAATCATAGTTTATTTATAAGTTACAAAGAAAAATAAGAGGTGCTTAATACTTCTGGCCAAGTCTGTATGATGGACTAAAATTATACGGTTTTTGCAATTTTCCCTTTATCTGTGCTATACGAGTAAGACGTTGCTTCGTACCAAATTTCAAGATTCTGAGTTCACGGGAAGGTTTTGATTCCCTTGCGAGTGTCGAAATTTTGCGGATATTTGCGGCATAAACGGCTGTATCTTTTGATTGCGTTGGCTTAGAAGTTTAACTTTTTTCACAGCTCCAAGGGACAGTAGACCTGAGTATTTGATATAAATTCCAGCTTGATACCTCCACGCGTTCCTGAGAAAAAGGGTCTTGACAGATAGACAGACGGATGGACAACAAAGTGATCCTATAACGGTTCCGTTTTTTCCTTTCGAGGTACGGAATCCCAAAAAATCTATACTTTTTTCAGGTTCACAAGGGTGTCCACGGCTTCGTCCACAGCCACATTGGCGGTAATCTCTCAAACGCGACTATAACCGTGGCCGGCATCCGGCACACCGTGCACACGGCGCGCGAGGGCGACTACTGGCGCCTGCTGGTGCCGGGCCGGTACAACGTCACGGCCTCTAAACTCGGGTAAGAGAGTGCACTTACGAAGCAAAAGGTCTATGATCCATCCTTTAAACCTGCAAACGTCCCCTCATGGTCCACCAACCATGTGTTCAAGGCCAAAGAAAAATCAAGATTTTTATGGTTTCCAAGAAAAAGTTGAATGTTTCACACATACTTATATACTAAATATGCGAATATACTCGCCAAATTAATTAAACGTCCTGTCCTATCCCAACTGTCCCAAAGTCTTTAAATAATTCCCTTGTGTGCTTGCATATTTTTACCCCTTAGGTCGCATGGTCCGATTGACTAGTCCGATCAATCGGAATACGAATATTTTTTTTTCCTGTTGGCTCGATTGATCGGACTATAAAGACTTCTCAAATCCTGTCAGCCCTACTATCGGAGTAATGGGATTTTAAAACCCTATAGTTAGTTCCATTTTGTGTCACTATTTTACAATATCTGTTTCTACCAATAACTCTTACATCTCGACCTTAACCCAGACTAAACAAGGGCAACTTTCTTACGAATGCATGGAAATATAATTGATGGCAACCTGTTTATATTGGGAACTTCTAAATATCAGCCATATACCTAACTTAACAAGGTTCATTTTCCCCAGATATGAGAGCGTTACCGAAGAAGTAGTGGTACCCGAGACGGGTTCAGTGAGCGTCAACTTCACTCTGATGCCCGACGATCCTCAGCACTGGTCCTCGGCCTACGACTTCCGGTAAGTAGATAGCAGTTTTATGTTTAAGGTGAAAGGGAAAATTCGAATGACATTTTGTTTATTTTATTATTTTTTGATCTGAAACAAATTATGTTAAGTTCAATTTTATCTTAAACGTGTGAAAGCATCACGGGTCACGAAAATTGTGGTTCGTTTATCTCCGTCCCTATCGCACACGTGTATTGGAGCGATAGAGATAGAGTTACACGAACTTGGATTATCGTGGTATCGCCTAAGATCTTATAAATTTTTCTTAGAATTCAATTAGACATGAAAAGATCTAAAAATGTCACTCATAAATAAAATAACTCTTTCTTTTTTTGTGATTTAGCATGATATTTTGGTAATGTTTATATATTCATTTATTTCAATTACTATAAATATGATCTCGATTACTTATTACTTCATCACAAAAACCTTTAATTTCACTTTTTTTTTCTCTTTAATGCATACCCAGAAGCCATAAACATAAGGTTTGTTAAAATTAAATCTATTGTCACAAGAATTAAGACTTACTTTTGCTTTGTCACGATGATGTTACTTAACGCTTTTTATATTTGCTTTACATGTATTTATTCGCCGTATTCGTATGTAGCTTTGCAATGTGTGCGTTATATAAAGTAATATATTTGTGTTTGGGGTAAACTATAACATTCAAAACTATATGAAATGAAATATGTTTTGCTAAACAGAAGCTATCGATTGTGCGCGATTTTAAAGTGGACATTCGTCGAGTCGTGTAAAGATCCCGGTAGCTTGTTTGGTTAAAAGCTATCGGCCCAGTTTGCTCAAAGCTCGCAGGTTGTGAAGCCCAGTTCAAAGCAATGATATATTTTTTTATTTTGCTCCTTATTCATTGAAGTTGGTACAGTCGAGTGCAAAAATATGTATATTTTTTTTTACCTTATTTCAATGGAATAAGGTGAAAATGTGTATACATGTTGGTGCCCCTGACTGTTTATACGTACTTAATAAATATTGTTTAATAACTAAATGTTCCAATAAAGTAAAAACTCTTTTTGATGGTTTCTAGTTTGCCCCGAATTCAGTCATGTATCACGTAATATTAATATCTTTATTGTGAAGTGGTTATCAATAAAAGTTTGAAAATTTTAGAATTATATAGCCATTCATAATTAGGCAGTAATAAGTTATCCATGCGGGTGGCGCAGGACCGGTCATTGTGGAGGTCTTTAGGGGAGGCCTATGTCCAGCAGTGGACGTCATTCGGCTGAAATGATGATGATGATGATGAAGTAATCCATAATTAATGGAATAGTCGCGATCACCTTGCAATGGATAACGACGACTATAAGTCCTACTTTTAACATACTTTATATACTTTATTTCTGAAATAAATTAACCATCCTTTCAGTCTTTTTTTTTGCATTCTAAATTTGCGTCCACAGGCCCGCATCGCACACATCGCACGCATCGCTCGCAACGGATTTTAGTGTTCTTTGTATAGAAAGTCACACAAGTTCGTCCACTGACCCGCACCGTACGTCAGTGGACGCACTTATGTGATTTTCTATACAAAGAATACCAAAATCCATTGCGTGCGAAGCGGGCCTGTGGACGCTTACCTTAAACAGTAAATTGTACGAATATGTTTTTTTTATAACACTTAGCGACGTTCTACTTTACCCGTAATCCTAGTAGGCAAATTTACAAAGGCTTAAAATTATTTTGTGATATTTTCGATTGATAACAATTTTATTTATTATCATACTTATTATTATGTTATGAACCATCATTTAATGTTTAGTTACACTTATATAAGTAAAATACCGCTTGTCTCGTGTTAATCAATAAATATATATGCACGCATGCCATGTATTATTGTATTAACTGTCTAATATTACTAACAGCGATAGGGACAGATGTCTATGCTGTTTATGGGCGAATCATACCAAACGGCCGGAGTCCGCGCGCACGACATCAGAGTCAAAGGAATTCGGAATACAGAAGCTAGACTTCGTATCCAAACGGCAGCGGCAGAGCCGGTGGCAGCCGACCGGCCGCCGGATACCCATTCAAATATGAAACCTAACTTTTGTATGAAGCGTCCGAATTCCTTTGACTCTAGTGGGGTGCGCGCCGACTCCAGCTGTTCGGTGCGAATCGTCCATTAAGATTTTAATAATTTGTCAAAAATATATTCGATTTTGGTACAAGCTTTCATTGCTAACTGCATCATTTTTCTCACCTTGAGACAATTCCAATGAGCCCAAACACGACGGGTTTATCTTCTGTAGTTCAGGAGTTGCTATGGCAACCTTCCGTCTCCATAATCTTATCAGCTCGGTGGTATCGTAATATTCCGTTGTCACAGAACTTCCATAAGTATGCCAAATTTCAGCTCAATCGGATACTGGCAAGGGGCTGAAAGAAAGGTTGCAAATTTTGATGACAACTTACTTACATATTTACGTGCTTAATGCGAACATTGCAAGTTAAATAAAAGCTTGTAAGAATATGAGAAACATCTCCGAAATTTAGCATAAGTAGTAATATAGTAAATTAAATCTTTTTAAATTACTTGACAATAATTTAATAAAGTGTCTGTTATAGGAAGTCCCATTACTAAAATCTTGATTGGGGAAGTTTCCCAATTTGGGAAACTTTCCACCGGCGCGTCAGTAGGCATAGGAGCTGTCAGGTATCGGAGACCCTACAAGAAAAGGTAGTGTAGACCGTTCAATACACAAATACTCGATAGTAATCGATAAAATTGTACTGAACTTACTTACGAAATATACTCTAAAAAACACTTGTATGGAAAGCACCAAAAAGCGTTCTCTCTATAGGGGTGTTGTGTTTCTGATGGTGAGCAAGGTCGCCAGAGCTCCCGAGGATGCGCTGTGTTGACAGTAAGCTTTATCGCTAGTTGTCATTACAACGAATTCTCAAGTCACCAAAACATATGCACAGTATCTCAGTAGTTTGTGTACATCTCTGTACACGGCTATTCAATAAAATATATTCTATTCTCTAGGTGTTTAGGAGATGTTTGTTTGTTTAAACTATTTTAAAATGTACATAATTACACAATATTACTTGGCAAAGTTTAGTTAGGTTAGAGTATAAAGTGAAACATAGTGAAGCGCTTCCTCGCGGAATTAACGATTTATTTGCGGTACAAACGTAAATTAAGGTAATTTTAGGTTTTTATTTGAACTTTAAACAGATTGGAGGATAAAAGCAGCAGTCGATAAATTAATTCAGTGGTTAACCAACGTTACCGCAATTGGTACCGTTTGTACAACCCGTTTGCAGCGACTTATTATTTTTAAACTCGTGCTATTCTGCTTAGGAAAACTGAACGACTTTGAAATCTATTTTAAACAGAATTGTACTGTACAGTCACCGGCATTAATATGTGCCAAAACAAAGGCGGCGAAAATATCTGACACGTCCTTAACGGCCCTAGAAATAGAGGCGTGTCAGATATTTATGCGTGTTTTGTTATGGCAGATATTGGTGCTGGTGACTGTACCTCATTTCGACTGCTATTTATGATACGTAATTTTTTTGTGTTTTTAGTTGTCACTCTAATTTATATTTGATAAATAACATCTAAATAGTAAATCGATGTATAAACATATAGCAGACAGAAAAATACTAAAGGTAATACTATAAGTAATAATCGTTTACTAATTTAAAATTATATATGTGTGAATTGATTTATCACGTTGAAATATTTTTTCACTTGAAAACGTAACAGAGTGCTAGACAACATAATGAACACGCGGTACCACTCTACGCTGGAACTCTACGCGGAACTGGCGGAACTGGAGAACAAGTTCCCGGACATTGCCGAGTTCCGGTCCGCGGACGGAGTCACCGCCTCGCTACACCAGCTGAAGATAACCGACAAGGTAAACTGACACTGTAAACTACTTTCTATGAGGTACCAGCGAAAAGCTGGCGGAACTAGAGAACAAGTTCCCAGATGTAGCCGAGTTTCGCTCCGCGGACGGCTTTACCGTCTCGCTGCACCAGCTAAAAATTACCGACAAGTAAGACGTGGTATTACCCTACGCTATAACTCATTTCCGTTAGAGAGAACAAGTTCCCGAGCATCGCAGAATTTTGCTAAGCAGAACTTCTCTAACTCCATTTCAGATTTTTTCTCAATAACCTATTTATAATGCTCACTCTGTTTAATGCTCACGCGGTACAATTTCACACGATTAACGTGAGGCGCCCTGCATCCGAATCAACAAGGCAACAACAAGTGAGCAACAAGGGGTTTCATATCGTAATTGTAATTTAACATGCTGCGACAGCATAAAAATTCTCTAACCAGACTAAATACATATGTCATGTGTATGGCAAAATTAATGACTAATAAAGTTTAATCAGTTTGCTAGAAAGTGCCATAATGTTACCTATGGCCAGGGAGCGAAACTTTGGTGCCGGTGAAGTCATTATGACGCAAATTCACATATAGGATGATTTTATATAAACAACATTGCGAAACCCTAATGATTATTAATAATGCAATAATGGTAATATACATTTTTTTACTTAATAAAAAAAATGCTATTTATATTGAAAATAGTGTAAATATTAAAATAATTACAAAGAATATAAGAAAAAAATATTTTACTAAGTAAGTAATTGTAAGAACTATATTAATTCGGATAAATGAAAAACAGAAAACTAAATTTCGTGGTTTGTCGAAAAATAAGCAGAACGCTTCTAGAATTCAAGCACAACATCGCATCTTCTTATTTAAATACATACCTACATATAAGTACATGTATATACTGTACATTCTGAACAATGTAACTGCATCTCCCGCCGTTGATAAAAAATGTGCATAATGCCTGTAATCGCAACTAGAACAAATATTGTTGTAAGTTAACCTTTCATCATCAAAATCGATTCCTTCAATAATCCAGATAAAAACACTCTGTATGTAGCTTGACGTCATACGTCTGTCATCGGCACCAAAGTTTCGCTCCCTGCCTATGGCAGTAGTACCCATGAAGTGTTCGCGTAAAGAACAAACGTTTGAGAGCTTTGAGCTTCATCGGTCCGAGAATTCTAGCAACTAAGCTTTACAAGCATTGCATTCAACCAATATTAGGTAGATCACTACCCTCTGATATGCTTTCTGCTTCCCCGGGCTGGCCAGCACCGACTTCCACAATCTTGGTACTGAGTCCAATTATTGTCCACACACAGAAAACCACGAATACGCACTGAATTTTATTTATTTATTTTAACTTTATTGCACAATACAAAAAAATATGTACAAATGGCGGACTTAATGCCTTAGGGCATTCTCTACCAGTCAACCATAGGTTAACCGAATTAAAAGAAGATATTCAGCAAAACATACACGTCACACGACTATCCGTGATGCTCCGAAAGATAAGTCTGATCCACGAGCGTGTCTATCCATCAAATCCGCCGAAAACCGAGGCTTCGCAATCTACCTTCATATTGAAAGATTACAATGCCTGACCAAAAAGTATTCTGACCATCACGGCAAACAAATTTGCAAAAGTTTTATAACTAAAACCTTAACAAAATGTCAAGATTTCCCCTGTTTTTGCGGATTGCGTGTCCCACGCATGGTTAGGAGTCCTTGCTGAAATGTTCTTATCTACGTGTGTATGTTAAAGTTACTAGGTCGTGTAGCTGGAGTTTATAAGTCACATGCAAATAAAAAAATACGTTGAATATCATATCGTTCGGGCACAACACCAAACAAAAAACTAGTGTTTTAAGGTAATAAATAAGTTCACTACAAAAATGCAAATATGTCAAATATTTCCCTCAGGTCGGCTCCCCAGAGGAAACGAAGCTCCACATGGCCCTAATCAGCAACCTATACGCCTCCCAAGCCGTCGGGCAAGAGATGTTGCTCAACTTCGCGCGGCACGTCGCCACAGCGTACACCATCGGCGAGCCGCGGCACACGAGATTGTTACAGAATGCAGTGTTGCACTTCATACCGAACGTGGATCCGCTGTATGAGAAGATACGGAGAGGGTTTACGGGGGAACAGTGTCAGGTAACAAAAATAATTTCACGAATGATGCCCATTGTTGATAAAAAATATCGTCCATGAAAACCACAATGAGTCTTCAATTTCAGCGATTAGCCTATGCTCCATCTTTATATGCGACCGATATATGTTGCGTATGAGGTAAAAAAACTTCCCCTCATGGGCCACCAACCAAATAGTCATAAGAAAACCAAGGCTGCACAATTTTCTTAACTTTACATTAAAATCAGTTATGTATAGAAAGTGTTTGTTCCAAAAACGTGTATTTCTTTTGGTGATATATGGGGTTCCTCTTTTCCCATGTCATTATTATCATCATCAGCCTGTATACGGCCCACTGCTTGGCACCGGTCTCCTGTCACAGATGAGAGAGAAAAGCTTTTCACATTTATCTGTGTAATATTTAATTATACAACCCTAACACTTTGACAAGTGTTAGGGTTTTCACTATCTTTAAGGATTTTGTTAATTAGCGTAAACTTAATACGTCTCAAATCTTATATACCTTGCATATAAGAACTACATCTCAAAACTATTATTTCAGTTGGCACCACTAGAAGAAGAATTCGGCGATAGCCTGTACCACTACATCACCAAATCGAACCTGAATCCACTCTCAAACTATACACGGGAAAAAGCTTTCGTAGATCTACTGAAAGCTGAGAAGTATGACATTGTATTGGAGCTGTCTTCAGGTATGTTATGTTTAATCTTGATTGTTATATTAATTTAATCGTATGGCATTTATTTACGAACCGTGAGATCTTCGAGAAGACAAGTACGGTTGCCACTTTTTGTTGCACTTTTAGCACCACCTTTAGATATATTAATATACTAAGAGATATATTGAGAAAGACGCTGGTCCTACTCTTTAATTATCGTATTTATCAAAACGAAAATAATACATATGTGTAAACGAAAATAATACTATATGTAGTAGGACCGAGACCGAAAGAGGGTGGTTTCGTACGCGGCCGCAAGGGATTAAATTCTGTCAAAGAACGAAAACACTTGTAGTTGTTTTGGCTTGCGTTCGTTCGATAGAATTAACTTGTAATTTTGGTCCTATTTATACTTAGTTAAGAAATGCGTATGAATCTCTAGCTGAAATTATCAACGGGTATAAGTATAACTTTTAAGGGTCCCCCGCACGCTCGACTGAACTCGATTCTCCATACAAACGTAGTTTCGTTCTCTTGTTAAAACACCGTGCACAAATAGCATGAAACTTTGTATACAAAATGGGATCCGCCATATCAAGGCCGGAAATTAGTTTCTGTTGCTAGAAATTGTAATAGAAAAAAATGCAGCGTGTTTTTTAGGTCTTGTACGAAAACCTTACCAATCGCTGTATTTTTCTCCATTATAATTTCAAGCAACAGAAACTAATTTCCGGCCTAGATATGCCGGATCCCATCGTGTATACAAATTTTCATGTTATTCCAGCATGCCGTAAAATGAGAGCGAAACTACGTTTGTCTGAAGAACCGAGCTTCCTGCGGCCTCTTAAGTTCGAGCGGTTGTCTTTGTGGTTGTATTGTAAACCGTACTAATTAAATAGGTATTTCTACGTTTATATATGTCCTTGGTATTCGCTTACACTACCCTCAAAAAGTTTAGGACCAAACACAATTTTTAGTTTCATTTTCATAAATTATTACGCAAACCAAACAAGGTAAAAAGATTGCAATGGGCTTCTCACAAGGATTGGACTTTTGCAAACTGGTCGAGAGTACTACGGACAGATGAATCAAGGTTGAATGAATAATCAATCAATGTTGATCATTTGCATATTTTGTGTTTGGTCTTAAACTTTCTGACGGTAGTGTATATTACTATAAGTTTTATTGCAGGCACGGAAGACGTCGCATACCCCGATCTATCCCGCCACCTGTTCGAGCAGTTCGCCGAAAGATACCAGGACAACAGAACACCCATGGAGAAATACGAATGCAGGAACACTGCCACAAACCATGGGAATTTGCTCGATGTGCTGTGTGAGAGGTAATTTTTTTTTTCATAGACTGACCAGCGATTTGCCTTAGTCTCGCGCAAAGCGATGACAAGGCCTAAGGTGTCACTCACTGATTCAGTAATAGCCTAATCATTCGTCTTGAAGAGACCCAGATTGTATGTATGTATCAGTCCAATTTTAATTTATTTATTACTTATTAGCCATATAGAGATATGAAGGTACACTAATGTCCGTCATATACCTCCCGGAGAAGATAATGCTTATACATTCATCATCATCTTCATCATCATTACTTAAAAGCTGGGCTCTTGACGTGTAGTTTTCTATCAGCGTCCTTGTCTCATATAACGCAATGCTCCAGATGTTAACTTTAACTAATCGTATTTTAACTTGAAATGAAATGAAATGAAATGTGAAATGAAATGTTTATTCAAAAATGAAATGAAATGAAATGTTTATTCACAAGAACATACAGTGTACTCGTACTTTTTAATATATGCCCGCTTTTAAAAGGTGTTTTTGTTAAAGCAAGGAAAATGCTTGAAACATAAAACCATACGCTTATGTTACGTTATATTTATATATATCATTGGCATAATTCTTACTTTTCGGAACTGTCTATTTGACCCAGCACTGCTAGCACAACGCAGCGCTCGAGCTTTCTTCGAGATATATAATCCGTCTATATCGCGCGTAAGATAGCTCGCGCGCCGTCTTGTGCTAGCCATGCTGGGCACATAATAAAAGTAGTAAACTGCAATCATCGGCCATCCTGACGATAGACACGTCCTCGTATACACATAGAAAATTACAGGTTGTATGGAGGTGTCAGGCAGATTAAAAGTTATTTAGACGTCTGTAATTTCAATGCAGGTGGGTGCACTCCTTTGGAGAGGCTTGACCCCATTGAGATCTAATTTTATTTTAATATTACATAGATTTGTCTTGGTGTTGTCAATTTTATCGACTTACCCCGCTTGAAGTCAAGTACTGTGAATAGGGTTGAGAACGGATAAAAGTAAAAAGTAAATTTCTTTATTCTTCAATTTAGATATATTATATGCACCTATGAATGTCAATAATCTACCACCGGTTCGGAAAAATAGGCCTCTGCCACGAGCAGAACCTGCGTAAGAAACTCGGCTCGACTCCGATAAGTTAGCCATGTTTCGATTCTTGATCGTAATATGTTAAAGATTGGACACTCCGGTTGTCTCGCTGGGGCTGAGCTGCTGCAAGATGCCGAGCGAGGCGGACATCGCCTATGTGTGGAAGAGCAACCTTCGCGGCATTATGAAGTTCGTCGAGCTCGCTAACACCGGTATGTATTATTATATTTTCATATAACGGTGCCCCGCACGCTCGGCTGAACGCGATTCTCCATTCAAACGTAGTTTCGTTCTCATTTCAAAACGCCGTGCTGAAATAGCATGGAACTTTGTATGCACAATGGGAGCCGCCTTATTTAGGCCGGAAATTAGTTTCTGTTGCTAGAAATTGTAATAGCAAAAAAAATACGGCGAATTTTTGAGTTGTTTACGTCTTGTATGAAAACCTTAATAATCGCTGTATTTTTTCTCCATTATAATTTCAACCAACAGAAACTAATTTCCAACCTACTAGATATACCGGATCCCATTGTGTATACAAAGTTTCTTGATATTCCGGCATGGCGTATTAAAATGACAGCGAAATTACGATTTTATGGAGATTCGAGCGTCCTGCGGACTCTTTAAGTTTCTGACAGTAAAATCAAGCTTTTTTTGTCGACTGTACCTTTTTTGGGGACCCGGGTACATCCTAAAACTACGACCAAGACCACCGGGAGATGGGCAGCAACATCCCTGGAGTGCTGTGGAGATACAGCGATCGCCAACCCGCATGCCAACGTGGCGAATATGGCATTTACCCCCCATGAAATTGAGGGAGAGCTATGTCCAGCAGTGGACGTCGTTCGGCTGATGTGGTGGTGGTACTTTTTTTGATAGTCATCGCCTACTCGTTGGGAGGATCCCAAAGAGCCACACGGGTATGTTCGGTCGGTGGTGCCATAATATTTCATTGTTAAAACTTTTGAAAGATTTTTTATAGTTATTAGTTTTCTATATATTTGCGAAAATGTGAAGGAAGCCTTCCATCGTCTATATGACGCCACAAGGCTGAATTATGACGGTCACAACGCACCAAAAGAACGGCAGTACACTTTATTTAGTAAATGCGCCTTAGTAATAGTGCTTCTCAAATTAAAGGGAAAAATTGAAAAATTTAACCTGCTCGGAGCATTAAATTTTTCGATTTTTCCCTTTTATTTGAAATTTTCGTTAGCAGCGTTACTGCTTTAGTACAAAATTAATAGTGCTTCTGTATGATTTCGGACGCTGTGACGCCTTACTTGTCACTTACTCTTTTAGAATGAGGAGCTTTTGTCGTGTATTTGATTTCATCGTAAAAAAGGCCTCATAAACAAGTAAATAATTAAAAACTAAAAATTCCGACCGCGTTTCTGTGTAATTTGGAAATGAATAACGACACCTTTAAAGCTAAAATCCATCGAGCCGTTCAGGCTGCAGAGCGTGCCAAACATTTGAATTTGGCGCCAAAAATCCCCCATTTTTATTATTATTTTGATATATCTAGTGTCACTCTCAATACGAATCTAACGACACCTCTCAAGCTAAAATCCATCGAGCCGTTCAGGCCGGAGAGCGTGCCAAACAATATAAATAAATAACTAATCGTATGGCATTTATTTTCGAACCGTGAGATCTTCGAGAAGGCAAGTACGGTTGCCAATTTGTTGCACTTTTAGCACCACCCAGGGGTCACGTGTAGGGAAAAAGTGGGTAGTTCCTACGAACGTGGTGCAACTTCGACCCCCCCTTTGTCAAGTGAGTGGGCAACTTGTCTGTTAGAGGTTCTCAAGCCGCCCGAAAGCCTCTAACTTGGCTTAACGACTGCTGTCGTAGACAGTAGCCGGGATCAACCGCTTAACGTGCCTTCCAAAGCACGGGAGCGCTCAGTAGTCCCCCATCCAAGAACTGACCTGGCCCCACTTTGCTTAACTTCGCATACCGCACGCGGTACGCCGGCGCCGCTGGGCTTAGTAGTTTGGCGGGAGCGCTAGTGCGCTCCTAGCCAACCAATTATATATTCTCTCGAAAAACATAACCCTCCTACTGGCGCAGACGGGTAAAAAATTGAAATGTTGTCAATTCCAGGTATCCAAGGTTACATAAAGAGCGAGTCCGGCGGGCCGGTCCGGCACGCGAGCATCACGGTCGCGGGCGTGGCGCGCCCCTACCGCGCGTCGCGCAACGCCGCGCACTACCGCGCCTCGCTCCCGCCCGCCCACTACCGGGCCGTGGTCTCCGCCAGGGGCTACGTGGACCAGGTGCGTGTGTCACACTACGTGTCCCAGGGACAGATATAAGGTTCTAGGCACACTTTTTTTTAGATTATTTCTAGATATTTTTTTGTTTTTTTTTAGATTCTTGACATGTTTATTGCATTTTTGTAATTATTATTATTACTGCTGCTGTGACACTTTACAAATTTTTATTTTATATCTGTCAGTGTTAATTTTAGTTTTATTAATTGTATTGTGTTTTTTTAATATGGGCAGTGGGCACTGCCTGAAATAAAGATTATTTTTATTACTATAAGAATACAAGATATCGGCCGCCACCGTAGTAATTATTCCCGAACCGGTGTCGCCGCGTTTAACGTGTGTGCGTTAGCAACCACATATGTAGGCAACGTAAATATTAGGCTCACGCACTCACTTGGATTCTATGGCTCTGATTGGTGCGCACACTCACCCCAAAGGTTGTAATTATACACCAATAGAGGTAAACAACAACCTCCGCGAACGTGTTAGGTCCGGTGCGCCGTACTACTATCATAAAACATTTGACAGTTTGTGGAACCGACACACGGCCGTACCAAGGCATCGCGATAACATTGTGACGATTGGCAAGTTTGCTGTCCATTGCGTGTTAGTTACGCGGATGTCGAAGGTAGTAACATACGAAACGAGAGTTGAATATCACTATACTAGAAATATCATTTTAATTTTTCGTTCATGAAACGAAAGTTGTATGTCAGGATCGTAGCAAATGCAAAACCGTGATCTCTGCCTACCCCGCCGGGAAACAGGCGTGATTGTATGTATGAATGCTATACCACAGAGTAACAGTGACTGACTTGGTATAATTGTTCACTTACAGGCGTTGACGTGGCGTATCGTCGAAGGCGTGGTTAAAGAGAAGGACATCGTGTTGCGTCGCGTTAATGGAGAGCTCCCGGGAGGAACGTTCGACGACAAGGACGCGTATAATGACCCCAACATGGTCTATATTTCAGGTAAAACTAAATTAATACCGTTAAAGCCTGTAGCTTCGTGTACCTGTGCCTCTTTCTAGGGTTCCGTACCCAAAGGGCAAAACGGGGCTTTATTTCTAAGATTCCGCTGTCCATCTGTCACCAGGTTGTATCTCATGAACCGTGATAGTTAGACAGTTGAAATTTTCATAGATGATGTATTTCTGTTGGCGCTATAACAACAAATACTAAAAAACAGAATAAAATTAATATTTAAGGGGGCTCCAATACAACAAAGTGATTTTTTTGCCGTTTTATAGATAATGGTACGGAACTCTTCGTGCGCGAGTCCTACTCGCACTTGGCTGGTTTTTTGTTTTCATACAAATGTGCTGGTGCCTTCAAATCCCGTTATTGCTTCGCCTATAATGCCCACCTTCGTTTGATATCGTCGTGAACTAAAAGTTTTCGCGACGGTAGCCGTGGTGGTTGTAGGCAAAGATAGGCATAGATCATCATTTCAGCGGTGTATCGCCACTGAGCATTTTCGTGAGAAGAGAAGAGATGTAATTTACATTATTTTAATATGACTTAAAACCTAACGAAAAATCTCTCTTTCAAAAATGTTTATTTAATTATATCAGTAGTTTTTTTGTACGAGTATATATCTAGTCTTATTTACGTTGCTATACCTTCACAGGATTATATTTACTGACTTTTTATTATTAATATAAAATATATTAAAAATATTAAATTATTTTAAATATTAGGGGACAATTTGCAAATAAAACTTTAATTGTGTTTATTATATCAGTTAATAACGAAGGCACTAAAAAATGTTATACACCTACTGATTTCAGGTCTAGCGCTAGACCAAAACAGCGTGCCCCTAACCTCAGCGAAGCTCATCGTCTACCCACTCGGCTCTAAGAAACCCTTAAACCCTGTGGCCACCAACACTAGTGACGCATATGGGCGTTTCGTAGTCAGTCTGCCAGTCACCTACATGGGGAAAGAAGTGCTCATGGCCGCTGAGAAGGACGGATACATCGTCAGGCAGAGACATATCATGGTAAGTGTTGTGTTGGCGCAGTCGTTAGCATAGTACATTAACTATGAAGTGTAACGTTTTGTGTTGGCGAGTAGTGTAGTTTCGGTAGGATACTCGTAGTACCTTAACTATGAAGTGTCCAGTATAAAGTTTTATTTTATTTTATTGAAAATGGGATTGCTCTTGGCCAGCATCTAGCCAGGGGGCAAAGATGAGGCCGACGATGAAGCGAGCTCACCCAGAAGATGCCTATTCACTCGTGCCTTGAAAAGGTCCAGGTTATATGAACTCTGAAATACAGACGCCGGCAGAGAATTCCAAACCTTAGAAGTGCGCATTATAAAAGAAGATGCAAAGCACTTGGTTCGAATTAGAGGAATTTCGACCAGGTAAGGATGGTAGCCAGCCGTACGTCTGGATGTCCGATGGAAGAAGGGGGAAGGCGGTATGAGCTCATGGAGCTCCTGAGCATACTCACCGCAGCTGTAAATGGCTCTACAGTCCGTGATTGTGCGAGTAGATATCGCACGGTAAGGGATTTACGAAGCCTGAAGCTATGAAGTAAAATTAGCGTGCCCCTAACCTCAGTGAAGCTCATCGTCTACCCACTCGGCTCTAAAACACCCTTAAGCCCTGAGGCCACGAACACTAGTGACGCATTTGGGCGTTTCGTAGTCAGTCTGCCAGTCACCTACATGGGGAAAGAAGTGCTCATGGCCGCTGAGAAGGACGGATACATCGTCAGGCAGAGACATATCATGGTAAGTGTTGTGTTGGCGCAGTCGTTAGCATAGTACATTAACTATGAAGTGTAACGTTTTGTGTTGGCGAGTAGTGTAGTTTCGGTAGGATACTCGTAGTACCTTAACTATGAAGTGTCCAGTATAAAGTTTTTATTTTATTTTATTGAAAATGGGATTGCTCTTGGCCAGCATCTAGCCAGGGGGCAAAGATGAGGCCGACGATGAAGCGAGCTCACCCAGAAGATGCCTATTCACTCGTGCCTTGAAAAGGTCCAGGTTATATGAACTCTGAAATACAGACGCCGGCAGAGAATTCCAAACCTTAGAAGTGCGCATTATAAAAGAAGATGCAAAGCACTTGGTTCGAATTAGAGGAATTTCGACCAGGTAAGGATGGTAGCCAGCCGTACGTCTGGATGTCCGATGGAAGAAGGGGGAAGGCGGTATGAGCTCATGGAGCTCCTGAGCACACTCACCGAAGCTGTAAATGGCTCTACAGTCCGTGATTGTGCAAGCAGATATGGCACGGTAAGGGTTTTACGAAGCCTGAAGCTGTGGAGTAAAATTAGCGTACCCCTAACCTCAGCGAAGCTCATCGTCTACCCACTCGGCTCTAAGAAACCCTTAAGCCCTGTGGCCACGAACACTAGTGACGCATATGGGCGTTTCGTGGTCAGTCTGCTAGTCACCTACATAAGGAAAAGAAGTGCTCATGGCCGCTGAGAAGGACGGATACATCGTCAGGCAGAGACATATCATGGTAAGTGTTGTGTTGGCGCAGTCGGTAGGATAGTACATTAAAAAAAGGGGGGACAATCTTACACAAATCGACCTAGTCCCAAACTATATACATACTAATATAGATAAATACATAATTAAATACATATAAAACATCCAAGACCCAGGAAGAAATATCCGTGCTAAATGCACAAGTAATGCCCTGGCCGGGATTCGAACCCGGGACCTCTAGTTTCGGAGACAGTGTCACTACCAACTAGGCTAAAGAGGCCGACATTAAACAAGAAGAGTAATATAAAGTGAGCTCTAAATGACTCAACAATTAAAGTCAGCGTGTACGTGCAGATATGGCACCAAGCCTGAAACTATGAAGTAAAATGAAGTCAGTAATGGTCGTTTCGCGGTCAGCCTGCCTGTCACCTAGATGGGAAAAGAAGTGCTCATGGACGCTGATAAGGATGTGTACATCGCTTGACAGATACATATTGTGTGTGTAGTGTGTAGTGTAGTGTAGTGGTATGTGTAGGGTATGTGTATACATAAACTCTAAATCCCTTTTTTTCAGGTGAACAAGGACGAGAACATGACACCAAAAGTACTGTTCAAGCTGGAGTCTGACGACAAAGTGCTCGGCATGTCGCGTCTAGTGTTCGTCATGGTGGCCGGTGAGTAATAGATTAATAGAGTGAGGGTAGATTAATAGTGCCAACTAAAGTTTTTCATTTTTCGACCCATTTAGATCCTAGAGTTTAGAGTCTTTTTTTACTGTAAAATCAGGTAAAAGAAACAAAAGATAGAGATTATTCGTTAAAAATTCATAATCAGTTATAGATAGCCATACTACTCCCTAGCCATGACTTAAGTCAAGAAAGAAATTCATGATCTAGGATATAATTACAATAATCATCAAAAAACACAATGTAACATTTATTAATACTGATGGAGATTTTTTTTCAAATCTAAACTTAATGCTATCAGAAACAGAAGCAAGGCTTTTAATGTGTTGAAAAACAGGCATCTATGTATATTTAAGCATTAATGACATAAAAAAGTAATTAAATAATCAAGTTATAGATTGATAATTTTTCAAAATGCTCGGTCCAATCTATGCTGCTTATAGAAGTGGCATAGATTGGAGCGAGCTATAGAACCGCCGCTCGTCGTCGCCGCCGCCGCGCGATATCGTGGCCGGGCCGTAGGTGAAATGGTGCGATTGACTTCAGTCCGCACTTTACGTTCTGAGAACCGGCAAACTGTTGAATTTCATTTGATTTTGGCAAAAATAAGGATCGAAAACTATTATCATACATTTTCGATGCCAGTTCCCATTGAAGCATTCAAAAAGAAAATTTGGCCTCACTTCCATTCGCACTCCTTACTATTTGCTCGTATACTGACTTTTGTTCATCTGTTAATGAATCATAGTTATATCTGACTAACCCCTCTAAAGCTATCACATCAAAACCAAAAATGTGTTAGGATACGCGGGGCTCGTTCCTCCCAAGCAAAAAGAGACCCTTCTTCCCAATTCACGTGTGGCTGTCTGTCAGTCCGTCTGTTACAACCGATTTGCTTTAAAACTACTGGACCGATTGAAATGCAATTTGGCACAAACTATCAAGAATTTTCGTCTATATAATATTAAATTAAATTCGGCCAAGTGCGTGTCGGATCACGCACATAGAAGGGTTCCGTGCCGACACCTACTAGTGCACATTTAAACCACTATAGGAAAGTCACGGCACTGAAGTCCTATTGTTTAGGCAAGACTGTTTTTCAACGATATCCCAAAAAATAGTAAACCTATCTTGTTGAAACCAAAAGTCGCTGAAAGTATTAACTAATATACACCATCACAATTTTTTTCAGAATCTTATACTTCATATTTTGGAAATTACAGTGAGGGGACAAATTTTTACGACTTAGACAGCTAATCTATACCTACTAAATATTATAAAAAGGAAAAATTTGATTGTTTGTTTGCATTGAATAGGCTCCAAAACCACAGAACCGATTTCAAAAATTCTTTCACTATTGGAAAGCTATACTATTCTTGGGTGACATTGACATGGGTTATATTATATTTCCAAAAAATTAGGTGTAAAAAAATACCTAAAATATTCTTTACATCGCGTGCGCTGTAAAAACTATTGATGATAGAATAACTATTTGTTAATTATTTTGATGGGCCGGGCTGCTAGTATGTACAGTCGAGGACTTCTATTTGGGACCCACTTAATGTTGACAGTCCTGTCAAACGGTATAGACATTCAAAGCAAAATTTTACGAAATGGGTCACAAATTAAAAAAAACTCGATTGTAACACTAATCTAAAGGTTGATTTAAATGGAAAAAAATATAGAAACCTCTATGTCGTTTTTAAAAGCTAATCCATAGATACCCCACACGCCTATATAGTAACATTAAACTTTTTTTACAATCCCTGGCATGTATGGAGTGCCTAATTTTAGACCTCTCGGACACTCAGATATCGATTTTGAACGAAATCGGGACGGAAATGAAGAAAATCAATATGGCCGCCACTTTTTCCAAATTTTACCTCGGGTTCGTATTGGGGGGCCTCTCGGACGCACAGATATCGATTTTGGACGAAATCGGGTTGGAAATGAAGAAAATCAATATGGCTGCCATTTTTTCCCAATTTTACCTCGGATTCGTATTAAGAATTCTCTTGGACGCTCAGATATCGATTTTTAACGAAATCGGGAAGGAAATGAAGAAAATCAATATGGCTGCGACTTTTTCCAAATTTTACCTCGGATTAGTATTAAAAGACATCTCAGACGCTCAGATATCTATTTTGAACGAAATCGGGGCGGAAATGAAGAAAATCAATATGGCCGCCACTTTTTACAAATTTTACCTTGGATTCGTATTACGAGGCCTCTCGGACGCTCAGATATCGATTTTGAACGAAATTGGGAAGGAAATGAAGCAATCGATTTTTGTCGTAATCGTATCGGACGTTACTGATTAATAAAACCACTTACAATACATTGAATCGAAAAAGGTCGTATCTTCATAGGAAACTCACAGAACTTCATGCACCTTTAGACCTTATAAGGAACCTACATGCCAAATTTGGTCTCTCGAACCAGCAGCTTGGGCTGTGCGTTGGTATGTCTCTCACTCAGTCAGTCAGTTATTTCTTGCAATTTGACATAAACTTTCAAAAGTTTTCATGTCCACAATATAAAATTTCAAAATCGAAGCCATTTTCGTAATTAACGTACCAAAAAGCCATAAAAACGACACCCATATTAATGTTTAGACATTTCATCCTCCTCGCACCCCAACAGGGGGGGGATGGTATTTCATGTCCTCCACGTGGGATTTTAAAATCATTGTTGTTTTTTTGTTATCAGCGACCTGATAAACCATAAAAACAATACCTATGTCAATTTTCAGAATTTGTCACGACATTTCCCCCTTTTAATTAATTTCTTTAATTTCTCAAAAAACCTGAAACACGTATTTACTCATTTATCGTTAGAAATACTCATGTGAAGTTTCGAATAAAATAGTCCAACTAATCTTGTTTCCCCATACAAACTTCGGACCCTCATTTCACCCCTTTAGGGGTTGAATTTTGAAAAATACTTTCTTAGTGCACCCCTAGACCTTATAAGGAGCCTACGTGCCAAATTTGGAATCTCTAGGACCAGCGGTTTGGGCTGTGCGTTGATATGTCAGTCAGTCAGTCAGTCAGTCAGTCAGTCAGTCAGTCAGTCAGTCAGTTTCTTCTTTTATATATTTAGATAGATTTAAATTTTATTGCACAAATCACATAAGTACAAAGGGTGGACTTAATGCCATGAGGCATTATCTACCAGTCAACTATAGGGCAAAACAGAAACTTGTTTGTGTTTTTCTTTATTCGTATCTGGAATCTGGATGCTCGTGGTTCTTAGCAAGAAAAACCATATATCTCCATATTCAGCCAGAAATAGTAAAAGGTACAATTTTGAGTGAAAACGTCAATCGCGGGTGCAGATATTATTAACCCTTTATTTGGCAATGTATGGCAGGACATACAAATTATTTAACCGTATTTTAGTTTTTTTCTGCTTCTTGTTTGGACTATCTAGTGCCACCGAGGCTTGAATTTGGGGCAAGTTTTTTGTCAAATAAAGGGTTAAGAGGATATATTCCGCACGGCGCAAGTCAAATCTAGATATTTCTTGACGTTTTCCGCGACACACAAAGAAGTACTGCACAAGGTATTCGTAAACAACACGACGTATAAAACTACTCATTCAAATTTGAACCTTGATACGATGCAATAAGGTCTACAATGGTATCAGCCAATATAGCTGCGTATGCGGTAACAGATTATCGTATAGCGCGAGTACATAATCTTGACACTTTTGCAGCGAAAAGATGTGTACAGCTATACCCACAACACACAACATTCATAATATTCATATTGTTATGTTTTATACAAAAATAAACTCACGCCTATATTCCCAAAAGGGGTAGGCAGAGCAGGAGAAAATTCGTTTGAGTGCCTCTTTTAGAAATGTTAGGTTTATCGATGGAAAAATTATGATATTGTAGTGACAGATTGCTAGCCCATCGCCCACAACACACTTCAACCTGGTTCGGATTTTCGACTCTTACGACACCCAAGGGAAGAAAGGGGGGTGGTGCTATTCTAACCCGGCACTAGACGGCCATCTTTTTAGTGTCATACATAATATTCAATGCTGCATATGCCACACAAAAATATAAAGTGTTAGATTTAAGGCGAATTCAACCACACGCGTTTTGTAATATTCAAGGAAAGTACAGGATAACGAAAAAAGTATATGCCAATGCTTGACCAGTACTGTAGTGGGGCGCAGGTCAGGTGGAGGAAAAACACACAGTAAGACACAAACATAATTTTATATTGAACGAGAGGTACAGCGTTGCGTGGCCCAACGCTGTACCTCTCGTTTAGTAAAATCAGGTCATAAAAAATTGCCAATTTACCTACCGAGTTGGCATCTTTCCCAGTTTACAAGAATATTGGAATGTGCCAATTATAGGGTGCCAAAACTGAGGCAGTTTTCCAATATTAATTTAGTATACACGATGTGTCCTGGAATACCGTTGAATGTATTGGCTGAATTATAAGATCGGAATTTTTATAGATGTTCTGAAAATATCTTCGTAATCAATACAAAATCGCCCACCAAGAAACGGTAAAAAATAAATATTTTTACATTACCAATAAACAGAACGTGCGAAAATAATCGGAAAACTTGACAGATTGATAGATTTTTAAATTCATAAAGATGAAAAAGGACTCGGTAGTGACCATAGAAAATTGTGACGTCAAAAATCAAAATTAAAAAAATCTAAATCAAAAATTTTTATTCTGCAAATAGGGCACTTTTACAAGTCAACACATGAATTATACAATTAAATAAATTGACAATGATAATTATAATGTTTTCAAAACAGAATTGCAGAACTAAAAAAAAGTAGACAATAATAATAATGATTTTAAAACTATTAACTTATAATACATTATATAAACAAAAAAAAAAATTAGTGACGTATATATACGGTCTCTGTCCGAATACACAAAAGTATATACAATAAATTTAATATCTCAGAGATGTATATGGTCTCTGAGCGTCCATTATTCCTAAGTCCTTAGAGATGTACATGGTCTCTAAGCGTCTAAATTAAAATAAGTAGTAAATGAAAAAAGCACTTAAGTAATTTAAGTAATTTAGTCATATTTACCAATTAGGCCAGAGCCTGAGGGCGACTGCTTGACGTCTTCTGATTTCCATCTATTTATATCTTTACATACAGCTTGATTTGAATTAAGAATTTTTTGTGTTTCTCACTCTGACACTAATTACACATTGTGCAATGGACATTTAATTAATTTTATAACAGTAACAAGAGAAACATATTTCAAGTATGAAATTAAGAAGAACAATACAAAACCATTCAGCCTGTCACAACTCCATGTAGGCTGCAACCATTATTCTAACAAGAATAATGCTGTAATACAATAACTACAGTACGCAAGACTTCTATATCTGACGAGCTATATTACGAGACTCTCTTGAGGTGTTAGTCAAGACTTCGCTATTAGACTTGTTAAGGAAAAAAGGGGGGTTTGGGGTCATATATATAAAAATAATAAGGCGGCCGTTTTGTAAGCGGTAGAGCTGGGATTAGGTACATGAACACGACCGAAGAGATGACTCGAGGAACATGGCGGCTACCTCGTGTCCCAGGTCAAAGTATTTGCTAACTTTGCCCTTCTCGAGGTTTTCGTCATTGGGGATGATGATGTCGTCGAGCACTGTCTAGCTAGAGTTTCGATCGATCTGTAAGCACGACACTACTCATAGATCGAATCCAATAGAGCATGGCACAACCATTTTCCAGAACTATCGCAGACGTACACTTACGGCACTTCGATCGAAGTCCACAAGATAAATTAAAAGCATGTTGCAGGTACCTATATGTATAATTCCGGCTATTAAGTTATGCCTATGTAATTACATGCTTGCCATTACTTATACTTAAAGTAACGTTCGAATTTACAATTACGACAGGTACTCATTAGGGTGGTCCTTATGTGATCAATTTTTATTTTATTTTATGTACGGGTTACCCCTTTATTTTATGTCAGTTTTGAACAATTTATATAATGTCATGCATCTCAACTTAACTGTAAGTTTTTTTTGTATTTAACGAAAACTATAGCAGACATGATCACTTGTTGAATCTGTTTTTGACTTATCGTAAAAAGTATTCCCTTCTCACTAAAAGACGTATAGAACGCTGATATAGAAGGTATTCCCTTTTGCTTTTTATTTTTAAATGTTTTTATGGGGTTAATACAGCGAAAGGTAGGAGTGAAAAAAATAATAATTGACCTACGCGCGCCTAAAGCGCGTTGAGTGAATGTCGTATTTTTTGTTTAACAAAATATTTGAGAACAAAGGAAGAAATTGTGTGTTTTGAGAAACTTTTAACTTCCTATTAACCTATGAACATGAAATTTGGCGATAATGTTAATTATTATATACATATGTTATTGTAACTCGCTCTCACGAGTGTTATTTTTAAGCTCAAACCTTAACTTCGGCACTACCATCGAGTCCAAAGCCGGAACAGCGGCCAAAAGGTGAGCATCCTAAATAAGGTCAAGCGATACTTCACCCCTGGGCAGCTTCTATCTTTATACAAGCCCAAGTCCGGTCTTGCATGGAATATTGCAGTCACCTCTGGGATGGCTCGGCTAAGTACCAACTTGCCGCACTCGACTCGGTGGACCGCAGAGCCAGGAGGCTCATTGGCGGCAGTACGGTAGTGGGAAATAAGCTGCAGAGCTTAGCACATAGACGCAAAGTAGCATGTTTGTGCGTCTTCTACAAACTGTACTTCGGTGACTGTGCTCAGGAGCTCCATGAGCTCATACCGCCTTCCCCCTTCTTCCATCGGACTTCCAGACGTACGGCTGGCTACCATCCTTACCTGGTCGAAATTCCACTAATTCGAACCAAGCGCTTTGCATCTTCTTTTATAATGCGCACTTCTATGGTTTGGAATTCACTGCCGGCGTCTGTATTTCCGAGTTCATATAAAAGGCACGAGTGAATAGGCATCTTCTGGGTGAGCTCGCTTCATCGTCGGCCTCATCTTTGCCCCCCGGCTAAATGCTGGCCAAGAGCAATCCCATTTGTAATAAAAAAAAATGCTTACATGTTTGTAATGTGTGTATTACTCACTCTAGTCTTATACTTAGTGCATGTTGTTTTCGTGAGTTCCCGACATTGTGCGAAAAAAATCAAACCAGGAAGAGATGAATACCGCCACGGTGTGTGTGGGTAGACTACAACTAAAACTCGCAGCTAAATGTGGGGGTAGACTACAACTAAATGTCGTTGAGAAATCTGTAACTGGCCTTGAGTTTGGTAGAACCAGTCAACGGATTTGGTAAACTCTCCCATCAGGCTTCTAAGTTTTGACCAATTTTTGCCTTATAGCGTTACAGCGTCTTCTGGATTTATACCAAAGGCAGACCATTTGACTTCAACGATGCCATCTTCAAATATGTAAAATATTAGAAAAAAGGGATTACAATACACGCACCACCACGTAGAGTTATAGTTCCTATGAAGAAAATTAAATTTGAGCCCAAACACGACGAGTTTACTACGACAAATTTCTAGTTTCTATTACTACCTTCCAGATTGTACCACTAAGTTCTGATCACTGGCCATGTTCATACTTAATTGCTCATCAAAATAAGGCATTACAAATAAAATAAATAAAATATTTGAGTCCTAATAAAATAATAAATAAATTAAATCAACCAAGTATCATGATCGTTCCTCAAAAATAAATTGACAATTGCGAGCCATTTATGATTTATTTCGATTTAGCTCACGATTACGTCCCTAGAATACTTTGACTGCAACATTCGTAATAAATACGTCTAATCGGAGGTCACTGGTTATATTGGTTTCCTGAGGGGACTTGTTGTAAGCTTTGTGAAGAGCCACAAAAAACGCTGTATACGTCCCGTCCACCTCTGATGGCCGCTCGGCCGATACTGAGTCGCTATAAGCGAGTCTTTGGGAAAAAGGTCTGTTTTAAATCATTTATAATAAATATATTTTTATCTTATTTACTACTTGTTCTTATTTTATGTAATAAAATAGAAGTTCTTTTATCATAATAATGCACTTATAAACATTTTTATTAGTTTGAACATTACTAATACACGCAATGAAGTTTGTCATAAATAGGTAGTTTTCTGTGGCTCTTTTAGTTAAACGAAATTATAAATCGTGAAAATTCAGTGTGTAGGCGAAATAGAGCATGTTCTGACGCGTTTAACTATATATAATATATAGTATGAATTCAATATGTTACAGAATAAACAGAGTTGAAAGACGCCATGTTTTCGAATATTTCGAAAATGAGGGGAGAAAACTGCTCGAGATTCTTCAATATACGTTTAATTTCTAAATGTAGTCTGTTGTGTGTCCCCAAGTCGATTAGTTGTTCATTACGGATCTGTGAATAATATTTCATAAAGTTTTACTTATTCTGAGAAATTAAATATTGAAAACATAGTAAAACGCCGAAATGTACCTTTTCCAGCGTATACCCTCTTAAGAGCGGTTTACTAAAATGTAACAGCTCCACTAGCGCCTCTCGTAAATAATTGTGATTATTTAAATTTAACGGCAGATATTGAAAAAAAGAGCACTATGTAAAGTATTTCGTGTTCAAGTACCTATTTAATACATCAAACTAGTTTTTACGTTGCTGGATTCGTTGATCTGTGAGTTCAAAAATAAAACGGCCGTTTTTACTTCGGACGCATAGATCGATAAAAAGTAAAGCGTTGTCCCGTACAGTAGCTGACCTAGTGTGTGTTGTACCCCGACAGGTGTTGTGGGCGTGGCTCTCGTGACGCTCGGCGCGTGGTGCTTCAGCTGGCGGCGCGCGCGCGACCCGCGCCGCGACTACATGTTCACGCAGCTCGCCAGCGATGAGAAGCGGCCCTTCACCGATTCCAAATACGGTACGTGCTATTTTTACCGACTTCAATAGAAGGAAGGAGGTTCTCAGTTCGTCGGCATATTTGTTTTATGTACCTATGTATGTTCCCCGATAACTCTTGACCATGTTTTGCCGACTTTTTTTATTTGAAAGCAGGTACCCCGACATTGGTCCCATATAAATTTGGTGAAGGTCTGATGATGGGATCTAGGAGGAATCGAAGGGACTCCTCGAATTTGATAGGCACGCATATGTAGATTTTGGTATTTTCTGTAGGTAACCAAGCACTGGCTCACGGAAACCACAAATTGTGGCATAGCGAAGTAAAATTGGAGTCGGTTTTTTTTAATACATTTTTTTTTATGATAGACTGAACAGCGACTGGTTTTAGTCTCACCTGATGGAAAGCGATGACAAGGCCTAAGATGTTGCTCACTGGTTCAGTAATAGCCTATTCACTCTTGTCTTGAAGAGACCCAGATTGTATGTTTTTTTTTATACTACGACAGTGGCAAGCCGGCATAAGGCCTGCTTGTCATCAATGATAAGCGGACACTATCCTATATATGGGATATATATATATGTATATATGGGCTGGGCCTATAGACCAGTCCCAGTGCTTGTCCCTGACTCAATATTAGACACTTTCAATCTTAATGTCATATTAATAGGATATATGCATTATTTCATTATTATAAATTGAAAAATAAATATTTTTTACTTTTTTCATGATGCCATACAAACCAGTTTTTAGAGAAGATCAAATATTTGTATGGAGCCAACTATAATTAAAATATAATTGAATTAGATTGTCATACAATTTATTGTTTATTTACATGTTATATGCGAAACGTCGGTAATTAAGGTAAATAAATAAATTTCGTATTAGACCCGTGTACGAATATTTTAAGAATGTTATATGCATATTCCTTATTGAGGTGAACTAAAGGTGCTGGTGGGTACTAGCTTTTGCCCGTGACTTCGTCTGCTTGGAAATAGTTTATATCGTATATCCCCCTACCCACCTTTTCGCTCCCCTAAGGGATGATTTCCGGGATAAAACGTCCTTTCCCGGAACTTAAACTATCTCTGCACCAAATTTCTTCGGAATCGGTTCAGCGGTTTAAGGGTGAAGAGGTAACATATACACTTTCGCATTTATATTATTAGTAATGGGGAATGTCTGAAAATTTTAAAAGTCCTTGATTATTTTTCTAATAGGAGGAATAACCGTCGCCATTAACAGAAAAAGTTTCAGATTTTTCGGTTGCGCCATATATTTTATAAAAATACAAACATTTTATATCACCTCGCGTCTGCCCCGTATCGGACTACTAAGACATTTCTAAGTCCGTCGAATATTAAAAAAAAAACACCTGCTTGGATCTGTGGTACGCAATGACGCAGTTCATCATAGGTTGGTCGTATGACTTGGGCTGTGTTCCGAATCACGCTTACAACGCTCACAACGCTTACAGTGCTGGCGGCCGGTCCGAATCAGTTAGCGCGCTCAAGGCCGCGTAAGTGGTGTTTTGTTTCGGACCAGTCATGAACGTGTTTTCTGTCATGTTCATGTCAACGTCAACTGAATTTGAATTTTGAGTTCGTCAATTAATCGTAGTAGAAAATTCTGGGCTGGGTTTTTGATTTGTAGAAAATTGAAATTAATCACAATCTGCAACTAACTAATATATAACTAACTAACTAGGCTGACACAAAGACCCAAAATGAGTATTAGCTTCCGAGACAAAAGCACGCCACTTTTCTTGGTCCTGCGCTATTTTTCGTCAGCTTGTTGGTCCTCGTCCTCCAAATCCTTGCAGCGATACTTGGGGCGATCCACATGACGCCTTCCGGTCGGTCGGCCCAAGTTTGTTCTCTTCACCTGTCGATCTTCTCCTATCCTCTCGAAGTGACCAAGCCAGCGAAGACGATGCGCTTTGGTTTCACCTATAATATTTGGTTCGGCCACCACCTCTTCTATTTCGGCATTTTTACGTATCATTCAACTCCCATCGTCTCTTTTCACTGGTCCCAGGATTTTTCGGAACACCTTACGTTCTCCTCCTAACAGGCTATGCTCCTCCCTAACTGTTAGCGTCCAGGCCTCACACCCATATACATTAAGATAGGATTGCGGTCTTATATATCCGAAGTTTAGATCGTTTACTGAGGAGCTTGGACGCCAACAATTAATATTTCTATTATTTTATTTTGTTTGTTTCGCTTGTATGTAGTTTGGACCCGGGTATGTCCTAAAACTACGACCAAGACCACCCTGCAGCATCCCTGGAGTGCGGTGGAGATGCTGCGATCGCCAACCCGCATGCCAAGCGTGGCGATTATGGCATATGCCCCCCGTGAATATGGGGGAGGCCTATGTCCAGCAGTGGACGTTCTTTGGCTGATATGGTGGTGGTGGTGGTGGTATGTAGTTTGTTTGTTTGTTTTTTATTTATTTATTTTTTTATGCGCTAGTAAACTTTTTCTTCTTCTTCTAATTTGGACACTCCCTTTGTAAGCGATTTCTTTCTCCTACAATTGGACTTCTCGTTGGGCACGACTGTTTCTGAAACGCATGTGGAGGTATTCCGTCTTCGATGATTAATCCTGTGCCCCATTTTTGCTGCTTCTTGTTCCAGCATTCTCGCCGAAATTTCCACCCCTTCTCGGTTTTCACCTAGCAAACCAAAGTCGTCTGTGTAGACGCGTAGAAAGCATTGGCTGATAGAGTTAACACTATCAGCCTATGTTTTCCGTTTAGTTCAATTCCGGAATCCTGTGAAACCAGTTTCCGAACGACATGTTCCAGGACCAAATTGATTGAAGAGCATGGGAGATAGTGAAATAAATGATTATTATTATTATAGTAATAAATAAACGAATATAACTTGTGAAGTTTTAATTTTTCGCGCCTATAATGAGATGTCATAACGTGTCAAACGTCAACTTGACGTTTGCGCTCAAGGTGCTTACGGCTGGGAGTGTGAGCACCGTGAGCGCCGTCCATGACGTCATCTATGACGTCACGAAATCTCGTGTAAGCGCTGTGAGCGTGAATCGGTCCGACCGTGAGCGCGCTCTGAGCGCTGTGAGCGTGATTCGGAACACAGCCCAAGAACTGTCAATGGCTGTGTTCCGAATCACGCTCACAGCGCTCACAACGCTTACAGTGCTGGCGGCCGGTCCGAATCAGTTAGCGCGCTCAAGGCCGCGTGAGCGGTGTTTTGTTTCGGACCGGTCATGAGCGTGTTTACTGTCAAACGTCAACTGAATTTGAATTTTGAGTTCGTCAATTAATCATAGTATGAAATTCTGGGCTGGGTTTTTGATCTGTAGAAAATTGAAATTAATCGCAATCTGCAACGAACTAATATAAAACTGACGACATGTTCCAGGACCAAATTGTAGAGCATAGGGAATAGTTCATCTTCACACCTTAGAACCTGAATGGTCGCGTACGGTACGGTTTCAGAGGAATTTTCTCCATTGGACGCTCTGACTGTGGAATGAACTCCCTGCCGAGGTTTTCCCGAAGGACTACAGTATCGGGTTCTTCAAGAAAGGAGTATATAAAATTTTAAAGAGTTGGTTATGCATGTGACACCCCTGGAGTTGCAGGCGTCCATAGGCTGCGATGACCACTTACCATCAGGCTGGCCGTACGCTTGTTTGCTACCGACAAAGTACAAAAAAAAACTAATAAATAAACTAATATAACTGTAAAGTTTATTATTCGCGCCTAAAATGAAATGTCAAACGTCAACTTGACGTTTGCGCTCAAGGTGCTTACGGCTGGGAGTGTGAGCACCGTGAGCGCCATCCATGACGTCATCAATGACGTCACGACATATCGTGTAAACGCTGTGAGCGTGAATCGGTCCGACCGTGAGCGCGCTCACAGCGCTGTGAGCGTGATTCGGAACACAGCCAATGTCATTGCGTACCACAGATCCAAGCAGGCGTTTCTTTTTTAAATATTCTACGGACTTAGAAATGTCGTAGTAGTCTGATACGGGGCAGACGCGAGGTGATATAAAATGTTTATATTTTTAAAAAATATATGGCGCAACCGAAAAATTTGAAACTTTTTTCTGTTCATGGCGAGGGTTATTCCTACCATTAGAAAAATAATCAAGGACTTTTAAAATTTTCAGACATTCCCCATTAGTATGCATTACGGTGTCAATCCTTAGGATGCTTACCTTATGTAATGATATATCTTTGGCTAACCCACCAGCAGTGGCGGCTGCTGACTACGAGAACCGGTGGTGCGCTAATTATATATGGATTTATGAAATACTTATAATATATAACATAACTCAAAAATTGCAATACAACTACATTTTCCTACTAAAAATTTTATATGTATTAAGTACCTCAATCCGTCGATTTTGATTCCTGGAAAATGGTTTTAAATTAAGGCATGACCTTGGCAGCCCAGCCGATTTTATTTCTAATTTATCAATCACTAAAAGTTTTCATATTGTTTTTAATATTCTCGATATTCAAGTTCACACTTATTTTTTCCATTAAACACATAGTCACACTCACTTTACAAAACAAACAATAAACACGAATTACGAATAATGGCGCGATACGAGAAAAGTGAAGTGCAGGCCATGTTATTAACCAACTAAGCCAACTTGACAACTGAAGCGTAAGAAAAGGTTTATATTTTGAGCGTTAACTTCACTTGGTCGGGTAATATCGCCGCCGGTCCCTCGTGTGGGCTCCGTGCGCCGCACGAGATTTACCTTTTTCTTCATTCAGTTTGTACGGAGTATCTTCCGTCTCACGCGCCCGGCGCTCAAACGCGATTCTCATAGAAATTGTACTGGCTAGTGCGTGCGCTCCACGAAGCGCACGGAGAGGTTTTTTGAGACTGAGCGAAAAATAATTTTATAGACTACGACATATCGTAGTGGTTTCTTTGCATTTTTTTTAATGTAATTGATGTATGTATATTACAGATTATTGAAATTGTTTTATTGATGACGATGGTATTGATGGTGTTAAATTTTTGGTAGTGCAACGCACGAGTGCACTCAAGGTACAGCCGCCACTGCCCACCAGTAAATTAGAATATTTTGCTTTGCAGAAATAGTGTCCAAACCATACTATGACGTGGAAGAGATACCGCCTTCAGAAACTGATTCCGAAGACGAAATAGTCCTCCTGAGCAACGACCGCGAATGGAAACCGGTGGAGCAGAACCTCATCGATTAACGTAAACACCCTATTGCAACTAGATAAGGTTCATTTTACTTCGGATTATACGTGTAACATAAGACCTATTGAAGTTCAGGTCTGAATTACCCAAGAAATAAATGAAATAACACTCTGTTAGTTGTAGTTAAGGTTCATTTTACTTCGGGATATACGTGTAAGTGTATAGGCAAAATAGCACCTTATTTCGGTTATAATGAAGTTTATTTTGAGATTGTCTGTATTAACATAATAATGCTCAAGATTTTAGATTTCATTCTTTTATAGTAACATTCACTTTTACAGCTTTTATACTCGCGGCCACGACTCATATAATAATAATAATAATAATAATGTTCTTTATTCACGCCAATAACACAAATTTTAGTAATCACACACTTCTGCCAAACCACAATGCGGTTTGTTGGCAGTCGAGGCTCCAATTAATAACAAATACGAATCACAATTAGGTACTTATACATTGGTATTCTACTATCAAAAAAAAAGAAAACAAATTAAAAGATAGGCTAAGATTCTGTGTAGGTACAACAATACAGCGGAACTAATACAGTAAAAACCCACAATACTAAAGGGTTTTTTGAAGAATTTTTGTATTAAAATTATTGCATTGCATTTTTATGACACTGACAGTGACATTTCTGATGGTGTTGTGCGAGTTTCGATACTTCTATATTTTTAGATTTTATTTCTTATGCACCCATGTCGGTTGACATGTTTATTAATTTTATTGTATAATTAATAAGGTAGAGTAAAGGTATTATAATATCTCAACTCACAGTAAGGATTTCTATAGACATTCCTATACGTGGTCGAACTTGTCTTAAACAGCTGACGATGGCGACTACGACTATAGAACGCAACGTTGTCTTATTTTTACACGACCCCGAAACATTAAAATTGAATATAAAGAGCATTTTATTAAAATAACTTTAATTATCGACCTCTGTTTATCGCGATACAGCCATTCCTTAGTCGCTACAGACTAACGACATAACTTTTGCAGTACGTAACCAAATATATTTGCTAAACCCTATTTATGGAAATAAGGGTCAAAACGTATTTTTTCATATTATTATTAAGTAAATGTTACATTTCTACATAAACCAATTAGCTACATTCCCAAAATAATGTTTATTAAAATTTCGATGTGACACGACGCCGTTCCATGGTTATATAAATGAACTATCACTGTCATTGTCATAGGACGCATGTCTCGCCGCGGCGAGTACTCGTATAGTAAATGAATTACGATTTGGATGTATAGAAAGTGTGAGTGGTACTTTTCGAGTTAACACTGTGCAGTATACTGCACTACTAGATATATCTAGTTTAATTACGTATCATAATTAACTCAAAAAATATATTAAATAATAGATCTCTAATAAATTTCCATTTTTTGTAGTTTTTACAGTATTACAATTTTGTATTTTAATCATATTTGATGAATTTTATTTGGTATCGGTATTAATTGAAATGTTTATAATTAACTTATTTTTTATATGACTTAGCTGGGTATAAAAGAACTCAAGCAAGCTCGCTTAGTCCTATTTATAATGACTATTGTAGAGTTTTTGAAATCCCGCCTTATGCATTTCTATACTGGGCCTTTTTTGCCCAAATATTCGTGTTACAACTCTTCATACATTCAAACAGCATTTTTTATGAAAATTATATTTCCTTATGCGTATTTTTACATTCTATTTACAAGCATTTATTTTCACGTATTTAGCGAGAAATATTGTTCCTAATATATACTTTATGATAGGGAAACTATGAATACGGAGTTGATATTAAATGTGCCTTAAAATGGTGTAGTGATATTGTAAACCATTTTCAATTACCGTCCAAAAGTTTTTTTTTAATACAAGTGCATACTAACACTATACTAACTCCGTATTTAAATTAAATTATATATATTAGTCATATTCTTCTTCGAACTATGTATATAGTTTAAATAACATTACGTATTCAACTCATTATACTCGTAATTCGTGCTGAATCTAAATGTACGCATTTATTGATATTATAGAGTTCTAAATCAAATGATATTCCGTACTAATTTCCGTGGAACTCATTGGTATATATACGACGACCGCCGCAAGTGTTATTATGTATAATTTAACCCTTTGAACGCCAAGAGGCTATAAAGTGGTCGTGTGTCGTTGTGCCCACCACGCCAACAACCACTAAAAAGGTCGGGGTGAAGGTGTACTTTAATCATGAAAAAAATCAATAATGAATTGTTTTTATTTGTTTATATTGGTTTAAACTAGGGTTTCTCATTTCTCGAGCCATTTAGATTCTCGAGTTTCGAGAAATCTCGAGCCCAAAGTCTCGCTGATTAGAAATACGTGAAATAAATGAAAATTTTCTTTTAGAGAAACATAAATTCAAATTTTAGAAGCAAAAAATACGAAAATTTTTTTTTTATAATCTTACATAAAAAAAAAAAACAAATCAAAACATTAAAACTTATTAATACTGAAATCATATTTCCAGTCTTTTAATCAGTAATAAAATGGTGTCTTTCATTGAGATCATTCTTTACGAATTCCTAATCAGTTACAGATAGCCATACAACTCCCTAGCTATGCATGACTTAAGTCGAGAAACAAATTGAATTAGGTAAATTTAAATTATGTGACTATCATCTAGGATACAATAACAATAATCATCAAAAAACACAATGTTACATTTATTAATACTGATTGAGATAATTTTTTTGATCTAAATGAATCAGAAACAGAAGCAAGTCTTTTTAACAAATAGACATCTATGAATATTAAAGCATTAATGACATAAAAAAAAGTAATTAAATATTCAAGTTTTAGATCGATAATATAATTTTACAGTCTTTAAATCATGCGCATTGTAATATATATCAATATCGATTGAGATTTTTTTTTATGATCGAATTTAATTGATTAAATGGTATCAGAATCAGAACTAAGACTTTTCAATAGGTCAGACAGATCGCTTTGTCTCCCTCCAATCTATGCCCGCTGCTCGTCGCCGCCGCCGCCGCCGCGCGGTATCGTGGCCGGGCCGTAGGTGAAAAGGCGCGATTGACTTCAGTCCGCACTTTACGTTCGGAACTCGAGAATTCTCGAGTTCTAGTAACTTTTTCTCGTCTCGAATGAAGCCAAAATTCTCGAGTTCGAGACAACTCGAGAAGAAACCCTAGTTTAAACGTTACATAAATTTTTGATACCTTGGCGTTTGAGTGATCATTCAAATATGATGGCGTTCTAAGGGTTAACCTTACATCTGTGTTTGATAAGTATCAGTGCAATGAAATATATCTATGACATAAACAAAATATTCAAATTATTTCGGCACTGACAGTGAACATAATATTAACATAAAAAACAAGTAAAAAACGTTTAATTTCGTTCACAAACTAATCACGAATTTATTTAAGAATCTCTAATATATAATGTATCGTTGTAAATGTACAGAACGGTTGTAAACCTAGTAAATTAGCATCTTATTAAATTAATTTATGTTTAGAAAATTTGTCATATTATCTACGGTGCTCTTTACGCATATTTTCTGGAATTGTATTAAGTATATTGTGATTATAGAAAAGTTATATTTTATAAGTCATTTAAAGATTATATTAAAAATGTGATCAAATATACTGTTCCTTCATTTTATTAACCTTTTCTAGTAGTTAGTATGTAATGTACAGTTAAGGAAATTGAAACACGTACCCTTTTCGCTGTTGTCACAATGACAATAAGGGTCAAAAGGTATAGGTAAAAAACTCAAGAAAAGTATCTGTTGTGTTGTATGTAGTTGTAGTTGTGACGTGTTTGAATAGTCATTTGTTTTGTTTGTGTTACACGTTTTAAATATGTAATGTCTATTCGAACACGCCACAACTACATACAACAGGTCCTTTCTTATGTTTTTTGCCTATACGTGTTTACATTTCCTCTACAATACACTAAATAATGAAAAAAAAAAAATTGGTGACAATAATGGGTACAATACTAGTAGATTAGGGTTGGAATCTTCCTTCTTCTACACTATTTTAGTTAATGAAAGACACAGAATAAAAATAAATGGCATTTATTTTAAAATTATTCTTATCACAACGTAATTGTGCATGTATCGCATAAATAATATACAGGAAATTAACAATAACTTGTGGTCTTATATTTACAAAACATTTCATTCCTAACTATAATATTTTATTCACTAAAATAGGTTGAACAAATTTTGGTCAAATTTGAACACTTAAAGAATTTAGATGATAATATTTTAAACATTATTCATGTCATTCGTTAAGGCGATTTTGGTGGGCCAAGGATACGACATAAATGTTCCCTGCAACCACTAAATTATTAGAAACACACAATATTATCCTTTCTAATTTTATATGTAAGTATTTTATCGTCATATTGTGACTACAGCATTATCAAAACCTAAATAAAAATAATGATATAACTACATTTTTGGAGGTAAAAGTGGCTATTATATTGATTTAAACTTGCACGATTTTTACACATTATTATTATAATAATGTAAAATGTGTGTGTGTGTGTGTTATACACCCGGTATATGTTGGACCCGGGTATGTCCTTAAACTACGACCAAGACCACCGGGGAATGGGCAGCAGCATTCCTAGAGTGCGGTGGAGATACTGCGATCGCCAACCCGCATGCCAAGCGTGGCGATTATGGCATTTACCCCCCCATGAAAATGGGGGAGGCCTATGTCCAGCAGTGGACGTCCTAGGGCTGATATGGCGGTGGTGGTGGTGTTATACATTACTTATATTATAATGTGTAAAAATCGTGCAAGTTTAAATCAATATATTAATAATAAAAGTGGCTATTGTAGACCCAACTGATATTGTGAGAATTTATCAAATAATAGACTTATAGATGTTCAAAATTTACGTTGTGCTTTGTGCTGCTCAACTAAACCAAACCCAAGGAGGCGAGACGAGATATACTCCATCCTTGTCTGACATGACATTAATAGTATATCGCTCCTTTTCTCTCTCATGTCATAACTTATTTCGTCTCGTTGGGTTTGCGTTACATTAACTATAGTAATTATATTTAATATTTACATCTTCCTGGAAGTGAAGATGCGGGCCGTAATTGCCGCTTTACGGCTTATATAATAAGGCACAGCTTTGTATACCCAGTAGCATAACATTATACTATTTATAAAATATAAGGCGAGGCTTTTATGGGTTCTATTTTTTAGGGACAAGATAAAAGGACACGCTCAAAAGTTTACAAACAGATAAGGTACACGATAGAATTACAGTATACGGTAAAGATTTGGCGAAACGGAATATTACGAAGTTTTTTAATGAAAAAAAAAAACATTCTCGACAAGACGATCGCGACAATTACTCTAGGACGGCAAATTAGAATTTATAAATAATGACTTAAATACTCATATTTATTTAATACTTAGTATCACTTACAAAAACAAGACGTTGAAAAAAATACAAATAATATAATTCAAGACTAATAAGAATAACACATTGAGCATATAAGGAACAGTATAAACACGTACAACATACAAAATGCATAAGGTACTAAATAGATTGAAAGACATTAATTAATAAATTATTTTCTTTCTTTCTAATTAAGGCACGCTCACGGGTGTCTGCGAAAAATCTTAGCTTTATCAAACATTTTTTTAATCCTAGCAATCTATTAAAGCTTTGTAAATACAGGGTGAAAAGTTCAAATGGCAATTAAAAAAAATAGTAAACAACATTTTTTTTTAAATAAATAGAATCTTAGACGTCTTTAGAATCTTTTGTTCAAATGGTTGAAGAATTAGGATTCAAACTAGGTGTTAAAAGTAACTTTTTAGTGGTCCACAGATTTAGCTATTAAACAAGCAATTCTTGAATATTTATTTATTTTGGGGATCTCGGAAACGGCTCCAACAATTTATATGAATGTATAAGGGGCCTGATTTCGTCTAGAGGAAAACTCGCATTCTCCGAGAAAACACGAAGGATGATCAATACCCATACTATTGTTTGAGTTAGCGGTAGTCTCATTTCAAGATATACTCAAGTTCTAATTACAACTGTCCATCGAAACTTGCCACCGTGTATAACGAATAAAATCAATTAAATTAACTCTAACCACTTCGATTGCTTGACGCCAAGACACCATAATAAAAAGCTACTTACAAATGAGCTATTTAAAATGCCTATAAAATCACGACATGTTGATTCTGCTATCCCTAGTAAAATACTATTTTATCTTAACCAAAATATACATTTCGAATCATAAGACATCTGATCCTAAGGCAATCCTGAACACAAGCTCTGATACCATTTTTCTACCGATTATTAATACTTTGTTAAAATAGTTAAACTAAATAGTTGTGCGCTTACTGAATACCAATAAGACGACCTTATAACTCTCTCGTTTTCATTGATATAGTAGAATTATAGAGAGTAAAGGTGATAAAAATATTAATGTTCACTGATAAAATATACCGTTCTGAAATCGTCCTTTCGCTTTCTTAACATAACTGATAAAGTGTAAGTTTAAAGTAGGCTCACTCTTATAGCAGGCAATGTTGGCTAGCATGCTGGTAGCGGTGACTACGACCCTTGAAGGCTTTCCAGTTCACTGATAGTAGTCAGACCAGTTGGCCCGTAAGCTGTCCAGCAATTCCAGCATGATAATGAGTCTTCTACAGTTTCACAACGTACAGATGTTGGCTTGTATACCTTTTGTAGTTGGAAATCTACATCTTAGGTGCTGGGAAGTGGTCAGTCCAGAAGACGTTGGCCAGAATGCCGGCCAGCATGAGAGAGCAGTAGAGGATGACGGCCGCCCACCAGAGCCGTTTCTCCCACTTGCGTTTCTCGAGGTTGCGGAGGACTCCAATTCCTACTAGGAGACCTGAAAGTATAGGACATAACGTTAATTCAGGACAACCAATATCCCAATTCTTACTAAGAGACCTGAAATCTATACTAATATTATAAAGCTGAAGAGTTTGTTTGTTTGAACGCGCTAATCTCAGGAACTACTGGTTCGAAATGAAATATTATTTTTGTGTTGGATAGTCCATTTATCGAGGAAGGGTTTGTTATATAACATCACGCGTTATATATGGCTATATAACATCACGCTGCGACCAATAGGAGACGCGGACGAAGTCGCGTGCAAAAGCTAGTTATAGGATATAACGTTAGTTCAAAACCACCACCATATCAGCCGAAGGACGTTCACTGCTGGCCATAGGCCTCCCCCAATTTCATGGGGGGTAAAGGCCATAATCGCCACGCATGGCGATCGCTGTTTTGCCACCGCACTGCAAGGATGCTGCTGCCCAACCCCCGGTGGTCTTGGTCGTAGTTTTAGGACATACCCGGGTCCATTAGTTTAGAACAACTGTTATTAGTTGACCGAGCGAGCGGTGTGAGCGCTCCGTTTCAGCTTGTGCAATAATGCTTTCGTATGTCATTTCATTTCATTTATTTATTGCAATTATCATGTTCATTAAAGTATACGAGTACAGTGGATGTTAAAATGTAATAATTAGTCGGACAGTCCGACATGATACCCTGCAAGGGCACTGCAATTTTCTTACATTCTAAAATTAGGTTATTTCTAGATATATTATACAATATTACAATAACAACAATTTAATTGTTCTACCTTTTCAATTAATGTTTTTTACATACATGTAGGTACCTGTGGAATTTTATATTGCAATTAAAATAAAATAAAACTAATGATTTGATATAACTGATACTAATAATTATTATAATTGATTAAAATTTTCATTTTTATAATTTTCCATTTATATATTCATTTAAAGAATAATAGCATTTTGAAATTAATAATTCTTTGATTGTTTTTAAAAACTTTTTTCCCCTCACTAGCTCGGAAAGCCGTCTTTTATCCTTTGAAACAAGCGGGTAAAAACGCATTTTATCCACAAGTGGGGAAAGTAATTTGACCTTGGAGCGTGTTTGAGTAGCTTTTGACAGATAACTAAACGTAAAACGCTTATTTTAATGGTTCGTTTGATATCAATTATCATTAAATAAATGGTTTGAGAATTTGATAAAAAATACCAAATTTAACTTTATTTAATGATTTAAGTCGTAAACCTTAAAATTGTATAAATATTTTTTTTTTATAATGACTTTGAGTATAATTGTAAACGCACAAGTTGAGTCGATGCAATTTCAAAACGCATCGTCAGAAATGTCATCTTGTCAATGTCAACTAAAATATACACAACTTGTGACCGACTCCGACTCGCGTAAATATTATACACAACTTTCAGAGTTTTCTGTTATAATATCGTAAAAAAATCAGTGATTCCAGTGATGAAAATCATGCCTGTGGAACAGTGTTTTTTTGTATGCTGCACTTTCCTCGCTATAGTGAGGAGAAAAGTTTTGTGTTACACACGGGTGCAAAGTTGTATTTTACTTCTCGTGTGTTGAAACACTCGCTACGCTCAGGATTCTATTTTAGAACCACTCGCTTCGCTCGTGGTTCAACTATAGAATCCTTTCGCTGGCTCGTGTTTCAATTCCACACTCGCGGGTAAAATACAACTTTGCACCCTTGTATAACAAATAACTATTATCACATTCTTCTTGTTTTATTTTCTCTGGTAGTTTATTATAATTTTTTATGGCCATAACGTAGGTACTATTTGAATGCATTTTGAGCCTTGATGCCGGTAGTTAAAGTTTATTTCGGTGTCGAAGTGTATGTGTTGTGGGGAGTTCATGCCTTTTTTTAAATAGGTCTTGCCAATTTGCACATTTCAAAGATGTAGATGCTTGGCAGTGTTAGAATTTTAAGTTGCTGGAAGTGTGGTTTGCAAGAATGTCTATCCGGCTGTCCGGCGGTTTTCCGGATGTTTTCTAGAGATCGCATTTTTCAACAGATTCTCGTGAAATTTTGTGATCCGGTTCGATAATTGTATCGGATTATTTTGACGATTCAATTTTTTTTCAAATGGCGTAGCCATTGGTATTGAAAGCGTAAATCACTCGCGAGGTCTACAGCTTACAAACACACTAGTGGTAGTAATTTTTAACCCCCTATTCATAAAACTTAACAAACCTCTATTAACTACGGCGTCGTTGATCGGGTCGCCACCTTCCCTAACAGATGGTCGAGGGAGGCGATGGCTGAGATACGCGTCATACTCGTGATCGGGTGCTGTTTGTGGAGTCCGGTCTGTTCATGCTTGCAAGGGCAAAGTAAATACCTTAATACTAGTGTTATTTTATTGTATGTAGATTGACGAGAGACATAATCCTGTTCTGGATTAGTTTTATTGTTATTGACGCTTAGAGACCTTATACATCTCTAACAATATTAAGTTTACTTATTTTAATTTTACCGCTTAGAGATCATTTACATCTCTAAGGACTTTGAAATAATTGTATTTAATCGTATTTGGACGCTCAGAGACCATATACATCTCTGAGATATTAAATTAATTTTATGTTGTTTATTCGGACAGATCGTATTCAATACGTCCTTAATATTTGTAAATTTATTTTTATTTAATTGTGAATCAGTATATTTTTTAAATCATTATTATTAAGTAAGATTGTCAGTTTTTTTTAATTGTATAAATTCACGCTTTGACTTGTAAAAGTGCCCTTGTGGCCTATTTGCAGAATAAATATTTGATTTTGATTTTTTGATTCTAAAAGTTGTTTTGTCCCTTTCTCACAAACATAAATGTCAAAGTGACAGATAAGGACCAACCAAATTTAGCGGCTTGTAACTAATAGAGGCTTGAAGGACGTTTATGAATAAGGGGGTATATGTGGTTGTCAGGGTCTGTGAGAGGAGGTCTTGGCCAGTGGGACGCCTACTCGTATAGGTAGACAATGATGGTTGTCAAGGTCTAACTCCAGAGTCGTTCGCGCAGCGTCTGGGTATTCAGTACATAGTTCAAAGGGTAGTGTAAGTCTAGTAGTAGTAGTTAGCGACAGCGTGTACTTTCAAGATATAGTTCAAGAATCTATTGTACAGTCCGGGAAAGTGAATGTTTGGCAATTTTAGACTCTATTTCAATACAAGAGTCCAAAGCAGAGGTAGAGTTGAGGGCCACCAAGTGGCAGGTACCCCATGAGGTGGACTGACCGAATCAAGGCTGCATTAAGAGACCGCAGTAAGCGCCGTTCTCTATACAAACGTAGTTACGCTCTCATTTTAAAACGCCATGCTAGAATAACATGAAACTTTGTATACACAATGGGATCCGGCATATCTAGGTCGGAAATTAATTTTTGTTGCTTGGAAATTATAATGGAGAAAAATTACAGCGATTACTAAGGTTTTCATACAAGACGTAAAAAACTCAAAAACACACAAAACATACAAGTTTCATGTTATTTCAGCAAGGCGTTTTAAAATGAGAACGAAACTACGTTTGTATGGAGAATCGAGTTCAGCCAAGCGTACTGGGGACTCTTAAACTGCCCGTTGCACAAAAGCACCAGACGGGCACACGTGAGATAGGAATGGCGCCGGGTGGTAAAGCTTGCCACCCACAGCACGACGGCCACGGCTACAAGAGTGTAACGACGAAGAACAAGTCCACCCGTGACGAACATTCGGTTTGCCTGACAGTACTATCTGTACATAGTTCGAAGGTAGTTTGTGCAGTTTCCGGGTAGAGTGCACAATTAGTTATTAGTGCAAAGTTTTAGAGTAACACTGCTCTTTTCGTAACATGCTCTAATCTAACTAGTGCAGTGTAGTCATTGTCTGTCACGGTAAATATATTAAGTTCAAACGGTATATCAACTAGACCTTGTTAGACCTCCGCTTAAATGAAACAGCTCTACGCACAAATGCCCGGCACACATGACGGATGTACCGCCGCGTCCTGCGAAGTCTGGTAAGTTCAGTGTAGGGAAACGTGTCTGTGTGAGTGCGGCCAATCGCAAGTTTGTACGGATTTGTTTTACTGATTTAAGCTATATAGGGTTGTCAGTATAAAGCGTTAGTGTCTAAGTGTGTGTTGTTAGTGTGTAATATGAAGGTTGTTAGTGTCTGGTGCGAGGGATGTTATAATTTAGTACCAGGATCGCCAGTAAGGATTTTTAGTGTCTAGTGTCAGATTTGGTAGTATCTAATATGGAGTTTATTAGTGTCTGGTGCCAGGATCATTAGTGTTTAGTGTCATGGTCGTCAATCTCTTGTGTAAGGGTTTTAGTGTCTATTGTCAGGTTATAGCGTCTAGCTTCAGGGTTGTTAGTATCTCACTCCGATACACGTTTAGGCCAGGGTAAACTGGTCTGGTACTGCCGAGGGGCATCGTGGTAGAATGTTCGCGCTCTTATGGCGCCCGCTTTCACGGCAAAGAGGGAAAACGTCTGTGTGGTATGTGTAACGTAATACATTTCCACACCGATATCAAAAAGTGTTGTTAGTTTCTAGTACCAGGATGGTCAGTGTCTAGTGTGAGGGTTGTCACAGTCTAGTGTCCTAGTGACAGTGTTTAATGTATGACGGAACGTACCAGCGACGGCGCCTGTAAAGTGCGCCACGTAGCCGATGTTGGTGACACGTACCCCCCAGTAGCGGCTGTACACCGTCAAGCCGATGTCCAGCCCAGCCATTACCAGAAATATTACAGACTGAATTATTGCGTACTTCATCTCCTTCCAGTTCTGGAAATTAGAAAAATAATTTGCTTATTAAACAAGTTCCTCTACTTACACGTGTCTGAGGGGATTAGGATCTCGTTCCGTGTTTAACACACTAAAAAATAGTAGTTTACTCACTGAACTGCCACTAGGAGTTCTAGAGTGTGATTTAGCTTATGCGTTAAGCTTCCGCTAGGAAATCAACTCTGCTTCGCTTTGAAACCCCACTCTTCTTCGTCATAGCGGAAGCGTAACGCGTAAGTTAAATCCCACTCTATAACTCCTTGTGGCAGGTCGGCGAGTAAACTGGTAATTTTTACTGTGTTAAACACGGGACGAGATCCTGATTCCCTCAGACATGTTTTAGTGGAACGTGCTTAATGAGCAAATTATTTTTCTAATTTCCAGAACTGCACCAAGGTGGAGTTTGCAATAATTCAGCTGCTAGTATTTCTGCCACTGGCGGGGCTGGACATCGGCACGGCGGTGTACAACCGCTCCTGGGGGCAGGTGTCACAAACATCGGCTGCGTGGCGCATTTAGGAGGCGCTGTCGCTGGTACATTAAGTCGTACACTATACACTGTCACTAGGACACTAGACTGTGACAACCCTTATAATGGACAATGGTCAGTGTCTATTGTCAGGGTTGGCATGGCCTGGCACTAGACACTAACAAACCTTTATAATAAGATACAAACAACCCTTGTTTTAGTTCTCGATGTGGAAATGCGCTACGCGTACCCCCTCGGTCTGGAAAACCTGTTGGGGGTTATGTGGGACTCTCTTGACCCTCGCCGTCTCTGATCGAAACGGAGAGGAGGAGCCAACCCACAAAAACCACACCGCCGTTTTTCCTCTTTGCCGTGAAAGAGGGCGCTATAGAATCGCGAACATTCTACCACAACGCCCTTCGGCAGTCCTAGACCAGTTTACGCTGGGGCAACCTCACCGATGCAGGGGAAGACCAGAAACGCTATTACCTTCCCCCAGATGTGTCGGAGCGAGACACTAGAAACCCTGACACAAGACAATAACGACCTTGCACCAACACAACACTGACACACTCACTAAACACTGACGATCCTGGCACCAGACACTAACAACTTTCATATTTATAGATATTAACAAGCCTGACACTGAAACAAGACATTAAATTCCTCACACAAGACACTGACGATCCTAGTACTAGACAATAACATCCCTTACACCAGACACTAACAACCCTGATACTAGGCACTATAACATTGACAATAAACACTAAAAATTCTGACACTAGACACTGACGAATAATATACATAGATAAGTTCTTTTAAAAATCTTAATTATGGTTATTAAAAGTTAGTCACCTATTAATACATTCTAAAAATATTCAGAAAAACAAATCTTGTAAGATCTACAACAGCAGCCTGCTGCTGCCGTAGATCTTGCCAGTTACCTATTTGTTTTATTGCACTCGAACGCTGACGTTATCACTCGCCGCGCGCTGCAACGTAGAACCAGGAGGCAAATTCTCGGGCCTTTTGAGATGATGTCCATTAGACATATCTCGAAAAAAAAAATGGCGGATGTCGATCGAAAACCTATTTGCGTACTGTCGAAATCTCACACTCGAGATATGTCTACTTCCATCGTTCGAGATGCAACGAGAAGTCAGTAGCGATCGAGATGGTTCCATCACAATTTTTTTGACATGTGATCTGCCAGTGGCGGTAAACATTGACAACTTAAGTACGAGATCATCGTAGTTGATCGACAGTTTACATCTGCAGAAAATAAACATATTTACGAAAAAGATGTCGATTTATTTAAATGATTATAACACCAGCGCTCCAGTGTAATAGAACAAATAGGTAACTGGCAAGATCTACAACAGCAGCCGGCTGATGCTGTAGATCTTGCAAGATTTGTTTTTCTGAATATTTTAAAAATTTACTCGTATTAATAGGCGGCCCGAGAATTTGCCTCCTGGTTCTACGGTGCAGCGCGCGGCGAGTGATAACGCCAGCGCTCGAGTGCAATTAAACAAATCTGTGACCCTAGTGAAAAAGGGTATAAGTTTATAGGACTTGTACCCCATTTCACTACAGAAATAGGTAACTGGCAAGTTTTGTTTTTCTGAATATTTTAAGAATTAAAATAAGAATTAATAGGTGACTAAATTTTAATGACCATAATTATGATAATTATAATGCTTAACTGTTATTTACTAAAAAACTTAACCTTCACATTAGACACTAACAACCCTGATACTAGACACTATAATCCTGACAATAAACACTAAAAATCCTGACACTAGACACTGACGATGATGGTACTACATAGATAATAAGTTCTTGTAATAAATTTGGGTGGAGGTGAGTCCAAGTGCAAGGAAAATTTTGCAACCGGTCGCTGCTTGAGTTGGATCTGTCTCTGTGGTAACTACTTGCCCGGTAGTTAACATGGTGAATGGCCTTGGGGGGAGTTCACAGTGACTGCCTGTTAGTTGCCAGGTTCTACCGTTAGAAACAGGCAGAACGGAAACAATCAGTTGAGCTTGAACATGCATTGTTGGCCTAGATGGGACTACCATACAACATATATTGTTAGATGTGTGTTATTTTATCTTATTTTTGACATTATATGCTAAATACGTCATAATGTAATTCGCAATACTTTATGGATAATCAAATCATATACATATTGTAATGTATAAATAAGTGCATAAGAAGTAGATTCAGATTCAGAATTCAACCAATGTTTTTGTACGCCAATCGGCAAAATAGTGCATCATAAAAAAACATCTCTGTTTCTATGCAGCCGTCACTTGTGTTTAACAAATAAAACTGCCCTTTTTAACCGAGTTCAAAAAAGGAGGAGGTTCTCAATTCGTCTGAATATGTTTTTTTTTATGTATGTTCACCGATTACTCGGAGACTAGTGGACCGATTTCAAAAATTCTTTTTTTGTTTGAAAGGGTGTGTTTTTATTTTTATTTTAGCCTAGTTGGTAGTGACACCGCCTCCGAAGCTAGAGGTCCCAGGTTCGAATCCCGGCCAGGGCATTATTTGTGCATTTAGCACAGATATTTGTTCTTGCTTTGTGAATGTCACGCACTTGCTAAACAAAAAACGAATGACTGGCAATGGTTACGCAGAGCCAAAGCAATTCAGAGTTCTGCCGCTGAGATCTATCCCGTTTGTGGAAATGTTGGACTGCAGCACGAAGTAGGTATAAAGGTCCTATTGTGTCGAAATGTGTCGAAATCGAGACGAAAATCGGAAATGACTATGTACTTTTGTACATGAACTTATAAATTTTACCGTTTTATTTTATTTTTACTTTTATTGTATATGCATTTTTAGTTTATTTGCTTGTAACAAATATGTTATATGTGCTGTGTGGGTTACTTTTCGCCTGTGAATAAAGTATTATTATTTTTTATTTATTAAGGGCCCTATATTATAAAAAAAATAGTTATTATCTACTACCAGGATTTTTATTACTGCCAGGGTTATAGTGTCTACTAGTATCAGGGTTGTAGGTGTTATTTTTTTTAAAGATTCGTGAACATTCTTACAATTGTAGGTATCTGAATATAACTACTTACTAAAGTCCCTTAATCTAAAAATTATACAGTCGAACACATTAAAGCAGAACAATATCTGGCATTTTTATCTTAATTAATTACGTTGACAGATTACCAAAGTAGGTCGGAAACTCTTCTATAGAATAAAAGCACTGGTAAACTACATTGTTTTTATTTTATTTTATTGATGAATAAAATGAAGTAAATGAGGTTGTTAGTGTCTAGTGGGAGGGATGTTATTATTATAGACAATAACAACCTTCATATTCACTAACAACCCTGATACTAGACACTATAACCCTGGCACTAGACACTAAAAACCCTGACACTAGACACTGACGATCGCGCTATGCGCCCCTGTGTACCTGTCATAGCCGCCTATGTGTGCGTGTGCGTGTGTGGTTTTATTGACGTGCGTCTGTCATTCCAATTTCGAATATTTATTTATTTATTAAACGATACAGAATATTGGCATACTTGACATTAATTTTTGCTTAACTCCACGTTAACTCTTAAGGCCCTTTTGCATTCACCCTTGGTGATACATAATTAATTATTTTGTACTTAAATGAAAAATAAAAAGAAATATTTCTTGAATTTTGAAAAACTAACTATGCCACGTTGTTTCTATGGGTACACACGGTTATATGCCTGAAGGAATGGAAATCAATAAAAACAGCCTCTAGCCTGTATTCTGTATATGTATATTGTTTTGTTTGTGATGTTACTTATTTATTATACATACCTTTCTTATTTTTTTTGTAACCATTCCACTCATCATAAACACAGTACCAAATCCCAACATTCGTTCTAGTTCCTGCGATTGAAAACTCCAGGGCTCGGTCTGAAAACCAGCGCTGGTCCTTTTGGGGCCATCACACGCTAAGATTGAGATGAGACCAATATTGCCTAAATTTAATCAATTTAATTTTGATTGTAACTTGTTTCGCAAACGGAAGTTTTATAGAATGTATAATAATAATTCCCATAATTTTCATTTCATAGAAAACATTTTTTTTATGTAGGGTCGCAGTTCTAATTTAACTTCCTTTTCTGGTAGACCTAAATGAGTTTTACACAATGACTTAAAAAGCCTACCTAAAAAATTATCCATTTCGAAAAAAAAAGCTTTCTATGAAATTAATAATTCTACGAATCAATACATTCTTTGAAACTTTTGTCTGCGATACGAGAGGACACCTTTAATTTTATTTTTATAGTTTTTTGTTTTTCTCTGTACTTTTGTTAACTTTAATCCGGTCATTCTACGAGCGTTTCAAGCTTCTTCATTACCGTGACCCCTTTATTGTCGGAGTTTCTGTTAATTTTGGTGGCATTTTTGGTTATACTGTAGGGTTCCCGGATTATTACGAAATATAACATAAATAGCCATCGAACTGAACAAAAAATTCGACTAACGTGGGGTCTCGGTAATGAGGGTGATTGAAACGCTCGTAGAATAACCGCCTTATTTTTTAACTACTTTGTATATTTTTTATAACTACTTTGTATTTTATTGTGTGCAAATGGCGGCAATAAAGTATATTCTGATTCTGACACTAGACACTTATGATGTTGGTACTGGATAATCCCTCGCACGTCCCTCGCACCAGACACTAATAACCTCCATATTACACACTAACAACCCTGATACTAGACACTAACAACCCTGATACTAGACACTAAGTGCCCAGACGCTTGATACTGATAGCTTAAATAAGTAAAACAAATCCGTACAAATTTCCGATTGGCCGTCACACAGACACGTGTCGCTACACTGAACTTAAGCAGACTTCGCAGGACGCGGCGGTACGTCAGTCACGTGTGCCGGGCATTTGTTAAACTGGAACAGAGGTCTAACAAGGTCTTAAGAGACTAGTTGATATACTGTTTTAACTAATATATTTACTGTGACAATTACGGTTCGCAATCCGAATATTCAAATTATCCGAATATCCGTCAGAAATATTATCCGAATACTACAATATGAACTATCCGAATATTTTGGATACACCAAATAAAAAATATTTACTATTACGCTTAATAAAACGTAACGGGCAAAGTAAGACTAGTAATTAGACTATTTTTAAAGTCCTAAAACAAATAGGTAGCTTATTAACCGACTTCAATAAAATAGTAAGCAGGTTCCCGTTCGTATTCAGCTATTTTAGAAATATATATATATATTATGTATGTATGTTCACTTGTTCAGCGACGCACTGGAGTCCGATGTTCAGCAATTTGGCCAAGTTTGATAATGATAATTCATTTTGAGTTGTTCTCATATTACTGGTTCTCCATACAAACGTAGTTACGGTCTCATTTTAAAACGCCATGCTGGAATAACATGAAACTTTGTATACACAATGGGATCCGGTATATCTAGGTCGGAAATTAGTTTCTGTTGCTTGAAATTATAATGGAGAAAAAATACAGCGATTATTAAGGTTTTCATACAAGACGTAAAAAACTCAAAAACTTGCTGTATTTTTTTCTATTACTATTTCTAGTAACAGAAAATAATTTCCGACCTAGATATGGTGGCTCCCACGTATACAAAGTTTCATGTTCCTTCAACAAGGCGTTTTAAAATGAGAACGAAACTACGTTTGTATGGAGAATCGAGTTCAGCCGAGCGTACTGGCGACTCTTAAGTGAAGTTCTAAGGAAGGGGTCCAAGAGGAATAGATACAGGGAGCGCCTCAAATGTGATAGGCGTGACTAACTTTAGTCTGTGACATCGTCCGCGTAGAATACATAATACGTATGTGTTACATGGGACCCGGGTATGTCCTAAAACTACGACCAAGATTACCGGGGAATAGGCAGCAGCATTCCTAGAGTGCGGTGGAGATACTGCGATCGCCAACCCGCATGCCAAGCGTGGCGGTTATGGCATTTACCCGCCATGAAATTGGAGGAGGCCTATGTCCAGCAGTGGACGCCCTAGGGCTGATATGGTGGTGGTGGTGGATGTGTTACATAGCGCGCGCGCGTTAGAGAAATAATTGCAATATACTGAGGCGCTGACAATTTGTATTCTTGTATTTTACTGTTTACCCTATAAATGTCCTATAATCGAAGTTTCAAGTTTCTCGTCAAAAAATACTTGCTAGCTTACGTTTAAACTTTCAACTCCTTGAAAGGGTGAATCTTAAAATACGCTGAAATTAGTTTTCTTATACTTTAATGCTAGGCATATACACGATGTTTCAAGTTTCACAAGTTTGTCATTTAAAGAAATGTTTGCTCCCCCAACAAACTTTGACCCCTTCAGAGGGAGAAATTCTGAGAAGTATCTTCCATTTAATTGCTTAGTCTATATAGTTTCAAGTTTCTTTCTCAAAAATAATGTTGTACTTTATACAAATTTTTCACCCCTTTTAACCCCCTGAGGGGGTGGGTTTGAAATGAATTATAGCCTATGTGTTATTCTGATATCTAAGCTACAATACTGGAAAGTTTCAAAGGAATCAGTTCAGCAATTATTATGATTAAGTAAGAGTTGTATGTACGTTACAGACATCCAAACATCGGCACAAACTTTCTTGTTTATAATATTATTATTAGGATTTCTGTAGTAAAAAAAAAACATTCGTGGTTTTAGTGGGTAGGCTCCTCCCCTCTGTTTCTATAAGAGATGGCCCTGGAGAAGAGAGTCCCACATAATCCCACATCAGGTTTTCCAGACCGGGTATACGTAACGCATTTCCATATCGAGAATAAAAAAGAGTTGTTAGTATCAAATTATGAAGGTTGTTAGTGTCTAGTATCAGGGTTGCTAGTGTCCCAGGGATAGTGTTTAATGTATGACGGTACGTACCAGCGATGGCGCCCGCTAAATGGGCCACGTAGCCGATGTTGGTGACGCCTGCCCCCCAGTAGCGGTCGTACACCGCCGTGCCAATGTCCACCGACGCCAACAATAGGAACACAAGCAACTGGATTATCGCAAACTCCATCTCCGCCCAGTTCTGGAAATTAGAAAAATAATTTGCTTATAAAATATTTCCACTACTTAAACTAATTTTGTTCTAGAAACTGAGTGTGTGATTTGATGTCGATACGCGGCGTATCGCCATCAAGTAAATATATATTTCATTTAGTATGTAAAATGTAACTTAATACAAGCTTTTACTTAAGAGTGCGCAGTGCGTTCGGTTCTATATACAAACGTATTTACGCTCTCATTTTAAAACGCCATGCTAGAATAACATGAAACTTTGTATACACAATGGGATCCGGCATATCTAGGTTGGAAATTAGTTTCTGTTGCTTGAAATTATAATGGAGAAAAAATACAACGATTATTAAGGTTTTCATATAAGCCGCAAAAAAAAAACTAAAAAAATTGCTGTATTTTTGTTCTTTTACAATTTCTAGCAACAGAAACTAATTTCCGTCCTAGATATACCGGATCCCATTGTGTAAACAAAGTTTCATGTTATTCTAGTATGGCGTTTTAAAATGAGAGCATAAATACGTTTGTATGGCGAACCGAGCGTACTGCGCCCTCTTAAGGTGAAGAGTAGGGCAACGCATCCTCCACACAAACGCTCTGCAAGTTTTATTCGTTACTTTGGTCACTACAGCATTAAATTTTAGTTTTTGCTTGTACATATTGGATATACGCAGAACTTGATGTTCTAATTTAACTTTATTTAAAAAAAAATAAAACAAATAAAAAAAAAACAAAAAATGATTAAAATTACAAAAAAAAAAACAAGTTATAGCTAGCATATTAACCAAAAATAATAACTGTAGCGCAAATACAAACGAAGAAAAACGTGCACAAAGTTTGTACGAAAGAGCTTGCCCTACCCTTTGCCTTAACTTACACTGTTCATATGTAAGTGCATATAATACATGTTTAAATTGTTATAAAAAATTGCAATCCCTTTTTCAGCCACTTGCCGGTATGTGACTGAGCTGAAATTTGGCATACTTATGTAAGTTTGGTGCCAATGTATTATTATGGTACCACCGAGCTGATCTGATGGAGACAGAAGGTGGCCATAGCAGCTCCTAAACTACACAAGATAAACACATCGTGTTTGGGCTCATTCGAACCGTCTCAACAAGTAGTTGATGATTGTGAAAAAAGTACAGTCGGCAATAAAAGCTTGTACCAAAAATTAAATTTATGACAGAAACCTATTGTGCGACAGATAAATTAAAAAAAGTACGTGAGGGGATTAGGATGTAAAAATTACCAGTTTAGTAGCATACTTGCCACTGAGAGTTCTAGAGTGAGAGTTAGCTACGCGTAAGCTAAATCTTTTTTGGATTCAAAGTTGCAGGTTTCGTATTGCGTAAGTATGCTTTTGAGCAGACCAGACATCACACTAACCGTAATAGTAGAAGCTATGTGCGCCACTATCGCTATAAAAGCGCAATGGACGAACGAGTGGTCAATGAGGGTTGATGTTAAGCACTTCGTAATACAAACGACATGTGACGTATATACTAACCATAATATGAGGTCTGTAAGGCTGGTGGCGAAGGTTCCCACCTCCACTCGGGCCAGCTACTCTAGTGACATTGCCATCTTTAGTAGCATACTTATCATAATAATAGTGGCTATGTGCGCCGCTATAAGCGTGTAGACGGCGCCAGAAGCGCCAGCTAAATGCACGCGCGGGTTTGTGAGACTGGTGGCGAAGGTTCCCACCTTCACTCGGGCCAGCTACACTAGTGACATGTGGCATCTATAGTAGCATACTTACCATAATATTAGTGGCTATGTGCGCCACTATAAGCGCGCAGACGCCGCCAGAAGCGCCAGCTACTCTAGTGACATTGTGTCATCTTTAGTGGCATACTAACCATAATAATAGTGACTATGTGCGCCACTATAAGCGCGCAGACGCCGCCAGAAGCGCCAGCTACACTAGTGACATTGTGTCATGTATAGTGGCATACTTACCATAATAATAGTGACTATGTGCGCCACTATAAGCGCGTAGACGCCGCCAGAAGCGTCAGCTACACTAGTGACATTGTGTCATCTATAGTGGCATACTTACCATAATAATAGTGGCTATGTGCGCCGCTATAAGCGCGTAGACGCCGCCAGAAGCGCCAGCTAAATGCACTCGCGGGTCTGTGAGGCTGGTTGCCAAGGACCCCGCCGCCACTCCAGCTAGATACACCAGCGACACTCTCCACCATCGGTGCACCATCTCTAGCGGAACGCCGAGGAACAATTGCACTAGCAAGTTGACTAGGAGATGGACCACACTGGAAAAGATAATGGTGCTTGTTAGACTGGTATTATCAAACAGTGTAAAGGAACCTGCGACGTGTAATAACTACATAAGTTGCTCACTAGAGAGCGTTCGGTAGTAAATATTCCGTTAAATCAAAAACAGTAAACTCACGCCTATATTCCCAAAAGGGGTAGACAGAGCACTAGAAAATTTATTTTCATTGCCACTTTTAGCTATTGCAGGTTTATAAATGGAGAAAATGTGACATTGCAGTGACAGGTTGCTCACAACAGACTTCAACCTGGTTCCCATAGTCGACTCTTACGTAGGTCTGCGGGCTGCCATCTCTAAATTCGCCAAAGCCGGACAAAAACTTAAAAAAACCCAGACATTTGGCGTAAATCGCATTTTTCCCTGGACGTGTCCGAAAATAATATTATAAAAAAAATATACTGAGTTAAAAAAACGGAGAGTAGTTACGCACTTTACCCATGAAGTACCTAAAAGTGTCCGGATTTTCTCCGAAACCCCCCCCCCCCCCGAACGGTCCCCGGAAGCCCTCCAAACTAGGACAAAACCTGGACGGATGGCAGCCCTACTCTTACGACACCCAAGGAAAGAATGAGGGTGGCGCTATTCTGACCCGGCACCACACCAAATCAAGAACGCAAGGGTCAAATTGGAAAAGCATGACTTTCATAGGCTCGGTTACTGGACCTGTGGCTTAATTGCCAAAGCACTCCTGCCCGCGAAATGCATAAGGAATGTAGGTTCGAGTCCTGTCGGGTCGGATCTTTTTCATGCTGTTTGACCTGTGTTTCAATAGTGAACCATAGTAAATTATATCTGCGAAGAAATTAAAAGGTGTATGTGAGGTCCTCATTATTCATTTAAATTTTTAAATAAAGAATGAAATTAAGAGTGCGCTGTACGCTCGGTTCTCCATACAAACGTATTTACGTTCTCATTTTAAAACGCCATATACATACATACAAGCCGTAAAAAACTCAATAAACCGTTGTATTTTGTTTCTTTTACAATTTCTAGCAACAGAAACTAATTTCCGACATAGATATGCCGTTGTCTATACAAAGTTTCATGTTATTCTAGCATGGCGTTTTAAAATGAGAGCGGAAATACATTTGTATGGAGAACCGAGCGTACTGCGCCCTCTTAAATAAATATTATGTAGATTGTAGAGAATGTCATCAAAGCTTACACTTACCATCACTATGGTATGTGTGGTCATTGATTGAGAAGCTATTTAAAGATTTCACAATGGAATTTGCCATTGTAAATATCCAAATAATGTTATACAACACTGTCACAAACAATAAATTTAAATTGAATGATCAAGATGATGGAGATCAATCACTCAACGAAATCGTAGGTACTTTGGATGGTTCGTCGAATTACTAAACCAATTTTAGCACCTACTCACATGCAGCGATGAGTCATGATCATCATCCTAGCGCTATCCCAGTACAGTTGCAATCAATCAATCAATCAATTTATTTCTAAAAATATGATACAGTTTTGGTTAATTAGTAGAAAATTTCCATAAGTGTCAGCATATTCTGCCAGTATCAGCGTAAAAATATTGTATTGTATAGTGCCTACTTAACAGCTTTAGTTATATTTTCACATGCATCTTCATAATCAAAAAATTGGTGATTTCCAGTATATGTAGACACGGCAGAGGGAGGATATTTAGTTCCTGGAATATCGGTTAACAATGAGCGTGGTACTCACTTCCGATTACAGCTCCAATGCATTTTTTTTTACCCCAAATAATAAGTCCATATAAGAAAGATTAAGATCAAGATAAAGGTTTGTAAGATTTATCTATGTTAAAGCAATCTTTTTTAATCGCAAGTATTGTCAAGTCATATACGCAAATAAAGTTTTTATCTATCTATCTATCTATCATATGCATCCTGAAGTATGCCCAGGCGGTCCGCTAACTAATCCCAAGACAAGACAACCATCCAGTGCGCAGGCACCAATTTTAACGGAAGCTACTGCCAATCCACGGGGGAAACTAGAACTTATTGGGATTAGGCTTGTCAAAAAAGTGGGCAACTTCACTGTAAGAAATTCTCAAGCCTCCCGAAGGCCTCTCTGCTGTCTCAGCCGGGATCAACGGCTTAACGTGCCCGGCCGCACGGGAGCGCTCACTTAATAACCAGTCAAAGCTGTTACCCATCCAAGAGTTGGCCGTGGCCGGCGTTGCTTGAAGTTTTTTTTTTTAATATTACATTTTGTACGGGACGGGTCGGGGGCGGAACGAAGTTCGCCGGACCAACTAGTATAAGATATTAAGTCAGGGTCTTTTATTTTGTCACAAATTGCGTACGGGGTCGATAGGTCGGTTAGCGAGCAGCTAATTTGGTGTGTCGGTTTGCGACCACTTGGGTGAGTTGATGAACTGAAAGAATACTTTCACATTTTTTCTAATTGATTCCCATTTAATAAATACCAAACAAAATGCATGTACTACTCGCTGTTTCTTTAGGGTGTGTAAAAATGTTAAAATCTTAAATAGAAATAACTTCTTTCTCTCTCGCTCGCGTAACGGGCCTAGCGGCCCTAAAATAAAATAAAAAACCAGAACGATTAAAAAAATACTAACCCAACATGCACAAACATGTACGTGATGAACCGCCACGCCTCATGCCTCTTGTGCGGGTTGTATATGAAGATCTTCGCCAGCGGCCCCACGGCCGTCGTACTCCCATGGGCAGCATCATAGCAGAACATGACGATCTCGACCAACGAGATAAGGATCATGCACACGGCTGGCGGCCAGCAGGAGTACTCCTCTTCGTAGGTTCCGTCTGAGTAAGTGAAGAAGGTTTTGCTACGAGACGCCACTACAATAGGAATGTGGAGAAAATGTGGTAGAGGATTTTGAGGAAGGGATTTTGAGTGAGTGAAAACACGTGATAGTCATATTAAGTCATTAATTTATTTGAATTTTTCGGGGTTTTTTGAATTTTTGAAGCGAATTTTTGAATGAATGTGATAAATAATTATAATTATGTCGTCGTTTTTTTCAATTAGATATCAGAATTAGGAAAAGTATTAAAAATATTATTTATTTTGACGATATAAAACGGTTAGGAGTTAATATGAAGGAAGTTACACAGTGTTGTAACAGTATAAAAATAACCATCGACAATGGAAATAGAGCACGCATCGGGCGAGTGACGGGTAATTGTCAATTAACTCGGCGCAAGCGCCAGCGGTAAATTGCGGCCGAATCAAATACGATTTAAATTTCGAACCAGAATTTTCCAGGCAGGCATTTATGCATTTCATATCGAAGATTTTAATTTAGAACAAAAATATGTGCATCAAAGCATTAATAATAGAATTAAGTTATTTCAATTTCAATCCCGAACATGTCCGATTTATTCACAGATCAAGAAGAAACAAGATCAAAACGAGAAAATAATGAAAAACAAGATGAGAAGTTGTGTTTTGTTTAGGCCCATTGGGAAAGAGATTATTAAAAGTTTGATCAAATACGAAACACAATGTAATGAGTAGAGATTATAAAACAATTATAGACAATTATTTGAATATCGGAAATTCCAATGGCATTGAAAATACACGCGATTTAATGATTAAGGATGTGACAACAAACACAAGGGTATTGGAGGGAAATGGGAGGAAAACACAGAAATACATTTTTGTTAGTTCCATGCAGTATAATAATATTAGTAGCAATGATGCGCTATGTTAGTAAGTTTATTTAGTAATAATATAATTAATATGCTATCATACAGCAGTCAGGATAATGAAAATGTTACCATCAAAGACTGATTTTTAGTGTATTTTTAATGCCTGCTCATACATTATTCTTGATAGTACGAGGAACTCAAAACTTTGTTAAGGATTACATTCTAGGTGGTCATCAAAGGTTATCAGAACTTAAAAACGGTTATCTGAACTTAAACCAAGCAAATAAAGTTTGTTTTTAAGCCTCCCGAGCAGGCCGGTTTCAGAAGAGACTAGAGTAGAATGTTTCTCTAATACATTATTCGTAGAATCGATTGGTTCTTTTCACCAACGTGTGTACATCGCTCACTATGTACATTACAGACAAAAAAGCCAGTTCCTAGTACTATCATGAAAGATAACACCAAAACCCAGTTGCAAACATGCTTCTATGTGTACATTTCTGTGCTATTAGCGTTATATATATGTCGGTAATATGCAAATAAGCAAAAAACGTCTTAAAATGTCTGCTTGGAAGTAAATTTATATTGTACCTACGTATTTCGTAGTTCCATATATGAATAATGGGTTTTCCCTATTGATATTGTCTCGACGTTCTGAACTGGTTTTCAAAACCATTGCTCAGTCATCGTGGATTGCTCACACGCTCTTATTAAAATTCTGGGCTAGACTTTGGTAAGGAAAATCCCAGGAAAACCAGTCAGGTGAGAAATAAGAATTTGTAAATTAATCCAATTTGAATATATATGAGCACTATTTAAAATGCCTGTATGAAACAGAAATTCATGCGTTAGGGGTAGCCTCAATAAGCAAATGAAAAAGATCTTCAGAATCAAACGCACATTCTGAAAATATACTTACATATTTGGCACTTTCGAACCCCACAGCCATTGAAAGAGTTGAAAGTGACCAACCTTTGTTTATATCGACTATTATCGACGATACATTGGTAATGGGTGAAACTTTTCTTGTAGTCCGACAAACGTTTCTACGAAAAGTCCACCGAGATGTTTATCTTTAAGTGTAGTATAGCAAATTACCAATGTACGAGGGTCATACACAAATTTACTTTGGTGTCTTTACCGTCGTCATTGCCAAAGCGGTGGTTATAAATAAAGCCTTGTTTTTTTGCAGCGCGTGTTTTTATGACTGAATCCTTAAAATTTAACTTGAATTTTTCTTAAAATTTTCAAATTTAATTCCATTAGTTTGAGAAAAACATTATTAATTTATTATGCCTCGTCAGGAACGACAATTCGTGGCCGCAAATCTATTGACGGTCAAATCAAAATCAACTTGTGTGCGGCTCGCTTTTTCCCGGCAATAATGTATTATTATACGACAAAAAAATTTTATACATTATAATTATACATATGTATTGGCTATGTGCACGTCTGAAACGTCAAACGTCAAAGGTCCCGAGACTATGTCAAAATTTAGAGATGTCAAATAATGACACATGAATATATTATTTACTTTAGTAAACGAGAAAGAGCCAGTATTGGAAATTTTACTGAAATAAATAAGAGAATAAATAAATACATACAAACCAAACGAATCGTAGGAAACCGTTAAGAAACCAATAGAAAACGTGAAAGTAAATTTGACAGTGGTCCCCGGTAAGTACACATTTCTGCCATGGTGTGCGCTACGATCGCCTAACTTACCCCCACCACCTACTTCGCACATAGCCAATACACGACCACAGGAAATACAACTTTTGTTTTTTCGTCTGTTACCCATGTATGACTCACGAATGTTCCAGACCTGTGTGTTTGACCCGTAACCTTGACACTTGACATTGCACATGCTATGAACATAAGCGATGATATGATATGAAGATGTTTCGACATGTCTATGGGTAATGATGGTATGATTACGATCTTTGCTAGTTTAGATATAAAATGTGACAGATGATGTGCCTATTAAGTATCTGTTTAACGGACGTTTAAACCTTTCACAATATTTACTTCGTTACTTTATTACCTATAGTAATAGTACTTATTTAAAGTTCTGTTTAAGTTTACATGACTAATGTTAAACCAAAAAGAAGCTTTTGTAAATGTTGTATCGGTTTATTTTAATGCTGTTTACTCAAGCTCAGTAGAATGTTTGACAACAAAGTCAACAAACCAAACTTAGAGATAACACTAAGGTCATTCGCAATGTGTTTACAAAGAACTAACATTTGCATAAAATACTGGCTGAAGGTAGGCTTTTAGTGTTTCGTAAAGTTGGTCCAACGGGACATTTGTACGATCATCACTTACTGGCTGTCTGTCACCAGCATAGCTAGCACGGTAGCTTATAACGTCACGTTTTATGTGACGTTTTAATACATTTCGGCCATCTATCGTGACGGTATAAACGATCGTGCTAGCTATGCTGACAGTTTTTTTACTCTCTGAAGTTGCTGACGTATACAATTCATTGCAAATAATTGGCTAGAGTATTTGAGGCGTGCTATAATTGTATTCCCGAGCGATTAGATGTGGTCGTTGCAAATAGATTCACATATGGAATGCTTATTAGAAATAAGTCATTAAAATACATGTTTATCCTAGTTTAGTTTAACTGTTGTTAATATTATATTGAAGGCTGACTGTATGAAATACTTTATAGGATTAGTCTGTCTCTGTAACTTGTGGTGTCTGTCTTTTTACCGGAGTCTGACTAGCTAATAGCACAGTAGCTTCCGTCACATTATATGGCTGAAATGTACTAAAACGTCACATAAAACGTGACGGCTAAGCTATCGTGTCGGTATAAGCTATCGTGTTAGCTAGGTTGGTATAAAGTATTTACATACTCACATATGACAAAAACCATATGCGCTCCATATCCCAACATCGTCTCATACAATCTAATCTGGTAACCTGGCGTATGATGCATGTAAATTAGAATTTATGATGATATAAATAGGTAAAGCATTAACGTACCAAGGTACTCTTTCACCTGTCTGTAATACTTGAGCACCTTGCTCGCCAGTGCACTTTTGGCCAACAAGGTTTCCTTCCTATCGTCACCATTTTTACATTTAACCCACATCTATCCGTACACATAGCACCTTTAAATGTCACTGCACATTAAGAGTCAATTACACTAACAGTATTTGCGTCACAATGCATAGTTAATGTTAATTGTTGTTTTACAGGTGAATTGCGCGCCGGTTATCAGTTTTTTTTGCGGTTTGGGACTAAAATACTAAATGTAGGTGTTTAGCCTAGTGATTGCGATGGCTAACTGATGTTACTGATGGTTGCTAAGAAAGGTGGAGCATTGAACAGCGTTATGCGAGAGCGAACGAATTCGATGTTTAGTACAGGGTCAGTTTACTGTGAAGTGGTTTGTGTACAACGCTCACTATTCAACATAGTGGTCAAGGTCAACGGATTGACATCCTCTCTTCAAGAGGATCTTTATTTTTGGGAGGAAGTACTTGATGTTGAAAGTAAGTGTTTGATGACATGATGACTGTTGACCGAGCGGGCGCGAACCGCTTCTTTGCTTCAACCTGGGCAAAACTGCTTTCGTATGGCTGGACTCCGGCTGTCCGAGTTCGGTTGTTCTCTACAGGTCGCAATTCTCAACCGATTCTCGTGGAATTTTGTGACCAGGTTAGATAATTAATTATATGGTTTTTTGTCGAGTGCATTTTGTTTTTAAATAGCGGCGTCATGGAGATTGACCCCGTAAAATATCACTCGCGAGGTCTACATGACAGCTTTCAGAGCCACTAGTTGATTTGAGTTTTAATACCAGGAACACACACAACGGACAAATCAAGCACCTATCTAATCCGCATGGGAAGTTTCCAAATAATTCAATGAATTTTCGTATGGTACAGTCGCGGAATGAAAAGGTTCGTCACTTTTCAACTCTATTTTAATGCCGTTAAAGTGGAAAGTGAGGAACCTTTTAATATGGGATTGCTCTTGGCCAGCATCTAGCCAGGAGGCAAAGCTGAGGCCGACGATGAAGCGAGCTCACCCAGAAGATGCCTATTCACTCGTGCCTTAAAAAGGTCCAGGTTATATGAACTCGGAAATACAGACGCCGGCAGAGAATTTCAAACCTTAGAGGTGCGCATTATAAAAGAAGATGCAAAGCGCTTGGTTCGAATTAGAGGAATTTCGACCAGGTAAGGATGGTAGCCAGCCGTACGTCTGGATGTCCGATGGAAGAAGGGGGAAGGTGGTATGAGCTTATGGAGCTCCTGAGCACACTCACCGAAGTACAGTTTGTAGAAGACGCACAGACATGCTACTCTGCGTCGATGTGCTAAGCTCTGCAGCTTATTTCCCACTACCGTACTGCCGCCAATGAGCCTCCTGGCTCTGCGGTCTACCGAGTCGAGTGCGGCAAGTTGGTACTTAGCCGAGCCATCCCAAAGGTGACTACAATACTCCATGCAAGACCGGACTTGGGCTTTATATAAAGATAGAAGCTGCCCAGGGGTGAAGTATCGATTGACCTTATTTAGGATGCTCAGCTTTTTGGCCGCTGTTCCGGCTTTGGACTCGATGGTAGTGCCGAAGTTAAGGTTTGAGCTTAACGTCATGCCAAGGAGCTCGAGATCGTTGGCTACACACGGTTGTACCTCGGAAAGTAGGAGCCAGATTGAATGAGCTCCTTTTTGCGGTAAACAGACACGCTTGCGTTTTGGTGGCGTAGAAACTAACCAGATTGTTATCACCCCATTGGGAGACAAGACTTAAGGACAAGACTATTCCGCGACTATACAAATAATATGACGGTACGATGACGTCACGTGTGACTGACAACTAAGTACCTATTGTATTTTACATAGCGCTCATAATGTTAAGCGAATAATTACAATACTACGTAGGAGTGTAATACTTATTTATTATGCAAGTCTATAAATTATTTGAAACGAGGGCTCGCATAGGGATAGCAAGCCAATATTGGAAATAATAACTGATGACCATATTTTTTGGAAATATTAAAGTCCCAATGCTTATGCTAATGATAACTGTGACATTTTCCTTTTCAATTGAATTTAAAGACAATAGAACACTATTGCATACACTCATCCTAATTAATGCAGTACTTATCCTTGTCCTCGAAGGTAATACACAATTAGCCTCTCGCCATGACTTCATGTTAACCAATTTAGACCCCTATCAAAAGCGACACAAGATCTATTGTGGCTTAGGATTTTTTTCTTTTGTTGGGTTTATCTCGCATGCGACGACCTCAAATTGCCGGTTAACAGTTTAATGAATGACAAATTGTACCTATGCTCTTTGACAATACCTTTTATTACTCATTCCCAAAGTCAAGCCAAGGCGGAGATATTTGTTTTATTAAAAATAAGTAAAACCTATGATAGTTGTTATTATTATTAAAAATAACTTGTTCGTATCTTATTATATCTACTTTTTACATATCTAATAAAGAGGTACACTAGATGTATATTCTTCTGATAAGAGTGATAAGTTTCTTTCAAATCATAATAGCTTTCGACTTCGACATAGCAAAAATTCAGAAAAATACTATAATTTTAATGTAGCTAATGTACATCTACTAGCATGTAACACCCCTTGGACTACATGTGTTTATAAATAGGCTGCGGTCACAATACAGCGGGCTGTACGCTTTTAACCATATGTAATTGTTGTACTTTCATACTATATAATATTAAAAAAATCTGTCTGTCTGTTACCTCTTCACTCTTAATCCGCTGAACCGATAGAAATGAAATTTGGTATGGAGATAGTTTAAAATGCTGGGAAGTAAAATAGGATAGTTTTTATCGCAGAAATCATCTCCTGCGGGGGTGAATTGGGAGGTGGAATTTTGTTTTTGTATAAACGAATGCCACGTGGCGAAGCCGCGGACAAAAACTAGTATCATATATAAATAAAAAAACGGGTAAAAATTTTAATAATTCTCCGCCCTGTCACTACAACGCCATCTATGTAATTCATCGCGAACTAATAAAAGCAACAGCAAACTCATCTAATCCTGAGCATCGATATCGATCTAACGGTTTGATATTGCAGTCGCTAGGGCAGCGCTTATGTAGCCGGTTGTAATATGTAAATTACCAAACGATTACCGATAGTCAATACTGAAAGGGTGTATAATGGGCAAATCTCTACATGGTTACTACGTTCTGTTTTTATGATGAAAATATACCGCTAGTCTACGTGAAGTAAGAGCCTGATAATGGCGTTAACAGTGTAAACAATAATATAGTGAGTCTTGATAGATGGGAGTCCACTGGGTTCGTGTGTTCGTAGGTTTTAGGTGTTCCTAAGTTTATGGGCTAGACATTAAGAGGGCGCAGTACGCTCGGTTCTCCATACAAACTTTTACGCTCTCATTTTAAAATGCCATGCTAGAATAACATGAAACTTTGTATACACAATGGGATCCGGCATATCTAGGTCGGAAATTAGTTTCTGTTGCTTGAAATTATAATGGAGAAAAAATACAGCGATTATTAAGGTTTTCATACAAGCCGTTAAAAACTCAAACCACCGCTGTATTTTTTTTCTTTTACAATTTCTAGTAACAGAAACTAATTTTCGATCTAGATATGCCGGATCCCATTGTGTATACAAAGTTTCATGTTATTCTAGCATGGAGTTTTAAAATGAGAGCGTAAATACGTTTGTGTGGAGTACCGAGCGTACTGATGCGCCTCTTAGGAGGAAAATTACAAGAAAACCTGTTAATTGAGAAATAAGGATAGGAAACCAATCAAAGCAATTTGTACCATTGATTAAAATAATTACGATCGATCCCGAAAATTTCAATCAATCACAAACACACACGACGTGTTTTTCTGTAATATTTGCTGGTATTTGTTTCGGTCTATAACCCTTAATAGGGCAGAGGATAATCCGATTTTTCATTGGTTTTCCATCTTATCTTACAGCAATAAGGTTCAAAATCAGGTGGTAACTATTTTACCAGTGCCCTATTAAGGGATAATGACCTACGGGTCATCGTAAACATGTTTAGTTGCCAGAAGTCAGCCAGTAATAATTTCATTATAAACAGTGTTTATTCCTTTTTACGAGTATCACGACTCATTTAGGTATTGCTTCTATGAGAAGCAATACCATCGCATCGTAGCAACGATACAAATATGCAAATAATCTGAACGTTTAGAAAAATAACAACTATGCAATTCGTTTGATTATCCTGCCACCAAGCCAAGAAGTATAAGAGCTGGTTTTTACACTAGCCAGCGGGGAAAATGTAAGGATTTACCGTGTGCATAGTAAAATATCATCAGGATTATACTAAGGCTGGGTGCACGAAACCGCCTGTAGTCTTAAGCGGTGTTCGTTAAAATTTGAATGTATTATAAATTTGACAAGTTTTTATGGGATGATAGCTGTCGGCGCCATATTTAACGTTGATCGGCCTGTGATCGTAAGTTGGTGCAACTCAGCCAGTGCATTTTTGATAACCTAGGTTCTTGTAGTCCAGAATGAGTCGATGTCACTGAAAAGGCACTTTATTGCTTGACGGTACAAGCACCAACATCGGAAATTAGATCCCTTTCTTCTTTCTCGAACGACATATATATTTTACTAGCAAATGGAGGGAAATAAAAAAGAATCTGAAGGCAAAACGGAGTTAATTTAACTAACGATGGGCACTACTATTAAATTTCACATGCGATTTTAAAACTAATAAAATCGCATGTACGCGTTTATATGGTTGGAGATTTTCACTAGAAATAAAAAATAAATTATCAATTTGCATTGAATTTTCTTTCTCGCCGCAAACGCTGAGGCCGAGCCTATTGTCGCATCAATTTTGGTTTTGATTCGTAGTTTTTTTTCTCTGATCTTATAATGATTATTTTTCTAATTTTCATACGCATAGCTACTTCTGATAGTGATTGCACTTTAGCGCCCGGGCATAGTGACAGTCCAGGGACCGGCGATATTTTATATTACGTCGCACAAAACTGATTGATTTACTTAGAGACGGCTACACTAGTATAATTGTGAAAACCTAAACTTCCACAAGATTTACAATGAATTATTGCTTAATCTATTCAATTCTAGTAAAGTGGATTTGGCTGTGAAAACTTTTGCACCTACATAACAAGCGGCCGCATCACTCGGGCCGCTCGGTTTTCTGCCACCAACATCGTATTGAAATAACATACCCCATACAAGAATATACCTGTTCAAAACTCACTGTTATTAGCGTTAAAACATTGTACCTAAGCGAAGTCGTAACAAGCGGAATCTAACTTTTAACAATATCTGCAGCCCACGGGAAAATACTATCGAATACCTAACAGCCCTACATATTTACACATACGCAAATTCCGATGTTTGACTTGGACAGTCAAGCACTGTTTGCTGAATGAGACCTATTCAAACTGCATCGTTTCATGGCTTTAATTTAACATCCGTAATGCCTTATCAAGCAAATTGTATTGACAAAACTATATATGTGCCCAACGAGAGGTTTCACTAAACTAATCCTAACTAGTATAGAAAGGTAAATTTCTTGGTCTATTTACTAACAACATTGTGAGCCTATCCTCATTATTAAGATACATGGTCACTGAACCTAAGAGATGATACTCTAACTAAAGTCTAAATAAAGTTTGTGTGAACACTATAGTTTTTTATACTACAGTTAGTTAAGGTTTTTAAAAGTTCCAGAGGCGCTGTAACAAAACGAGCGTAGGAAGTTTTGCTATTAAAGACTCGAGAATTTTAAAACCTCATTATGTAATGTTGCATTGCATATAATATTTTTTCTACGACAGCACAATAATTTCATGTAAATTAAAATAGATATGGTGGCGCAATACAGGCATTGAAGTAGTGCCCTGTTTTAAAAATTATAAAATAACAGTTGTATAATAATGTAATGTTGATCTACAATTTCTATGACGCCAGATATCGGCAGAGACATGTGCAGAGATAACTAAGTAGCCTAGCTAAAAGTGATCGCATTTATGTTGTAGCATTACAGTCCCTCTCGCACTCAAATATTTGTTAATAAAGGACGAATGCTATTCAGCACTATATGTCATTCAGCTGTAGCTAGGCATGTATACTAGGAATTTTTTGAATTGAGCTCCTCCACTTGACAACAAACAATAAACAATGCCATAGATTGAATAACCACAAATTAAAATAACGAGCTGTTAAGTAAGCAGATTATAACCGAATTGGTAGGATAATATAGATTATCGACTTTATTTCATTTGGACTACAAAATACACTAACAGAATAATAGCGGTCATATTTTTTTTTGCTTTTTACAACCGCCCGACACTAAACAAGAACATATTATCTAAAGTTAGTGACCGGTTGGCGTTTATGAGAGCAAAAGCAGATAAAAGGATTGTATAGATACAAGGCCATTGTAAATGCAGGTGAGTGGATGGGCTCATATGTGCGCCTCCTAACTTTTCTATAATCTACAATTCGACTTGTATTAAGTACCCACGCCTCGAGTATGTCTGAGTTGTCCCGTGGCCCACGTTGGACAGAGAGCGCGCTGTTAGCCCCACGCTGGCCATGTGCGGGCAGGGAACTTCAACGACATCTCCAATCCTAGGTTAAGATTAAATGAAGTTTATACAAATACAATTAATAATTATGAAAATGTTAGTTACGTTTTTAACGAGTCGACTCCAGACAATCTATCTCTATTGATTTTAGAAAACAATACAAAGTAGACTGAAACCGCAAGTCAAATATGTATGTACTACGAACACTACTTACTGTAAAATATGTATTAAAATAAAAACTGAGTCGATATTGTCAAAGTGAGTAAAGTGCATAAGCATTGCTTTGCATTGCACGGGCACAAATCCACTGCAAAAATTTCTCCTGCGTATGTATATTTACTGTGTCACTATCGAGTCGTGCCAGTATAGTTTTGAGCGCGTTTGTCAACCATTTAAAAAGGAATATTAGCCGAGCCCTTTTGTAGATTTTAGATTAGAAAATCAATGTTCTATCGCGACAAAATGAGTGCGATGCGATAAGGGCAACTGCAGCTCCGACTAAAAATACTCAAAAATGAAGGTTTCGTTCTCGACTATTTTCTCCCCCAAAACTTAAGCAATCGTAAAAAAAAAATTTGAAACGGAATGGAAAGGAAATGTATTGTGTCGCCCTGTTTTGGTTTATTTATTGGTGACATATTCGTTTCGTATAATTCGTATACTAGGCTTGTGTTTACGACCAATTACGTACGTATAGTGTAAAAAAACAAAAGAAAAAATAAATAAATAAAAACATTAATCAATAAAGACAGGGAGGAAATAGTCTAGAACGTTTGTGTGGAAAAATGATACGTTTGTATGTTTCCTCGTAATATAACTTAGGTACTATAACACCTTGTCAATCGACTACATGAGATGTATCTACTTTTCCTCTTTAATGCATTGTAATAAGGTCCATAAAATTACGTCTCTTTGTAGTCGACTGTACCTTAAAATGTTAAACGTGGTATAATTTGTACTGGTGATAACAGCTTTCATCCAAGCCTTGTTAAAAGGAGTTATTGCAGCTGAACTGTACACTATGTACATAAATGAAACTATTACCCAAATCTCGATGTGTCTAAAGAATTCTTCACCAATGTTTCATTTTCTTGCGAACGGACGCGTTTATTCATTAAATACGTAGGCCGGGGTCCTATGGAATAATTTGATTTCGAAAGAACATATGATTAATAAAAATATCCCTTGCTAGCTACGATCTTACTTCTTTCGTAACAACCTATGTATAACTATACATAGCGAGATAAATACGAATTAATCCGAAAAAATACAATAGAAAAACAGTATTTACTCTGCTACCATTGAGCTCTTGTATTTCTATGACTGCTACTTACATTTGTATTTACATAGGGCGTTCTCACTCAGAAGCATACCTAGGATATTTTTGAATTTGCTTACTCTGAAGCACTTTTGACTCTTATAAGTCAGAATCAATCGTACACGACTTCTGAGCAGGATAAAAAAATCCAAACACAAAGAAAAAAGTAAAAGGTACAATTTTGAGTGAAAACCCACATTCAATACTCAATACTTCTACAAATACTTATTAAATAAATCATACATATATCTACTTTAGTGAATTGCACTCCTGCCTCTAATACCAATAGACACAAGGTTGGGCGATATCTTGATAAAGGATAAGATATGCCTATCCCCAATGATAGGAAGCTTTTAAAACAAATGCTGCAGATATTAAAAAAATCTAAAACAAAATAAACAGATTTTTGTGAAAACGACCTTTACATGAGAATCTCATCCTTTTGATAAGTTAATTAAAATGAAGCAAAATATTACTAGTGGCTGTGTGAGCTGTAGACCTCGGGAATATTATGTTTTGCGTTTTCAACCCCGCCGTTTAGACAATTTTCCAAAAACGAATTGTAAACAAAAATCCATGTAATTATCGAACCTGCTCACATAATTTCACGAGAATCGGTGGAAAAATACGGCGTATATAGGGAACAGCCGGACATCCGGACATTTACCGGACAGCATCAAATGAAAGAGCTCCATAAGCTGGTTAATATACCGAACGTAATGTATTGATTTAAACTTGCACGATTTTTACACAATATTATTGGTAAACGGGACTTAATCGCGTACAACACACCCTGCCTGAGGTGTCGGGCACACCTCAGGTGATTAATTTTTGTACGCGATTAAGTCCCGTTTACCAAACCTAATGGTTTGATTTCAGCTGCATCGAAACTATTATCGAATATGTGGTTTCAGGAAAGGCTTTTAGCACCGTAGACCATGTACACACGCTCCGTCAGATTATACACAAGACTGAGGAGTATAATCTGCCACCTGCCCCTCTGCTTAGCGTATGTGGACTGCGAAAGTCTTTGATTCGATCGAGACTCTGGCTGTGCTACAAGCTTTCCAGCGATGCCAAGTAGGCTACCGATATATCGAAGTGTATGTAATCGATAATAGACCATATCAGGTTGCAATAAGGTTTACGATAGGTCAGTTAACGGTGTTAGCGATGATATACATTGGTACACCAGAAGCAAAATCCTGCTAGCGGGGAAAGTGTTTAAATTTTTTGTGTCGGCAACGCGCATTTGACACCCCTGGAGTTGCAGGCGTCCATAGGCTGCGGTGACCGCTTACCATCAGGCGGGCCGTACGCTTGTTTGCCACCGACGTGTCATAAAAAAAAACTACCTTCACAAAGGATCACGACCCCGATTTAGCAACTTTAGTGACTAATGAGCTTTTTAGGCCTGACTAATTGAGCTTATAGCGATAATTTCAATCATCCAGACGTTTCAGTCATCACTGTTCTGATAGAATTACGGGTATTACAGCATTTAGTGCTTTTTAAGACACGAGTCAATAGGCATCTTCTGGGTGAGCTCGCTTTAACGTCAGCCTCATCTTTGCGCCCTGGCTAAATGCTGGCCAAGAGCAATGAAATTTTTAATTAAAATAAATGTATGTTAAAAGTTGATCTACTTAATTTTAACAAGACATTCACAAACAAAGCATTCAGTCTTACACCTTCGACAGTCGGTGCCATATTTGGCATAAACATTTAATTTTAATGTATGTTTGCTTACGTATCTAAGTATTGGTGGCTTTGTAAGCACATATGCCGAAGTTGTATACGGATGATGTGAGGGTAAGCTGTAGATAAGATACAATAAGTATTGCATTCGCTTTACACCGGAAACTCTCAAGGCTACCAATATTAATAAAAAGATTTCTTGTTTAAGGATTCAATTTGTTTAAAATAAAATGATGAATTGCTTGGCTATGAATCTTGATGAGCCGAGTAGACGTACAAAAAAATTAATTCTTGAAATCCTTCTTTAGTTTTTGGCTTTAAATCCATTTATTGCCAATCAAAATGGCAAAAGTTATATTTATACCGCCAATTATTCGTAACTATCATGAGAAGTATAGTTATCTTTATAGAAAGTAGCAACTCTTGTATTTTAAACGCATATATATTTCAATAATATTACTTAGAACATGTCTGTCAAACGGTTAAATATTACTTTTTTAGAGACCTTGCATGTATGTATGTATTACTTTATTGTACATAAAATACAACAAAACGATAAACAAACAAAAAGTAGACGTACAAAGGCGAGCTTATCCCTTCAAGGGATCTCTTCCATGTGCATTTTGAACTGTTGTGTTTACTTTAGTTAATTGTAAAAGTTTTTTTCACTCAGAGTCGACTAGACCTTTGTAGTGACCCAGACTGTGTGTGTGTAAGTATTGTAACCCAGAAGTGAAACTAGACTTTAATTGGAATTTAGGCTTTTTGTTCACTAAATCTGTACAGATCTGTACCTACCCACAAAAATGAGTATGCATTTGGATTTAAACTTGCTGGACTTAATTCCCTACATCAATCTCCACGTTTCGGATGTGTTGCGCATAAATTTATTTAACTACATTTCTTTATACTTCGACGGTGGCAAACAGAAGCAGACACCGCAGCGGCGTAGCCTAGTCCTAATTAGTATAAGAATAAGAATATTTACTTGTAGTAGTAAAAATAATGTAAGTACGAGTTGATAGTGTTTATGGTTGTGTATTCGTGTGTATCGTTGTTGTTGTTAGTCTAGTAGGTTTATGTATACGTTATACTTATACACCTTTGTATGGCTATCTATGGTAATACAATTTACCAAGTAAATCCGTTATCACAGAAGGTCATTACCAATTATTTCGTCTCCAGCAAAAGTCACGTACGGAGATAAATGCAATAATACATGTGACTTGAATAAGTTGTATATTTATTTTTAATAACAATGACAATGAATTTAGGTTATCTTGTTTGATAAAATCAAAAGGGACAGAAATAATAAAACTTTTTTTTTAATTAGTTGAAATAGTTTAAAGGGGGTTGATAACAGGAATCAAATTGTTTTACATATTTATGGTTTTGTAAATATTATGTTTTGCTTAGTAAATCATGGCTACTCTATAATATATTTTAAACGGCTTTAATAATTTTTTTTAGTTACACACGGTACAAAATAAACCGGTATTTAAACCGATTAAAAATAACGATGTTTGTGTTGTGATGTGAAATATGTAGTACGTATGCAAATTGGGTAATACTTATTAAGCTTTCATAATTCATTCACATAATAACGGCGGTAACACAAATCTTCGTCAAAAGTCTTTTTTAGTTAACTTTTATACTCGGGTTATTGGGCCTACATACTACGAGCACCTACCTGCTCACTGACATAAAAATGGAGGCATACGAAGAAACGTTCAAACGGAGACTGAAGAACCTTTTATTGGAAAAGTTACTTTACTCGGTAAAATAATATATTGAAATTATTAAATAATTGAGACTTTGGTATGATTGTTACCACTTGCGTATATTTAATTTATTATTTACTTTTTATTTTGTAGTATTAATATTTTGACATTGCTACTACGTATTTAATCGATAGGTATTTCTATGGGACCACATTTTTATTGTATTATTGTTAGTATTAAGATTGGACATTATTATTATTTGAGCGGTACTCCTCTAGTATTACATTTTTATGTTATTTCATTATTATTACATTCTGACATATGACTTATTTTCATTTATCCTTTATTGTTTTATTTATACTTATTTGTTTCGACATGTTCTGCGTGATATTATTATATTTTATGGGCTGCAAACTATAAATTTTTAATTTTTAAGACACTTATTGCAAATTATTATTGTAAAACGATCGCTATATGACCAGTAGTATAACTGTAGCGATAATTTATTATAAGTAATGTAATATATTGTGTACTCTACTAATACCTAGGTTAAGCAAAATACTAACAAGTATGGATGATGTAATGTCCGAAATAAAGATTTATTATTATTATTATAAGCAAAATGTGTTGTTTTATATGAAAATTGTAAAATGAGATGAATAAACTAAACTATGAATTTTACCATTTTTTCTTTTAAATATCCACTACTCATCAAGACAATTCTAACGTCAGTTGTGTGTGATATTTGTAGTCAATTTCGGTATTCTTCAGTTCTACCGGCAAAATAAGACCCTAATTTTAATTTGTCTTTACAATTATTCTAACAGAGAGTATACAATTTCCGTACTTGAAGTAGTTTGCCCTATGTCCAGATGTGGACGTCCTTCGGCTGACATGATGATGATGTCTTAAAGTAGTTTACTAATTTACGGACATGACAAAAGTATATGGTTAACGTTTTTGCCATTTTGGCAGCGGAACCCTAAAAACAGTGAAATTAAAGTAATAATCTGGTTGTTTTGATATTACCATTCTTAATTTAAATATAATTTGCATTATCCGTCCATTTCAATCAAGTTTTTCAACTTACTTGCGTAGCGATTACATTGGGGAATACCCGAGCACTTAAAAAAACATGCTAGGGTTCTGCAGTCCCATTTTAGGTTTGCACGGAATGTAAGGTATAATTTAAAGTGTTTTTTTTTTAATTATTATTTTCTGTGGGTATTTTTGAGTGACAGTTTGTGAGCCTGCTTTGTACAAACCCATGATCTATTGATTGGATTGTCCCAATTGGGGAGACGAGGTAAACTTAACACAGTAGTCTAAAATGCTTTAAGGATCTTTTTTTCAGAATTTTTGCTACTTTTTTTTATATTAAAAATGGGATTGCTCTTGGCCAGCATCTAGCCAGGGGGCAAAGATGAAGCCGACGATGAAGCGAGCTTTAAAAAGGTCCAGGTTATATGAACTCGGAAATACAGACGCCGGCAGAGAATTCCAAACCTTAGAAGTGCGCATTATGAAGGCTGATGCAAAGCGCTTGGTTCGAATTAGAGTAATTTACCTACTATTTTTACCTACCCATTATGGATTAAAAAACAGGTGCTATGTGCTTAGATAGATTAACGCGGACAATTTGAAATTTAAAAAAAAAACTTTGGTCTACAAAACATATTAAACGTATTTTTCAGTACTCTCAAAATGAACTTTAATTAACATATAATTGAAAATGAAAAACAATTGATGAAGTCGATTAATCGGGTTCTTGTAATAATTACGGCGTAGGTATAATATATATATATATATATCTCCAATCTTAGTTTGCATAAATAAGTAAATAGAAGCAGCATAGACAGACATTATGTTGAAACAGAAAAGACAACTGTACACTGAATGCAAAATAAACTTGATTTTGACTTCTGAGTCATGTGGCGTAAACGTTACCAAACGTCATTTTTAAGCACAATTGCCTAACAGCTTTAACGTCAGCCTCCAATTTTTCCATATTACAAACGATGTTCTGGAACTTGTTAACACAACAATAAAAACGTTAGAAATGATGGGATGAAAATGAAGAAGAAATGTTATGATTGACAAAAATGATGATGAACAGAAAGATGAAACGACCAAAGCAAATAAGAAAAACAAAACAAGACGGACCACGACGGGATTTCGGCACGTACAGGAATCCTGGCCCCATCCCTAGCGAAAAAAATGGCTTTTAGGACTTGATTGATAAAGCAAAATGATCATTGCATACATACATTCTCAAAAGGGGCAAAAAGAGCACATGAAACAAAGATTCCAGTGCAATTTCTAGCAATCATTCATAAATCATTACAAAAGTCGAATAAAAGAAGATTTTAAGTCATTTAGGACACATTCTTGTTGGGTGCGATGCATATATTTATGATACATACAATTTAGTGCTATAGTGCGTATTATTAGTACTGTCGTACTGCCCAGATAAACATCACTTTTCAAGTACGTATCGATAAAACACTTTCCCTCAATTTAAACGCGCTAACAGAAGAAACCGCATGTTGGCCGCATTCCGTATAAATATTTAGATACTACTCAATCAGTACCGTAGTTTGTGGGCTTCCCCATTCGTTCAACTCGGCTGATATATTACATACATACATATGCCACAGACATAACTGGTGTAATTTATTCGGAATGATTCATAGATGGTTGCGCAAAAATAAACCAATATTATAGAAAGACAACTGGCAAAAATCACCGGTCGTTATCTATGTTATCTAGTCAGCATATAAAAATCCAAAATAGATGATCCAGCGTGGGGACTTAATCCCGTTCCCTCTCATCTATCAGAGGCACGTGCCCAGCAGTGGGTCTTATATGATCCTGATGAATTGATGTTGATGATAAAAATCCAAGGATTTCTGAACTCAAGGAACTGTTTTGCAAGGATTTCTGTTTTAACCGACTTCAGTAGAAGAAAGGAGGTTTTCAGTTCGTCTGCAAGTTTGTGTTTTTTTTTAATGTATGTATGTTCACCGATAACTCTTGACAACGTTGACAGATTTCGATAGTTATTTTTTTGTTTCAAAGGAGGTACCCCCAAGTTGGTTCCATATAAATTTGGTGAAGGTCTGATGATGGGATTCAGGTGGAATCGAGGGAACTCCTCAAATTTGATAGGCACCTCTATGGCGATTTCGGTATTTTTTCGTCGTTAACTGGAGTCTGTTTTATTGGGGTATAAAATATTATATTCACGAAGTGACTTTTTATCGGTGTCTTCGACATTTCTAGTATTCCAACTACATGTACAATAGACTTAAAAACGGAAAGAAATAATGTCATGTTAAATTATTTAGGTCCTCAAGGATGACAAAGGGAACTGTTTTGCAAGAGTTTTGTTAATGAATAAATAAGACGTAATTTTTTGAGAGGCAGTTTGTAGATGTTATCATAGCAAATTTTATGGAATTTAAATAGCGGTCTCTTCCCAAGCACTAATAACTGTATGATTTTATTGACTATTCATGACTTACGTAATCAACTTCTACAATAGTTTTTATTTTATTTAGTAAAGTAACTAAAAAAAAGAAAGTTTAAACTGCTTATTTCAGAATTAAAATGTTACATTTAATTAAATCTTTCACTTAGCTAAATCTTCATATTTCTAAGATTGTGATGCTAAGCCTAATATAATTGTTAATAAAGGGATAATTTTTAAATCGCACCCAAACTGACTAAACGTGTACAACAAAACAAAAATATGTTGAACAATGAACATAAAACCTAATGATTAAAGCCGATGGGACAAAATAAAAAAGAAAAGTACCGCCATCACGAGTTGTAGAATACTGGAGCCCAGGCCACCTTCCTAGCAAACAGAATTAGTTCTTATGTTAAATACGCTACAGTACACAGTGCATTGTTAATCACATGCTATTAAAAGCATACAGTGTGAACAAGTAAGCAAACAGCAGATTACTTCCCCAGGTATTACTCATCGAAGATTCACTTTTTAATGTCACAGTCACCTAAGACAGTTTGTGGTAATGACGCCATGTCTAGGAATTCGATTTATCGATTTCAAGTATTACTTTACTGTTTCATTTCATACCTTTTGCCTCTGCACTGGGTTATTTACCCATTTTCATTCACACTATTTTTAGTGATCATATTTAAGGTATTGTATCACATTCCATGATTATCGGTTTTGTTAATTATTGATACCAGACAAACTCATTTTTATATGATGTAAGTAACTAACATTTGTTTACAATCGATCACATACTGTCAAAGCATTGCTATTTTATGTGATTATAAGTGAGTTATATTTAATATAAGTTATAATTAACTTCAAACTTCAATATTTTTGACCATAGAGACTCTTTACATCTCTGTATTATAGGATAAGTTCATCGAAAGTGTGCCCAGGTATTTATTTGTTGGTTTATACTGCTTTGTATTTATGTCACTAAATGATTTGAATTTGAATTGAACTGTAATTTTATATTTAACTATACAATGTGTATTGTTTTGAAATAATGACACCTCGCCGAGTTTCTTACGCCGGTTCTTCTCGTGGCAGAGGTTTTTTTTTCCGAACCGGTGGTAGTTTATTGACGTTCATAGGTGCATGTAATATGCCTAATTTGAAGAATAAACTACTTTTACTTTTAAAAAACCCATTGACAAAAAAATAAAATAACACTTATCGGAAGAGATTTTAATGTCTTTCCTGTAGCAACTGTAAACAATAAGTCATATAAAATGTTCAGCCACTCGCAGTGACACAAATGTCCTTGAGAACGGACAGATGATTAGTTGTTTGCAAGATATACAAGTACTTGTCGCATTCGAATATTCAAAATCGAATAAGTATTAACGGGCAGAGAAATACGACAGCGTTAGAACTTACAAGTTAATATCTGTGCCTTTAAACTTTAAATCGTTACTGTTATTAGTAAACTTTTTCGTTCTGATTACTTGATAAGATATTTTGTAAAAAAATAATCACTTACAGCGTCTTTCGACCAGTCTCAGTCATTTAAAGGTAAGACTGAAATAGTGTAACGGTCCTGATGCTATTTATTCGTAGTCAGGGACGTCAATAACAAATTGAGTAATGAATTGTATGATACCACCGGTCATAACAAAATTATATCAACACATCAATAATCCCGACGATAAACTAATTTATTACGAGACCGATAAGGGTGACATGAGCATGATAAGTACCAAAATCAATAGATACGTAAACTGGACGTTCAAATTATCTCTTTATTGTGCAACTTTGTGCCCACGCGAGACGTAAAGGGATTCCCATGTTGCATAATATCTACGTTAGTCTCAACTTATAAATGGTAATACCCGTGGTTTATAATTAACTGTCTGCTAATATACGCTACTATAAACAACTATTTTGCTCTATACAATTAATGTATCTGTACAAGTGAAGTTGTAAAGACATTCATACGTTGTATTAAATTGTACTTAGATAATGTCCTTATTAATGCATAATGTCTTTGCAACGCAATAACAGCGCCGTTCAGTAATAAATCCGTAAAAAAATACTAAATGACCGATTTTAGTAAAATATTATTGAACGACACACAAATGCATTTTTTACAAACGTTACAAACGAACTAAATACAAAATCATGCAATATCTACTAACAAAATTACTAATACAATACGAAACAAAATTTATAACACGAACATCACAATACCATTACTTTATGTATAGGTACTCGTACACATATTATCCTGGACTTCCCCTTTTTTAATCAATTTGATTAAAAAAGGGGAAGTCAGGACAATGTGTGTCTCATGGTATTATTTAAATTAATTTATATGCACAATTTTCAGAAACATGTCCTTTAGGCTCGGGTCAATTCAGCGGCGTTCAACTTCCGTTGACGAACTGCGACATGTTACAGCAACACGTTGTAAGTATATGATAGGTACGTCAATTTCAACGGATAAGCCAATGTATTTGCCAAAACCTGAAGGACATTTTAAACATCTTGCATTTTGCACAATAGGTACATAGGTTATCTAACTGTACCTCGATCTCAAGAAAGAGATGGTCAACTGAAAGGACAACAGAGACGGTTAGTAAGGACAAAAGGGTAAGTGCGTCTGTTATAAAATATCTCAAAATCTTCAGAATACAACGAATAACACCAATATCCATGCTAAAGATTGTTGTACTTAAGCATGTAAGATTATTGTTACCATGAACTCGCACGCAGCCCAAGACGGGAATCGACCCTGCGCCCCTGGTTTAGTAGGGGCTGCGATCGTCCATGAAAACAGCAAAGGTGTGACTCTAGGGCGGCACTAGTGCGTTCCGTCAACATAACACTGCCCACAGTGCGGAATCTATAACGGACTTTTCCCCCGAACAAACAAAGAAGCCACCCAGACCACTACGTCATCACAGCGAATCTGTGGCCTTGGATTCTCAGCCGCTACTACTAGCGACCCCTCTGTATTTTCTAAGACTTGCAGCCATCCGCTACTCTGCCACATACTTATAAGTACAAAGTTGATTAGTAAAAAAGAGTTGCATGTATGTAAGAAAATTTAATATCTGTAGATTTCGAGATATTTTATCATCGGCGCGCTTATCCTTCTGGCGCTCTTGTTTTTTGAGGGCTGCGAGGTGTTACCATGGAATAAACCTGAGGATGTAGTTTCGGGTATCAAATGTTAACCAATTAAAATAAGTAAGCACATTTCTATTTCTACAGAGTAATGTTATTATCGGAGGTTACTGGGTCGTTGTTCCAACTGCCAGATTACTTAAATGGTATCAATGCAGAAGTTTGCTTTAATATAACATTTGTCCCTGACCTGACTAACTATACGTCAGGGTACGTCAGTGCGAGCAGGACAAATTATGCATTATAGGCTGAACAGACTCTACTACTCGACTCTAAGAGACGCTCAGCGTCCTTTAAGTTTTCAGTTGACCATCGCCTGTCTTCCGAAAATATCCCATTAAATGACAATCTAAACTAAACTCACCAGTAGTATCCACCGGCCCCCGATGCGGCACAATCGTGTGCACATATCTCGCGACAAAATGGCCGAAGACCGCTTTGAAGTCGGGGTTGTGCATCATCTCGACGAACTCGTTAAAGTCGAGGTATCCAGAGTTGTCGCGGTCCGCGAGGCGCATGATCTTCTCGACGACATTGTCGGGTAGATCATGCTCGTATTCTCTGGATTCGATGATCTCTTTCAGCTCTGTGTAGGATATCTTGCCGTCGGCGTCTCTGTCGTACTGAAAAGAAGAGAATGATTCGTTTCAGGAATGCCTCATTATCACATCATGTTCTGTTTCATGCCTAATGATCTGTCCGATAGGCTATCAAGCTTCCTGACCACCGAGGATTCGCTGGAGCGACATGATCGAGGTGGATCTTCGCGAACTCCAAATTAGCAATTGGCAAGAGTTAGCGCAGAGCCGGGAAAAGTGGCGGCCGTCGTGTCGGAGACCAAGATTCATTTTGGGTCGCTGAGCCAACGGGGGTAGTGAGTTATTTAATGATCTGTGTTAGATAGCTATACATGCAAGACTAGCCCAACTGCTTTTTATTCGGAACTAGTGTGTAGTCTGTATTTAGTACATATTAATTAGGTACATATAATTGAGTAAAAGTGCGTGCGTCTTATTAATGAACTAATCGTTCTGTTCTGTTGCGGAACATATTTGCGGTCTAATAAGAAAACTTAATCAATAGAAACAAAATAAAAAACTTGGGACTTTGGAGGCTGCAACACCAGTTTCACAGTGACATAGTAAACTTACACACATATTTCATTAAATATTATTACGATATAATCTCGACCATAATTAAACACAATAAACCAAAGGAAATTGAATAGTAGTTTTAGGACCGAAGGTTGAACGTTTAAGCGAACAAACCAATAGTTTTTAAACACTGTTATTACTTAAGTTTGGTAAACGATAATATTTTTAAAAACAAATCGGTCAAATCGTAATTGAACATACTGTTTTACAATAAAATTTTGCGTTTTTTTTATCTCCATCATATGTATACATATGCACTTGGAAACGTAGTGGCCATCAGACGCATTGAAGCGAACCAAACGCTCACAAATATCTGGACACGAGTTTATTGTCAAGGCGTTAGATTAGAGTGCAAGTTCAGATATTTTTACCTACAGGGCAGAGGCGGCGTAATGAGGAGGGATGAATGTCATATTGATAAAAAAATATTAGGGTTGGATGTAGAAGGACGAAGAGCGATTGGAAGGCCCAAAAAGCGATGGATGGATTGTGTGAGAGAGGATTTGAGAAAGAAAGGAGTACGCGCTGAAGTGACGAATAATAGAGAGGAATGGAAGAAGAAAACATGTTGCGCCGACCCTGCATAAGCGGGAGATGATGATGTATGGGCAGAGGCGGCGTTATGCGTGTGCGACTTGGGGCCAACGCGCCCAGCGCTTTCGATCTCGCCTCGCCCTCACCTATCACTATCACCTCACACCTCATCATTTTTAATATGTAAACTGTCAAATGGCATTTGTCAAATTTTGACAGATTCCATATAAAAACGGGTGAGGTGTGAGGTGACAGATGAGGACGAGTCGGTTTGTAAATAACACCCCAGGAGATTTTTACATTAAGGGTGGGTTGCACTAAACCGTCTGTAATCGTAAGCTGTGTTCGTTAAAATTTGAATGTATGGAAAGTTTGACAAGTTCCTATGGGATGACAGCTGCCGGCGCCATATTTAACGTTGATCAGTCGGTGCAACTCAACCTAAGTACCTAGTTAAAAACCGTGAACGCGCTGAAAAATTTGAATCGGGCAGAGCAAGGCCTCGCAAAATATATCTTGCCCACATAATATTTAGGTCTTGCTCCGCCACTGCCCGGGTGTAGTGTATATTTATTTAATGACAACTGTACATACAATAGTATTTATAATAAAACAATTTGTAGGTATATATACTGCACATTCCTCCTTGTATTTATGATGATTTCACCGAGATATAGATATTGTGTTATTGTTATCTTCGAGTCGGTATATTCACACCTAGAGTAGGTCACAAGCTAAACAAGGAAGATAGGCAAATATTTGTAAAGTATACCAATGGCATATGTGTTTTATGACTCAAGCGCGGTTGCAAATAATATTCAGATCATTACATTTAATGCAGCGGTTCTTAATATACTAACAATACTTATATACTTGTGTAGAGTTCCGAAGCGGTCCCCCCGTGACATTACGTGGATTTAAAATGTCGACAACTTATATTTACTCTATATTTGACATAACTAACGAGATAACTAAGTATTCAATGGAAAATGTACGAAAGTTTGCTTTTACAAGTACACTTCCTAAGTTCGGCTATTACTCGTTAACTAGTAATGTCTACTTAGCTGTGATAGTTTTCCTTTTAAATTTATTATATTCCAACAATAATTATGATTTTAAAAATTAATACCACGAAAACGCTTAGTCAAAAAATTGTTTATAAACGTTCATTTTCTTTTTTTAACGAGCTCTAACGATAAAAACTACTTACTATTACATTACATAGTCATTACACACACACTTAGTAATCTCCAACAGCATCTTGGCATTATACCAATTGCATCTAAAAGGAAATCAAGTAGACGAGTACTGGCGAATGTACTAGTTTACACTCTTGGGAAACTGTATTTGCAATATTCATAAATTGAAAACAAAATATAGTGTCCCATCCTTTCCTCGTTTTTAATCTTTTGACGCACATAATTCCTTTAGTCACCGTTCATTAAGCAAAAACACATGATCTCTGAATTGACGAGTAAAATAGTAGATCAGAATACCTCATTCATTATAGTCTTTATCCCTAACCTGTTGACTGACATAATACGCAAGACAGTTATGTCAAGGGGCTTGCAATGGGTGGAGCGCGCCGCGTTAATAACCTAACGCTCGAAATCCCCGAAACTAGCTGTCAGTCGCGGGCCGTCGCCGTCCGGTCCGAGCGTTTACGTGCCCATCGTGATCCGCTGCCGCGCGCCGCCGACTTGATCGCGACGAACCGCCCTAACGTATTTTTATGTGTAATTTAAAAAAAAAACATGATGAAACCTATAACCGGCACCACATGTTCTGTATATGGTTGTTTAAATACCCGAAGGAACGTTGGTGTGTCTTTTTTTCAATTACCTACAAATTGTGAACGGTAAGTTTTTCTTTTAGTTTGGTATATGTAATAATAAGTACTTATTTAGTATAACCTTGGTGTTTAAAATTATCAAGTTGTAAGTTACAATGTACAACAACAATACAAATGAATACGATACGAACCACCTGGTTACTTTGTTAGGTACATTTCCGCCGATTTACTTATTAAGTACCTAACTGTAATTTTATTCAAAATGAAACACGCGTTATTCAATTTATTTTACTTAATTAGCTACATAATAGTTGTCCTATTTAGATAGTTGTCCATTATTGTGTTGTGGCCATAGCATTTGAAACACGGACAAAGTGTAGGTACCTATACCTGAGAAACTTAAGAAGATTGCACATACAACAGGACAGGTGTCCTGTTGTATGTGCTGTGTTGATTTGTATGTCCGACAAAACCTGTTGGTTGATGATTTGAAATGTATTTTTTTTTTGAGAGATGAAGGGGGAATGGTAATTTTTTGGCTCTTTTCTTAAATAATTATAATAAAATGATAAAAAAATATATTTGAGATGCACACAATGAGCTCTTCCATATGTAACACGATATTATGTATTTTGATGATTGTCCCCCAATAAAGGTACTTCCCCTACACGTAAAATGGGGATGCATTTTTTTTCTTGCAAAACCCACCGAGTTTGGTAACGTTAGATGGTTCGTTAAAAAAAATACGAGATATATTAAATGACTAGCTGTTGCCCGCGACTTCGTCCGCGTTCTCGCTCCTATTGGTCGCAGGGTGATTTTACATAGCCTAAAGCATTCCTCAATAAATGGACTATCCAACAGAAAAATAATTTACAATTCTAACCAGTAGTTCCTAAGATTAGCGCGTTCAAACAAACAAACAAACTCTTCAGCTTTATAATAGTATAGATTAGGCTATTCGTTTGCCTGATATCTATACTATATAAGTAATATTATAAAGCTGAAGAGTTTGTTTGTTTGTTTGAACGCGCTAATCTCAGGAACTACTGGTTCGAATTGAAAAATTGTTTTGTGTTGGATAGCCCATTTATCGAGGAAGGCTTTAGGCTATATAACATCACGCTGCGACCAATAGGAGACGCGGTAGTAATTTATAAAATGTCAATGTTTGTTAGAGTTAGGTGTCCCCCTCAACCAAACCCCCCCCAACCCTCCATATCTTCTCCACAAGCAAGACAATATGTGGAAAAAACATGGTAGTAGTATAGGTATACAATGAAAACTAAAAAGTCTAAAAACTATCACTGGGCCATGAACGCTCTATTCTTGTGAAGTAACATGTACTTCATTAATTTCGGTTCACCGTACTTAAGCGACATCTGGTGAGGTAGAACATGTTTTGCCTCATTGAAGTATTTTTGGCGTGACAACCCTAGGGCTACACGTGCCGCGCGTGAATGAATACAAGTTATGGGATAGACAGAGATGCAGAGAGTAGGCACGTTTCTTATGCCTAAACGCCGTTTTTGTTAGGAAGTGAAATTTCTGTACTTGTACTATTCCTTATTCTGTGGTTATGTGACGTGAACTCTGAAAAGGTTATCGCCGTTTAATGAATGTCTATAATTTTTATATAGCCAAGTGCTTTGATATGATATCTGTAAATAATTGAATTGTCAATTAAGTGTATCGTCAATTTATAACACATAGTCATAGTAATGATAATGTTCGCCACTTTTCAACTTTATTTCAAAACGAGAAAGGTCTTGGAGTGTCGAAACTTTTTCTTCCACGACTGTAGACTCTTAACATTCCAGAAGAGACTGATGGACTAACATACCGTTATACCATTACCTCAAATAATCGTTTTCTGTGCCATGAAATGTAATGGCTTGTTTACACATTGATTAGTGCTGAGTAAGAGTCCATAGAAAAGCTACTCGCAATAAAATAGAACTTGCTCCTATTCTATGAGCTCGCACTAAACACTAAAGCACAGAGCGCGGCGCCGGCGCAGCGTCGTTGCGGGGCGGAGGTGGTTTTGCATTTTTGATGTTTTCGAAACTGTCGACTGTCAAGTTATCGATTACTGCTTCATATGCCAAACCAATTACCATACTGCCCGCATCTTCACCTTCTGCGTTCACACCACAACTTTATACGTAAGCGATAATCATATGACGTAGATGAACTCAGGTGCCGTTGCGTTGTAATTTGACGTCATTACTATATTAATTGACGTGCGTCCAAGTATGACAATAGGTTGCCGAACCTCTAGGCGAAGGAGACTACTTATTCCTAATTAAGTGACTTAATCTGGTGATTAGACCTCTGTGTAATCAGTTAATCACCAGATTAAGTCCATCCCTATGGAGAGAATGGTTCCTCCTATAGTGTTTTCCTGCTGGTTGTAACTACCTAGGTATACTAAAACCTGAATGGAGCCCGGGCTCAGCTGTGTATCCCAATCCAATTGGTTGTGGGAGTAGGCGACAGCCATCTAAACTTTCAACTATGAGAGACACTGTTAAATATAAAATATTAAGTTTTTTGAACCGTGTGGTACCATATTAAAATATAATGAAACGGGTCACTTACGTCTTTAAGGTTGAATATCGCTAGACATGTTTCTGATCGGTTCGCGGTCTTTAATCATGAGTACTTATCGCGGCGGCGGTTCTTTTGGCTCTGCACCATTATATTTTAATACATATGTCTGAAACTTACGGGAGTGGTCTATATATAATCGTGTGGTACCACTTACCAAAAGTGAAGATAAGTTCGCGAAAGCTGACAGGTTGACCAAAGATTTGAATCCACTACAAACGTTTGAAAGTCGCATTCTTAAACTTTAGCCAAAGCATAGTAATCATTTCAACCGTACGAGCGTCCACATTGCATGATTTTATGAATGGCATTCCGATCGTCGTCATAATAGCGTATTCAACTGAATGTGAACTCTGACGTCAGATGTTTATCTTAATATTGTTTTTCGTCACTGACATTGTTTTATTTTATAATTCATCTGTAATCCCGCGTCCTCTCAAGTCCCCTCGTACTTGAACAAGTACAAAATAAAAATCGAATTTGAACTGAAGTAAAGGAGTAAGGAATGAACTAAAGTTCCAAATTCAAAATTGCATCCACGGTGCTCTTACACACTGAGAAAAATTTCCTCTGCCGCGCTACGTAAAATAAGGATAAAAATCGACCACAATGACGTGTGTAACCCGCTCCATTACGCGTACGTAGTCAGTCGTACGTAGTCGGCATACTGATGCTCATCATGGAGCGGGTTACGTATTTACTAGTGGTCGATTTTTGTACGTACGTACGTAGCCCGACATCCGGCTACGTATACGTAGTGCGCAAGTCGCACTGAATACTCCTGAAACTACGACTGCAACACCTGTATGCTATTGTTGCGGGCACAGTAGAAAACGGTGAACCATACGTGTGTACCACGGCGGCATACGTACGATACTGTAGCGGGCACAGTAAATAATGGTGAGCCATACGTGTGCACCGCGACGGCATACGTACGGTACTGTGGCGGGCACAGTAAATAATGGTGAGCCATACGTGTGTACCACGGCGGCATACGTACGATACTGTAGCGGGCACAGTAAATAATGGTGAGCCATACGTGTGCACCGCGACGGCATACGTACGGTACTGTGGCGGGCACAGTAACTCGTGGTGAGCCATACGTCTGTACTATGGCGGCTTACGTATTATACTGTAGCGGGCACAGGAAATAATGGTGAGCCATACGTGTGCACCGCGGCGACATACGTACGATACTGTAGCGGGCACAGTAACTAATGGTCAGCTGTACGTGTGTACCATGGCGGCTTACGTACGATACTGTAGCGGACACAGTAAATAATGGTGAGCCATACGTGTGCACCGCGGCGACTTACTTACGATACTGTAGCGGGCACAGTAAATAATGGTGAGCCATACGTGTGCACCGCGGCGACATACTTACGATACTGTGGCGGACACAGTAAATAATGGTGAGCCATACGTGTGCACCGCGGCGACATACTTACGATACTGTGGCGGACACAGTAAATAATGGTGAGCCATACGTGTGCACTGCGGCGACATACTTACGATACTGTGGCGGACACAGTAAATAATGGTGAGCCATACGTGTGCACCGCGGCGACATACTTACGATACTGTGGCGGACACAGTAAATAATGGTGAGCCATACGTGTGCACCGCGGCGACATACTTACGATACTGTGGCGGACACAGTAAATAATGGTGAGCCATACGTGTGCACCGCGGCGACATACTTACGATACTGTGGCGGACACAGTAAATAATGGTGAGCCATACGTGTGCACCGCGGCGACTTACTTACGATACTGTAGCGGGCACAGTAAATAATGGTGAGCCATACGTGTGCACCGCGGCGACATACTTACGATACTGTGGCGGACACAGTAAATAATGGTGAGCCATACGTGTGCACCGCGGCGACATACTTACGATACTGTGGCGGACACAGTAAATAATGGTGAGCCATACGTGTGCACCGCGGCGACTTACTTACGATACTGTAGCGGGCACAGTAAATAATGGTGAGCCATACGTGTGCACCGCGGCGACATACTTACGATACTGTAGCGGGCACAGTAAATAATGGTGAGCCATACGTGTGCACTGCGGCGACATACTTACGATACTGTGGCGGACACATTAAATAATGGTGAGCCATACGTGTGCACCGCGGCGACATACTTACGATACTGTAGCGGGCACAGTAAATAATGGTGAGCCATACGTGTGCACCGCGGCGACATACTTACGATACTGTAGCGGGCACAGTAAATAATGGTGAGCCATACGTGTGCACTGCGGCGACATACTTACGATACTGTGGCGGACACATTAAATAATGGTGAGCCATACGTGTGCACCGCGGCGACATACTTACGATACTGTGGCGGACACAATAAATAATGGTGAGCCATACGTGTGCACCGCGGCGACATACTTACGATACTGTGGCGGACACATTAAATAATGGTGAGCCATACGTGTGCACCGCGGCCACATAGTTACGATACTGTGGCGGACACATTAAATAATGGTGAGCCATACGTGTGCACCGCGGCTACATACTTACGATACTGTGGCGGACACAGTAAATAATGGTGAGCCATACGTGTGCACCGCGGCGACATACTTACGATACTGTGGCGGACACAGTAAATAATGGTGAGCCATACGTGTGCACCGCGGCGACATACTTACGATACTGTGGCGGACACAGTGAAGCATGGTGCGCCATACGTGTGCACCATTGCGGCATACATAGGATACTGTGGCAGGCATAGTAAAGCATGATGTGTCATACGTATTAACTGTCGTAGTAGAGGTAAGGTACCGTTGCCGGTACAGTAAGGCATGATGAACCGTGCGTATGTACCACGGCAGCGTACGTACGATACTGGTGCGGGAACAGTAAAGCACGGCGAATCATACTTATGTACCACGCCAGCGTACGTACGATACTGGTGCGGGGACAGTAAAGCACGGTGAATCATACTTATGTACCACGCCAGCGTACGTACGATACTGCTGCGGGTATAGTAAGGCATAGTGCACTATACGTGTTACGTATGGCACACCATGCCTCACGATACTCGCACCTGTATTTTCCTTATGCTGGCATGGTACATACAAAGGTGTTCAGATAATTATTATGAATACTAACCAATCAAAGTCAATGAAATTTTGTAGACACGATCGAGAAACTAATATCTAGGTCTGTGGTTTATCACATATTCGTAAAAATTTATAGTTTAAATATTGCAGGGAGTAATTAAAGAAAATATTAAAACCCTGTGCAATATTTAAACAATACATTTTTACGAAAATGTAATAAACCACAGACCTAGGTATTAGTTTCTAGACCATATCTACAAAATTTAATTGACTTTGATAGGTTAATATTCAAAATAATTATATGAACTCCTTTGTATGTACTTACGGCCAGCGTCATAAATATAAATATATACGTTAACAAGAGCTCAAAAATATCCACACACCAGTATGTCACTGACAATAAGGCTGATGTTTACACATTTTGACTAGATGGCTGTATATATATATTAATGACGCTGACTGTACCATGCCAGCATAAAGAAAATACAGGTGCAAGTATCGTAAGACCTGGTGTGCCATATGTAATACGTATAGTGCACCATGCCTTATACCCGCAGCAGTATCGCATGTACTCAGGCGTGTGTCTTATTAGACACAATTGATTTTTAGGTTTCCGTATTTCCTTTTTTGAGGTACGGAACCCTAAAAATCAAGTATGTTTAATAGTCGTCCATCTATGTACGTATGGTGAATGGTATGGTGCCTTACTTGTCCCGCACTAGTATCATACCTCTTATTTTTCTTCTCAGCATATATACGCTGCTGGACATATGCCTCTCCCATGGTTTTTCTATATCGTCCTCGATGCGGCGAATCTGGTCAAGGTCGGCACTGCCCTCTTAGGAATGGCGGTCTGGCCACACTTCGACTTCCCGTTCATACCTCTACTATAACAGTTAATACGTTTTATACACATTATGATTTGTAGTATAAGTAGTACAACCTTCACTGGTAACATAGATATCTACTTATAAATAATTGTGCGGGTACGCTAAAGAATGATGTATCATTATAAAACTGACCAGATGGTTTAAAACCTGCGTGTTTTTTCTTTTCTTTTCTTTAACTAGCAATAATTACGTCATTGCCATTATGAATTCATATAAAACTCTGGTCAGGCTTTATCTACTGTTGTGCTTGTACGATATTAGTGCGGCTATATTATTATAATTTTATAGCAAACTTAAGTGAGGAGCATACAATAATTGGTAATTGAGATAAAATAATACTTCACGATACATATATAGGTACATTCAGTGTACACACTACACAGAAATGATAAAAAAAAATTTACTCTTTTACAAGGTTAATAACAGAAGAAATTCTGTTCTCAGACCCCGTAAAAGTTTTATAGGCTTACGTAGTTAAAAGCAAATAGACATAAAAGATTAATATTATTTATTTTCAATCGTAAAATTGAGACATACAAAAAACCACAATAAGCTTAATTAATCATACTATTCTAGAACTGGGATCATTAAGTTTTCCAAAGGTAAAGGGGATTATATTTTTTTCTTATTTGAACTCACAATCTAGGAATAGTTTATTTTTAGGACATATAGTTTTTTAAATATCTTTTTTGTAAAACCTCGATGTGACGTTTGGTTGAATGACGGATGTATGCAACATTACTTTGGTCGATATGGAATCTGTCTGTCAATGTCACGACTACTTTTTTAATGTTCCTTACTAATTCAATATAAACCAAAATTATGTTGAAAAAATCCGTCATTTAACTAAACGCCACATCGAGGTTTTAAAAATGTTGTCTAAATAGTAGGTATTAAGTCCAAATAACGTATACTATTACTAAAAAATATAACATGAATACTTTTGGAAAACTTAATGTTCCCAATGACATGGTCGTCAACTTGGCGTACCCGTAAAACATAATATTTATATTATTTATATTCAATCGTAAAATTGAGACATACAAAAAAACCACAACAAGCTTAATCATACTATTCAAGAATTACATGGTCGTCAACTTCGCGTACCCGTGAAACATAATAAAAGTTTCATATTATTTTCAATCGTAAAATTGAGACATACTGAAAAACCATAACAATGCTTAATTAATCATACTATTCTAGAATTACATGGTCGTCCACTTGGCGTACCCGTGAAACTATGAACGATGAATTTCTCCGTCTGTCGGTTGTTGACAGGTGTCCACCATTGCAAGATTTACAATCGTATTACGGGAAGGACGAGATGATTGGCGATTGGATATTTGTAACAATACAAGGGCGTCAGATAAGGTGGGCAAAGGCTCTGTCGGCCGAGTATAAACTAGAATGTGGAGTAAGGCAGGGAGGCCTGACTTCTCCAAAACTGTTTAACTTTTACATGAATGACCTGATAGGTGAACTCAGCAGCATGCATGCCGGATGCTACATTGAAAACACTTGTGTGAACAACATAAGCTATGCGGACGACATGGTGCTGCTGAGTCCATCTATCGGGGCACTTAGGTAGTTAGTGGCCAAGTGCGAAGAATACGCCTCCGCGCATGGGCTCCTGTACAACGCCACCAAGAGTGAAGTTATGGTGTTCAAAGCGGGTAAAGTTAGGCCGTATTTTGTGCCTCCAGTGTCTCTTGGTGGGGTTGTACTTAAAGTGGTTGACTGTTTCAGGTACCTGGGCCACATTATAACAGACGACTTGTGTGATGACTGCGACATTGAGAGAGAGCGTAGGGCGTTGTCGGTGAGGAGTAATATGCTGGCCCGCAGATTCGCTAGATGCTCCGTGGAAGAAAAAATAACCTTATTTAAGGCATATTGTCGATCTTTTTACTCTAGCGGTCTGTGGATCCGGTATACCAAACGAGCCTACAGCGCCCTTCGCGTTCAATACAACAACGCCTTCAGAATGCTGTTAAGACTCCCGAAATGGTGCAGTGCATCGGAAATGTTCGCCAAAACTCACACAAATGGCTTTCCAGCGACAATGCGAAATAAAATCACATCACTGATGGGTCGCGTTAGGCAAAATCAGAACAGCATTCTGAAGGTGATTGCAGGGCGTTTTGACTGTCCCATATTGTGATTATTTAAATATTTCTACCTTTACGAAATTTGACTGATTTTAAAAGCTTAAATTACACAATACGATGAAAGAATACAAACAACAAATGAAACTCAGTACTGATGTTTAACCTGAAGTTAAGTTAAAGAAACAAATTGGTGGTGGGCCCGCATTCACGCTTTTCCAAAACGGTAAGGTGGGGTAAGTAAGAGATGTGTAAACTGTATCACCTGCGGGCAACAGATCCGCACAGGTGGGTGTGTTTCTGAATTTCTGCACGTGTTGTATGCATGTAAGTGTGTGATGAGAGAACAATAAACGAAGAAGGTTGGTGCTGATATGATGGGAAGTCTTAGCTCAAGGATACGTATGTCGTATGTGATATGTAATGGTTGTTTCCTCGTAGCCAAACTAATTTGCCAAACTAGTTTGGCCACGAAGAATCTTGTGTTAAGGTAAGACGGATAAATAAAACCAACAAACTATAAATCGATGCACGATCTATTTTCACCGCTTTTGAATTTTTTACAGCTAACTATGGACAGATATATTCGTTATCTTCCAAAACACTAAAATTAATTTCGGTTCAAAAAAAAACTAAAAAAAAAATCTGACTTATTTCAGTTTTTTGCTGTTTAATTCATAAAGTATAGGATTTTGACAATAATTGTTATTGTCGTTTTGAAAGTAGGTACATTAAATTTAAGACAATTTAAGTCCACCCACAGCTCCATGTAATTTTATATTACCAATAAATATGATTATGATTATCATGTCCAATAGTTTTTGAGAAATGATACTTTGATATTTTCATTTGTTTAAATAACATTTGAATTCGAAGTTATTGTTTTTGTTTTCAGCCCAATATCGGCATAACCGCATATGATTGACATTAGTTGTGGCTAAACACTTTAAAAGTATATTAAATTTGAGACAATTTAAGCCTGCCCACAGCTCGCAGCTGCAGTCTCGTCTTGGCAACTTTTAACATGAAAATGTTTTTGATGGGATTCTACTTCGTTTTGTAAGTTTGTTGTTTATGCCATTTATTTTTATTTTGATAAAAGACTTAAGTGTACTAAAACTAGCAGCTTACATAGCAAATTTAAGCTTTCTAGGACTTCAGGAAGTACCCTAGAATTTTGATGATTACCAGTGAATGAGTGACGAAATCGTTTTTTTAGATATCAATAAAATCTAAAGTATAAGAGCTATGTAATTGACACTTTATATGTTTTATGTCAACCATGTTATATGTTTTATGTCAACCATGTGCGGTTATGTCAATTTAATATTTAAACAAATACGAAAGTTCGAATTTAAATGTTGTTAAAAACATGACAGTATTCAAAGTATAATGTCTCAAAAACAATCAGACATACGGAGCGGTGGACTAAAATTGTCTCAAATTTAACATAATTTCAAAGCGATAGTAACAACTCATATAAAAAACCCATGGTTTGTGAATTAAATAGCAAAACCTGAAAAAAATCAGAGAATTTTGAAGTTGGCGGGTTTTCCCCATGATTAATTTTTTGGGAACTTTGGGATATCAATCGGAACATAATTCTTTAAAATTTCCACCAATTATTAGTCAAGAGGTTTCAAATGTCCGAATGCAATGGGAAACATAAATAGTTGTATAGCTTGCCGTAACAAAATGGACTATGTCTTCTGCGAATTTGCTCAATACTTTGTTTGTTTTATCTGTCTCACCTGAAACACATTTGTTTATAGCACAGGAATAATACATAGTTTAGCCACGAGGACAAGTAATTCCTCGTGGTCAAAATAGATTCGCGAATTAGTTTGGCTACGAGGAAACGACGGTCGAAGGCAAAAACTTATTCTAAAGTCCATCGAACAGTCACATAAAGTTTTAAATTTGACATTATGGTAATTGTGGCCGGTACAGGCGAAACAAGGGTATTATAATTATGTAATAGGTAATCGTTGGTTCTCTGCACTTGATACGCATAGTAATGCTGATTAAAATCTATACACTCTAATGAAACACACTCAAATGTAACTTCATCATTGTCAAGTAAATAAATATTTTTTATTTCACCAAACTTAGGTAAGCCTGAAGATTCTGAAATATCTAGAATAACAATTGACGACAACTCAAATCGGACACCATGTAGTTTCACCCATGATAATGAGTACCAACAATTATTATCGATTATACCTCGAGAATGAAAGTTTAGCCTTACATTTTCAATTTGCGCTTCTGTCATAATTGCCTTTTTACCATAAGAGATAGTCTTTGTAGTTTCATTTTTTATAAAAGTATCGTTTAAAATTAATTGATGTTTAATAGCTATTGTTTTACAAACATTTACTCTGTTGTGCGATGCTCTGGCCACAAATTTAGATATACGATGCTTGGCTTCAAACCTCATCGTCCAGATTTGGGTAAGTGGGCCAAATTTTTTTAACATCTCTGGATAATGTGTAAGAAAATGAAACTTTGGCTTTAAGTCTGTTTCAGTTAATTGACGATAGAGCTCGTTTAATTCAGCTACTGAAAATTTTACTTGATCAATAGTATTTTCATGGACTCTATGACTTAAAAGTTTATCCAACAATTGTCTTAATTTGATGTATAAGAACCAAACTTCGTTTTCATCTGGGACATTATGTCCGACAATTAGCCCAAAATAACGAACAAGTGTAAGCATTTCAGAAGCCGAACATTTTAACTTTAATGTTGAGCCTTCTTTTGCTACAGAATTGCACGGTGTCGATGTTGAATCAGGTCCATAATTAAAATACCGTATTCTTGATTTCAAATTGTCAAAAGAAATTAGCATCTTAGTTCGTACTAGATTCTGTATCACAAATGACATCACATATCGACAAGCACCCTCGAGATAGTCATGTAAAACATCTACGGCGACGTTTTGAAATAAGTCAAACCCATCTAAAGCAAGCCACGAGCATTTTTCTTTAAGACCAGTCATATAAATGTCATTTAAATGTAAATCATTTTCATAATTGACATTGTTTCTCAACAATGTGTCATCTTCATAAAGCAGTGTTTTAATTTGTTCTTTATTAGCAGTACAAATTCTACATGGCCGATTTGCAGAAAAACTTTCAACAAAACCTAACATAGCATTCAATCCTAAATTATCTCCCGTCACAGTTGCAACATAAAACTTAATTTTGCCATTATACACATCAGTTTCAAGATAAATACCATTGATTTTTAAATCATTAAGAACATCAAAAACTTTTTGAAAGATTATGTTGTTTCCAAAGCTTGTTCTGTCTGATGAGTGAAAAAGAGCCAATAATAAAATATTTTCCAAAAGCGACACGTAGTGAGGTGGAAGACATGGTACTGAGACATAAATAGCTCCAAGTTTATGAATCCCAGCGTGGCTTCCTAAGGGATTGCCTATTTCAAAATCGTCAAAGTAGATTATTAAAGGTAAAATCATTGCATCATGCTCTACAGAATTTTCTGTCATTTTTTTCCATACTGAACCCTGAACTATATTTTCAATACCGAAAGAATCATTTTGTACAGTGTCCAAATATTCAAGAGTATCCTTCATGAAATTTTTTGACGAAAAAATAAGTTTTAAATTTTCTTTTAACGGAATCACCTGCATTGTACAATTTACTTGTACTAATAACGAACCAGCCGCTGTTTTTTTAGTCTCATTACGTTGGCCCACAACCACTTCAAGGGGCTCAGAATAAGTTCCTATTTCTTTAAAATATTTTAAACGTTTGTGTTCAGAATCTAAATTCTCAAAAGCATCGCTGTACGCGCTAAATATTTTTTTAACAGCATTTTTAACATGAACATTGCTTTGATCTGGTGGTACCAAATCATTAAACTGTCGCTCTATAATGCATTGTGATCTAGAATGAAATAATTGAAGATTTTCTACAAGAACTTGTACGGCTTTACGCGGTATTATCGGGTTGGCATATAGAGTGGAGACGAGACTTGCAGCATGGTGACCAAGAGAATTTTCGTGTCTTTTAGTTAGTAGAGATCCAATTGCATTTACTGTTTCGTAAGTTTCTTTGCTTGACGTTGAAGGTAAATTTGAGATATTGGTATCTGTATCAATCGCATTGTTACTATTTGGATGAGGCAAGACTGACAATGATGACTGGTGGTCTCTAACTAAGTGCTTTTTGAAAGATGCAGAGGAAATATAATGACGATAACACCCTTGTTCACCACAGCGAAATCCGGAAAATCCTACCGTTGATTTACAGAAAGTTCGCACATGAGTTATAAGTAAATTCGGAGACGCACTGGCTTTTTTGCAATAGTAACACGTGAACATTTTTTAAAGTAATAACTCTAGATCAGTTAAAAGAGTATTCACAGCCTGCGTAGGCCTGTCAAATTTAGTTTTAATATCGTAGAAACCCAATTGAATAAAAAGCCAGATGTCTCCAGCTTCCTCCGGGTAACAAGCTCCTGTCGACTGAAATATTTTAAAAGCACAGTCTACTGCGGTTAATAATTTGTTAAAACTATACAATGTGTCGTTTATAACTACATACGCTACTTTTACCTCAATAACGGTAGGGCCAACAAAAATAACGAATGGTTGAACTGTGCGGCCTAGCCTCTGCAGGTTCTCCTTTTTTTGAATGATCTTGTTGGTTACGTCGGCTTCAGAAGCAGCTTGCGATATATAGCCGTCGCATACCTCTGCTCTGGATGGCTTCCACGCTAGCTTTCCTTTTATTTTCCGTGCAGGTGAAATGTTGATGACATAAGCCAGCAACATCAAAGCAACATTGCTAGATGTCTCTGGTTCATCTTCTGTATTCAAAGAAAAAAAAGTTTCGGTTAAGATTTGAGACTTAACTTTATGAAGGTTTAAAATAAGAACTAATATTTGAGAAAAAATTCTTACCATCAATGAGTGCAATTATATTTGCTATTTTTGTTCTTGTGTCCTGGTCTCTAATTTTTCTTAATTTTAATGAAGCATATTTTATAATATCTTCATTTTTGAGGGTGATAGAAGAAAATAATTTGTTTTCCTTTCCCGGATACAGACGACAGAAATCGTTCATTAGCTGAAAAAATAATACAATAAATGTACGCTATGTTATTTTCATTGGTGAGAAAGGGGGGCTTGTGCAAGGTCCGTCCGGATCGCTACCACAGAGCTTATTGGGGTGTTAAGCGAGCACTAGAATAGCTTGTCACTTTTACTGCCTGCATTATAGCTCGTTCTGCAATGTCTGCATCGCGCGAGTGATACTTTTGGTGTTGCAAGTGTCTAGAGTTTGTGCGGAAGGAGAAGAATCGTGGCAGAAACGGGAACTAACATTATGAATTTTACATGACAATCGAAATTTAGACACTTGTCTTATGAAAAATAAAGAAACTTCTGTCATGTCATTGCGTAGGTTTATATACAAAAACCACAGAGATTATGTAAAAAAAAATAAGGCTGCTGTATATGCTTACCAAGGTATAGCCTTGTGATTGTTTCAAGGCTGGGAAATCCTTGAAGTAATCCGCTATTTCACCTTTTCCGCATTGGATGCGGTTTAGGCGGTGATCTGCAGTTTCTGCCCACTTTTCTTCAACAGATTTCCATGGATCGACATTGTTTTTCAGCCACAATAATGTTTCTTCATAGACAATACCTGTAATTTATATATGCATGGTGGGATGAGTTAACAAGAGGAAGGGCAAAGTGAGATATATATACTCATACTAGTAACTCGACGTTTTCCTGTCAGGAGGTGATAGAGGAGTTAAAATGCAACAAATTTGATCCCCCTATATGGATGGCCGAAAATCAGAAATTTTCAAGATTTTTTAATTTTAAGTGTTTTTCGGTTTTCACCCAGTATTTAACCTTTAAATTTGGAGTTAAAAAGTTACCAATTGGATGGATTCCGTTTGAATTTATTTTCGTTGCTTACACTTTAACCAAGCTAAGGGAATCATAAAAAAATCATAAAATATCCCCATAAAAAAATATGAACAGCAAAGAAAAAAAAATGGTAATTTACATGTTATGTTCAAACAATATTGTCTGGGTTTAAAAAAGTTTATGACTATGCATACAAATTACGACCCATACATATAGGGGGTCAAATTTGTTGCATTTTAACTCCTCTATCACCTCCTGCTAGGAACCTTGTATGTATGTTTAATACAACTTGATAAGGTTCATAATCCTACATAGGGCTGAATAATAAAATTTAGCAAGAAGCAAGGTCGTCAGCAAAAGTAAATTGACAATTTCTAGTTTGATCACATAGAATTGGTGTTCAATTAACAATATTTGTATTATATTGATTCGGACCCGGGTATGTCCTAAAACTACGACTAAGACCACCGGGGGATGGGCAGCAGCATCCCTGGAGTGCGGTGGAGATACTGCGATCGCCAACCCGCATGCCAAGCGTGGCGATTATGGCATATACCCCCCGTGAATATGGGGGAGGCCTATGTCCAGCAGTGGACGTTCTTCGGCTGATATGGTGGTGGTGGTGGTGGTATTATATTGTATTAACATATAACCGGTACCCTCGCGGTGCGAGTCCGACTCGAATTTGATTAGTAATTATTTGCTTACCACTTTCCAGAGATTCTAGGCTATGGATGTCCTCATCTGTGATAGTTGGCGTGGATCTGAGCGATGATCCCGACGACTTCGACGATGAACGGCTAGTTCCCGGCAACTGTCCACCTTCTCGCAACTTTCTCCTTCGTGCTATGTAACTCTCGTATAACTTGCCACTAGCATTTTTTTTAGCTAATTTATTTGTAGCTGATACATATGCAGAATAGTACACCACAACACTTTCTTTGTGGAATATTTCTACAATTTCGGAAGCTAGTTTATAAAATTCTTCACTGGATATTTTCTTCGCACAATTGTTTTCTAGTTTGTGGTTTATTAGAAGCTGGCTCAATTTCCTTCGGGAACCCTCCGTCAATAAGCCTCCTTTTCCCTCTTTGAGTATTGCTCTGCCGTCTAAACTTTCCTGTATGTAAAACACAAACATTATTGATTTGTTGTTGAACAAATGAATATGTTAATAACAATAGCATTTTTAAGACACAACTTTTTGCCAACTACCTGAATATTTTTCGACTTAGAAGATTTGAAGCAAATACGATTATGTACCTTTATTAAAAAAAACTAATCCTAATTATATTCTAAATGTGAAAGTTTGAATGTTTGTTACTCGATTACGAAAAACAGATTTGGATGAAATGACCACACACATAGTTTATAACTTGGGTTAACACATAGGGACACTATCCCGAAAAAAATAATTTTTTTATTTATCTATTTTTAGTGGCAAGTAAATGTGTTTTGTTTATATATATACAAGGTGTTTGGTATAACGATTTAGGAGGTCATGGAAGGGACTATTAGAAAGAGTTTGAAGCTAATTTATCTTAGTCCAATTTGGTTTTTTTTCACATTTCTCTAACGAAAACACAAACTTGACTTTGCCGTTGGAAAAGTTTTTTCCATACATCGACATAGGTCACGGTTAGTTGCACAACCGCAAAAGCAAACCACTGTTAAAAAAAGCTATCACATATTGGACTAAGGTAAATAGGGATCAAACTCTTCCTAATAGTCCTCATCACCGCCTAAAGTTCCTACATCGTTATACCAAACACGTTGTATATAATATATAAATATTTCTGATTTCAGGATCCCACCATTTTGTCAGGATCCCACCATCAAACCTGACCCTGACCTGATGACTATAGGACCACGCGGGATGTCTACCCTTTAAAAAAAAAAGAATTTCCCAAATCGGTCCAGGGGTCTTCGAGTACCTAATTGGGAAAATACATAAAAAAAAGGTTCAGACGACTTGAAAACCTCCTCCTTTTAAAGTCGGTTAAAAGCCGCGCAGTTATCGAGATAAGCTAGCTAATGCTAAGCTAACTAAATAAATACTACTGAGTAACTATACGGGTCCTTCCCTTTTGTTCCACAGAACTGTGAAAATGTCTGGCAAATGCCTGGCAATAGAGTTTAAAATTGCACAAAAAGTCCAAGTTGGAACAAAGGGTGTTTCCCATTTGTCCGATTAATCGATCCAGTGAGACATTTTTTTCCCATTCTCCACACTAATCCCTTAAATCCCACTTGGCCGATTGACCGTTGGAAATATCAATCGTTTTAAAAGCGAAAAAGAAATCCCATTGGGCCGACTGACCGATCGGACGAATGGGAAACACCAGGAATAAATGGGAATTGCGCAACTATACATACAAGCTTTAACGAAATAATTAAAACTATCAAATCAAATTCTAATCATCAAAGGACGATGATCTTTTTTGCCCTCACCACATATTCACAAATAAGTAAAATTCACAGCTAATTCTCTTCAAAATTTAATGTTCTTTTATGTCTTTAAAAATGAAAAAAATATATATCTGCGATCAAGGTTTTTATATTTAAAATGACCTTTTTAGTTTAAGTAATAAAGCCATTATTTCGATGAACTATTTTGTCTCATATTTCTGCTCATTTAAATTGAGGATTATGTTGTTGAGGAATGAGGACATGATAGAATACAATGTTCAACAGTTGAGTTATTAAACAAACCTTCCACACTTTGACATGCAATATGAGCTAATTTCCTAAGGTGCTCTGTACTAAAGCAGTCATCGTCCTTTTAATGTGTATACTACCATCAAACACTTACCAAATAAATAACTATACATACGGATGTACTTACATTTTTTGCTGGTTCAACAATATACTACTAACTATGTATATTCTACTAGCACACTAACTTTGACTATTGCCTTGTCTAAATACTCATACAATCTACTAAAGAAAATAACATTACATTTAGTAGTTTCGATACCTGAAACAAAAAAGCGTGATCTTACAGTGAAATATAAAGTTTTTTGATGATATTATAAAATTTAATCTAGATAGAGACATGGTTATATTTTTCTGTAATATTTATATTCATGTTCACGTTATGTAATTTTTTTCATTAATTTTTCTTGGTAAATTTCGGAGATAAGGGGGAGGCCGGGTCCAATTCCTGGTTGGGGTGACCCGCTTTGATTGTTTACTAACAGAGCGCTCCCCAAGTTTAGAGGCCTTCAGGGTTGGCTTGAGAACTTCTACTTTGTCAAGTTGACAAGCCTAATCCCAATAAGGTTTATTTTCCCACTTGGATTGGACAGTCATATGCTTGGCATTGGCTTCTGTAAAAACTATTCTTGGGATTAGGTAGAGAACCCCAGGCATCCCTCAGGATCCAACATACTAAGATAACGCTAGGATGATGATAATGGATTGAAAATTATACATAATACAATTATAAATATACAATGCCACTTACACAATTAGTACAGCTTTCTTTCGAGATTAATGTTAATTCTGCCTCTTCTGTGGTGTCATTTCTGTATCAGATGTATGGTCCACTACCTAAAAATTATTAAAAGGCTGTAATGTTATTAAAAGGACTTTACCTTACCAATCTGAGAGGACTAAATCTATTTATTTAGCTCTAGCTCAAAGTGCCGCCCCAAATTAATATACAAAATGATAATCAAACACACAATTATCTTAATAATTTTTGAAAACTGTCTTCGGAACAAAATTTTGTAAAAAGCTGGATGGTGGTATTTAAAACACAAATTACAGTATTTATCTACTCAACAAGTTCTAAACAACAATACCCCACTCGAGGCGGTAGGTCAAAAACTTTTGCGATCCCCTTAGTTGTATGGGAGCCCCCTTAAAAGTATTTAAATATATTTTTGTCAATTTGGATGAAGTAATACAATACAACACACAATAACCGC